>JAMJFZ010000242.1:11510000-12710000 GCA_026225945.1 Cricetomys ansorgei
AAACCACTGTACCTATGGTATTCTGTTCTAACAATACAAAAATCAGGAGAGTATGATCTGCGCCTTGACCTTGTATTAGGTTTTAGTCAGGGAATCAGACTAGTACTGGTGTTATGGAAAAGGGATTACCTATAAAAACTGGACCTTACACAATTATGAATGGAACTGAAAACATGAAGTTTCAAAGAGGGAACATAGAATCAGAAAGGGAGTCACCACTTAGTCTTCCTGAAGTACTGCCCAGCCAGGTAGGGAAGAAAAAATCTTGAAATGAGTATCTGAGAAAATAAGCACTTTCAGCCAGTCATGTAAAGATGTGGTGAGAAACCTCTTAGACATCATTGTCTCTGAATGGTATACTCTATTTACACTCTCTATAGTGCCCTGGAACAGTATCAAGGCTAGTATCAAGGCTAGTATGTAAGAAGAGTGGGAGTTAGGAGAAATTAGATGCTGATAGGCTGCATTCCAGCTGCTAGATGCATTATCTGACCTTCAAAGATTGAGGGGTGCTATTTTATTCCCATCTCTCAGCTCTCAAGAGCCTCCTTTAGGCCAGTCCTAACACAGATTCCAGCAGGAAACAGATTCTAGGAAGTAGCTTCCGGTTCAGTCAAGTCAACGCTATGGTAACCATGCACATTTCACCTCACACTGGACACTCTGTACTTTTAACCAAATGTAACTTTCTAGTAAAGCAAACAGTAAAATCCATGCTTCTACCTACTGGAATGTAGATATCTGTAAAACAACTGAAAATGTGTTAACTTCTCCCTGCAGCAGTAGATACAACATACCATGTCACTTTATCTTTGCATGATGTTTATTTTTGTCTCAGCCAGGTCTCTTGGTTAATTTTAATCTTCTGTAACTTAGACACTGAAGTATAAAAGTATATGATAAATCATTGTGAGGATAGTTTTTATTCAGGAAAAAGGGCAATGGGAGAAAAACTGTATGTAGTTATATCAAACTAACATAATTATTATAGTTCTTCTTTCTGTAACTATTATAGCACTTACTTGTGTAACTGAGCATACAGTTTTATTTACATCCCTCTCCTAAACTTTCAACATTCTATTGCCTTCAGCAAGCACTCAGCTATTCATATTTTTCCCCTATGGTGAGATGACCTTGGCTTCAATTCTTGAATTGAGTCATAGCTTGAGGAGGTGATAGGAGAAGAAGACTTCTTGTCTACTCAGTTACTGAGATGCCTCTGTGCTCACGCTGCTTTTGGTGATAATTCACAGCTTCACATTTAGTCATGAACTACTTCATAGCAAAACACCTCAAACTTGATACCCTAAAGCAGCCACCGTTTACTTGCTCATTATTTTGATCTATGACACCAGCAGACTGACTTCCGTTGGATTCTTGTGGTCTTCCATCATCTTTTCTCACAAGACCCTCGAGAAATACAAGAAGCATTACAGGATGTCGTTCATGCTAGTCAGTCCTCAAAGTCTCACTTTGTGCTTGGTAACACACTTTCCCTGGATGATCAGGATTAGTTTGTTATTACTAACAGGAGGGCTACAGCCCTCCTATCTGCCTGTTGTTTTCCTGGCATGAAGAGCCAATATAGCTGGATGGAAGTCTTAGCTTCCAATTTAATGAACCACAGTTGTAGTTCTCGTTGGATGAATTCCTGATTTGGAAATAAACAAACAAATCTCTGTACCTGCTGTTTCTAGAACCCACTGGGACAGGAAACAAAAATTTTGCTCATTGATAAGACTTAAAGGAGTAGTGATTCCCGTTTCTACTTTCTGATTCCTGGAGCTATAACTTGTAGGCATAGGAGGTGTGTCAACATATACCAATTGCTCGCTCAGAATGTTTACCACATCCTGGAGGATATTATCGCAGCCCTCTAGTTATCCCACAGTATGCCAAAATGAGTTTTCAAATGTTCAACATTTTATCAGACCAGCTGCTTCAGAGTGATGAGAAATGTAGCACTACTGCATTAATTCCATGTGTACAAGAGCCCGCTTCCAAGCTTCATTTGCTGTAAAATGAATTATTTGGTTCTAAACAATGATGTATGGGATATCACAGTGGTGAATGGGGATTTATCTAAGCCCATAGATTATAGCACTGACAGAAGCATTGTGGGCAGGACAGACAAATCCATGCCAGTAGTAAATGCTTATACTTTTACATCTTCTGTGGTAGAAATAGTCAATTATAATCAATCTGGCACTACATATATGACTGATTCAGCCAAGAAATGGTGCTGGACTCCCTTAGTTTCTGTAGTTGGCTTTTAGGGCAATCAACAATGACTGTGCTCAGATTTGTCTTGGCAAATGTCATGTTGATGAGCCCATGTATAACCTGCATTCTTGTGTCTGTTGTCAAATTTTGTACGTACCAGTTGGTCAAGTGTTGGCGTAGTGATGTGGGAAGAAGACAAACATCCACACATTGTGTCTTCCTATCTACGCAGCTATAAAGGTCCTTCTCTAATGAAGTTGCTCTTGAAGTTCACATTTAGTTATGAGCTGCTTGAACAAATCATCTGGAACCTGATACTCATTATTTCTGTGCTAGGCTCAGCTAGAATTGTCTCAGATGGATACTGTTTCTGTTAGTGTCCTGGTATTATCCATGCAGCTATAGCAATCTAGAGGCATAGATGATCCAAGATGTCTTTATTTGCATGCCTCTAACCTTAGCATGACTGGATAAGACATTCTGGGCTCTTATTCTATTCTAATAGGATAGGCACACTATTTGACAAAGGGTGAAGGCAGAAGCTTGTATGCCTCTTATAAGAGGCTAGGTCTTAGAATCCACATAGTATATATTTTTTATTTTATAATATTCATGCAAGTTATGAAGTCAATTGAGTGTTAAAGTACAGAGATGAGTAAACCCTATCTTCATGAACTAATTGGCATTGTGAACAAGAATTGAAACTGTGTCTCAAGAGATAGACTGGCTGATTAGAATTTCAGTACTGTGGAGAGATTGAAATGTTACAGGTCCAGAAGCTGATTACCTTATCTTTGGCTAGCTTTAGTCCCTGGAGCCATTCTTTGCCCAAGTCTGTACTGGGACTAGCATCCATGACTAATAGATAATAACCTTTTGAATCTATTAACTTAGCAGACCCAATGGGTTCCACCAACTCAGAAGCTACGAATGCCATCAGATAGCATCTTAGGCCTAGAGAAAAGCTTTTGCCATCTTGCTGTAGCTGCTTCTCTGTTGTACCGACCAATGTATTTATTATGTATTTAATGTTTTTAAAATTGCCTTGATTTATAACATTACCTGGTCTGCAATATTATAAAAATGTCATGAAACTTCTTTCATATTGGAACATGAAATTTGGGGTAACCTAAATCTGTGTTGCTGGGCCATGGTTACTCAAAACGGCTTGACACTAGGCCACTCCTTATTTAAGGTGAGAGCTGTTTGTTTGTGTGTGTGTGTTGAGAGAGCATGTACATACATTTCTATTTAATCTTTTGTCCTTTGATCTCATGTTTCAACATATCATTTTAAAACGCTATAGTTTGAAAATCACATTTTAATATCTTGCTGCTTCCTACCATTTTGTTCAGGCATTCCAATCATTCTTTGACCTCACAGGGCTTTGATTGATCCCTGTACAGCTCTTTGCTTGTTTGTTTGTTTGTCTGTTTATTTATTTATTTATTTATTTATGTATGTGTGAGGACGTGTGATGTGTCTGTGGGCATATGCATGCTAAAGCATGCATACGGAGGTCAGAGGACAAATTTGCTTCCACTTTTTACACGTGTTATAGGGAAGAAACTGAAGCCATCGTTCCCCTCATTCAACATCTTGCCAGGCTAATCTCTGCACTTTCTTTTATCCCATCAGATCTTGATCTTCTTTATTTTATAATTCATCCCAACATTCATTCAACAAATATATGTTCAGCAGTATCTGATGTAATACACTCTTTTAGGCACTGGGAGTGCAGCAGTAAACATCGAGAAATCTCACCAGTATTCAGAAGTTTTAATGCCCCTTTCAGCGACACCATCAAGCAAAACTGTTGCTCTGATGGAGACTAATGATCAGCTTTTTTTGTTTGTTTATTTGCTTGTTTGTTTTGTTTTTTGAGACAGGGTTTCTCTGTTGTAACTCTGGTTGTCCTGGAACTTACTCTGTAGACCAGGCTGGCCTCAAACTCACAGAGATCTGCCTGCCTCTGCCTCCCGAGTGCTAGGATCATGCCCAGCATGATCAGCTTTCTTTAAACCTCTTCTAAAGAGGTATAAAGTGTTCTCAAAAAGTTTTTAAAGGATGACACTGAAAATTTGAATCCATGGTAATCATTTTAAAATAACCTAGCACACTTTTCTGATCAGTACTTACCATTTTCTTTCTTTTGCTTTTCTCAGTGGTCCTTCTACTTGTTTCTTCTTCCACATAACTCCCATCATTAAAGTGCTTCTGTTGTTGTGGGGGGGGGGAGGTGTGTGTATGAGGTGTAGGATAGGCTGGTGGGTGAGTTTCCACTTCTTTTTGCCTGAATTAGAAGTAGAATTGTGCAAAAAAAAAAAAAAAAAAAAAAAAAAAAAGAGAAATCCTTCAATCCCATCTGGGTCTTTATAAGGAAGACCTCAACAGCAGTGATGTTTTATAAGCACTTGTTAAGTTGAAATGCTCATCTCCCTCCTTGTGATATAGTATTTGCTTCTTTAACCTGTCACTTTAGAAACCACATCATGTCCACACCCTCTTTGCACAGGGAATAGAATGTGATTTCTCTTTCTGAGCCCAGTATACTGTTCTGCACACATGGGGAATCTCTGTCACATGTGAAGCAAAGCTTCATTAGATGTTCCTTATAAAGGAAACTAACTCTTTATCCTTGGCCTGCTTCACCACATAGCAACAGACTGTAGTTTAGAAAGTGCTTTTATGTTGACAAGGTCTTACTGCAGAGAGGTACAGGAACATGTCTTGCTTAGTGCGTAATTCAGGTAAAACAGCAGCAAGGGATTGGACTGACCAATGATTCCAGTGAGGAAATCATGTAGGAACTAAAATATTCTATGTAAAATGTATGATATTCTTAATGCTCCTATTTAATATTTAATAAGCCCAGTCCCGAGGGTTAGTCTTTGAAACACAAGTTCAGCTACCTGACTGGCATTTCTCTAAGCCGTAATTAGAGCTGTTAAGGTTAGTTCTTTTAAAACAGTAGGAAAGGAGCTCAAGTGCTTATTGTCTGTAGTTGTGCCAGCATCATTTGATGGGAGCACAGAGTTTCCCCCAAAGATGAAGTCCAACATATGCTTTGTGGTAACAAGGACACACATGCACATGAGAACACTCAAACCAAAGGAGGGGAAATGTTTTTCAAGGCTAATATTGAGATCTCTGCTCCTGGTCCCTTAGATATTTATGAATTAGCATGCTTAGTGACAAATATATATTAAAAAATAGAAAAACCTTTCAAAAATTATGTCGGAGGCTTCAAACCATTATTATAATATGGAAGAGAAAATTGGCTTATATTTGAAATCCACACTGATTATTTACTTTTGATAATTGTGTATCTAACAGAACTGATTTAATTTTTTTTTAAAGCTCAGAACTACATGAATTGGGATAGTGAAATAAGGTACGGAAAAATTCAGGTCACAGGGGCATAAGAGTGTTTCAGACATGGAAGGCATTATTGCTTTTAAATGTTGCCTCTACAGCCAGTCTACAGAATGGCTAGCCTCTTAACTAAGAGTCCTTCATTAAATACTCGTGACAGAGAATTTTAGTGAAATCATTAAAGTGTTTTGAGAAAGTCCATTTGCTTACCTACTCCTCAGGCAGCAAGGTCTCCATCAAAGAAATGAGAGGCTGTTCAAAGCACACCCTACAGTGCTTTGAGAATCTTGCTGGAATGTCACCCAGAAGCAGGCCACAATTTCCCCCATATTATCTGCAAGAAAGTGATCTCCTGGTTGTTGATTTAGATTTATTCAAAATAAAATAATAAATTTACTAAGGGAATTATAGCTTGTTTCTTTTGAGTTGTAATGAAAACCCAGGTGCAATGTATTCATCATTCCGTGCTGGGATGTTACTCTACATCCTGCCCAGCCTGCCTGCCCTCTTCCTCTGCATGCAATCCACAATTGTCCCTCTCAAATCTAAACACTTGACAATTTCTGTGTGCCAGATCTCATCCACAGAACATGAATTCTTCACGGAGGAGTCTACCTATTTGAAAGAAAAAAAAATCACTATTTATATTACTTACAAGATTAGTACTTGAACTTTATAATATTTCAGAGTTTTGAAGATTATTGTCTAATTGTTTTTTTTTATTGTTTAATGTTTTTTCTGTAACACAAAATTTCTTTGGTCAAAAATAAATTCAGAGTTTTTTTCCCCTCAAAAGTCTATTATAAATAACAAACTTTTTTTCATGGTATTTAAATTTTGTATCGTATGTATTTATCTTATTTATTTGTTTAGTGTTTGTGTGATATGTATACATGCATTCAGGCATACACATGGAAAACACATGTGTAAAGGTCAGAAGACAACTCACACCTGGTTACAGTGCAGAGAATAAGTGTCAGGGGAGAGCTCAGCCACAGGTGGGACATCAGCATCACCACCCCACTAAGAAACAGGGATCACTGAGGAAGAGGGAGCTGAAAGTTGTGGAAGTTGGTTAGGACTGGAGTCAAATGGTGTCTTCTGGACAAGACAAGAGCACCAAAATGGTGAACTCACAGCAGCTGTGGTTGCCTGTACAAGACCTTCACAGAAATCAAGCCAGTCAACATTCTACTGTGGAGGAGGGAGTGGTTCATGAACCCTGGCTTCCAAGAAGCTGTGTACAGTTGATGGCTTCATGGGGAGGAAGGGTCAGTTTTCTTTAAGGCTGTGGCTCCTAGTACGTTGACCACATTCCAGTGGATGGTTCCACAACCATAAATACATGGGCAGCACACTTTGCACTCAGTGAATTATTAAATGAATTTGGGGGTGGTTAGGAAGGTAAAGGGGTGGGTCTGGGAGAAGTTGTGGGGAGGAGTAGGAGTTAATTTAATAAAAGTAAATTATATGGAATTCTCAAAGAATTAATACAAATTAATACAAATTTCATGTTAAAATAGCTGTTAACATGTTGCATTGGAAAATATCATTAAGAAAAACAATAACAACATGATTTCAGGTTTCTCTTCAAACAATTTGCATAGCTAGTCTGTAGGCCATTGGTTCTCAACCTGTGGTCACAACCCTTGTGGGAGTCAAATGGCTCTTTTACAGGGATCACCTAAGACCATCTGCATATCAGATATTTACGTTATGATTCATAAGAAGTAGCACAATTACAGTTATGAAGTAGCAATGAAATAATTTTATGGTTGTGGGTCACCACAACATGAGAAACTGTATTAAAAGGTAGCAGCGCTGGGAAGGTTGAGAACCACACTACTCTAGGCTCAGATTCTTCATGACAGAGACCAGCTAGAGAGCAGTGCTGTCTTCTGCAAACACACTCCAGTTATTTTCCTCTCTGTGTTTGTGCTATCTCCCTGTTGTCATTTGAACTTGTAGCCTTTGCCTTAGAACCCTAGGTAACTTTTTTTTTTTAAAAAGAAGGTACCTAGAAAGACCTCTCCATGCTTCTGACAGTATTTTTTAGGTTGCTTTTGACAGATGAGGCTGCTAACACATGGCACTCACCATGTCTGTTTGACTAACATGGAACTTACAAGAATAATTTTATGTCTAAGAGTGTTTCAGTTTTTATCATGGATGTGGAAGTATTCTAGATGTCTGAGTATTTTTGATGAGGGCTAATCATATTTCAAAATGAACTGAGTTGGTTGGTTCAGATCTTTGCTGGATGCAGAGATAGGGAAGACATCCTTCTGATTGGGTCTGCACTGAAAATGTTTCACATATTGTTAGTTTCAACTAAAATGCTCAAAGACAAATCTCACTACATAAGAATCCTAACAAGTTGTGTTGAAGGAAGTTGCTTTAGAATGGGCACACTCTCTGAAATGCTTTCTCCCTGGCATGTTTATGTCTGGAGGGGAGCAGAGGATACTGAAGATCCTTGCTAGACTAAGGAGAATGGTCCCAGTCCTGGTGCTTTCAGGTAAATTGAAAGAGCCTTTATGGGATTTTGATGGTTCCTTTTTTTTTTTCTCTCTCACAGATTCTGATATGCATTAATAGGGAACTTTAAAAAAGTGAGCATCTAACAAGTTCTAATTAGAAAATAAAGGGGGTGAATGTGTTGAAGTAGGCACTTTTCAGGAAAACATGGAGACTTGATATGGATCAGCATAGAGGTGGAGGAAAAGAGACAATGTGTGTGTGTGTGTGTGTGTGTGTGTGTGTGTGTTTGGGGAAGAATTCAGATGGAATTGGTAACTGAGAAATTCAATTGAATATAGAGTTGAAATGCCAAAGGTGCCTCCTATCTACATCTAGACACATGTACCACCTTGGCTGCTGTTGACATTTGTAGTTTTGAATGTTTTGAAAGGAATTTTAATGTTAGGTAATTGATCTAATCAGTAAGGATCAGCCAAATGATTGGACACATCATTTTCATTGACCTTTTGAAGACTTTATCTGAACGTCAAGTGATGCCCAAGAGACAAATAGGACTGCGCTTCTGACAGAGTGTAGGGAAGTGTGGCTATTACAGTGTCTTCTGGAGTCCAAAGGCAGGCACAAAAGTACTGTTTGCTTCTAATGTTCAATTTCAAGCAGACCATTAAATTGTGTTGCATTATGGAATCATCAGTTGCCTTCTATGATGAAATTATTCTACTTCGAACTCATAGAAGTTTCCCTTCTGAAATAGTCTAAAATGATTAATTATAAAATACCCTCAGGTATAATTTGATTCCTTTTGAAATAGTCTAAAATGATTAGTTTTTATAATATACCCTTAGGTATTACTTGATGATATGAAAATATACTCGCTAGCTTATTAGGTTAATCACAGAACAGCTTAAAGTACCAATAACATATTGGTAGTAAAGTGAAATAATATATATCAAAACTTGAATATTTGAGGGGCGGCACATAAATAGGAGAGCTAGCTGCTAATCTTTAACTGAAGTTGTAAAGAAGGTATGTTAGACACATAAACCTCACAGATACCACATTGCATTCATGGAGACTTCAAAGCTATTATTGCTAAGTTCTGGCTGTTGTGAATACAGCAACAATAAACAAGTGTCCTTGTGGTAGCATGGAAATTCCTTTGGGTATATGCAACGGAGTGGTATAGTTGGGTCTTGAGGTAGGTCAGTTTTCAATTTCCTGAGGAATTGCCATATTGAATTCTATAGTGGCTGCACAAGTTTGCACTCCCACCAGCAATGTAGGAGTGCTCCCTTTGCTCCACATCCTCGCTCCATTAGCTGTCATTTGAGTTATTTCATCTTAGCCATTCTGACAGACAGGTGTGAGATGGAATTTCAGAGTAGTTTCGATTTGTATTTCCCTGATAGCTAAGGATGTTGAGCATTTCTTTAAGTGTTTCTCAGTCATCCATGATTCCTCTTTTGAGAATTCTTTGTTTAGATCTGTACCCTATTTTTAATTGAGTTATTTGTTTTGTTGATGTCTAGTTTTTTCAGTTCTTTATATATTTTGGACATTAGCTCTCTATCAGAAGTGGAGTTGGTGAAAATCTTTTCCCATTCTGTAGGCTGCCTTTTTTTTTTTTTTATCTTATTGACAGTGTCCTTTGCCTTACAGAAGGTTTTCAGTTTCATGAGGTCCCATTTATTAATTGTTGATCTTAGTGCCTGAGCTATTGATGCTCTGTTCAGGAAGTTGTCTTCTGTGCCAATGTGTTCAAGGCTATTCCCCACTTTCTCGTCTATCAGGGTCAGTGTATCTGATTGTATGTTGAGGTTTCTGATCCATTTGGACTTGAGTTTTGTGCATGGTGATGGATATGGATCTATTTGCATTCTTCTACATGTGGACATCCAGTTAGACTAGCACCATTTGTTAAAGATGCTTTCTTTTTTCCATAGTATATTTCTGGCTTCTTTATGGGATACCAGGTGTCCATAAGTATGTGGATTTATGTCTTGATCTTCGAATTGGTCCCATTGATCAATGTGTCTGTTTTTATGCCAAAAGCATGAAGTTTTTATTATTATGGCTCTGTAGCACAGTTTGAGGTCAGGAATGTTGATACCTCCAGAGGTTCTTTTATTTTTTGATTAGTTTATATATCCTGGATTTTTTGTTTTTCTGTGAAATTGAGTATTGTCCTTCCAAGGTCTTTAAAAATTGTGTTGGTATTTTGATAGGGATTGTGTTGAATCTGTAGATTACTTTTGATAAGATGGCCATTTTTAGTAGTAATCCAGGAGCATGAGAGATCTTTCCATTTTCTGAGATATTCTTCAATTTCCCTCTTCAAGATCTTAAAGTTTTTGTCATACAAGTCTTTCACTTGCTTGGTTAGAGTCACCCCAAGATACCTTATGCTATTTATGGCTATTGTGAAGGGTGTTGTTTCCCTGATTTCTTTCTGAGTCCATTTGTTGTCTGTAGATAGGAGGGCTACTGATTTTTTGTGTTGATCTTGTAGTCAGCTACTTCAATGAATTTGTTTATCAGTTGTAGGAGTTCCCTGGTTGAGTTTTTGGTGTCACTTATATATACACTATATATCATCTGCAAAAAAGGATACATTTGATTTCTTCCTTTCCAATTCATATCCCCTTCATCTCCTGTTGTCTTACTGCTCTAGCTAGAACTTCAAGTACTATATTGAATAGGTATGGGGAGAGGGTACAGTCTTGTCTTGTTTCTGATTTTAATGGAATTTCTTTGAGTTTCTCTCCATTTAATTTGATGTTGGCTGTTGGTTTGCTATAAATTGCCTTTATTGTGTTTATGTATGTCCCTTTTATCCCCAATCTTTCCAATACTTTTATCATGAAGGAGTGTTGAATTTTGTCAAAGGCTTTCCTGGCATCTAGTGAGATGATGATGATCATTTGTTTTGTTTTTTGTTTTTTGTTTCTTTCAGTTTGTTTATATGATGGATGACATTGACTGATTTTTGTATGCTGAACCATCCCTACATCTCTGGGATGAAGCCTACTTGATCCTGGTGGATAATCTTTTGGTGTGGTCTTGGCTTCAAATTGCAAGTATTTTATTATTTTTGTATCTATGTTCATGAGGGAGATTGACCTGTAATTCTCTTTCTTTGTTGAATCTTTGTGTGGTTTGGGTATCAGTGTTACTGTGGCATTGTAGAATAAGTTTGGCAGTTTTTCTTCTACTTATATTTTGTGGAATAATCTGAGGAGTATTGATATTAACCCTTCTTGGAATGTCTGATAGAATTCTGAGCTAAAACCATCTGGTCCAAGGGTTTTTTTGGGGGGTGGGTGGGTGGGAGGCATTTAATGATTTCTTTTACTTCCTTAGGGGTTATAGGTCTGTTTAAATTATTAACTTGATATTGGTTCAGTGTGAGTAGGTGATATCTATCAAGAAAATTATCCATTTCTGTTAGATTTTTGAATATTGTGGAGTACAGATTTTTAAAATATGACCTACTGATTCTTTGGATTTCCTCTATGTCTGTAGTTATATCCATCTGGTCTGTTCTGATTTTGTTGATTTGGATATTCTCTCTCTGTCATTTGTCAATTAGTTTGGCTAAGGGTTTGTCTATCTTGTTGGTTTTCTCAAAGAACCAGCTCTTTGTTTCATTGATTCTTTGAATTGTTCTCTTTGTTTCTATTTTATTGATTTTAGCCCTTGGTTTGATTATTTCTTGCCATTTACTTCTCTTGGGTGTGCTTCTTTTTATTCTAGGGCTTTCAGATGTGCTCTTAATTTGCTAGTATGTAATGTCTCCACTCTTTTCTGGTAGGCACTATGAATTTTTCTCTTAGCACCACTTTCATTGAGTCCCATAGGTTTGAGTATGTTGTAGAGTCATTTTCATTGAATTTAAGAAAGTCTTAATTTCTTTCATTATTTCTGTCTTGACTTTGTTGTCATTTAATAGAGAATTATTCAGTTTCCATGAATTTGTATGCCTTTTGTTGTTGCTGTTGTTGTTGAAGTCCAGTTTTAATCCATGATGCTCTGGTAGGATGCAGGGGGTTATTTCAATTTTCTTGTATTTATTGGGATAGTTTTGTAGCCAAGAATGTGGTAAATTTTGGAGAAGTTCCTGAGAGGTGGCTAGAAAAGGGTATATTCTATTGTGTGGGTGAAATGTTCTGTGAATATATGTTAGGTCCATATGGTTTATAAAATCTGTTAGTTCCAGTATTTGTCTGTTTAGTTTTTGTCTGGTTGACCTGTCAGTGAGAGTGGGGTATTGAAATATCCCATTCTCAATGTGTGAGGGTCAATGTGTATTTTTAGCTTTAGTAATGTTTCTTTTACAAATGTGGGAGCCCTTATGTTAGGGGCATAGATATTAAGAATTGGTGGATTTTTCTTTTAATGAGTATGAAGTGTCTTCTCCATCTATTTTGATTAATTTAGGTTTAAAGTCTATATTGCTGGATATTAGAAGGGCTACACTGGCTTGTTTTTTAGGTCCATTTGCTTGATAAGTCTTTTCCCAACCCTTTACACTGAGGTAATGTTTATCTTTGAGGTTGAGGTTTGTGTTTTGTATGCCACAGAAGGATGGATTCTGTTTTTAAATCTATTCTGCTAGTCTGTGTCTTTTTATTGGGGATTGAGACCATTAATGTTGAGGAATATCAATGACCAATGATTGTTCAGTTCTGTTATTTTATAGTTGTTGGTTGTGGTGTGCTTGTGTGTGTGTGTGTGTGTGTCCCTTCTATTGATTACGATGGTGTAATATTATTTATTTCTTGTGTTTTCCTGAGTGTAGTTAACCTCCTTGGGTTGGAGTTTTCCTTCTAGTACCTTCTATAGGGCAGGATTTGTAGATAGATATTGTTTGAAGTTGGATTTATCATGAAATATTTTGTTTTTTCCATCTATGGTTATTGAAATATTTGCTAGGTATGGTAGTCTGGGCCGGCATCTGCGTTCCCTTAGAGTCTGCAGTACTTTTTTCTAGGCCTTTCTGGTTTTAAGAGTCTCCATTGAGAAGTCAGGTGTGATTCTACTAGGTTTGCCTTTGTATGTTACTTGTTTTTCTCTTGCAGCTTTTAGTATTCTTTCTTTGTCTGTATGTTTAGTGTCTTTTTTCGGTCCAGTCTATTTTGTGTTCTATACGCTTCTTGTACATTTATTTGCATCTCGTTCTTTAGGTTTAGACAATATTTTCTGGGCCTTTGAGCTGGTAATCTTCTCCTTCTGTGCATATTATTCTTTGGTTTTGTTTTTTCTCAGTGTCCCAGATTTCCTAGATGTTTTGTGTCAGGATTTTTTTTATTTCCCAAATTCTCTCTGTTTATGTTTTCTTTATGGCTTCTATTTCCATTTCGGGTCTTGGACAGTTTTGTTCATTTCCTTCCATTGTTTTTCTTGGCTTTCTTTCAAGGATTTATTCATTTCTTCTAATTGTTTGTTTGTGTTTTCCTGCCTTTCTTTGATGAGTTTATTCAATTCCACCAATTGTTTTTCTTTTCATCAATTTCTTTGAGAGATTTATTCATGTCCTCTTTAAGGATCTCTATTAGCTTCATAAAGTTGATTGAAACATCTTTTTCTTTTGCTTCTCCTATGTCAGATTGTTCAGGGTTTTTTTTGGAGAAGGATAGTTGGTCTCTGGGGGTGCCATATTGTGTTCTTACTCTGGCGTTTAGGCATCTGTGCTTGGGGTGATTATAGTTTTATGTGCCAATTCCTGAGTTTTTTGTTATTGGATGAGAGTTTATTTCCTTGAGTTCTGTTTCTTCTCTGGTCTTCTGGTCAGTGTGGCTTGGGGTATGGATGGGGATTTCCACTGGAGTTGGTGGGTAGGGTTTGAGAGAGTGTGGACTCTTGGTCCTGCAGAGACTCTCCCCTGGAGTTCTGGAGGCTGACTTTACTTCTGGAGTTGTAGAGCCTAGGGTGGGCTCTGGTCCAAGCAAGGAGCCTCTGTGTGAGTTGGGGGAATGGGGCAAGGTGGCAATGCTGAGGAGAGGGAGGATTGGAAAGGTGTGGGGGGGTGGTCTAAGAGTGTGGGCAGGTTCTGTGGTAGGGAGAGCAGCCTACCTGAAGTTGTGGCAGCTAGGGTGGCCTCTGGAAATTCTATTTTAAAAAATTTCTTTAGGTTTTAAAAGTTTCTTTAGGAATGCCCATATTATCTTTTCATAATGGCTGTACCAAAGTTCTCATTAACATTGGACTAGGATTTATATTCCTCCATGTTCTTGCTAATACTTGTTATTATTATTATTTTTTTTTTGATGATATCCACCTCAACAGGTGTGCAGTAGTGTCTCATAGTGGTTTTGACTTGCATTTTTCTGATTCGTGATGTTGATCTTTTCATCGAGGTTTTGGCCATTTAACTCAATCTTTGGAGGCCTTTCTATTTAGATCCTTTGCCTCCTTTTTAATTGGGCTATGCTTTCTTGTTGAGTTGTGTGAGCTCTTTGTAAATTGTGAATATCAATCCTTTATGAGATATATGCTTGGCCAATATCTTTTCTCAATCTATAGGCTGGCCTTTCATTTTGTTGGTTGTTTCCCTGGATATGCAGATGGTTTTTCATTTGATATTGTTCCATATATTAATTTTGCTTTTTGTTATGGTTTGGATCTTAAACTTTTTTTCAGAAGCATCATAGAAGCTTGGGTGGTAGCTCAAGCAGATCGGTAGAGTGTTTTGTCATGTGAGTGTGACGACCTGAGTTTGGATCCCCAGCACCCATGTAAAAAGCTAGCCTTGGTGACACTTGCAGATGAAACTCAGCACCAGGGACGGAGAGCAGAGGCAGTGAAATGCCTAAGCTTTACTGTCTAACCAATGTGGCTGAATAAGCAAGACTGGGGTCTAACTGACATACCCTGTCTTTAAAAACATCCGAGGCAGCATCCTGAGGAATGGCACCTGAGCTTTACTTCTGTCCTTATTTGTATGCACACGCACATGCATGCTTACTTGCGCACATGTGCACTGCCCCCCAGGCTTATATGTCAAAGGATTGTTGACCAGCTGAGCTGGTTAGTTTTTGTCAATTTGACAGAAACTAGAGTCATTCTGGTAACAGAGATCCTCAGCTGAGAAATTGTTTCCATCAGCTTGGTATGTGGGCATATCTGTAAGATATTTTCTTAATGATTGATGCAAGAGGACCTACACTACTGTGCGGAGTGCCATCTTGGGGTAGGTGGTCCTGAATTGTATAAAAAAGCAGGCTGCCTAAGCTGTGAAGAGTGAGTGAGTGGCATTCTTAATGAAATTCCTCTGCACGTGCAGTTTGCTGCTGGAGAGCTTTATTTTGAGTTAGTAAAAGAATGAGCTTTTTTTTTTTTTTCTCCCACTCTGAAATAGCAAAGCCATGTAACTGTTTTTATGAGCAGCTTCATGTTCCCAGAGATGACTTTCACCTCTTATGCAGGGTGGAATCTACTTGACAGATGTTATTGTATTGGCTAAGTTAAGGATAGGGGCTAATGGCCTCACCTTTCTGAGTGTGGAATTCAATTTATTCTTTTTACTTCCTTGACTCACTCAACAATGTGAGGCATCCTAGAAAGTAAACTCCTGGCCTTCTTCCAGGCAGGTTGTGGTGTGAGAGACATATTTAGCTGCATGGAATGAAGATAAAACCCCTCAGCTAATCTGCATGTTTCTAACCATCAGCAAACTTTTACACAGTGACTCCAGTTCCTAATTCTCTTTCCAAATCTCAGTTGTAAATTGACATGCTCCTTCTCTGGCTGTTTCTTTTCCTTCTATTGTCAACTCCCCACAGCAGACAAGATGCTTTAAATCTTTTTCTGTCGCTCTTGTATGTAACTTGAAATATGAAAATATTTATATGAATTTTTCCATTTCATAAGTATACAGATGTATATGTGTTTGAAGAAATTCTTTAAATATTTACTGATTGAGACATCGGATCATGAGCAGTTAGGAACTACTCATTTCAGGGACATACTATTAAAGATTTATCACTTATGTATGTGAAAGTTCAATCTGCATGTACAACTGTATGCCAGAAGAGGACACCAGACTCCATTTTAGATGATTGTGACCCACCATGTAGTTGCTGGGAACTGAACTCAGGACCACTGGAAGAACCTTCTTCTTTTCATTAAAAGCTCTGGTCTGGTTCCTGGGTTCTATAAGAAATCAGGTGGCACAAGCCTTTAATCCCAGCATTCTGGAGGCAGATGCAGGTGGATCTCTGTGAGTTTAAGTTACTGGATAGCCAGAGTTAATAACGTTGTCTCTAAAAATGGAAAACAAACAAACAAACAAACAAACAAACCATCCACAATGGACTGGGCTCTCTCCCACTAATTACTAATTAAGAAAATGCCTTACAAGCTGGATCTGATGGAGGCATTTTCTCAATTAAGTTTCCTTCCTTCGGATAATTCTAGTTTATGTGTCAAGTTGACATAAGACTAACCAGCACACTGATTATAGCCCTGTTGATGGACCTACATCTGTGCCCCTATGAGCAGCACTAATTAGACTCAGGAAGCTATTAATAGCATTAAAAATACAAGAAGTTGGGAGAGAGTTAATATGGGAACAGCAGGAGGAGTTGGAGCAAGGTGGGGTAGACAGATAAGATCAAAATACATTGTATAAAGTTTTCAAAGAATAAATAAAAACATTGCAAATGCTGTTTAGAGTTTCATTAAAATTCATTAAATGAATGTTGGCTTGGAATTAGGAAGGAAATCCTAATCATATTTTTGCCATTTGTAGTCTATATTTATGTAAAGAGACATTCTCAGAATTGGTGATTATAAATCTAAATGCCAGTCTGAAAACTATTGAAGATGCTGAACACCCTGCAATATTAAACAATCAGTCAAGACTTGGCTCTTTATGTAAAAATAAGAAAGCATATTCATCTTATCAATATGTAAGTTATTTTATTATTAAATAAATGATAAATTTATAAACTTCTTTGTGAACTATCATCAATAAGTGTTTGATTTGTATGTCTATTTCATATACTTATATGCCTAGGATTGCATAAAAATTTATTGGGCAAAAGGGGTCACAAGTGGTGAGAACAAAATTCGTTTCTCTGGGCTGTCTTTCTAGTGGGATGACAATACTTAGACATCTGGCTTTAGTAGTATGCTTTGTCTTATTTGGGGGACAGTTTAGGCTTATGAACACATGAGCATTCGTGAGGGGAAAGTCATTTTACTGAGTTAACATAAGATGGGCATTTGACTGTCCTGAAAAAATCTGGGTCTGTCTCTTTCCACTGATGTTTTCCTTCCGTAACCAAGTATTGACTTTGGTTCTGTTGACTCTCACTAATTCCATGGATTAGTCAGTCATTCCTTATCTGAAACAAGAGGAAGACAACTGTGTAAATATCAACATCTGGTGATCTAGAGGTGTGTATGGTGTGTGTGTGTGTGTGTATGTATGTGTGTCTCAGTTTCTTCTAGGGTCAGTTCATAATGTGTCTCTATGCGCAGGACCAGGTCTGGGGCTTGCTAACTTGTATGTTTTCCAAGCCCAGGCTGCAAGTTGTGTCTTTTTATATACAGCACCGACAGTTTCACAGTCCATACTAGCACAGATATCTACAAATTAAAATTGATTTTGGTCTCCCCATGATGTTTTTACTTTTCACATTATGTTCTTATTAATGTGGAATCCTGCTGCTATGTGGAAATGGAGATTGATTGATTAAATTAATCTTACAAGATAAGGGTCAGATGCCACTGCCTTGACTTACTTTTAGTATTTGAATATCTAAGGTCTTGCTTTAAACAGTATCAGTATCTAATCTAAACAGTATCTAAACTATCTAAACAGTATCAGGATCTAATCCTTCAATCTGTGTGAACAATTAGTAAAACTTCTTAAAGACTATTGGCGTTGGCTTCATGTTTTTGTTGGATACCATTCAGATCTCTATACCCATTCTGAAATTTATTAAGTCATGTAAGTTGTTATAATAGTAAGAATAGTATTTGAAATTTTGCTGATTTATAATAGATTAGTCATTAGATACACTATTAGACACACAGAGAGAAGAATATACCAGAATGAATGAAGTGTTGAATCCCCTAAATTGTACTGTCATCTAACACTGGTGAATGTTTTTCCCCACCCCCAGGGGATCATCTATGATCAAATGGAAATGTGATGTTTATAGACAAAAGACCCAACTATATGCAACACAATGTATTAGACATTTTAAGGAGGCAGAATAGTTGGTGTGTGTAAGCGCACAGACTCCGTCTCAAATCCCAAACATCTCTAAAATGGGAAACTAAGAACTTATTTCATTTAGCTATGTCTAAGCACCTTGACTTTTTTGTTTATCCCCAGTAACTACCTTCTTTTACTGAGTAATTCCAGTGCAGGTTCCTAATCAGTCCATTTGATGTTCCAACCTCTATACTTTTATAGATTCTTCTGCTTCCTAAACTCCTTCTTCTCAGACTGTCAGATTATCTTTCAAGACAAAACTCATGTATTTTCTTTCCCGTGTATCCTCTGAGTAACCAAAGTAGAAGAATCTGCCCTGGCTCACTATTAGATATTACATCATATCAGATATCTTTTCATACTATGCAAGTCTTTTGCTCAGGATTGTAGACTCTAAGAACTCAATAAATGTTCAATGAAAGCATAGAATGTGTTAGACCAGTTTTCATTTTTTGCATAACAAACCACCCAAATGTTTGGATGAAACAACTTTGTTTCTGCTTGCCTTATTCAGCAGCTCATTTGTGGCTTGATAGTCTGTTGGAACCTTACTGATGTTTCTGGTGTCCCAGTCAGAATAGAACAGTTAGGATGATGACACTTTTCTCTCCTTGTGCTCTTTTACCTGGTCTTTACAAATGGTGCACACATTCCTGTAGAAATCTGTTCATAAAGTTTCTACCATGTCAAGCTTGCTGACATTTCTTTGGCCAAAGCAGATCATATTAGCAGGATTCAGATTCAGTGTGGGAGGTGATTGTACTAGCGTTTAGATGACAGCATGCCTTTCAGGGTCACTGGTGTAATTCATGAACTTGCTCACTCAACTGTTACAGAACATTCCTTCAAAATATTTTGCTTATTTTTTTTCTCCAGAAAGTTTCCCACTTCTTTCTATAGTTTTTCATAGTTTTTATTGCACATGGAGAAATCCATTGCCTCTGTTGTACTCATCAAGAACTTGGACAATGTATTCATTTATACTCTATCTTGTTCCAAGACATTATAAGGCACAACTTGGAAATAGGGAGCACAGGGTCACCTTGGAACCTTTAACTGAACAACATATAGGGTTTAATATATGTTGCCTCCTGGCTCAGGTCTATGCTTATTCATGGTACTAATACATCAAAAATAAATATATTGTTTTGCAAATTCCAATTTTGAAAAGATAAAAAACAAAACCCCTGGTGTTGTGTGCTGGGATGGGTTAGGGGGTGGGGGCTATTCTTTCAGGCAGAAGAAATGAGATGGTTACAACTATTCTGTAAAGCAATTTGGTGGTGTGTATTGAAATCTCAGAAAGTTCATGTGGAGTCAAATTCAACAATTCCAGCTCTAGAAAATCATTTGAAAGGGAATAATAAGAGAGCATCATATACAATGATGTTTACTGCTGCAATGTTTACACAGACAAAAGTGAAAAAGCATACCGATAGAGATATGGAATCATGGAATAGTTCTATAATGGAATATTAGAGAATCAGTAACTACTCTATGGGCTGAAAGTATAATGACTTGAAAGCTGCTCTTTATGTAAAATATCAATGACTCAAAAATAGAAAGAAGATTAATTCAACCCTATAAAATTTTGGCATGGGCAAGTGTGTGTGTGTTTTCAGTGATAACAATTCTGAAGGAGAAATTCTCCTTGATCCTGGGACCCAGTGGAGAGGAAGAAAGACTCGGTTGTTTCCCTACCTTGCTGACAGGTTAATGCTGAAGAAGAGCCATGTTGATCGGTGCTAACTCCAATTGGGATGATGGGTAAATTTACCTCAGAAAAAGACTGAGAAGAAAATGAAGTATGAATTTTTGTTACTTTGAATGGACTGAGTGGGAGGAGGGATGTATTACTGGGAGATAATTACAGGTATGAGAGTTGAGAGAATAAATCAAACAAAGTTAAAGAGCTTTTAAAAGTTTTACTAAATACATGCCCACATTATCTCACATGTGGTTTATGAAGGCTTGCCTGAGGAGCTTCCTGGCAGTTGGTTGTGGGACCCATTTTGATAGCACACATACTTGAATGAACGGGCGCGCTATGTTTTCCTAAAATATCTATGCTATTGACCCTTTGAAATATTTTCCACTTTTGTATTTTCCTCAGCAAAGGGTGAAACATTTGAAAGCAATTATTCCTTCTTCATTTTTTCCATGTTTAGTACTTAGCTTGGTGCCAGCATACAGTATGCACTTGATATTTATTACAAGTTAAACATTTACCTTAATGTGGCTAACTACCAGCCACATTTAAACCTATAAACAGGGGCAAGTATGGATAGATTTTGGAACATCCACTCTTTCAGATTAGTTATACTCTACACGTGTTTGTTTTGGTTTGGTTTGGCTTTTTAATAGCCTTGGCTATCCTGGAACTCACTCTGTAGACCAGGCTTGCCTTGAGCCACCACCTCCTGGTACTCTGTACATATTACTCTAATAGTCAAATAACTACTTTTCTAAAGTCCATTCCAGTCTTCTCACCCCGTGAAGTTGTTTATGTGAACAGTGCTACAGCATGATATGGCTACATCTCATTTAACAATGTATTAGGCTGGGGCTGGGGCTCAGTTTGTAGAGTACTTGCTTGCCTAGCATGCATGGAGCTCTGGATTCCGTCACCGGAACCACATAAACTGGGCATGGTGGTGCAACTTGTAATCCTAGCACTTGGGAGGTAGAGGCAGGAGAATTAGAAGTTTAAGGTCATCCTCAACTACATATGGAGTTCAAGACCCAGACACGTATGTGTGCGCATACACACACACACACACAGACACGCATACACGCATACACACACACACACACACACACACACACACACACAGAGAAGCATGAGTTAAGGCATCAGTGCCTTGGTGCCCTGTTCTGTCAAACAAACCATGACAGTGCTGCTGAGGCAAGAAATCTGTCTATTTAAACAAATCTTTTATCTATTCTAATGGCATTTCCTATTGGGCTAAAGTTTACCCTACCATAAGAAAAAAAAAAAAAAACAAACACAAAAAACCTCTGCAGAATGAATGCATTGTGGGCTCAAAGGAGCACAGGCGTCGGCATTTTCTCTCCTTCATAAACCAGATTGAAATAGACGGGCAAGAAAGGTAAATACCTGTGACCTCCTTTAAACCAGTCTCTGTGAAGTCATTGGGAATGAAATGAGGCTTACAGCAAAGAGTCCTCCGGGAGGCCCTCAGGTCTCCTCTCACCGGATGGGATGGGCCTGGGTCTCCCTCTCAGCAGCTCTTTCTGTGCTCTCAGGGGGCCAACAGTTAATCAGCTTAGATACAAACGATGGTCTTCACATGAGTCCTGCACGTTTCTCAAATTTCATGTTCTTACAGCTGCTGAATGACATTTCCTCAGCTTCAGCTACTGTCCCAACCTCTGGGGAATGGGGTAACCATTGAGGTTAGCCCTGCAACAATGAGACATTCTTGGCTGCAGTAGATACTTGATGCTCATTCAAAAGGAAACACTGTGAAAGTTTTGTCCATCTTAGACTGAGTGAGAAAGGCTGTGCAGAGAGAAGAATCAGCTGGCTGGCCCAAGGAAAGGGAGTCTGACCTTGTAGACGACGACCTTCTGTTTGCAGATAACCACCTAAAATGTGACCATTTCACAGTGACTCTTCATACTTGAGTTCCATTGGTAGATGTATTAGATTGTTTTATTCATGGACAGTTTTTATTTTAGAATGAATATTACAAATGTGGTAGGTTTCAGTTAAGGAATTTTTAAGAAAAAAATTAAGTCTAATTTTAGTTAGAAAGATATTAAGGCAAATTCAGTAAGAAAAAAAATCCATGTTGGTGTCAAAAGAGAACTAAAAGTAACAGTCTGATATGCCTCAGATTGCAGCTGTAGAAGTCCTAGCTGCAGGAAGGATCTGTAATTCCTGAGGTTTAACATAAAGAGAAAATGAGTCTTGAGATATAAGTGAAATTTATTATTTCTGATGAAAAATTACATTAAGTACTCGTTTGCACGTCACATCTCACTTACCCCAAATCATTAGAGTTCGAGATTTTAGTGGTTATTAACAGAAAACCCACCAGAGTTGGCCTGAGCATGCAAAGGTAATGTAATGACCATTGAGAGGAACAGGTACACATTGGGCTGTTTGATTAAGGGGCTCAGGCAGAATCACCAGGCTCCCAGGTCTCCTTATCTCTCACTCCTGCTTCCTCTGCACTGAAGTCTCCACGGTCAGTAAAGCTGTTCCTGCCACACAGCCACATTATTCTCTGCCTCATTTTCAGGTTACTCTATAAAATGCATGGGATTTCACTTGAACTTATCAGGGTTATACTGACCTAGAACATTAACTGTGGTATAAGGAAATGCTAGGCACAGGCTGAATTGAGTCTAGGCCATTGACCAGTCTCTGTGGGTAGAATAGGAGGTCATTTGAACCATCCACTGAACTGAAAGAAAGAGAAATATATCAAATGAAAGTCCAAGGAGTAAGAAGTCACAAAGGGCTTGGTGGGATATCCAAGTTTAAGGCTAGCCTGGGTGATTTTGTAAGACTTCCTCAAAAAAAAATATTAGTGAAAAAAGAAGGCTGGGGATGTATCTCGATGATTCGGTGCTTGCTGAGTGAGTGGAAGGCTCTGGGCTCAATTCCTAGCCCTAAAAAAAAGAAGTCATAATGGAAAGAGAAAAGGACGAACAATGTCTACAACAGTCTACCACATATAATAAATGTTAGCTTACTTAAAAACGTAACTTTTTCTCTGTGTGTCATAGGGTCTTGCTGTATAGCCCAGGGTGTCCTCAAACTCAAGGCATGGCTTTCTGAAGCTTCTCAGTCCTGAGAATGGAGGTATACTTATGTCTCCATGCTTTGCTACTTATCCTGTTTTTTTAAAACAAATTATTAAAAAGGATCCAATATTTTATCATTGACCCAGTATAGAAGGGTCAATAAAATATAACATTCTTAGCATCTACAGATTTTCATATTTCTGTGCTGACCTCTGTGAAAGCAATCACATTTAATCTCTTTTGCATACAGCATGTTCTTAAAATATATGCTGAGATGGAATATATTAACTAGAAAGTTCACTTTCCATCCTGTCTCTTCCCCATCTCAGGCTTGGGGATTGCAGTAGACATCTCAAAGGCAGTACTCTGGTTTTCCTTTGATGTGAGCACACTGGGTGTTGTGGAATGACCTTTCTATATCTGCAGCAGATTATACTGCTCTGTCTGAACCCACTGAGGATGCTATAAAATATGGTATTCCACAAACTGATATGGTTGCAAACATCAGTTCTAGTTCTGGAGACTAGGAAGCTGAAGATCAAGGCAAAGGTGACTTTGATGTCTGGTGAGGGCTTATTTCCTAGCATCTTCTGGCTCTGTTTTCATGGGTAGGAGAGACAAAGGAACCCATTGGGGCTTGTTTTATAAGAATACTAGCTTCATATAAAAAGGCTCTGTTCTCATGATCTAATCATCTTTCAGAAGGGCTATCACCTTATGCCACTGCCATGGATGTTAATATTTCAATGTACAGATTTGGGGAAATAACAAGTATTCAGGCAATAAATTCCTCTTTAGGAATACTTAAGTCAGGAGCAGGTTCTGGGAAGTGAGATGGGATGAGAAGACCTTGCCCAATAACCCTGACCACCTTGTTTGTTTTGGGGAGGTCTCTCTGTGCTTTCTCATCCTATCTGTTGGCTTTGCATCTGAGGGGGACTAGCATAGACATTTGTCAGGTAGGTCATTTTCTAATCCTTTGCCAATGTTTTTGAACCATGATATTTATTATTCCATTTATTTATCCCTTCTCTCTCTGTTGTGTGTGTGTGTGTGTGTGTGTGTGTGTGTGTGTGTGTGCATGCTCATAGTGACTGAAGGCCCAGGAAGCATCACAGAATACACCCAGATATCAGATTCTTAGCACAAAGGTGATTTATTATTTGCCCCAGAGGGACAAGGGACAAAGGACAAGGGGACAGAGAACAGGGATAAGGGACAAGAGATAAGGGATAAGGGGCAGAGGACCAGAGATAAGGGACAGAGTCAGGGGACGGGGGCAGGGGACAAGGGACTGCCTCTGGATAGAGTAGAGTCAGCTATGGCTGATGGCAGGTTTTAAAGGGTCTTAGGCAGAAAGTGAAGAGGGGAGGTACAGTTGGAGAAGGGTTGGTTGGCTGTCTTCAGTTGACTGGGAGGAGAACAAAGGAGAGGAGATGTGGACTTTTGGGGAGAGAAGCTGGAGTTCTGTGGAGGGATTTCTGGGAGACTGGCCTTTATGTGAGAGGCTGAAATTTAATTTATGTCTGAGTGATCTTTTGTGACCCATTGCCATCTTGGAGTTATATGGGGAATTGAGTGGGAACCAGTGGTGAACATTGTGTGCAGCTCAGAGGACAATTTGTGGGTCTCAGGGGTTGAACTCAGGTTTTCAGACTTGGTGGTAAGCACTTCTCTCTGATAAACCATCTATCTGGTCTTTCTTCTGCCTTCCTTCCTTCCTTCCTTCCTTCCTTCCTTCCTTCCTTCCTTCCTTCCTTCCTTCCTTCCTTCCTTCCTTTCTTCCTTCCCTTCCCTCCCTCCCTCCCTCCTTCCTTCTTTCCTTCCTTCCCTTCCTTCCTTCCTTCCTTCCTTCCTTCTTCCCTCCCTCCCTCCCTCCCTCCCTCCTTCCTTCCTTCCTTCTTTCCTTCCTTTCTTTCTTCCTTCCTTCCTTCCTTCCTTCCTTCCTTCTTCCCTCCCTCCCTCCCTCCCTCCCTCCCTCCTTCCTTCCTTCCTTCTTTCCTCCCTCCCTCCCTCCCTCCCCCTCCCTCCCTCCCTCCCCCTCCCTCCCTCCCTCCCTCCCTCCTCTTTCTTTCTCCCTTTCTTTCTTTCTTTCTTTCTTTCTTTCTTTTTCTTTCTTTCTTTCTTTCTTTCTTTCTTTCTTTCATTCTTTCTTTCCTCCTCTTTCCTCCTCTTCCTCCTCCTCCTCCTCCTCCTCCTCTTCTTCTTCTTCTTCTCTCTGTCTCTCTCTTCTTTTTGAGAAATGGTCTCATGTATCCCACACTGGTTTTGAATTTGCTGTGTAAGTGAGGGTGACTAAGAACACCTGGTTCTTCTACCTCTTCCTCTCAAGTGCTAGGATTAAGGGTCTTAGTCGCCATACCAGTAAATCATGTTATTTCCATAACAAATTCTTTCTTCTTATTTGCTGCCAGGTACTTGTATTCTATTTATGTATGAATTTTCATGGCAATTAAGTCTTTCCACATTTGTTACTAGCAAAGCACAGTACACTTACTACTGTGAAATGAGTTTACTGTTTAACATCTAGCAACTGATGTGCCCAGGTATAAATAGAAACATTTAACTAAGTTCAAGCTACTAGAAGAATGGCAACTAAGGATAACAAAAGCTGTGAGACATAACTGGAGGTGAGTTGGCCTAAATCATTCATTCATTCTCATTGTTTCCCTAGCAACTAAGCCTTAATCATGAGCTTTTAACTTTAATTTGAATTCTTGAAGACTATTGAAGCATTCAGTTATTTAAAGGAAGCAATGAAATTTCTGATTTCGTGCTATAGACCATGGCTAGCTGCCACTGCTGGAAATGGAATGCTACATTGAAGAACACTTATATTTAAGGCAAAGAAGTCTTCATCCTAAGGTGAAATTTTAGGCAAGTCTATTCTCTGGTAGGGTTAGTAGTGAGGTTGCTTGTTTCTCCACCATGAAGATCTTTTTCTGTTTTCTTCTTCCTCCTCCTCCTCCTCCTCCTCCTCCTCCTCCTCCTCCTCCTCCTCTCCTCCTCTTCTTCTTCTTCTTCTTCTTCTTCTTTTTTTTTTTTTTTTTACTTTTTCTGTTTTTTCTTTATTCTTTGTCTTACTCTTTTAGTATGGTATGGGAAATTCCCTTATATCCAGGATGGCTGAATGTTTCCTTTGAGCTCTATTCCTGTCCCTGGAATGAATCATTTGGGATTCTGACCTGCTTCAGATTTGGTTACTGTCTGTCCTCTTGACCATCCTAAAGCTACATTCTCTCTGCTTGTTTGGGACAGGACCTTTTGTCATCCATATGGACTTGCACTATGTCTGGACTATGAACTAGTGTGAATATTAACTCCTCCTGAGGTCACTGATTCTTCTCCCAGGATTCCTGCTTTTGATACTCCCTTAACTCAGGCTCGGGCTTTCCATCTTCCAGAATCCAATCTGTGGGAGCCGTGGATAATGGAGTTAGGATACAGAAGAGTGAGTAGACCACAAAAAGCACATTTTCCAGGAAATGAAGATTCATGGTTTGAACCTTAGTTACTTTAAGACATATTCGTCTTACTTCATCATAGATGTACACCCTTTCCCTCATTTACTCATTTTTGTGTCTTCATTTTTCTTAGATGAAAATCCATTCCTTGTAGGATAGAGTTACAGGTTCTTTATCATCCTGGGTAATTCTCTTACAGTGAAATCCATTTTGTTAATGTCTTCCTCAAAATCTGGTATCCAAAGAAACAAAATAAAGACAAACCCAGAGTTTTTTTCTTCATCTTGCTGACAACGATATCTTGGGGGACTTTCTAAAAAATGCCATTCTGAAGTCTGAAGGAGATGAGGCTGTTTGACACAAAACAAGCAATGAGTACTGTCTTAGTTAGGGTTTCTATTGCTGTGATGAAACAGCATGACCAAAACAACTTGGGAATGAAAGGTTTATTTGGCTTAGGCTTCCACATTATTGTTCATCACTGAAGGAAGTCATGACAGGAACTCACACAGGGCAGGAACCTGGAGGCAGGAGTTGACGAACAAGCCATGGAAGAGTGCTGCTTCCTGGCTTGCTCCTCATGGTTTGCTCAGCCTGCTTTCTTGTAGAACCTAAGACCAACAGCCCAGGGATGGCACCACCCACAATGGCTGGGACCTCCCCTATCAATCACTACATGCTTGTTTGCAGCCCCGTCTGGAGGCATTTCTCAATTGAGGCTCCCTCCTCTCAGGTGACTATAGCTTCTGTCAGGTTTACATAAATCTAGCCAGGACAAGTATACCCAGAACTGCATTTTCACATCACAACTTAAATGTGCAAAGAATTAAAAGTTTTCTTTCTTTTACATTTTCTTTCTTTCTTTCTTTCTTTCTTTCTTTCTTTCTTTCTTTCTTTCTTTCTTTTTTGGAAAGAAGATCTCTTTACGTAGTTCAGGTTGGCTTAGAACTCACTATATAGCTGAATCTGGCCTCCAATTCATGGCAATATTCCTGCTTCAGCCTCCTGAATGCTAGTCATTTTCAAGCATGTGACACCATATCCGGCCAAGTATTATTTTGGCCTTCTATGTGGTACCATGTTGTTCTCAATCTCACATTCTATCTGGAAATAGAGATTTAACATCGAAAACATGCCAGGCCTTGGCATTTCAGTATCAAGAACTCATCTGTTTTGAAATACCTATGTTGGGTTAACTTGAATATTTTGAGTGAATATTCATTAAGATTCAAGATTCAAATTTCTCATGGGAAAGGACTATTCTTTTCTTGCAAAGATTCACTCTTCTACATTCTGCTCTCTGAGGTGCCATGTGGGCACTTTAAAGAGTACCCTCCAAGAGACCAGTCCAAGGGTTAATCCTTGTGAGGTCCCTGTGCTATTTTGGGGTCTTCTCTGGCCATTTCTTCCTTATCTGTGTCAGTCATTGAGTGTTGGTGTCTACTGCTGGAAGTCTGTGGCTGATAAACTGTATCATGGATCAAGGTTAAAAAAATCTACCCACTATAAATCATAACCCTCTTACCCATTCTAACAGGGTCCAGGGATCTGGGTGTAGTGGTGCACATCTACTATATTCAGGAGGAAGAGGCAGGTGGATGTCTGAGTTCAAGACCAGCCTGGTCTACATAGTGAATTCCAGGCCAGGCAGGGCTACATAATGAGACCTTGTCTCAAAAAAAAAAAAAAAAAAAAAGAGTGAAAAATGTAAACAAGATGATCACTATGTGGGAATGAACGGCACATTTTCAACTGTAGACAGAGCAGCAGGTTCATAGGCTGCAGTTCTAACTCTGAGTGCATGACAAGGCGGACATTTGGGGAGGTAATTAGGTCACAAGAGGAAAGCACTTGTGAGTAGGATTGGTATTCTTAGGGGTTTCTGAAACCCTGTGGCCCTCTTGTTCTCTTTCTGCCATGTGAGAATACAAGGAGTCAGCAGCCTCGATTGAGGGAAGTCCTGTATCAGAACTTGACCTTGTTGGCATTCGATCTCAAATTTCCAGTCTCAAAGGCTCACGAAATAAATGTTTATAAGCTTTCTATCTGCTCTGGCACTTTGCTTTAGGAGCCAGGACAAAGTCACTTAGTCACTATGACTGTCACTTGAAAAATAGCTGTTACTGGAGCAGTTCCGGGATCCCTGACCCTTTAGGAGTGCTTTGTTCATGAGAGCACTGCTCCATTGTAGTTATACTGTAAACCCCACCCACAAATTATGTTTTAGGGCCTCGTTCTTGAAAGTGCAGATTTCTCAATACAAGCGTTAATTTTGCAGTCTGCTTCATCTGAGAAAACCAACTACTGTACGTAAAAACAGAAGTGGGCAGAGTGAACAGCACCTGCTCTGGAGACAGAACTGAGTTCATTTCTGCTTACTGCCTTTTAACCTTGCAAAAATCACTAAACTTTCCTGAACTTCAATTTCATTATGAGAAAAACTGGAGTAAAAAATGCCCATTTGACTAAAGAAAATAATGTTCATTAAGTCTCTGGTATAAAAATAAGATAAGTAATAGCATCTTCTAAGCAAAAATATTCCTCTAATATTCTAAACAGATAGCAATTTGCTCACGGCACCATTGTTTGGCTTCATAAAATAGGTATTTTCCTACAATGCGGCCATCTTTCTTTGAGACAAATCTCTTCTGTCCCCAGAGGGATGCATTTCTTATTCTTCCTGTCAGATCCCTTAGGATCGCCTGAACATGCTTCGGTTCCTTCCCTCCGGAATTCTAGCCCATCCTGGTCCTTGTTTCATTGCCATCGTGACTGGGTCCAGGGAGGATCGTGGTACTCCCTGTGTGCCTTGTTGACGTCACCACTGAGGATATAGTTTTCAGGAAGTCAAATGTTTTTCAAATCAGAAGCAAAAGGATTTAGTACGGGTGGAGCCGATATTTCTGTCAAGGGAGAGGCAGCTAACCCGCCCCTTTCTCCACAGGCCTTCGTGTGTCCCCTGTTATCCCATGTCAAGCTTTAAGGCCCCCTGCCCTGGTCCTTCTCAAATCCTCTCAGCCATACCCTAGGCAGCTCTTTATCTTTTGTGTGACTGGGCTACAGATAGGGAAAGCAGCGTGCTCCAGGTCTGCTGAAGGATTCTGTCCTGTGTGGAAGGCTTTTGTTAGGTTACACAGGCTGCTGTGTTTATTTAAGGTATAATTTCTACAGCAACTGTTACAGAACATAACAGTAACTAGCTTTGCTACCAGGTTTTGGTTCCCTAAAGTATCCATAAGCAGTCTGGCTGAGGAAACCAAACCCAAGTTGAGTAGGCTTTGTTTCCTCTTTGTCCTGTGTCAGTGGCTCCAAACTGTGGCTTAACCCTGGTTTTGTTTATGAACTGCCCCCTGCCTAGTGTCTCTAGAGCTTGCACGGGTTGAACTGGAAAGTTGTATAAGTCTAGTGTTTCTCCCCATCTCCAATAGAATTTAGTGTCTTGTGCATGCTAGGTAAGTCCTCCACCACGGCGGTAGGTCCCCAGCCCCAGTCCCATCTTTCATTCTGATAGAATTCTCAAGCTTTACGTGCCAAGAAGTATTCTTAGTTTTTCTGATAGGAGAAACAGTTATCTAAAAGAAGTATGGGTGTTTTAAAAGTGAGTTCAAAGGGTACTTCACCCGGGCTTTCTATAATGTGTAGAGATCTCTAGACAGCCCATCACTTTCTCTAGGGGTCCATGATTCTACAATGTCCACTTTTCACAGAGAAAAAATAAGATCCGATACCAAGGGGCATGCAATACATACAGTGACCAGAAGGTGGCACTAGTAGTATTTCTAAGGTGTTGCAGAAATTCAGGTAAATGATGCTGCACTTGCTCCTTTCCAACTGTCTCAAAGTAAAAACACGTTACAAAGAGGTATGAGTGTGTGTGTGTGTGTGTGTGTGTGTGTGTGTGTGTGTACTTGCGCGTTCTTGCTTACACCCCAACAACGGAGCCTCCTTTCCTTCTGTTGTTACTTACAGTGAATTCAAAGGCAGGAAGGTTTTGTTTGTTGAGGTTTGCTTCGTGGACTTATGATGCTTTCCATTCTTTGAAGCTTTAACACAAACAGCCCCTGATTCTCTGGGAAATGAGCCCTTGTTTTGTTAGCAGCTGTTCTCTCCCGATTCCTTCACCAACTTGGGACTGTTCCAGAGGTGTGAAGCAAGGATGGTATTTTTCTTCTGACCAAGCCTTTTGCTTCTTAAGGCTTTTAATGGTCTTTGTATAGATTTAATATCAAACATACCAAGTCACAGCAGACTTTACATATTAAATGGACTGCTTCATGAATAAGTAACTCCGTCTATATGGTCTTAATAGTAAAAGAGCTTACTTAAAGAGATCTTGAAAGCTACAAGAAACTCTGGAGAAACTCAGCAAGCCCGTCAGTGACATTGTTAGCAGAGGATGGTTTTTCCAGAGGAAGTAGTTGGAAGAAATCTTACTAAGAGTGAGAGAAACTCACTGTCTTAACCACTTGCCAGCAGCTTTCTGAGGCAGTTTTAGCCACAATGACCTTTGTCAATACCTTTGTCAGGCTTTGCAGGGCACAGAGCTTCAGTTGTTGCTTCTGGACTCTGCTTTTCTAGCTTGAAGGCAGTCATAGGATACACATACATGAATGAACAGTTTTGTTCTAACAATACTCTATTTACAGAAATAGGCCACAGGTTGGACTGAATTCATGGCCTATAGTTCACAGATCCCTCAGGTAGGGGAAGTGAAACTTCAGTTTTCCCACTCTGATAGAGTCATCAAGTTTTTGATGATCTTGTTTTCTAGCTGTGACTGAGGCTTGTCCAGATGGATGGTTTTTACCCTACTGGATTCCCCACTCTGCTAGGAGCACAAGAGGCAGCAGGATCAGTCACTAGTAACAGCCTATGTGATCCCTGCCACTCTCTGGTCCTTCATAGGCACGGTGTGATGAGTCCTGCCTTGAAATCATCCTTTCAGACACTGTGGAGACTCAGTGCTTCTTCTTTTCTCTGAAAACCTATCACAGTGACATCCAGTTCTTCTGTCTCCAACCTATAGCAGTTTCTGCTATGTCTAACCTACCACAGAAGGCCTGAAATCCCCACCAGTCCATTCCTATTGGAAGAGCGTCTCCATTGCTCAGATGTGCCCACGGGGCAAACGACTGTTCACATTTTAAATGCTTATGCCTAAGTTCCGCATCTGTTTAATAATGAACATGTATGGACAGGACCAGCAGCGTGGTTCTAGGAATCGCTCTCAGACTTTAGTCCTTGTACCATTCCTGTTACTCACATACTTCCTTAAAAAGCAAGCTCTGATTCATTCAGGAAATCTAAGGTGTGATTAAAAAACTGAGAATTTTAATACATTTATAGCTAGTGTTGATGCTGCTTGCCTATAGATCATGCTTTTAAGTGACTTCTTAGGAGGTATTTCTAAAGGGCTTATGTTGGATGACAAGCCTTTCTTCACCGAGTGGCATTGACTGCGTTATTCCTATTTTACTGAAAAGAGCTACGTTTAGAGAAATGGGACAATATGTAATGGGCTACCAAGCATGAAACATGTGCACCATTAACCAAGGGCATAACTAAAAATTGTAGATCACTTTCTGTACTTCATAGATAGTATTTTCACCTCAAAGTCAGCTTTCCTACTGATGCCACCGGCCTTGCTCTCAACTTAGCTACAGCCGACAGAGTAGTGATTTTGACTATAGCCTGTTAAATAAGTGGGAGACACAGAGGAATGTGGATTGCCAGAGCCCCTGCCTCTCCCTCTCACTCCTACTTTCTTCCTTTCCTTCCTTCTCTTGTTATTATGTGTCGCTTGGAGAGTTTCCAGATTGTCTTTTGGAAGCGCAAAGCATTGAGCATGAATATGTCCAGCAGAAAAGGGAATTTCAAAAAATGTTCTTGTGTCTAACCTATGGAAAATATACTTAAGGAAACCAGGCAAGTGCCTTCCTGGAGCCCCACTGTAGTTGGATGTCAGGCTTTATGTGTGCATGTAGAGGTTTCTGTCTCTGGGTGTGAATTCTGGATTCTGCACCCCCTGCCACCACCTCAGTTGCCGTTTATCAGGAGCCTTTTGTGTTGTTCAGCCTCTGCTTTCAGTTTTCAGCATGTGATCTGGACCACAGCAAAGAACAGAAACAGAGGCAAGTTAATCACAGGAGCTTAGCTTCCTGGGTTGCTTACCATGATAAGTTTTAGAAGACAAATCTGTTAAAGATTTACCCCCCAGAGTGCGTAAAACAGCCTGATGCTAGTTAGTCATCCTTTATTGTTATTCAGCAACTTTGCTTTTATGTCTGTGCTGTTGCTTCACAGCTTTCCTTCTGACAAATCAGCGTAGATTGGAATTAATTTGTAATTTATGAGATTGGGTTTATAACCATGATTTCCTATTTATTAAAATAATATTTTTATTTATTCTTCAAAAAGTTCATACATGTAAACAGCATGTTTTGATATTACCTGCACCCCAGTGCCTTCCTCCAACTTCCCACTGACATCTCATCTTGTCTCCCTCCTGACTTCAAGTCCTCTTTTTGAAAAATCATAATTAATAGTCCCTGAGTCCAATTAGATTTTATTTTTTTAAGTTAAGACAAGGTCTTCCTATGTAGCCCAGGCAGTCTTTGTACTTGTTCTTTCTACTTCTGCCTACCAGGTATTAGGACTTCAGGTAGATTGTTGTAGTACACCTATGGTGTAACTCATCAAGGAAGACAAGGAAGCATATTCACAGGTGCAAACCTACTGTCTTGGCGAGCACCATACTGGACAGTGGAAACCTGGTGGTCTCATCTCAGGGGTTTTTATTGATACCGAAGCTCCTCAGGTGTTCTATTGACAGCACATGCAGATCATGATCAATCAAACATCTTTTGTAAAGCCAACACCTGCAGACAATACAAAGGCCAAAGGCAGCCCTTCATCCAACAATGCACAAAATAACCATTTTAAACATAACTAAAAATAAACTTCTACAACAGAAGATGATACCATAGCTGGCACAATCATTTTTATCTTATTTCTAGAAATAATTTTAAGAATAAAAAAATATTTGAGGATGAAAAAGAAAAGAAGATTGGATCTACTTACAAAGATTTTGCTAGAAATGATTTTATCATAGGTTGATACTTTTTCTTAGTGAGAGCATGGCTGATACAAATATTATATTGAATGAAATCACCCAGGATCAGAAAAATAAACACTAATTGTTCTTTCTCATAAGGAGATTCTATCTTCCGGCTATATATATATATATTATAACTTGAAATACATGTGGGGGACAGGTAATTAGAAATGGGCTTTTGCGATCCATTAAGGAAGGGGGAAATAGAAAAATGAAGGGGAAATGAAAGCGGAGATGAGGAAATACTGGGGGCTGAAAGGTTCAAACCTTTGAGTGGGGTGAGGGTGGGGGATGGGGAAATGAATGAGGAGGGCAAGGCTAACCCACGTGGAAGGTGTATATAAGAAAGCTGATGGAAACCCATGATCTTGCAACCCAACTTCAAACACATCAGATAGATAGTAGAACACAGGCGACATGAAGGGAGAGGGAGGAATAGTTCAGGTTAAAGGTTAGGCAGGCATGGGGGAAAGGAGATAGGGGATGTTAGGGAAACGGGTATGGTAATCAAAAATAAGGATGTATGAATAAGCTGTGTGGAAACCTGCTCATTTTAAAGTTAATTTTCAGGGAGTTTTAAGCTGAAAGGGGGTTTTGTTGTTGATCAGAAGTAGTCTACATGAGTAGAAAATGGTGATCCAGAGGCATAGTCCAGAATGATTGCTGATTCCCACATTCTAGGTTCTGAGCAAAACCAACAAGGAGTTCAGCTACCTCCCCTTGAATTTAAGATGGAAGCACAACTGTTTCTACCAACCACAGAGTCAACACAAGAGGCAGGGAAGTGATGTTCCCAAAGACATTTCCGTGGAGAGCGTACTTCCTTTCCCTAAGACCGAATTTATCCATAGAGTTCCTGTGAAGGAAAGGAAAGAACTCCCCTCCATAAGCTGTCATTTTTCTTTCTCTGGGGAGGGGGTGCCTGCTGTTCCAAGGAATTGAGCATCTTACCGGTGTGTGACGTGTAGAGATTGTGGGTGGAAACTGCTTTGGTGGTGGACCGACTCTTTCACAGGGGTCACCTAAGACCATCTGCCTATCAGATATTTACATTATGATCATAACAGTAGCAAAATTACAGTTACGAAGCAGCAACAAAATAATTTTATGGTCGGGAGTCACCACAGCATGAGGAACTGCATTAGGAAGGTTGAGGACCACTTTAATTAGAGCAACCATCCATCCATTCTTGCCAGCTACCCTGGAGGCATACACCATGAGTGAAAAGAACAACTGATACCAGATTCTGACTACAGTCTGGCCCTGTCAGAAGGGTGGTTTTATTCTTTTCCTGCTCAGCCTCTTGGCTTTAACAAGAGGGAGTTCTGAATGAAGCACTTGACAAGAGATAGATGGGTTTAAGCACGGGCTTCCTCAACACTTCAGGTTATTCAGGGCTAAGCTTTCGACTCTTTGTGGGTAAGGTAGAGACAAACTAAATATTGAAGCTTTTTTTTTTTAAGTAAATAGAACTGAGTCTTAGAAATACAAAGAGTGCCAGTTGTTGTTGGTGGTGGTGGCAGCGCACGTCTTTAATCTCAGCACTCAGGAGGCAGAGGCAGGGGGATCTCTATAAGTTTGAGGCCAGCCTGGTCTATACAGTGAGTTCCAGGACAGCCTGGGCTATGTAGAGAGACTTAGTCTCAAAAAAAAAAAAAAATAGAAAGAGTACTGTTTGTGTAAGTCAAAATGTCTGGACCTTTAATAATAGGGTAAGATGACTTTAAGGAAAGTGTTATTTAGATAACTTAGCTAGGAATAGCTACTGCCAACCACCCAACATTGGACTTAGCTACTAACGAGTTGATGAGCTTCAATCAACCAATATCATGTATGGCTATGCTAAAGATTCAAAGCAAAGATAAGTATATAATAATGACATGGTCTATTGCTCAAGTTAACAGTGGGAGGCCTGCGACCTTCCTTCTTGGAATGGGCAGTCTTTATTGTGGCTTATGAGAGTCTCTTTTACTGCAGAAGCTCTCCTGAAGGTTGAGAGTGATAGAGAAACTGGCATCAGTGCCTTCAAAACCAGAGCTCAGGAGGAAAGGGACAAAGCTGACTTTCCCATGCTGGCCTTAGTCCCCTTAGCCTCCAGATGGCACACACAACTCATATTAGCATCAATCTGTAACCATGTTAAACTCTAAAAGAGGGCTGAGTCTTCTAAGATAAGTTTGGTAGAAGTCACAGTTCTAAAGAACTCTGGTTGGCTTGTACCCTCGGGAAACACATTGCAAGCTTATGAGCTATGTCTGTAGTGTGACTTCCCAACAACACTCATATGACCTCATTTTGGGATCTCTTGTCCTGGTAACACAACCCTGCTCCTTCTGATGAAGAGTTTTCTTCCTTGATTTATTCTGCCTTCTTTTATTGGTGGGGGTCATTATGTAGACCAGGTTGGCCTTGAACTCAGAGAGCTCTACCTGCCTCTGCCTTTTGGGTACTGTGACTAGAAGTGTATGTCACTGGACCCGTGAAGAAGTGCCTTCCACACAAGCTCTGCAGCAAAACTGGCTGCCTCCTCTTACCTTTACAGGACTTACAGGACTGGCTGGCTACCTTCCAAGTTTCTGGACCTAATGTAATATATCAATGTGGGGTCCTCTCTTAAAAATATGTACATGAGAGGGGCTGAAGAGCTGGCTCAGTGGTTAGGAGGACTTACTGCTTTTGCAGAGGACTGGCGTAAATTCTTAGCCCCCACATGTTGGCTCACAACCACCAATAACTCCAGTTTCAGGGGCTCTGAAGCCCTTTTCTAGAACTGCATGTACTCCTGCATGTATGTGACACACATACATACACCCAGGCACACACGTATAAACATAAAACAAAACAAAACTTAAAATATATGAGTATGTTTTGATATTCACATCAGGGCACTGAACCAAACATGGGTGGCCATTCCGAGCACTGAGCCCTCTGTGGCTGCAGTGTTTGTGCCTGTGCAGCTAGCCTTGTTCTTTTGTGAGGACTAGAGCCCTGTTGCTACCTTCTCTGTCGCCTGTTATTTGCATATTTTTCACTGCTACAGTGAAGCAGGAAAGACAGCTTTATAAAGAAAAGGTATTTGTTTACACTTTCTGCTTTATAAGCTGAAAGTTCATAGCAGCATTGCACAGGTTCTGGGGAGTGGTCCCCCAGGGCCGCATCACTTAATGGCAGATGGCAAAGTTGGGTTCACACATGGGAGGAAGAAGTCTCATCATCGGACAAGAAGTCAGAGAGCTCTTGTAAGGGAAAATGGCAGGAAGAACCTTGGTTTTTTTATATCAGTTTTCTCACAATAATTGCCCAGGACCCCATGAGACTGACCCTAGTCCCTTTGGAGAGCACCCCTGCCCCCAGGGACTCAAGAACATTTCTTCCTGTAGGCCTCATCTGTTAAAGGTCCATCACTTCTCACACAGCCGTGGTATGAGCCTTTTTGGTGGACACTCATCCCTTATCTGAGCCATTATATCTGGAAGGGGAAGGCACTTTCAAAATTATTAATCTTCCTTAGAGACACTGTAGTACCATGCATCTCCAAGAAAGAAACTTACCTATGGCTGTGATTCTGGTTCTGCCCTACATACATAGCTCGGGTAGGGTGAGGATTCACTTGAGCCTTTGCCATCTATGTGGATCTGACAGAATCCCAAACAGAAAAACACACCAGCTTCTAATTCATCTTTCCTGTTTAAGGAATGGTATTGGTGCCATTTTTGTTTTTTTAAGTCAGGGTGTCACTATGTAGCCTTGGCTGATCTGGAATTCTCTGTGTAGACCAGGCTGGCTTTGAACTTGCTGAGATCTGTATGTTTCTGCCTTCCAAATTCTGGGTATTAAAGGCATGTACTGGTTCTGGTTGAATAACTTATATTTATTCTTCCTTTGACAGGAAAAAGTTCCCTAGTTCTCTCTCTGTGTGTGTGCATGTGTGCTTATGTTAAAATATGCTCTTTCAACCTTCTTAAACGCATAGTTCAGAGTCATTAACTTTGCCTGTATTTGCATTCTTTACCAATATCCATCTCCAGAACTTTCTGTCATCCCTAATCTAACTGCATTCACTGCATCTCTTATTCTCTTAAGCCAGAAGCACCTGAAAGGCCGAGAACATGATTTACTCATTTTTCAATTTCCTTCCAGCCTTTCTGTAGAGGAAACTCACAATGCTTATAGAACTGTATTTGGTTATACCTATGGATATATGGAAACAGAAGAGAAAGCTATTTTCTTACTACCGAAGGAAATGGGGGGGCGGGATGCATACACTACAGTTAGTACAGGGAGTACCTGCTTCTGCTATTGGTGCTTCCCTTTCCTTCCCGGGTTAAGATGCAAAGATCCTTATTACATGCGCATTATTGTATCCTTCATGATGTCCTGCTGCCTTCTAATTCAAAATTTTGCCTTTCTTAAGGTAAAAGCTATGAATCAGCCACCAAGTTTTAGTTTTATAACACTGTATTTCTGTGGTTATTTAGGGACATAAGCCCCTGTCATAGAGTGTTTGTACCACAGCCCAGAATCTCAAAACAGTAGGGGACAGAGGAGTAGGAGAAGGCGCACGGTCACACCAGGAAGTGACGTGCACTGCTTCTTGTTCACTTCCTGCTCTAAAAACCAAAGCTAGAATTGGTGACATCACTGTTATCCACAGTTCTTAGAAAAATCTAATCAAATCTTTTGAATGTAATGAAGGATGGTAAATATAGTTTTAGTTTCAGAAACATCTTCAATGACAGCTGTGTCTTACAGAAGAATTTCAGGTGGGCAATTCTTCCCTGTCATATTACCATAGAAAAGTTAACTTGCTTAGTCTCCTCCCATCAGCTAGTTGCCTGGGAAGCCCATTAAGTAGGCCAGTCACACTCTTAATATCTCCCATCCAGGTTCTATTAATGATTCTTGGTAAATAAATCCAGCTAAACATACATGAGTGTGTCCCCCTGTCTCTAAAAGCAGAGCACTACAGTGAGAAGCAATCCTCATGGCTGACTTAACTCATGAAGTATCCTAATTAGGCAAGCATATTTGGTGATCAGAAGCAAAAGTCTACATTTTTATAGTGGGAATGTTAGAACAATCTTATCCTGGACACTCCCAGTTATTATTATAATTATCACTATGCATGTGGAGTAGCCATTAGCAAGTATTTTTGAATGTTTACTGTTTAGGAGACATTGCGTTAACTGCTTTGTAAACAAAATTTTATTTAATCTTCCTGATGATTCCTTGAGTATGTACTATTACCATTGCAATTTGGAAATTTATGTGTAAGAGATGTAATTTTCAGATGACTTTAGTAAGAATTGACTTTACTAGAAATACATGACAAGCCCCAAATTAAGGGGAAAAATTTTGTTTTTATTTAAATTATTGAGACAGGGTTTCACTATGTAGCTCTGGTTATCCTGGATGTCAGAGACATACACCTGTCTCTGGTACCAAAGCCATGGGTCACCACACCCAGCCACCTTCAATTTTTCTTAACATGAAAAGGTGGTTTGTCCAAATTGTCCTGGTCAAATAGAGCTAAATTATTATTTGGGGCCCAGAGAACTTCAGATAAACATCAGATATGTCAGACCTCCGAATAGCTCCAAAGATCCAGGTAGAGGAACTAAGGGGCCTTGGGAGGGATCAGAGGCAGCTTTCCTCAGGAGAGGTGGTGGGATACTCTGCCAAGTCTATTAAGGACATACATAAAGAGGAAGAATTTCTTTTCTCTGAAACATCCAAACCCTGCTCATGGCAAGTTTGGTAAGCAGTGGAGACCAGAATCAACTTTCAAGGGAAGTCCAATTCAGTGAAAGAAGTAAAGTCTTTGGAGATGGAGCCTTGTGGAAACCTTAGTTCCTATAGCGCCTGCTGTGCAAGCTTGCTGAGCCTCAGCCTTCTCTGTAACAAATAGATGAAAAAACAAGCAAACAAACAAAAAAACAAGAGTAAATCTAATTGTGCTGGTTAGTTTTTTTTTTTTTGTCAACTTTCCACAAGCTCAGTTTATCTGGAAAGATAGACGTAAATAGATAAAATGCTTCCATCAGATTATCCTGTAGTCAAGGCCACGAGGCACTGTTTTGATTAATGATAGGAATTAATGAAGGAATAATAGATTAATGAAGGAATCAGAACAATATGGGAAGTACTACTCCTGAGCAGGTGGTGCTGAGTTGTATGAAAAAGCAGACTGAGCAAGCCTGGAAGTAGCTATACTATAGAGTCATTGTAACAAAACAGCATGGTCCTAGCATGGAGACAGAAGTGTAGACAGAACAAATATAATGTAAGACTCCAACATTGACCCATAAAGCCACAGCCACTTCGTTTTTTACAAAATGTATGAGGTTTTACATTTTACGTTTGGGAAGTAGCGTCAGGAATGGACAAATGAGATATTGTATGATATTGAAAGCTTTTTCACAGCAAAAGGAATGACTGCTAGAGTGAAGAGAGCCTACAGAGTGGACGGAAATGCTCTTATTTGCCAAAGGATTAGTATCTAGAGTTATGAAAAAAATAAAAAAAATCACCAAAAGAATAAGGAAATTAATAAAATTTGGCAAATGAACAAAACATGCTTTTCAAATGAAAAAATATTCACCATTTTTCATCATCAGAGGAATACAAATAGAAACTAAGCCGAAATTTGATCTGACCTCAGTCAAAATGGTTATCATCAAGAAAATAAGCATGAAAAATACTGACAAGGATGTGGAGGAAAAGGGACCTAGTATGCTGGTGACAGGAAGGCAAATTGTTACAGCCACTATGGAAGTCAGTTCAGATGTTCCCCCCAAATCTAAAAATAGAACTGTCAGTCTCCGTCCTAGATTCTACCCTAAGAAATCAAGGTCAATTTGCTATAGACATATCTACATAGCCATGTTTATTGTGACAACATGCACAATGGCCAAATTGTGGAAAATGCCTAGGTTTTCATCACTGGATGAATGAATATAGAGAGATATATAGTACATACACACACACACACATACACACACCCAATGGAGTACTATTCATGAATAAAGAAAAACAAGCCATGCTTGTATGAAAATGAAGTCGGCTTCAGCGGCTTTCAGCTAATCTGAAAGCAGCTGGTTACCCCATGACAGTCATGCTACTTTTGATTTTTATTTAAAGCAATATAAGAAGTAAGCAATTCTATGTGTACAATTATGACATATATTAATTAATGACATATCACTTACAGAATCGAATTATATATTTAATTATGGTAAATTTTCTTGGTTATTCCTTCTCCAATTTCAGGATATTAAAACTTCTAGGATATCTTTACATTTTCTAAGCTGTCAATACTTACTGTCAGGGGAATATACGGACTTCAAAATACTGTACTTTGACTCTGGAGAAAGCCTTAGAGACAGAGAAAGTTTCTTAACACTCTTCTGCCATGAATCAGGTCATGAGAATTATTGACCTGCCTCTGAAGGAAATCTTAAGACCTTTATTGCTAGATGATCACACTTGTAATCACAGGGAAGAGGGTACTCTAATTAAAAAGGTCTGATAATTCCCTCCAATTTATTGCCATTATATCAGACACTGTTGGTCCAAACATACGTTTTCACATCCATCTTCTTCTCTGGACCTCTGCATAAAATATATAGGTTTCTCTGTTTCCTTCCGTCTTCATTTCTGAAAACTCTCATGTCATATAAAATACATTAAATGAATTTATTGTGTTTTTCTCTTATTATTATCATTTTTTTTTCTATTTTAGGGCCCATGCTAGGAGTTTAGTGATGAGTATGTAAGACATCTTTCCTTTACAAAGCAAGAGTGCAATGATTAAATCTTGCAGCTTATGAAATGAAGTCTAACAGAAATAATTAAGTTTGTGTCATTCTCCACAGTTTAATTAACCCCAAACTATTGTCATTTTTGTTTATCAGTTTTGGAACCAAAATTCCTGACAAATTTAAAAGAAGCTTAACCTGCCAAGGTTAACTAAATGTTAGTAAAATGTATTAATATAGGTTTCAGGGCTGATACATCATTCAGGATTAAAAGTACATGTGCTAAAAACACACACTAGAAGATTAGCTGTCTAGAAATTATGTTGGTAGCCATTAAGAACTTGGTCAACAAGAAACAACACTATTTGACTTTATCACATAAATTATAAAATCCAGGGCTTGTCACTGCTCTCAGTAGTCATTGGTAGACTCCCCTTCCCTGGGTCATTACCACTCACATTCTTAAAAGTTGATTTTGTACTCAATAAAGAATTCAGTTCTCTTCATCATTTTGCTGTTATTTTATTTAATAATTGACCAGAGCCTTAGCACCCACAAGGTGCTTCTGCTACTTAATTATATGTATCTAACACCTCTGTTACAAGTTAAAAATTGAAATTCAGAGTCCTGAAATAACACGAAGTTGCTATCAGAAAACAAACTATCAACAATGCAGGAACTATATCAATGAATTCTACTGTGAGATCTAGGTTCCATGTGATATGAAGGAGAACAGTGTGGTATCTGGGTTTCCATGATGACTTGAGTTGTAGAGCAGAGGAAAACATGCCATCAGAATGAGATCAATCAGATGCTGTACCCATGGACAAGTATAAACAAGATTGGTTGTTGCCTCCATTTTTTATAGCTAAGGAATCTAGGATTCAGAAAATCTAAGAACTTATAGAATTTTCTGGGTTTCAGAGGACTATGGGTTGTCTATGCCATTTTTACTGCTCATTATTTGCTTTTAAATTATACATATTTTCAACATGCCCAGGATAAGTGAAGACACCTCAGTCATTCCTGACAGACTAGAAAGGGCATTGATGGGAACTGTGTGGCATCTAAAGTTGTTGGAATGTTGTTGAGAACTTGATCATGACTCAGAGAAGAGACTTGAGCTGCAAGACAGAAAAGCCCTAGTTGAGATTTGTCCCTGTGCATGACTGGTAGTGAGAATATGAAACAATCAGGAAATGGAATGGGGGCTCCCTCGTATTTTTCTTGAGGGTTTTCAAGGATGCTCTTCCAAGCAGGCCAGTCTGACTTCCCTTCCTAATGAATTTGACTTGAGTACAAAGGAATGCTTTGTTGTTATGGTAATGGGAACAAGACATCTTAGAGTCAGAAGTCCAGAATCATGAATCTCATTGATTATCACTAGAACTAAACTATTTGTCAACAATATGTTAAGATTCTAGAGGTGTTGAGAGACGTCTCAGCAGATTGTATTGACAGTTTTTACAGTATGAAAATGAGGATGTACGCCAGTAGCAGCATCAATGGACACTTGCCCTATACTAGCTGCAATACAGTTCTATTCTAAGCACATTCTCCATATTAACTTACTGAGTTCTTATGACAATGTAAAGACAACCTATGACAAAGGGGCTTATACAGGTCAAGCAGGCAGAGAAAAGTGGAACGGAGACCTGAATGTATAGTCTTAACCATTATGCCATCTATATTCACATTTAGAGTCCAGCTTCTTGAACTTAGTGGTCATTACCACATATGGTGTTGTACAACTGAGTGTGAAGGTCTTGAAAAAAATTGTCAACAGTAAAAGGTTTCTGAGTGTACAATTATCAAAAGTTAATTCAAAATTCAAATGTAGCAGGTCTGAGGTGTCTCTGGCAGTGATTGCCCACACTAAGTCATGAGGTGTCACTCTAGCCTGGGTTCTGAACAGGACCCTGCAAGGATTTGCATGCTTTGCACTGGGCAAGCCATACTGTGCATATTTCAGTGAACAATGCCTGAAACACCTTGGTTCAGAGTCAAAGTACTTTTAATTATACAGTATTTTCTAATTTTCTAATGTTTTAACTATAGAAAAGAAGACTCAATATTTGTCTGTTGTCATTTCACAGTATCTAAGAATTCAAATATATCTTTGAATTATATTAAGATAGGATGTTTGGTTTTAAAATTTGATTTTTGAGTTATTGGCTCAAGTTTCTTAAGATTGTTAAATGCATTTTATTTTAGGATTGGGACAGAATTTTTTTTTTAGCATTTCTGAGATGTCCCTAAACATACTTCTGCCATTTTGTGGTATGTATTTATGCAAAGCATTCATAATTGTAAAATCAAAATATCAGTCAACTCTGAATGGCATTGAAGTTGCTGTCTGTGTGGCAGTATCAATATTCAACTGAGTTTAATTCTTTATGCAAAAATAAGCACACCATCTCATTAGTTTGCAAATTGTTTTCATCTTTAATAAATGGCAAAATTATATATAGAAAATAATTATTTAAAAGTAAATTTTCTTCTGATTTGTTATTAGTAAATGTTTGATTTGCATGCCTTTTTCATACACTTATATATCTGGGGTCATCAAAAAATCTCTTGTACAAAAAGGGGTTGTAAATGAAAAAAGTTAAACAATCCCTCATTCAAATTTGTTTGTTTTTATCCATTATTTATTTACTTTTCAGCTGGTAGATTAAAATCAGGATTAGTAATGTTTGCTGTGTCAGTGCACTATGATCCCAGCCTAGAGATATTTTTAAGTCAAGGTCAGAAAAACACTGATATGACCTACCTTCAAATACATAGAAAATGTTAACTCTTACAGTATTAGCCTTAAGTTAAAAATGCTTCTTTAAAGTAGTTATTTTTATTTTATTTATTTGTGTGTGTGTGTGTATGTATGTTTACCATGTGTGTGCATGAGAGTAGCCATCCTGCAGGCCCAAAGAAGTTATTTTGAGTTGGGATTCTCTCTTTTCATTTTTATGTAGCAACAATGTGCTGTTTGTAAGAAATAACTGTTCTTTCCAATTCATCATCTTGCCAAATTTCCTTAGACCCCCATCTCGCAACTTCCAAATAAAAAGTAGGACCTTGTTATTTGTCTCATATCAGAAACTCAGCTGGGGTTTTCATTTCTTGTTCCCACATGTACATCCATTTTAATATACAAATGTACATATCTATACATGATGATATTTTAAAATTACATAACTCAAAAATTAAATATTTGACTCTCTATTTTTCTTATTATTTTTAACTTCTTCACACAATAGCAACTTAAGAAAGCAAAAATACATTTACCTTGTATTCTAGTTTGCTTTCTATTGCTGAGATAAACACCATAACTGAAAGTAACTTGAGAGAAGAAAGGTTTATTGGACTTATCCTTCCAGGTTACAGTCCATCATTAAAGGCAGGAGTGTAAGCAGGAACATGGAGGCAGGAACTGAAGCAGAGACCGTGGAAGAGTGTTGCTTACTGGCTTACTTCCAGACTCACATTCAGTGACTTTCTTCTTCAGCCCAGACACACTGTCTAGGGATAATACCATTCACAGTGGACTGGACCCTCCTACAACCATTAGTAATCAAGATGATGCCCCACATAGATCTCCAAATGCCAGTCTGATAGAAGTAGTTCCTCAACTGAGGATCCCTCTTCCCAGGTGTTTTAAGATGGCAACCAAGATTATAGGAGAAATATGATAATTAAGGATAAGGTGGAGAAAAGAGAAACTATAAATAAATTTAGATGGTAAATTCAGGGTTATGCTTCTAGTCAAATTTGTACCATGATAACTGTACACTTTGTCAAAAGTTGACTGCAGTATTAGTTGTGTTTTTCAAAATATGGATTTAAATAATATAGACTTTGTGGAGCTCTTAAACCCTTTAGCACGTTAAGAGAGGCAAAACTATTCTTCGGCTTGAAAATACACAAGCCATGGTATTGTGCCAAACACCTTATTTGTGTTTATGGTGAAAACATAGGCAGTTATTGGCCAAAGGAATCTTCTTGGTCCCTGACATCAGAATTATTCCTAACACTTCAAGATGCAAAACATGTTGAGTGTGGCTCTGTAACCTATTCCACATTCTCCCGCTCTCCACAGTGACATTTTAAAATTTCTCGGCTTTCTTCACAATTTTCTAGCTGTCTTTACTCACTCTTCCTGAAGCTCAGAAAATAAGCTTTTTGGAAGACAAATTGGAAACCATCAGTTGAGAACCAAGATCATTTACTACCATCACAAATGAAGCTCTCCACATGGTGCCTCCTTCCTCCTCCTTGCTGGAGCAGAAGAGCTGTTTTTTCTTGCTAAAAGCAATTGTTCCCTGTGGGCTGTAACTCACTTGCTGTCTTAGAAAATCTTGCATACAGTATTCCTTTTCTCTTGTCTACTCAACCTCTCCTTTATTTGGTCTTCTGAATTCCTGAAAGAGTTCTCTACAACAGGGTTAGTGAAGTGAGGGACAAGAGAGGGTAAAGTGTATGTGAATATAATAAAAATACATTATGTCCACGCATGAAGATGTCATAATGAAACTCATTATGTATAATTAATATATGCTGATAAACGTTAAAAGAAAAGGAAGAAGGAACCCTCTTTGACCTTGAACCCATGCGTTTTTGAATTTTATAGTCAGACTTCCAAAGTCTGTTCTTGCTGCCTCCTCCATCCCGGTTCCCAGGAACCCCTTAAATCATGTCACTCTGGGTCTACCTTGGTGACTTGGTGGCACTAAATCCTCCGAGCACACTTCATCTGTGAGGTTTTAGTGTGTGAAACACGCATTGATATATTTTCTCTAAGTCAACGTATGAAGCAGAGTTGGCCTCTGTGTTCAGGACTGAAGAAACCCCGGCACCATCTTCCGCTGCTCTTCTGCTCTTCATGGCCTCCTGCTGCTCCCATGAATTATCTGTGCACTTTTCTTTCATGGGGTCATGGTACACACTGTTTTCATGGTCTGAAAATCTCCTCCTCCCCTCTTTATTCTGTAATTTCAGCTATTCAAATGTAGATCAAATGTTGTTCTGAGGAACTTACCGTAGATCAAGAAATATAAGTCAAGAAATAGTTTAATATCTCCATAGTCTACTGCCCAGAAGTGACAACTGCCCTCTACCTGGTTTGGTGGTTCTAACCGTGTACTGATTTTTACAAAAGGCATTCAGTGAGTTCCTGGTGTAGTCTGTCTGACCTGTATGTTTAAATGTGTTTGGAAGGTGCTTCAAATCAGAGTGCTTATTTTGTGAAGACTCATGGCCTTTCAGGCTGGTTAAGCACAGCTCTGCTCGTCGTTAAGATCATAGCAGTTACAGGAAGCAGATGTGAGCCGGGTGAGAGGTCCTGATCCAAGGTGGAGATCTTGCGGCAGAAGGTCCTTCCCTGAGTGATCTGCGGTTGCTGCTGGTCGTTACGTTATTGCTTCAGGCAGTCCACTGTTGGGTTCTCCAGTGAGTTGACTCTTCACCTCAGTTCACCTTCCTCTGTCCTTTTGTTTTGACAGTCTCTCAAGTTGCAAAGACACCTTGATCTGCTATACTTACTGGGTAGTTCTTGGAGACATATAAAACAGCGTATCCTGTATAACACTTTGTAATCGATGCTAAAACTTGAAAAGGAGAGCTTTCTTGGCATGATGAAACAGGACTCGTTAGCCACAAGCAGAGAAGAGAGTGGTAGAACATAGTGGTGTTTGGCGACATGTTCTTTTCTGTAATATCATGAGTTTTAAAACGTTTGTCTTCTCCTCACCTCAGTTCTTATGTTTGTTTACATTAGTTGCCACTTTAACTCAGTGAAGTCAAGTTATGTGCTGGCCCCAAAGAAGATGCTGGGAGATATAAACCAATGATGGAAACTTTAAGCATATTATTTGGTGGGAAAAGAGGCGGGGACTGTGGTGGTTTGAGGAGAATGGCCCCCATAGGCTCATATGTTTGGATCTTTGGCAGAACTATTTTTGAGAAGGATTAGGAAGTGTGGACTTGTTGGAGGAAGTGTGTCACTGGGGACCGGCTTTGAGGTTTCAAAAGCCCAAGCTGTTCCCAGCTTCTCTGTGTCTAACTTTCAGATGAGCTGTAAGCTCTCGGCTACTGCTCCAGCGCCATGCCTGCATGCCTGCTGCCATGCTCTGGCTATGGACTCCCCTGTGAAACTGTAACCAAGCCCCCAATTAAATGCTTTTTTTGCTAAGTTGTCTTGGCCATGGTTTCTTTTCACAGCAGTAGAAAAGTAACTAAAACAGGGGCAAAATCATATCAGTTACTCTAATATTTCAATGCCTCATGACTAACTTTCACAGACTTGAAACTAAGCCTGGTTCTAGATTTCACTTCCTTAACATCCCACTCAATGAATATTATCTATTTGAAGTCAAATTAGATGACAAAAGAATTGTGAGAGCTCTTGCAAAGGAATTTGTTTTTATCTTTAGCGTTATTCCAAAGTGAGTACAATGACCTTTAAACTTGAGGTAGATCTTAAACTTAGGACATTGGATTATTTATTAACATTTTTAATGCAACTTGGTGGCCTATAAAGAACTCTTTGTGCATGTCAGAGAAGACTGATTATGTAGGTCAGTCACTGGATACTGTCAGATTGGGAAGCCTATGAAACTCCTTGTGGTTGAGCATGGGTTGGAGAGAGAATAATGGCAGAACTGCTTTAAAACAATACCAACCATGTCTCATTTTTCTTAGCCTTATACTGCAATGTTTTCTGAAAGAATGGAAGGTGCTGGACACAGATGACTTTAAATGGATTTCTTGAAAAAGTAGTTTTTAAATGGGAGCACCCCACCAGATTTGATTCGATTTGGAATGTGAAGAAATGTTTCTCAACTCTTAAGGAGTAACTCACAATATTTGTAGCAGTACATTGCTGTATGGCCTCACTAAGAAGGACAAGGAGGCATTTTCATATGTGGAAGCCCTGCCAGACCTCAGAAGAGGGAACCGCCATCATGGCAAGTGCCACACTCACAGTGGAACCCAAGCAGCTGAGCGCAGGTGTTTCTATTACTTTAGAACTCCTCAGGTATTCTACTGACAGCACATGCAGATCATTAGCAATTAAACAACCCCTACAGAAATCCAACACCTGCAAACAATACAAACAAAATGCACTAGATGGCCCCTTCCCAACAGTGCATTAAACAATCGTTTTATTTATAACTAAAAATAAACTTCTGCAACAAATATTAGTCAAGAATGGAATGTTTGTTTCCCTTTTTACTTAACAGCTAATGACCATGAGGAAGTTTTTCTCCATTCAAGATGTACATCTTGTTGCAACCTAAGCATCAAAACATTCAGGATGAATTTTTATAGCTAGGGATTGATTACTTAATAAACCCAATAATTACCTATTAAACCTGAATTTGGTACCAGGTTAGTGGGAATAGTCAGAGACCAAACATAAATGCCTGCCTTTCTTGGAGCTCACTCCTACTACCAAACAGATGAGAAACACAAAACATTACTGTGTATGGCCTGCTGGGGGAGTGGTTTAATTGGAGACCCAGAGAGAAGAGACACAAGATACGTTTACATCATGTGGCTGCACAAAGACTGGCAAGAAGTAAACATTTCTTGGAGAAATGAGAGTGCTCTGTCGGAGAACAGCCCTGTGTAGACTTACATAGAGAATTCCCCAAATTGGCCCCAAATACTACCCTCAGGTTTTATTGCAGACCCCGACAAAAGCAGCAGGTTTGAGGAGCAGACAGTTGGTCTCAAGCATTTTGCAGCTTATAAACAGAGCAGCAGTGTGGACAGAGGTTAAGACATAGGAGACACAGCAGATGAATGACCCATTTTCTTGAGGTTAAGGGCTGTGGTGAACTTGGGGTGTCAGTGATAGAGTCCAAGGGGAGTCATTCTTCTTCACTGGATTCTGAAATCCTTCCTGTTATGGCAAGTTTCCTGAAATGTTTGAGAACAATTTTATCTACTAGGATGAGGGTGACGATACTGTTTATTAACGTTATGTGTCTCCATAGAATGAGAGTTGTCTGGCGGATCCTGTTGACATGGATCAGTTATATTCATGGTCTCAGAGGGTGGGTGAGGGTAGAGGCCTAAAGAAGTAGAGAATGAGATATTATAAGACAAAGTAGAGATAGTTTTGGAACATTTTATTTGTAAAACTTTTCTCCTGGCTGCCTAAAGTCATAAGACCTTGGCCATCTGGAGCTTGTTATAAATATGCCTTCCTCATTTCAGTGTGAGGATTTGAAGATTTAACTGAGGCTGGAAAGATGAGGATAATAGATCATGAAGCACTGCACATCCTCAAGACAGATACACACTCAAAGACTTGCTAAGAGGGAGCTACTACATTCTCCTTTAGTATTCTGTGTATGGAAGCAAAAATCTTGATATTCAAGAGAATTTACTCAAGGAAGTTTACTGAAGGAAAGAGTGCTTTGATTTTTTTTCTCTCTCTTCCTCCAGATGACAAATGTCAATTTTACCCCAGAGGAGGGGGGAGTGGCACCAATAAAGTTATTTAGCAATACTTGGAAGGTGTCCTAAAAAGGGATTGGTGTGGGGATATATGAGATTGGAGCTTTGCAGGAGTTTTGAGAACTTGAAAGCCTCCCTTTGTGTCTGTGACTCTGAGTGGAGGGAGAATAAGTCAAGCAGAAGAAATGGCATGGCGTTTGCTTCAAAGTAGAAAATGTGTGACGTGAAAGGAGAAGGAGACTGTTAGGAGACGTGAAGAGTCAGAAGAGGACAGAGGAGGAAAGGGACAGACAGAAATAAACTGGAGATAACAATGGTAATGGACACCATTACTTTGTATGACAATTAAAAAAAACATTACAGTCTTGAGGGGGGAGGGTTGGGAGACAGTGTTGGAGTCGTCCTTGAGAGTAGGTGAGAGGCTGCAGAGGAGCAATGCTCCCACTGTTGTCATGAAGCCTGTGGAGCAAAAGCGTACCAAGGACGAGTCAGGCTTGAGTCCCTTGGATGAGGCACTGCCTAAGACCACTGCCTTCTGAGGAAAGAGACCCCATGAGTGAGAAGCTGGGAGGTGAGTGGGTCGCTGGGGGCTATGTGAAGAATCAAGAAGCCAGGCAACTATGTGGTAATGATGCAGTGATCCTTCCTCGTGAATCTCCCCTTCCTGTTGCACTGTCTACAGAGGACTCACAGAGAAGGTGGCATTGAAAAACAAAAGGAAGGAAAGAAAATTGGGGAAAGAGTGGGAAAAATTTATATAGAGAGAGTGTGCTGTAATGAAAGCTGATAGTGTCCTGTGTTTCTGAAGCTCTCCCAGCGCAGGTCTATGCTTAGGATTAGACAAGGCTGGATATTTTTTAACTTGCATATGGAAATAAAGGATTAAATCAGACTGGTTTGGATTTTGCAATGCCTAAAATTTAGTTGTAATTAACAAGGTTATAGTTGTTTTTATAAGTGAAACAACTAGAAAGTTAGGAATTTACTTAATGGTTCATCCTGGTATCTCCGGGGGGAGCTCTGTTTTGAAGGCAATGATGAGAAGGAAAGTTATTTGCCATTTAATTGAAAAAAAAATCTATTCCTTGCATTGATCTTACATTACTGTATGAGTTTTTAACAAATATGGTTCTAGAATTTATGCTTCCATTCAAAGTAATATTTTGGGCTCATTTTTATTATCAACGTAACATAGATCAATATCACTTTTTGTGTACGTACACAGTAATCTATATTATGTATTTTCATGACAGAACATTTGCTATTGTTGTAGAGTAGAGACCCAAAGACGACTCAGCATGACTAAAGTCTGAATTGAGAGTCTGTATTAAGCAGGTGACTGCCCGGAGAAACATTTCTCACAGAGAAGAAGCCTTGAATGAATTATCCAGAGAGCTTTTAAAGGCAAAGGACATAGGAAAACTACATTCTGGTTGGCAATTGCAGGGGGAAGCAAGAAAGCAGTTTAACGGGAACTCAAAACATGCAGTTAGTTAGCGGGGGCTTTTCGTGGCAGGGGTAGAAAGGGGGGCTGGGGTCAGTTTCAGGTTAAATGGCTGAACATGGCTCCCCTTGAGACAAGATGGAGGCACTTTTGCCCTGTCACAGTAAAGTTGTTGCTGCCCAAGCCTGAGGGTCTGAGTTTAATCCCCAGAACAAAGGCAGCACATGATAGCCAGCACCAGTAATCCAGTACTGGGGAGGTAGAGACCAGTGGCTCACCAGCCTAGTCACATTGGGGAGCCCAAGTGCAGTGAGAGACTCTACCTGAAGAATAGACAGTGCGTGGCTTCAGAGACTGACCTGCGGTCTTCACACACATGTGAAGACACCTCCAGGCACACACAAGCAGTTTTTCATGTTTGTTATAAGGAATCCTACAGTGAAATTCTTGCACATGTATCTGAGCACTTACTAAGTTATCTATAGGTCGAATTTGGAAAATGGCATTAGTGTTTCTAGAATATATAAGCAAAATGTGTTTTCAATTTTAATAGGTATAACAAACTAAGTTTTGAGACATTCCAATACTACTTTTCCCCCCACACTTTCACTCATATTGGCTATTATTCAGTATTTTACTGTGTATAGCTTTCTTAAGGAAAAATGTAGAATATTATTTTAGATTTGATTTCTCTGGATAAAACTTAATGTATTTGCACATGTTGTCCATTTCTACATGTTTAAAGGTATCAACAATTACATGTAGCTTATAAAAACTGAAGGGTCACAGATAAGACTAAGTCGGTCTATGTTTATGACCTAGTCAATACTCTGTTTATTTTCTTCCACATGCCTTTATACCTAGGCATTCATCCTGATTGACACTAGCAATTTTTACAGCTATTTCTTCTGGAGTTTACTTTCAGATTTCTAAATGGGATGCTTCTGTAGTTGCACTTATTCAATTAAGATCTTCTAGGTGTGCCGTGTGGTGGTGGCGCACACCTTTAATCCCAGCACTCAGGAGGCAGAGGCAGGTGGATCTCTGTGAGTTCGAGGATAGCCTGGTCTACAGAGTGAGTTCCAGGACAGCCAGAGCTACAACAGAGAAAACCTGTCTCCATCCCCCATCCCATCCCCCCAAAAAAGATCTAGATAATGTTTGTATTCACGGAAACCATCTTTCTATTCCTAATCATAATGTTACTATGTTCTAGGTCATTTGTTAGTTTGAGGACTATAAATATTGTTCTTTCGTATCCCACTAACATGATAAACTGTATTTCCTTTTTATTCCATATAAAATGTATTTAAACTTTTCTGAAGACTTCTTTAACCTGTGTGCTATTTAGAAGTGAGCATTAATTGCCAAATATTTTGGGATTTTTCCAGTTGTCTTTTTGGTACTGATTTCTGGTTTAATTCCATTGTCTTCTGGTGGTATATTTTCTTGTCATTTCTATTTTTAATTTCTGAAGGTGATGGTCTGATTTTTGTTGGATGATACATCCTCTAAATGTCAATTAAATCTAAGTGTTGGTGTTAGAAAAAAAGGTAGAATGTTAAAAACTGTGAGGTTTTAGGGCAAGATTTAAAGAACCCTAGCCATCTTGGAATATGAATGATGGAGTAGGAGGCCTAGAAAGGGGGAGAGGTGAGAGGTAAGAGCCATTGCTTAATATAACCGTTGCTGAGAAGGTCCCGGGATGTGGAGAGAGTGACGAAAGCAAGGTTGGAGATAAGGCATGCAAGCTTGGACTTGGAAGAGTGTCAATCGGAGAAGTGGATTTGACTTGAAACAGTTGAGTCTGAGGGCTAGCAAAGGACTGAGGTTTTTCAGGCTGAGTCTGAGCATTACTGTAAAAGTATGCTTTAACTCACAGCTGCAGAGTTTTTTAAAAAATTTAATTGTTAAAGCGTATGCTATACACTGACTGGGGGCAGCGCTGTTCTAGGAGTAGCTGTTGACTTTAACTCATATGGAGTACAAGTGATCTGATTCAGGCTGGCTGCACAGAGGAGTAAGTAAACTCTTGGATGTTGGACATGATGTTACTATTTAACCAAAGAGGAATTCAGTGGTTCTTCCATCTTCTGGTATGTTGCCTCTGTTGAGAAATCAGAGTATGAGCTCAACCAGAATCCAAACATTTACTTTCTTCTCATTTTGTTTGTATATTTGTAATCATATTTAGTTACACATATTTATACATATGGTTATAGTAACTATATATAGCTATGGATATAGTTACCAATATTTATAGCTATATAGAATAAATGTATAACTACATATGAATCTATGTAGTTATAATAACGGCAGAGTTATTTTTATAACTTAAGAACTTTCATGTGCTTCAAAAAAGATTCACTTTTACCTTTTATAGAAGCTAAACTTTCAGAGCTGGAGAGATGGCTCAGTAAGTCAGAACTTACTGCTCTTGAAGAACCTTGATTTCGTTCTAAGCACCTATATCAGACACTTCACCACAGCCTGTAACACTAGTTCCATGAGATCCCATGTTTATTCTGGCCCTAGAAGGTGCCAGGACACATATATATATAGTGCATATGAACTCACACAGGTGCGTGCGCGTGCACACACACACACACACACACACACACACACACACACACACACAAATAAAATAAATCTTTAAAAGAAAAGCTTGATTTTTAATTTAAAAATGCTGTTCTCTGTGCATCTCTGTCATTTTCTCTTTCTCTCACATCTCTAAGTAAACACACACACACACACAAATACACAAACATACACATATATACACTCACACACACATAAATATTCACATATATATTTTTAGGAAACATTGAGAATTAGTTACATGGTAAAATAGTCTCATTGTATTTAAATAGAGTAATTTTCTCATGCAATAAGTTGGTATATTTTCTGTTAACATTTTATCTGTCATCACTTTTTCTAATTTTAATGTTTCACACCCAGGTTTGCACTGTCAAATGAGGTGTAAAGCTCACCCTGTTTCTCTTCCTGTGGTGATTTCATGACTCTGGGACTTCAAGATATTGAATCAAAGCTAAACTTCATCTTAGCAGCTGTCTTCACTATTTTGAAGAGAATGGCTTGAGTCCTTCTGAGCTTCAAAGAGAAGGTGTGAACTCTCCTTCCTCACACCTCTTCTTTCAGATGTCTGCTTCCTGCCTGTGTGTGCAGGATGCAGGATGCTAAGGGGAGAACATGCTCACTGAGGCTGGGTCTGCTGACGGGATAGACGCCCTTCGATGAAGCCTCCTGTAATTCTCAAGGGCCTTCTTGCCATCTTGATCTTGATATGTTTAGACTGCGTTATAAGCTGTGGCTTCTTGGGCATAGGGTATGGTAAGAAGTCAGGTGATCTTAATGACCATCCAACCCTTGGGAAAATCACAAGTCCACTGCTTCTCTCTTCCAAAACAATTAGTTATTATGCTACTACATTTCTCCATTGTTCTATAATACTAATCCATTCCTGACCTCCTCCTTACTTCATTAATTTGTGTATATAACACACACACATAATTCACACATAGACACATATGTACATATATACACATGTCTGCACATACTCTCAAATGCATCCGCACCTCCATATACACACACAGAAACACATGTAGTAATATTGTTCTCAGATCATAGGTCACTTCTGTCCTAAAAATTAATTTTATCGTACACTTTCCCTTATAGAAATTAAAATAGGAGAATATGGAACATTACTAGGACAAAATCTTTGAGTAAATTTAATCAAAATTGTCCATTGAAGTTTATTTTGTTGTATTGTTCTAAGGTTCTCCTAGAGAATGTCTTTACTGAGTGCTTGTCTAAAAGCTGCCATTAAGCATTAAGATCCCACGGTATTGCGTGAGGACTTGTTCATGGACATTAATTAACAAGGTTGCAAACTCTTAGAAGCGAAAAATGTGAAGTTATGTGTGACACATAACTCAATAATTGTTTGAATCAATGCAAATCTGAGTTTCCTAACAGGAATCTCAGTTACAAAGAATAAAAAACGAGTTCTGGGCCCTTCCAGGGAGAGAAGCTTTGAGGAAATCAGAGTAGAAAAGTCTCTGGGATTGTGGGACAAGGCCACAGAGACACCTTCACCACTTTCATGTTTGAAAGATTCGCAGAGGAAGTGAAGTCATCAAAAGAGCCTGGGAAGCATGAACTTTAGAGAGAAACAGAGGAGCCTGCTGGAAGGAGCTGGAGGGAGAAACTGGCACAAGACAGGAATTTCTCAGCAGTGTCAGTGAATGGGAGAAAGAGAAGACAATGAGAAGATACCTCCTTTGGTCAGTTGTAGGCAAATCACCCATTTGGGATTCCCTGGTTGATTGAAAAGACTGGGTGCATGGCTTTCTAAACAACAGGGATTCTGTTAGTTTTATTTGGGTATTTAAAATGACTGCAGTAAAAGGGAGCTCCCAGATCAATGGGTAAGACCATATAGTTAAGACAGAATTGCTATCATTGTTTATTCAGAATAAAAGACATAGATACCGGCATTGGGCCATCTAAGAAATCTTTTCCATCAGGAAAGCAACGATTTGTTTAAAAAGTATCTGTGGTGGTTTGAACAAGAAATGTCCCCTATAGTATTAGGCATGTGGGCACTTGGTCTCCAGTTGGTGGTGCTGTTTAGGGAGGTTTAGGAGGCAGGGACTTGCTGCAGGAAGCATGTCACTGGGGATAGGATTTGAGAGCTTGAAGGCTATTCTCTTGAAGTTCATTCTCTCAGCTTTGTGCTTGGGGTTCAAGATGTGTATATTCAGCTCCCTTCTCCAGCTGCCATGCGTGCTGCTTGTTGCCATACTTCCCCACCATGGCTGCTGCTTGCTTACTTGCCATGATAGACTCTAAGGCCAAATAAACCTTTTCTACCATGGTCATGGCCTTGGTCATGGTATTCTATCACAGCAACAGAGAAGTAACTAATACACTAGCCTTATGGTCTTACTTGTAAAATGTGAATTTACCCTTATGTAACCTGGAGGTGTTGTAGTACTTAGCTGGAGTCTGCTGGTGGGGAGATCTGTGCTTTCCTCCACTAGTGTCACATGTTGTTGAAATTGTTTCCAGAAGTAAACGACTGTGTAATTATAGGACTGAAACTAAGAGAAGGGTAAATGTTTACTAATCTAGATAATTCATTAAAAAACCTAATATGTAAAAGCATGTTTCGTTGCTGATTTTTGTGCACATAGATGACACATGGTATGGTGATAGCCCTTGAGCCAATGCTTGCATGAGATATTGAATTTAAATTCCTTACCTGTCAGACATTGTCTTACAAATTCTGTGCTACAGAATGTTAGTTTGCCCACTTTTGATTATTTTCAATTTGAACAGAAATGTCAAAATTTGTACTGCAGGTTCCATTCAATAGGCATGGATTTTGTGATTTCAGCAGACAATGTAGGTGTAGGTGTTTCCTTGGATATCAATAACTATGCCCCCTACGCCTTCTCCTAGAGGGCTACCACAGTCAGTGCTAGTGTGGTGGTGAGGTGTGCAGACAGCTGTGAAAACACACTTTCCTACACTGTTTAAAAATAATTGCTTTAGTTATTCAAGACCTAACGTACTCTTTGGTTTGCTACCGTATCTTTTTTTTAAAAAAAAAAAATACCTTGTCTCAATGTTTGAACTAGCTTTAACTTGTTTGTCCTTAAAATTGATTGTTTTTTCCCACATATCCTGGAGCTTGTGTTATCTCAATAGCTGTAAAATGGTTCACTTTTCCATGGTTTGTTCTCTCTTCATGGATCCTTGGATGTGAAACTGAATATTGATTTGAAAAAAAATCACACCCTATACTCTGAGTCTGTAGATTGCTTCTTTTATGCCCCTGATATTTAAATATATAAACCCTCCACCTCCTGATCTGAAAAAAGAATGAAGGACCGGGGTCTTCATCCCACATCACTCAGTTGCTGAATAGGATCAGCCTCATGGGAGGGACCTGAAATAAGAGAGCACACTAATGATGCATTTTATGAATAATTGATTCAACTTTAAATCTAGATGCTGTATTTGAAAAATGAATTCAAGTCGACTACATTCAGGGTTCTAAGAGCTAGATGTGTAAATATACTTTCTTCTTTTGGGATCCGTCAGCATAAGTACATTGCTTTTTCATGTATTCTAGTTGCTTACTTCTGCATTCCCCAAGTCAGTACTTTCTCAAGATCAAGCACTATCCTCCTTGATTGTTAACTAGAGATGTTGACGATTATGTCTCTTGTGTTTTGTTCTGAAGCATACACATGCCATATATTATGATTTACTATAATTAGCCTTATGGCCATGCATTGCAATTGCAATGCAACTGCTCTGCCTGATAGTACCCTCTCTATTTCTATGTGAAATCCACACAAGCAGACTTCTCTTAATGTCATTTGCCTTCTACTCATGAATCCTGCACCCTCCTCTGGCCTTATGCATATTGGCTACATTTTTGGGTCACTCATCTGATATGACAAATCATAATGCAGTTATTAGATTTCCTGTTGGATCATTGGACCTAAAATCCCATTAATGTAGTTGTATTCTGCTGAGTTAAGACATTGCCTTCCATTACGATGCTGTCTTTGAATCCCCTAAGAAGCTTGCATTTGTCCATGGTAGAACCTATTGGTTTTACTATGCCCAGTTTCACTGGCATTGCTGACCTTCAGTTTTGAGTTACTTCTGCTTATGTGAATGAGGGTTTGAGTTGCTCCTCATCCTGGCACTGCCTTCTTGCAGCCTGCTCTGCAGTACCAGATTGTGGACTCAACACAAACCTAGGTGGTTAGAGAGGACAACCTTGCTCTTTTACTAGTTATCCAAAGACAACTGAGATTCTTCCTCGTGGAACCATTTTCTATTCTGTTGTAGATGTTCAGCTGACCAGGACTTTTTCACCAATCTTCTTGCCAAGATGAACCATCTTTTTGTAAGTGCTGTGTCTCAGATGTTTAGCATTCCATCTAAGTGATATTGTATGAAGAAGAACACAGGAGGAAATTGCCTCATCTTGGACAGCAGCTGCTATGTGTAGTTATTTGTCACTTGATTTGTTGTAAGTGTACACATGTTTGCAATATTCCAAGGGGGATTCTTATATAAAGGAAACCAGTAGTGAGATAATCTAGAAAGAACATCTACCTCCTCCAATCTTGCAGGGTGAATAACAACAAATTTGTCTGTTCTGTGAGTTTGGAGTTTACAGAACATCTCTCTCTAATAAGAGATTCTGTTGTTTAAGCTTTGGGGATTATTGTTCACATTATGACATTCTGTAAGGACTGGAGAATGGTTTATGATAGGCATGCCTTCAGTTTCAAATGAGTGGGTTTATTAAGCACATAGCAAGCAATAGTAAAAGAACAAATAGCAAACAGGAGACAGATAGAAGCAGCAAATAGATGGCCAAACATTACGGAATCAGGAATTTGGAACATCAGCAAGAGGATGACTGGAATAGCCTGATTGTGAGTGCAAACAAAGACAACACCATCAAATAGGAGCCTTACAGACATCCAGCAGAAAGCAACTGGGGAATTAAGGCAGTCAGCTAGAGTTCCCAATTGAACTTTCTCTCTATGGATGAATGTTGAGCTTCCTGTGCCCGTTGTAGGCGTTTTTATATCATGAGATAAGCCATAGAGATGGCTGTGGGGAGCCATTTACTTCTAGCTTCCTCAAGGTCATAGTGCTTTAATGTCCTCAATTGCTCTCTGCTTTCCACCCTTCTTGGGGAGTGGTGAGCCTGACCCAGGACAGGGGGTTTTTGTGAACACTTGACATGAACATGCCTGAGTCAGAGAGGGCCTCTTAACACTCAGAGTCTGCTTTCAACAAGGCTGAACAGCACATGACAATTTACTAATGTAATGTATATTACTGGAGGCAATATTTTCAGTCATAAACCTGAATTAACCGATTAATCTCAAAGTCTCTTTCTCCTGTATACATAGAAACGTGACACAAATATACTCCTGGATTATTCTTCCATGTGCAGTATAGAAAAGGGAATGGCCGGTTTAGTTAATTCAAAGTATGGAAGAGGACTGAGAAGCAAGGAAGATGGAAGAGTTAAAGTCATAATTGGCAAAATAAATTGCTAATTTTATTTTATTAGGAACAATCTGGGGATGGCTTTGTCTCTAAATATAGCTGGTAGCTAGTTTTAAAAAACACACAAGAGAAACTTTACATTTTGAAGCTGCAATGATTTAACATCCTTTCAGCAGTTAGCATCACCACTTTGTGCTTGGTAACCTGTGTTTCATCTACCCAAGGGAATTTGTTAAAAGTCAAAGACTATTTTTCTGACTGGTCTTTCTGCCAAGAAGCAGTGATGTTTCTAGTAAAAACACAAAAACTATGTTGGCAAGCTCATTTAATCCTTGCACATTCTGAAACTCTCTTTTCTTTTTGATGCTCATTTTGTTTTCCCTAATGACCAATTCTTGGTCCTTAGACATCCTGTTGCATTTTGGTAGACCTAGACAGTAAATTCTTAGTGGGAGGATCTTGACAGATGATTACTGCTTGTCTTCCTGAAATTAGTACCATGTTGTGGCTGAGCACAACTTCTGACAGAATTTGATTTGTCTCCTTTAAGCTGCAGATTGCAGAGAAATTGAACAGTGCAAACAAAACCTAAACACAGGGATAGACTGTGTGTCTCCTTCAAAGAACAAAACTGCTGCAGATTGAAATCTATGCTTGCCAGAAGCATAGACACCTGGATTGAGTTCTTTATGAGACCAAAAAACCCAGTTATTAAATGATAGGGTTCTGGATTCAGTTTGTGGCAACCTGCCTGGTGTTATTGAGAACAACCACAACTCCTCACAAAGATACTATTCATTATTCATCTTGGTAGGCATAATGATAATTCTATTTAACCATGAAATGTTCGATCTAGAGAAAACTGTTTTCTCTGGCTTTCTCATTGTTCTTAAGCCGTTATAGAGAAAGATATTTAAATGCCATTCTATGCTGGCTAGCTTTATGTCAACCCAACACAAGCTAAAGTCATTTTGAAAGAGGGAGCCTCAATTGAGAAAGTGCCCCCACTAGATTGGACTGTGGGAAAGCCTGTGGTACATTTTATTGATTGATGATTGATGTGGGATGGCCCAGCTCACTGTGATGATGCCTCCCCTGGGGTGGTCATCCTGCGTGCTGTAACAAAGCAGGCTGAGCAAGCCATGAGGAGCAAGCCAGTACACACCAATCTTCCATGGCCTCTACTTAAGTTCCTACCTCCAGATTTCTGCTCTGACTTCCCTTCATGATATGCTGTGATGTAGAATTAACATTCTAAAAGTTGAAATAAACCTTTTCCTCCCCATGTTGCTTTTGGTCATGATGTTTTGTCATAGCAATAGAAACTTAACCAAGACACATTATTTACAGGTGTGTTAATATGAACTCACACAAAGCTTAAAAGATGATAATAAAAATTAGTGAATAAATAAAACTCTTATAGATCAGTTCATAAACAGTATTGGTGGAATCAGTTTGTGTCTTCCCATTCCATGTCAAATGTCAAAGTCTCAGCTATGTCAGAGTCAAATGTGAAATATGAACATATAGAGAAGAAAATGCAGACAACAGAAGAAATAAAACAAAGAAACATCTTTGATTTGCTCTGGTTGGCACCCTGGGAGGATGATTTGTGACAGGTGTTATTTGCACGTAGTCTCTGGGTTGTAGATGGGCTACTGCTGTTCCGTTCTAAGGGTGTTTCTCAGAGCATTGCTGCTGAATGAATAAAAGTAATGTGTGTTCCTTGGATGGTGAGTGGAGAAGTATATTCTAATGTAGTAGATTACACACACATCATGTATAATATAAAGTATAATTAGAAATTATACTTTAAAACACTTAATTTGTCACTTCTATAGTTTCTTATATTTTTCATTAAATAACTTGTTACAAGTCAATATTTGTGAAATCATAGTAATGAATACAAGTATGTATAAAAAGGAAGAAATTGAAACACCAAGGGAAAGGAAAGGAAACTGAACAAAGATATGATATAAAGGAGCTGGGAGGAGATCCTGATACCAACATGTGTTAGAAAAGCAGATTAGGGGACTGGGCAGCCAACGAGGCAAAGAACAACAGAAGACCAAGGAGTGGGCTGGGTAGAGCTAGACCCTTCTTCTCAGTTCTTGACATCAAGGCAGACTTGAGCTCAAAGCCAGATTGTTCATCTACCTAAAAAAAGTATTTCAACACCTGAAGGCTGTAGTAGAACACTACAGAAAGAGATTCCTAACTTGTAACAGATTCCTGTTGTAGAAGTTTATTTTTAGTTATATATAAAATAATTGTTTTGTGCACTGTTTGGGGGAGGCATTGGTGTTTTGTAGGTGTTGGATTTATATGGGGGATATTTGATTGCTAATGATTTGCATGTGCTATCAGTAGAACACCTGAGGAGTTCTGAATCAATAAATATACCTCAGCTCAGTTGTTTGGGATTCCACTGTCCAGTATGGTGCTTGCCATGATAGTGGTTCCCTCTGCTGAGGTCTGGCAGGGTTTGCATCTATGAGAATGCCTCCATGTCTTTCTTGGTGAGTGACACAGCAGCATAACAACTACAGATTCCCACTGTGCCTTTTACCTTCTAGCTCAGGAAATATAGGAAGAAAGAAATCTTCACCACTCTTGCAGGCGGCCTTGAAAGAAAGAGAAAGAAAAAGAAATGTTCACTGCCCTTTTTAGCTGTCCTTATCTTGGATAACAAGAGCTGCAGAGAGAACTAGCATCTATCTGAGAGCACTGGACTAGCATCTCACAAACCAACTCACTAACTGCCAACTGCCAACTTCCCCTGCTCCCCTCTATATTCTAAGCAAAGTTCCCAGAAGTCCAAGTGGCATCCAATCATAAGGAAGGCTGCACAGGACAAAAAAACTTCTTCAAAATGTCCTGTTACAGAAGCACTTGTTCCTTTTTCTCTGTTTGAGTATCCTGTATGTATCCTTTTCTCCTGATAGGCATCAGTTATTAGTATGCATTTGAGCAGACAGACATTTAAAGAGCTAAGCACATATGAATAACTAAAGCTATCTAGTGCCCAATACTTAGGCTTCTTGTACATCAAATTCTGAGTCCCCCCTAATTATTCATTTCTGGACTATGCTGATGAACCCTTCTTCTTCATAAAACCTATACTTACTTAACCCAGGTTTGAAGCAGGCAGGGAAGCAGAGACAGAGAGAGATAGAAAAGAGAGGGAGGGGAGAGAAAGGGAGAGGGACAGAGGGCAAGGGAGAGAGAGAGACAGAGAGGAAGAAGTGAAGGAGGAAGAGGAGGAGGAGAGGAACGAAGAGGAAGAAACAGGCACAGAGGACAGCTCTTGGGGAGTCACTTCCCCCTTGCTACTTGCTGTGATCTGGGGGTTGAACATAGGTTGTCAGGCCTGTGCACAAATGCCTTCACCTGTTGGGCCATCCCACCAGCCTAGGTGTTTTACTTTATCCCCATTTTTTCAATAGGTAAATGTTACTGGCCTAAGGATTTCAGATTGGCTGAAGGAAGGAAATCAAGTAAGATGCAGGGGCATTTAGTCTGAACGAAGGGGCTGAGCATTATGCTTGATTGTTGCCAGCCCAGTCTGCAAAGGCATGGCTGGGCCCAAGAAGTCGATACAGTTAATACTCTTTCTCTAGAACTGAGTAACTGGCTCAGATCAAGAGGCACTCCGTGATTCTTCCTGTTTCTTTCAAGCCTACTGTGTGTATTTGATTTTGCTTCCTCTAGCTGTCCGCCCCCTGACACGTCCCAATGTACTGTGATCTCTCATGAATACCTCTTTCTCATGGTAGTCTTTTTGATTTCTTAAGCATGGCTTGTTTGGAAACTTCAAGACTGTGGGTCTTCAGTTGTGACTGTGCTTTGATCCAGAGCCAACACTTTTCTTTTGAAAGAATCATCTTGTGTAAACACATTAAACTGTTGCTGGGATCCTCCCTTCGCCGACATGATGGAGACACGGGGCTGCCCTTTCCAGGAATCAAGATTCCCGCAAATTTCAGATTGGCCTCCCGCCCAGAAGATTACAGGGGATGTCGATCCACAGAAGCTTGCCCACCTTTCCTTATCTAGTTAGCAAAGGCTGAACTGGGGAAGCCAGATGGACGAATTGTGTTATGTCTTATACAAAGAAAAAGCTGTAAATTAGGGATCAAGGAAGAGAAATTCAGGATCTAATTTATGGTTCTTGTAACTATGTGGGAGGAAAAGTATGTTGGCTGGAAAATCAAAGGACCCAATACTTGGAAAAGTTATCAGAGTGGGCAACTGATAACAACACACTCAATGTTTCATACAATTGAAAATGAGATATGAGTAGTAATCATCCTCAGAGTCTGAGCTTTGTGATTACTCGTGTTTGTGCTCTGGAGCTGTAGTAGCTCGAATTTCTTCTAGCGTTGGAATCGCATATCTCTGTTTTCTATGTCATCAGCTAGCACACATGCGAAAAGAGAGTTCTAGTGAGCTTCATAACTTATTAGTAACCAAAACTACTTAGTGTCCTATTTTTATATTAGTTAACCTTGTGTCTAACCTAAGCTAGTTTTTTAAAAGAGTAGTTAAAATAAATTTTATAAAAACTAGACAAATTTTATTTTTATGAATGGGTTGGACATGTACATTGGAAAATAGCAAGGCTGAGTTGTAAAATTGTTGGAAACATGACATTAAACCTGAACCACAAATTATCTTAAACATGAAGTTTAGGCTATGTGGATGGCAGACAGGACAAAGGAGACATTCAAAAATTCCATTAATAGCTGTCATGTTGTCTCTTGAAAGGCATGAAAATTGATGACAAAAATACCATTGTTTTCCTCTGAAATTTTGCCAGTGGTTTCTGATCACAGAGTAGAGAAACAGTTTTGTTCCTAAAGCACATTTTATTGAGACAAGAGGTAGCATTAAGGCCACAAATGATATTTAAATCATGTTTATATTGTTTGTGCATCTGAGGAATATATTTCAATTGACTCTCACACTCCAATTCATTTGTACATTTCAAAATGTCAATTGTGACTCCACAGTTTACAATATCCAGAAAGTAAATTATAAATAAATATAAACACATTTTGGGTATATTCTTGTGTTGGACCCCAGGGGCCCAAACCAGAACGCCGCACCCCCACAGATACTCGCAGTCGGGGAATTGATGCAAATAGCAAGAGAATTTATTGATCCAGCTAGCTGGGGCCGTCCCTACTCGCAGGAAAGGGCGGCCCAGAAGAACACAAAGTGAGCCTTTTTATGCACAATTTAGACAGTTGCTGGGCACAAACCGAATTGGTGTTCTTTTTCATTCATTGCTGTGAGGGCCAAATTTCCTGTTAGTAATTGCAGAAGATACCCAGGCACACAGTGGAGGATTTGATTTACCAACAGCTACTATAATCCAAATTTCATATCCTTTAAGAAAAGATCCATGCTTAAGATGGGGTGACAGCAAAGGAATCCAGATGCTGGACTGAGTAGACTTCTGGATGCAGAAAGAGAGGAAATCGGTGTGGCTCATGAGGTGCATTTGCCAAGTGGGATTGGGAATTGACAGACTAGCTAGTATTAATAGACAGCAAAGCTTTTGTATTCCTTTATTGACATGTTATCAATCAAAGCCTTTCTGTTTCCAACCCAAACCAAATGCTTGTGTGGTAGAACCCACAGCCCCAGAGTCAAGGGAGGGCTTGAGAATGCTATTGTAATTATAACACCAATTTTAAAGCTACCCATTCCTAGTTCAATTCTTTAAAAATTATTCTGTTTGCTTTGAGGATGAAGCTTCAGTTGGGGCTTGTCTGAAGCCTTTTATTCCAAATTTTCTTCTTCTTCTGAGGAGACTTCAACACAGAGCCATCAGCAAGTTGATATCTAGCTGGAAGTTGACACCTTTCATTTATTTTCCATTAATCTTTACCTTATTCAAGATACCTGTATGCTTAAAAAATGTCAATGGAGTAACTGCATATGTGAGCTGAATTCCTTCTGGATGTAATGGAAATGTTTCAAATGTAACTGATATTGTACAATTGTGTGTATGCTAAAACCTTTTTCTTACACTTTTTTTCTTTTAGTTTGTTGAGATAGGGTTTCTCTGTTGTAACTCTGGCTGTCCTGGAACTCACTGTGTAGACCAGGCTGGCCTCAAACTCACAGAGATCTGCCTGCCTCTGCCTCCTGAGTGCTGGGATTAAAGGTGTGTGTCACCACCCAGCTTTTCTTGAACATTTTAAAGGAGTGAATTGTTTGTTAGGAGACTTACCTATCAATAAAGCTGCTACAAGACAGTTACAAATAAAGAAGGATCAGGGAAATAAAAATGGCTGGAATCTTTTCAATCAACACTTAGGAGCTTGTACTTTATCATGCCCCTTCTTTCCCTTCTTTCTTTTCTCCTGCTCCCTCCTCTGTCCCTCCCTTCCTCCCTCTATCCTCCCCTTTATCCTTTTCTTTCTCACCCCTCCCAATTCTTCTCTCTAGTAGTAACCATCTAGCTAGACTAGAGTTCATGGTTAATGAGGTTATTTTGACCTTCCTATCAATTCAAATTACTCTAGCTAAGCTAAAAATATGTAACCAAAATTTTAACCATCAAGTACCATAAACATAAAACATTCCTTTTCTTGTTTTCCTACCTCTCCTTTCCCCTCCCTTCCTTTCCTCTCCTCTCCCCTCCCCTCCCCTTTCCTCCCCTCTTATCTCTTCTCCTCCCCTTGTCTCCCATCACCTCCTCTCTCCTCTTTTTTCCTTCTCTCCTACCTCCTCCTCCCCTCCCTTCTCCATTTCCTTTTTGAGAAAGGCTCTGGCTATACAGCCCAATCTTCTCTGGAACTCTCCATACTCCTTCCTTAGCTTAAAAATCTACTGATAGCCATAGTTGGTGAAACCTAACAGTTCCTTGTTGGTGATATTTCTGGATTCTTATTTAAGCACAGCTGCTGAGCTATTGACCAAATGCTTCTATTCTGAGATGGAAGGTCTGGAGTCCAGAAATTCTTTCCTTCAATATTGAAACATGGATCTTTTTTTTCTAGGCTTAGTGGCTTATCTCATAGGTTTTGCTGAAGTGACTTTCTAGCCTATGGGAAATCAATTATGTTCCTTGACATTGCTGCTACAACATACTCCCACATTCCCAGGAAAACGGAAGAGTCTAGAGGGATAATTATTGTTGTTTGTCTGGCTTGGTCTTCTAAAATGACAGCTGTGCTTTCAGAATTTACATTAAAAATGTAAATATTCAGTCAGAGGATTGTGAAATACTGCAATGCAAATATCGAGAACTCCATCTAGTGAGAGCCCAAACTTGTTTTATTTAACCAATCAATAAATATTTATTGACTATTCGGAACTGAGCACAGTGTCACAGAGCTGAGCTCACCGTTCTTCCCCGGCTTCTTCTGTTTCCCCGTGTGGTCCTTTTGGAGGCTCACTCTGCTTTGAGGAGCTATACCAGACAGACGAATAGGACATTCTTAGTCTTTTCTACAATCGTGTGTCCCACTATCCCTCTCCTTTCCTGATCATACAGTTCCCCCATCAGTGTGGATCTTAGCTGTATCTTTACTTCTGGTCTCTGGAGTATCAGCTTGGATGTGAAGGGACAGAATGTCCCCTCGGACTGGGATTAGAGTAAGGTGGAGGACTGGAAAAAACATCTGCAAAGTCCGTGGAAATAGGTAAGAAGAGTGAGTCAGGCCAGATAACCTGAATGACAGGCAGAGGGTCATGGCCACAGACAACAGGCTCTCATCAGAGAGGTGGTTAATGCCGTGTGGTCCTGCCAGTAAATGTTACTGGTCTGAAGTTCAGCCTCAGGACTTTAACTCCTCTGAGAACCAATGAGAGAAAATCTTGGTATCGTGTATCCTTCCCAAATCACATCTTCATCTGTGTGTTCTGGCAATCTGATAAGATAGCCTTTCTCCTCATTCTCGCTCTCTTTTGTCAGGTCTTTGTCTGCTGTGGTGTGCCTGTGTGGTGTATGTGTGTGGGTGCATGGATGTTTGAGAGCACATGTGGAGGCCAGAGGTTGGTCTTAGATATTTTCTTCTATTGTTGTTCACCCTACTTTTTTGAGACAGAGTCTCTCACTGAATCTGGTGCACACAGATTTACCAACAAGCTCTGGAGATTTGCTTGTCTCTGCTCCTCCAGTGCTGGGGTTACAGGTGTATGCTGCCATGCCCAGGTTTTTACAGGGGTGTTGGGGACTTGAACTCAGGTCCTCATGCTTGCATAGTCAGAGCTTTACCCACTGAGCCACCTTACAAGTTCTGTGATTGTTCTTTGTATCTCTAACCATTATTCCTTTTTGGAATTCTTTTCAGCCCTCAAGATCCAGTTTAATTCTAACTCTTGAAGCTTTTTTCCTGATCATGGCTTATCATCATCGTCATCATCATCATCATCATCATCATTATTGTTATTTAAAAATCTATGTATCTACCGCAGTAGAACTCAAAATCAAAGGGGCAAATAAAAGTAAGGATAAAAGGATCCAGTTGATGATCTTGATTTAATGATCAGAAAATATATCTGAAAATGTGGCTACATGCAGGTAGAAGAGGCTCGAGGGACAGCTTTTGATCCCAGTCATTTTTGGAAGGCTGACTTTCCTGAAAGGGAATTGGCATTCATCACACCATCAGTCAGTCCCACTTTTGGGTCGCTGTTTATGTCCTCTTCCCAGGTAGATGAGATCAATTGTTCTGGAATGAGGGTTTTGTGCACTAGATAACTTGAGCAAGAACAAATGCAACATCTGTAACACTAGCATACTGGAACAAAGAAAATATTTTTTTTTTTAAACAAAAGATAATTCTAGCAGGGAAAAGAGAGTTAAGAAAATAACTCTTATGATTTCAGAGCCTTTAGCTAGCTAGAGTCTTTGGACTGAAGGGCACTCAACCATAGCAAGCTGATAGCATACCTAAGTCTTCTGTCTTGAAATAAGGGAAACATTACCACACTATCCCCATGGTTTTTAGGCTTCTCACATCTTTTAGTGTCCATGATTAGTTATTTAGTCGGCTAGTTTTGTAGAAAAGCTCTATATATATAGATCTTATTTTTAAGAACATACAGGTTGCCTTTGGTCCCCTTACCATTGGTGGCCACAGGCCTGGCAGAGACCGAGGCAATGATTCCAACCACCAGTTTAGGGTTCCCAAATTGTTCAGTGAGGAGGGGATGAAGTAGAATGGGCAGCGTGGTACTCAGAAGTGAGTTATAGACCATGACTCCATGATGGGCTCCAGGACAGAGTAAGTAGAGGAGAGGGAGAACAAAGGAGGGAAATGTGTAGGAGGTGAAGTTTCATGGCTTTGGAATGCAAGACTTTGAACTTGGATTTAGTAAGTTTCATAATACATGGTGTTTTTCCCAAGGCAAAAGCGAAAACTGGTGGCTTGTGTTTAGGGGAATGAATAGCAGCGCAGACTCTGATAGCCAGTTACTAGCTCATTAGGGAGTGTCCAAGGCTTCGTTCTATCGTGGGAGTTAAATGAAGGGTTGTTTTTGCCACTCTACCAATAGCAGCACAGTTCCTGACATCACACAGTACAGTCAGTTGACCTCCGTTGCCATTCTCTTCTGCTTTAGACTCATGCCCTCCTTTTCTCATCTCCAAGGGCACTTGTTCAATGGTTTTGAGTTTCAATTATCAAAACTCTTAAGTTCAAAAGGCAAGATCAATGTCACTGCATAACATTTCACCAACAAGATCCATTTGTTTGAAATGCTTAAAAAAGTTCCCCAGAGAACTTAGCAGAGTTTTAGTTTCTATAAGTGATTGCCTGGCATATTTGATGCCCTCATACCACTTTTCATCTTAGCTAATCTCTTCCAGAGATTATTTTACAGTCCATTTGCTTGCGCAGGAGCTACAACATCCTCAGTCTGTATGTATTGAGGGCAAACGTGAATATCGAAAGTGCAGGCTAAAATAGGGTTTATTATTCTTGATGTTGTTCTGAACTATAATTCCTCAGGCTATATATTTAGGGACAAGAGACAAAGTGCCTTAGTTGGTTCCATGGTTATTGTATCCACTCCTCACCAGTCTTGGAAAGAAAGTAATTCTAGAGTGACATTTATGCAACAAATCTTTTTTGTCCCCATACTGTTTTAGCAGCTGTACTTGGGGATCTACTTATTCCTTTGTGAATAACTAACTGGCTTTAGTCAAGAGATAGATGAGATGTTTCCATTCAAGGTATGCTATTCACAAGAGAACTAATCACTCTTTATCAAACTTTATGGACATCAAGCCAAATCAGATTTATTAAGGTGATGAAAGAGAAAAGGAACTTTTTAATAGATAGCAATGCTGCGTGCTATCTAAATGCAAGGCAGATGTAATGATGCATTAGAAATGCTGAGAAAATTTAATCACTGTAGAAAAAATATAATGAAATGGTTGTTTAAACACTGTAAAGCTAATGTTAGAGTAATTACTTCCCATTGAGCAGGCACTGTTTGATTAGTCATCCTGCCTGCAACATCTGGCCCTTTGATCCATTTTGATTTTAATGTAATTTCTAAACTTCTAAATTTAAATTTTAGAATGCATGACTAAATGGATCACTACTGTAGGAGACAGTTGCTGTCACCCCGTGACAGATTCAAATTGTTCCCATGCTCACTCCCAAGCTCTGTGCTTACTTACCTCTCTGTCATGAAAGCCAGGATGACAGACTTCTATATTGTCAGACTAGATAGCAATGCTTAAGACATCTTGGGGCAGGCATGATGGCTTGCTTCTGTGATTCCAGCACTCAGGAGGCTGAGACAGAAGGAATATGAGTTCCATGGATTTTAAGTACTTTGCATACTATCTGAAGAGCCTTTAGTGAGGAGCCTTAGGTTCTATTCAGCTGGAGAACTGGTTCCATATGCCACTAATCCCACTAGAGAAACTCATCCTTACCACTCTGTTTCTCTAAAAGCATGCTATACACACACACACACACACACACACACACACACACACACACATATGTATATATGCACACACACATATATATATATATGTATGTGTATATATATATCAGATTTATTAAATGAGATTTAAAATAATGTCAGCCAAACCATACCTGTGTTGCTGAGAATTCTGTAGTTACTCAGTCCTTGATGCTGGCTGCCTCAACAGTTGGAGTACTCCAAAAATAGCTGTCTCTCACTGGAGTGAAGGGGGTTACAATTAGTAGTTACTCAGTCTACAAGGTAGAGTGCCTCAGTGGTCCCAATCTGGTGCTAGGATTATAGAAAATTGCTGAAGAGTTATTGGTTCCTACTCCATGATGTAAGTCTGGAAACGTTGGTTTTCCTATAAGTGAGTGAATCATCATCATCAGAAGCAGCAGCAGCAGCAGCAGCAGCAGCAGCAGCAGCAGCAGCAGCAGCAATAACCCAGCAAGTCAACTTGGATGGCAAGATGGAAGGTTAAGCCCGCAAAAGGCAGGAATAATCTTCATTCTGAAGGAATTGTATCTGGGCTGCTACCTGAAAGTGCCACCCACAGTTGAGATGGGCCCTCCCACACCAATCAAAGACAGGACAGCTCTTCAGGCAAGGTTCCCTTCTCACTTGATTCTAATTTGCGGCAAGTTGATATTAAAAGCAACCGTAAAAGTGGTGTTGGGCTAAAGTTTCAGAGAAAATCTGCCTCCGTGTATCAGTCAGCCCACTGAGTTGCTTCATATCTTTATTTTTAATGTCCAAGTCTTGGTAGCAAATAATTTCCTACCCAGATTCTGAGATGAAAAGCTAAGTTGGATCATTGATACAGAAGGTATATTAGATGCTGTTAATACTGAATAAACTTTCCCTAATATGCAGAAACGGGAGAACTTTGAAGGCCATTTTGAGTTGTTCCTTTTAAATTTTCCAACCTATGACACAATATTCTCTTTCCTTACTTTTGCTCAATCAAAATATTGGCTTCATTTTGTTTGGCATCTTTAAAAAAAATCAGGTGTATTGAAATATTATCACACTAATTGAGTATTCACAACTAACAGCTTTGGTATACTCACAGCTTATCCGTCAACCCCACAATCCTCAAGAAAGAAATCCCATACTCTCCCATTTCCATGTTTCCAAGCAACCACTGATATACTTTTGTCATTGTGTATTTACTTATGATGGACAGTTCATTTAAAATGAATGCCACAATACGTGGTCCTTTGTGACCTACTTCTTTCAGTTTGCATAATGTTTCAAGTCTATACATGCAATAGCATGTATAAGCATCTCATTTATTTTATTGCCAAATAGTATCATATTGTACAGATATAGCACATAGGACCTTTCCAATTATCACTTGATGGGCATTTGCATTTCTGCGTTTTGCCTATTATCACTAATCTTGCTATGGACATTTTTATACATACTTTTGTATAAGCATGCATTTTCACTTTCCTTGAATATAAAACCACCAATGAGTGGAATTGTTGGATCATCTGTCAATTTTATTATGATTGCCTTAGTTACGTTTTCATTGCCGTGGTAAGACAGCATGACCAAGGTAACTTATAGAAGGAAGAGTTCACTGTGGGTAACAGTTTCAGAGGGTACATTCCTGATCATCACAGTGAGGAACACGGCAGAAGACAAGCAAGCAAGTAGGCATGGCACTGGACAGTAGTTGAGAGCGTACAACTTGATCTGAAAGCATGAGGCTGAGATAGTTAACTGGGAATGGCATGGACATTTGAAATCTGAAAGCCTGCCCCCAGTGACACACCTCCTCCACCAAGGCAACACCTCCTAATCCTTTCCAAGCAGTTCCATTAACTAGGGACCAATATTTCAAACATAGGGGCCTGTGGGAAACATTCTCTTTCAAACCACTACCAGCATATGTTGATATTGACTTTGCATTGGAAAGGATAGAGAGTTAATAGTAGAAAAAGAGCTTAGCTCATAAAAACCTGGACAACTGGCAGAGAAGAATCAGTTTAGGCTGAATCTCAGGGGATTGTAAAGGAAGGAGGTAAAAGAGGGCAAGAAGTTGGGTGGCAGACGGGAGGTTGAGTGTCAGCTTTCAGCCTGATGAGGGCCCCCATTACAAATACACAGATAAAGATCAAGAGAACTTTAAATTGTCCTGTGCCACAGAGAGTGACCCATTAGTGATTTAAATTGCCTTTCAGATTTTTTTTATGAATTTCTCATTTAAGACTTTTTTTTTCCCAAGTGTGAGACTGGCCATGAAGAAACTTGCTTTTATTCTGGATTCATCCTCTTTTCACAATAATCGTTAGTTTAGGATGGTTAGAGGAAGAAGTATCATTCATCATTATTTAAAGTGAATTGATGTTTTCATAGTTGGAGGAAAAGTTATTCAGAAGTAAAACAGCAGAACCACATGATAGTGTGGGCATCTGGATATGTCTTCACACTCTGCTATTGGTCCTAAGATTCTCTTCTAAAAGGGGAGGGGCTTTCTATAAAAGAGAAAGGAGACATTCAAATTTCACTGGGGAAACACACGTTACTCCTAATTAATGAGGTAGAGCTTCTGTAAGAAAAACGTGGTGACTAAAACTGGTTTTGCTGATCTGAAACCTGTTTAGAGGCATTTGTTGTGATAATGGTTTGATGTCAGTACTAGTTACTTTTCTGTTGCTGTGATAAAATACTGTTTAGGGAAGAGCATGAGCAGTTTAGGGAAGAAAGGGTTTATTTTGTCTTACACTTCCAGAGGGGTAGAATCCATTATGGTGGGACAGGCTTGGCAGCCTGAGACTGAGGTGGGGCAGGAAGCCAGGAAGCAGTGAGATCACATTTTATTCATATCCAAGAAGGAGAAGAAGGGTGCTATAGAATCTCAAAGTTTGCACCACTGAGCCCCAACAACGGTCCACTTCCTAAAGGTCCCACAACTCCCCAAACAGGGCTACCAACTAACAACTGCTCATGCATATGAACCTATGTGGGGTGTTTCACATTCATAGCACCTCCAAGAATAGACTGATGAGAATTGGTTTCTGAGTGGTATAAAAGTAGTTAAAACAGAAGGATCTGAAAAGCAGACTGAATTAGCTATCTTCTAATACAAGACACCATATAAAGTGTTTGTGCCTTACAGAGAGGCTGTGGCTGAGTGGATGTCACTGTGTGAAAAAATAAACTTTGATTCTCTCTTGGAGAAGCAGGAATCAGAATGACTTAGGAATTTTGCTTTGCTCTCCTTTTTGTTTAGATGTTGGTCCAATTTGGAAGAATATTAATTTCTAATTCTGAAGAAAATCCACAGCTGGGCAATGGTAGTACACACCTTTAATCCCAGCACTTGGGAGGCAGAGGTAGGAAGATCTCTGTGAGTTCAAGGCTAGCCTGGTCTACAGAGTGAGTTCCAGGACAGCCAGAGTTACAACAGAGAAACCCTATCTCAAAAAATAAAATTTAAAAAAATCCCCCCACCCAAAAAATAAAATAAACAACAAACAAACAAACAAAAAAAAAACCTTAGAATCTAGGAAAGTAAAAGGTTAGCTAAGAAGAAACTAGAATGTGAAGGCAGTGGCTGGGGTTGGTGGGGGAGCTTCCTTTCACCCCAACTCTCAAGGGAAGCACAAAACCTTAGGAATCATAGATCATTTGAAACTGGGATGGTCTTTGGAGTATATCCAGTTTTTTCCCCTGATGCTTCTGCTGAGGAAGTTGGAAGGTCAGAGTGTGATAAATCTCTTCTGGATCACACAGCTTGACTTTTGCCTGTGCTGTTTTGGATTGACTGCTGCACGGAAGCGCTGTGTCTGGGAGGCCAGGATAGAACTTCACAGAGACAACCAGAACCTGAGGCACAGCTGAGTCACAGAATGGAGCCACTCAGAGCAGAACACCTGATCCGGAGGTCTTCATGTAAGCCCACCCAGGAAAGGAGCTTACTATGGTTGAGAACAGACTGAGTAAACTCAGTGAGGGGGTATGCCTTGGCCTTATCTCCCTGCAGATCATCTAAGTGTGTATGCTGTATCAAGGTCTCTTTTAGAAAATAGTTTATATGCTAAGTCAAATAATTTAAAACAATGATTGAGTAAGTTGCTGATTTCTAGACCAATTTTAAGTTTATGTTACATGAAGATACCAGCCTTTAGGTCTGTGACCTAGTTAAAAGTTGTATTTATTTATTTTTAATATATGAAACTAGCAAATATTTTGTCTGATACAGCTTCCTCCCAAAGGTATCTCGTGAACTGGCCCCATTGCTAGTGTCTACACTTTACCAATCAGGGAGCCTTCCCTCTGACTTAAGTTTTCTTCACTTGTCTGTTTTACCACTGGAAGGGATAAAGAGAGGAAAGGTGGGCAAGAGAAAGCTATTTTTACATGCTTTACACGCTACCTTGTATCCTCTTCCAGGAATGATGTCTTTAGGCACTGTAAGATCAGTTTTATTCTATTTCCACTACTAAAACTGGTTTAAGTTTTTCAGTTGGCAGATAGAGGTGAGCCCTTTTTGATATCATACTTCATAGTATATAATTTATGTGTGATCTTTTGTATATTTCAAGTATTGGTAGAATATTTAAAAGTTAAGTTTCCAGGTGCAACAAAGACCTGAAAAGAAGGATTATTCATCATTTTTTTTTTTCACTTGGCCAAAAGCGCATCATACCTTCAAAGCCAGCCTCAGACTGGCAAAAAGCACCTTTATAAAATCCCTTTTGTCTTTTCAACTAATGATTCCTTTTAGGGTGTAGGCTAGCTAGAGGCTGTATCACAAGTGTTAGTTCCAAGAAGCACAGCCTTCTGAGCTACTCCACATTGGATTCCAGACAGGGTGCTTGATTGCTATTCATTTTACATCCAGCTTCAAGTTGCGGGGTTTTAAGAACCCAAGCGATCTAATCCAGAGCATTGGAACGAAACACTTCTCATGGCATTCAGTAGTTACGCAGGTGTGTGCTGGGGTTTATGTGGTAGGAGATGGGAAGAAAGGAGGCTTGTTCTGAGTTACTAAGGATGAGCATGCATAGTGCCAGCCATGACCAGCTACCCCACAAGACATGAGGTACTACTCCTTTAAAGGTGATTTTGAGTGAAGTGCCCAGCGTATGAGCATTGTCCATGGTATGGCTCTCCATAGGACAATCCATGCTGCAATTGTTCTCCTGTGCCCGTTGCATACTTTTCCACTAATCAGCTGGAGTGATTCTGACATAAGCACAGCGCGTTTATGGAGCTGCCCACGTACATTACTCTTCTGCATGGGAAAGCATCTTACAGCCTGTAAAATGTGTTCTTGTATTTTATTGGAGCTTTTACCACTAAGGAGTTATGTAGTTCAAATTCCCTTATTCTCATTTGATAGATGCTTGCACTGAGGTTAGGAGGTTGAAGTGACTTATACAAGATCATTTAGTTATTAAACAGCAAAAGGCACTAGATTACAAGTCTCTTGATGGCTATTGTTCTCTGTTCCCCATCATTCTGAATGGCAATGTAGTGGAAATGTTCAAGCAGGTGTCAGTCTTATTTTCTTAGCCCACTTTTCTCCCTTTATCCCATAGTATACAAAGGTATCCTGCTTTTAACTTCTGAGCAGGGTGCAGCAGAAGCACCATAGGAACCTGGTATTTATCTAAACTAGGATGCTCTGATACTTTCTTGCATCAGTACTGAAAGTGGCAAATTCTCCAGTCACCTAACCACAAAGCATCTTAGTTTGTTCTCTTCTCTTTTGTCTTATGACATTACTCTGCAGTGGGTACGGGCTCCAATGGGAAAAGCTGAGATCCTCTTAGAAAGGAGGATCTTGATAGAGATGTTAACAACTGACCAACATCTGCTCTTTTAGAAGTCAGGTCACCCATAGCTGAGTTTCTTCTGATATACGACATCTAAGAATAGGTATTAAGAAGGCCTGATAGCATGTACTTGCTTCCCAAGTTCCTTTTTCTTCACTTGCCCTAGATATTTTCTTATGTGGGCTTATTTGATTTGCTCTCCCTTAGGGCCCCATTTGTCTCCTGTACCAGGGGCAGTGGGTGCTGGATGTATTTATGCATCTAGGAGACACAAACATGACTGCATGCTTCTTCCCACCGCTTGGCTTTGTTCAGCTGTGGTCAGTTGTAGCACTTCACTTAACTTTAGTACCCTCTCGATCCTCCTGGCCGCTTTCTAGACCAGACTGTCAATACCTTTTGCTTCTTCTGTTCTTTTGTGCTTGCTCGCTAGCTTGTGGTCACCCACAACTGCTCCCCAAAGTGCTGACTCAGTTCAGATGTTAGGGAGGTCAGGAGAAATAATAAGAAACATGAAACATTTAGAGGGGTCATTGAACTTCACAAAATGGAACTTTTATGTAATCAGATTTTTTTCTTATTGTTCTCAATTGGTTCAGAAATGATTAATGTATGCATCGGATAATTGAAGAACTGAATAGCACTCCTTCCCAATTCTCCTGCTTTTAGAGTGAACTGTTACTGTCCACCCCTCCTCATAAACTCGCCTCAGGAGGTTCCCCCCTGCCACTTACGGCTATAGCAATTGTTTACATCTTAACATGTAAATGGACTATCAAAGTCAAGTGCCAACTTAGATGATAGGTAACAATTTCTGAGTGGGGCCACCAGCCTGGGGCCTGCAGTAAAGAAGAAGAGCTCTGCCATAGCCAAGCCAGTCAGGGTTCCATTGTTCCTGCAATGTAGGGCCCATGTTTCTGTGTCTTTGGATTTCAACTCAAATCAGAAATTTGAATTATATTTCCCTTTCATGATGCCAGAGCCTTTACATGTTCTAGAACTCAGTAAGTCTGTAAGTCAGAAATGAATTAGATATAGCTGATTAGTCTCTTTTACACATCGCTCTGACCAAGCAATTGAAGGAAGGCAGGGCTTCTTTTGGCTCACAGTCTAGGGACGCATTTGTTTGTAGCAGGAAAGGCATGGCAAGAGGAGCTTGAAGTGGTGGATCACTCTGTTCACAGCCTGGCCTCGAACTCACAGAGATCCACCTGCCTCTGCCTCCCGAGTGTTGGTATTAAAGGCGTGTGCCACCCTCCCCACCCCCATTATCTGTAGTTTAAAGAAATTCTTTTACTCTCAAGGTCATATTTTCTTTTTGGAATACTACTATCTGACAAAGTATTGTTCTTTAAGAATTTCTTGGTTAGTTTTAATATTTGTTTGTTTATTATGTACTTTTTCTTTATATATTTTTATTTTAATTAAAATGTAATCAATATCCTCCCCCCTTTCCTCCTTCCAGCACTTCCCATACTGCTTCTTACTCCCTCTCAAATTCATGGCTTCTTTTTTTTTTTATCATTGTTATATACACACACACACACACACACACACACATACACGTAAACACATGAATATATAAATACAACCTGCTGAGTAAATTTAGTTTTGCTTTTTTGTATATAATTTCAGGGTTGATCCCTTTGTATTGGATAATCAGGGGTTCATCCCTGGGAAAGACTAATTCTCCTTCTCTCAGCGACCTTTAGTTCTTGTAGTTCTTTGTCTATGGTTACTGCACTGTGATATTTCCCCGTTCCCATCTTGGCTTACTACTAGTATTGTCATTGCTTGGTTCTTGTTTTGGCAGCCATACTGCTGAGGTATCATGGATGAAGCTTCCCTGTTATTTCTAAAAGACACTATGAACTCTTTATGAGTCCTCTGGCTCTTCTTTCTGCTCCCTCCATCTTTTATATTTCCTGAAACTTAGGTTTAGGAGTTGTGTTATAAGTTTATCAACTGGAGCTGGGTACCCTACAGTCTTCTGTATTTTAACCAGGTGTGGTTTTCTGTAATGGCTTCCATCTGCTGCAAAGAGAAGTTTCCTTGATGATGGGTGATAGTGATGTTTACCCAGGGGTATGTAGATACATGTTTAGAATGCAGTTAGAAATTATGCTGGTCTAGTAAAGTGGCAGTAGTAGTTCTTCTCTACGATCTATGATCTCACTATTCTTAGGTAGTTGATAAGATTTCCAGTACGAGACATGATTTTCCTTTCGCTGAGTTAGCCTAAAGTCTAATTAGACAGCTGTTGGTTACTGCCAAGATATAAATGCCACTATTGCACCTTTAGTCGTACCTAGTCATCCTGTCATTGTTGTGCTTCATCTGCATCACAGTTGGGTAGAACCATTGATTATTTCCTTCCATTGGCAGCACCTTCTGGTACTATGGAACATCAGTCCTTGGGCAGGAGGATTTCAGGTCAGATTCAGCTTGAATCTTTTGAGTCCCGTGTCCAAAGTACATGGTGTCTTCAGCAATAGGAACTTCCTTTCAACTTCTAGGGTGCAAATCTTGCTTATTTTTGAACTGTTGCTTTTTACAACAAGTTTAAATCTATCTTATAAAGTTTTATAAATAGTCTGCAATTTTACCACAATTTTAAAAGATCAGTTTGACAGAAGTTAAATTTTATAATCAAGTATTTTTATGTGAATGTATTATATTTTTTGTTTATTTAAATACTCGTCACTTTTTAAAATAAAATGTCTTTGCTATTATAAAAGGTGCTTATCTATTTTATTGCACTGATTTCTAGGAAATTTTTTGTCATCGTAAATGGTAATTTTACAAAATATGTATTAATTTTTTGCTAACATTAGCAGTATGTTTCATATACTTAGGGGACACAAAAAACAAAAGAACAAGAAGTTAAATCAAGTAGAAGAAAAAAATATACAGCGACGAGATACTCAAGATATACGAAGCTGTTGCTGGCATAGCATGGATTACTGTTTGTTCTACAGTCAACTTTTAGTTTTGTATATATAAAGGTATTATAAAACAACAATAGGGACTGGGGATATAGCTCAGTTGGTAGAGTGTTTGCCTAGCATGCAGGAAGCCCTGAATTCAGTCCCTAGCAGTACGTGAAGCTGTATTTGTGATATACGCACATTTATAATTATTGGACTTGGAAAATGGAGGCAGAAGGATCAGAAGTTTAAGGACATTCCCAGGTATTCAGCAAAATTGAGGCCAGCCGGGGCTGCATGTAAATAAAAATTTAAAAATTACAAAAAGCATATTGCAGTAAATACATAAGTTGGTAAGATAATAACTTCTTGCCATTATCAAGTATCATGTAATGTACTGTATTGATGTGGTATATTTTTGTACAACTGGAAGCAATGTAGGTTTGATGATGCTAGTATTAACTCATTAGTAACACACGTGCTATGACATTATTTTGATGGTTATTGGCTCAGCAGGTTATTGGTTTGATGATCTGGTGGGATCACTGTTGCATCTGAATCCAATACTAACAGAAACACCATCATGTGGCTCATGATTATCTTGTTTTACATCTTTAAACATTGACTATACTTGCTTTATTATGTAGCTTGATAATTTTAATATATAAAACACTTACACTCTTTAGAAGATGTTTGTTATATATCTTAGCATAGAGGCACATTGGTAATCCTAGCACTTGGAAGCCTGAGGCAGGAAGATCAAGAGGGTAAACTAACATAACCAGACACTGCATCTAAAACAAAAACAAAACTAAACACCAAAAATTACTCCCCACAAGGAAAAAAACCAAACCAAACATGTAGAAGAATATTTAATCATTTAATCCAGCAACAAAACTGCTCTAGGAAACAGATCACATTGAAAGGCCTGTGTGGTAGCTAGAAAGGGAATTCTGTGGTTAAGGCAACATATCACACACCTTTAATCCAAAGGGTTTGAAAAGGAAGTAGTCAGTTCAGAAGTAGGTCACAGCTCTCAGTTCATGTTTACAGAATGAGTACATGCTTTTAATCTTAACTCTGAGATTGAATCAGAGTGAGGAGCCTGCAGAATGAAGTCTGATTGAATCACAGGGAGGATACATCCAACTCTCAGGATATGAAAGCAGGCTCTGAGTTCAGAGGGACACAGGGAGTTCAGAGAGACACAGGACAGTCTGAGTCAGAGACACAGAGGCAGTTCAGCAGAAGGAGTGTTATATCAGGTAGGAAGTGAGGGTTTGGAAGAAAGAGTCAGCTTACAGTGAGAGTCAGTTTGAAGCTGAGCAGAGCAGTTCAGTCAGAGAAGTTGAACGAGAGTCAACCAGAGTCAGAAGAGTTCAGTCAGAAACAGTCAGTCAGCTCAGAAGATCAGTTGTAAAAAGCAGCTTGGGGAAGAGTTTGAGCCAGAACAGCGAGTGAGTTGAATCAGCCAACCAGAAGAGTCAGTTGAGTTCAGTAAAGCTCTGAGTTCAGAAGGAGCTAGTCAGAATGAGTCAGTCATCAGTGAGTCTCTGATGTTGAAACATTCTGGGTTTATCTTAGGCTTAAGATTGGATTGTATGGAGGCTGAAACCCTTTAAGGACTGGGGATTGAATTTGCCAAAGAATAAACTGCCTTTTGCCTTGAATCAACATCTACATTTGGTGTCCAATGTGATTAGTCACCTACACAAACAAACATAGAAAAATCTATCAATCAATCAATCAACCAAGCTTCCAATCAATCAAAGAAATGAACTACTTAAGGATTTCTTGCCTGGGTGTGGGTGTACATATGTATTCAGCCCTCCTGAGACTGAGGCAAAAGGATCAGTGAGCTCAGAGGTTTGAGACTATCATTGTCAACATAACAAGACCATATCTTAAATCCTCAACAAAAACAAATGAAAACAGAATTTATTTGCTGGGAATTTTTATAGTCTAAGTAAAAAGACTCATTCTTTCAAACAGGACTTGTGTTTTATGATATCGAGAAACCAAACAGACTGATGTTTTTGACTCCTGCCTTTGTGGTCCAAAAATATCAACCTGCTTGAAAATTAAAAGCAAGTTTCAAACCTTTCAAAATTGACTTAGAAAGATCTCATGTATTACCTGTGGCTGTTTGTGAATTCCTACTGTGGCAGCTTCTAAGCCAAAGGCTGTTAGTATCTGATCTGATTTCACAATAAGAGATTGTTTGAAAATCAATTTGTGGCTACCTTCCCATATTGAACAAATGATTTAAATTTTTTCAGAAAATAATTCATGTGAATGGATGTGCACTCCTTCTAACTGACCACTGATGCTTTCAGGAGTTCATACTACGACAGTCCCTAAATGGGGTCCATAAATGGGCATACATTTGCTCAGCAACCCTCACTTTGACCCCTTTAGAATCCCATGACCTTGGGTAACATTGGCTTCTGTGAACTTGAATGCTCTCATCACTAAAAAGAGAACTAAAGCTGGGTGAGTTGGTGTGTGCTTGAGGCAGAGGCAAGAGGAACAAGAGACCAAAGGCAGCCTGACTGCTAGCAAGACCCTGTGTCAATAAAGGAACAAAGAGGGAATTTTACTTCCTTCCCAACAATATGATGGAGCAAGTTCTGTGGGCAGCTCTGCCACAAAAAGGACCATATAGACAAGTGCAAAATAGAAATTCCTTTCAGAAAGGGACAAAAAGCAAACGTAATATTTCTCAGCTGAGAAACTGGTCTCTTTTAATAGTTTACTACCACACTGAGCCAAAATACGGGTGTTTGAATGTTGCTTTTGATTTTCACATAACTTTAAAATCTTCAGTGAAGACCATTATGTAAGTTTGTATTCTTGAGAAAATGGGAAGACAGTCATGCAGGTATATTTTATGAACAGCAAGTCAACTTGGTAGTTTCTAAGTTTGTGACTTTGAGAAGCACCTCATACTGAAGAATGCACCGCAACACTCTCTTTAGTACAATTCTGGGTTTAGAATATTTTTTTCTTCTCTTACGTAATTCTGTAAACACTGATCAGAGCATTTGAGGGGAGGGAAAAAGAAACAGCCAATTCCATATCCCTGAGGTCCGGGAGCCAGTTGGTGCGGTTGATGCTGCTGATATAACTCTGTAATTCGAAAGGCAATTATAGGATAATTTGATATGGGAACAGGTGAAACTCAAATGATTTTGGACTGAGGAAAAGTGAGAAAATGGCTGAGATTCCAAGCAACACTGGCTCAGTTGCCATGGTGTTTGGACAGGCATGTCTCCTAATGTGATTTCAGTATATTCAGGTTAAAGACTTGGGTTTTGGATCAACAATGTGAAAATTTGGTTTGTCATTTGAGTTTAGAGAAGAGATATCAGAATTCTTGAGTCGGGGGGAGCTTCCTCCATCTCCAAGAGCACACACAGAAACATTATTCAGTGTCAACTTCTCATACACCAGACGTGGTAAGAACGCAAAACTATTTTGATAGGGAATATACAGTGATTAACAACCCAAGGTTGCTCTTGTGATAATGCTTCTTTTGTTGTTTTTCTGGGACTCACATCCAGGCCAAGCAAATGCTCTGCCACCAAACTACATTTTAAGCAATCAAATAATTAACAAAAGTTGTTTTGAGATAGGGTCTGGCTTTGTAAGTCTTGCTGGCCTCAAACTTGTAATCCTCATGCCTCTGCTCCAGAGTATCCAGATGACTGATGTACCCAACCATGGCTGGCTAAGACAGTCATCTCCTTGTTTGTATATTTTTGTGTGTGATGTTAACCATAAAATGTTTATTCTCTCCTTTGTGTGATTTTTAGCTTCTGCAATATTTTGTCGCTTTGGAGTAACTTTGATTGAGTCAGAGAGAAATGCAGGTTGGTGGATGTCATCAGCCTGCCCTGTAATCACTGTCACAGGGAAGAATGGGAGACAGACCTTCCAGACCTATCTGTCCTTGTCACAAGAGACACAATTGAGACCAAAGCCCAAAGTTATACACAGTGCAATTTATCAATTTCTGTTTCATTTTGGCATAAATTGAAATGAAACAATATCTTGGGCTCATGTGGTCACTTTGCAACAGGAGAATTCATTATCTAACTCTGCAGAAAGGAAAAGGCCTCAGAGTTGCATTTGCATGTAAAGGATGAGTGCCCACACATACAGGCTGAGCAACAAAGGTCACAGAAGAAACAAAGTACAGGAAACAGAGTCTCAAGTGTTCTGTGCTTGACAGCCTCCTACTTCTTCTTCCTCTGGGTCAGAGTGGCTTTGGGGGAATATTGCTCAACATTCTGAGGGAGACTCTTATGGAGCTGTTTGCTTATGCAAACTCACTTGCTTAAGTCCTGCTGGTCTGTCTACAGGAAGTACATTGTACTCTTTGATCTCTCTACTTCTGAGAGGTTTATAGTGAATATTGTCCTAAAGGGGATGCTTCCTCTTAAGACCATTTCCTATTTCATCTCATTTTCCTCAGTATGTGGAGAAAGATCGGCCTTAGTCTTTAATTCTTCATTGAGTGATTGTTTACCTATGGGGATTGGTTTCAGTTTATATAACTGCAGTCAGCAGCAGTTGCTTGTATGCATATGATTTCAGGGCTGGTCTCTCACTATTGGATAAGTACTTAGGATCCTCATCTCTTGGGAAGACTACTTCCTTCCTCTTTCTGCAATTGTTATTTGATTATAACTCTTCATTTAGAGATGGGGCCCATGTGGTTTTCCCCAACCACATAGGCATATCAACTAATGTTGTCATTGTTCAGATCTTGTTTAAGCAGCCATATTGTTGATATTTCATGTGTATAGCTTCCCTTTCATACTTAGAAGACACAATTTTGCATCTGTTTTCCGGTCTTCTGGCTTTCACAGTCTTTCTGCCCATCTCTTCCACAGTGCTCTCTAAGCATTAGATGTATGAGTTGTGCTGTACACCTATCAATCGGGGCTGGGCACTCTACAATCAGTTGTTCTCTGAGTTTTGACTAGTTGTGGCTTTCTGTAATGGTCTCCATCTACTGTGAAGAGAAGCTGTTTTTGATGAGGGGTGAGAGCTATACATACCTGGGAGCATAAGGATAAGTATTTGGAATGAAGTTAGGAATTACGCTGTTCTAGGAGAGTGGCAGTAGTAGATTCTTCTTTGAGATCTATGACCTTACTAGCCACAGGTGATTGGTTAGATTTCTAGGACCAGACATCATTTCCATCATGCTGTCCAATTAGAGTCCAATTAGAAAGCTGTTGGTTACCACCAAGATATAAGTGCTACTATTGCACCTTAGGGGTATCTTGCCACACTGAGTATCATTGTGGTTCATAAGCATACAGTTGGGTAGAATCATTGAATGCTTTCTTCTCTTGGCAACTTTCATAGCATCTTCCAGTATTAGGAAAGCTAGTCCCCAGGGAGGAGCTTTTGGGTCAGATGCAGCTCCATCCTCTGAGTACTGTGTCTGAAGTCTGTGGTGCCTTAAACAATAAGGACTTGCCTTTAATTTTTGGAGGCAATCAAGGGCAACAGCAATAGCCTGTCTTGTTTTAGGGACTTTTAGACTTTCCTGACCAATGATTTGAATTGTGGTTTCTCATGCTCATTACTGGGGTTTTTGTTAGACAGTCTATGGCTCTTAGTGGGAACATTGTTACCCCAATGGAGAAACTTCATCTAACCATATACATACATATACACATACGTTTATATGTATTATATGTAGTTTTAGATGAAGATAGAGAAACTTAGATTCATTCATTCCACTTGTCTGAACATTTTCTCATTATTCTCTTTGGTCTCCTGTTCAGGTGACAGGCCCAAAGGATTTCATGAGACCTTTTTTCTTGTCTGTTGAGATCCAATGCCTTTTGAATACCATGTGAGTTATTAAAAGTAAAATAGACAAATTGGAATGATCTAGATGCACTTTGGCATTAAAGGAGACTGGATTAAGTATATAATCAGCTCTTTTACTCAATCAGTACTGTGGAGAAAGGTTGAGTCACTCATACCCCACCCAACCTCCCACCAAGGGAATGGTGGGATGGATAAATTGGAGCATTTCCCTAGCTCTTTCCAATGACTCAGTAGCCATTTTGCTGTTAAGGGGACGGAGAGATGTGGCGATGGTGACCACTGTCCTTACAGCACTTATGCATTCCTGTCTGTTTTTATTAGATTACTGATAAAAATTACTTCTGCGAGGCCAGGTGTTTGCCTGTTTTAATCAGCACTTTATCTACAACAGTTACTTTGAGAGTTTGTAGATCAAATTTTACACACAGTCTCTATATTGGGTGAACTCTTCTTTTGTTTTTCTTTTCAGTTTGAAAAACATAAAAACTGAGGCCATGTTAAGTTGTATTAAACATAGTTAACACATTTTAAATATTTATTTTATAGTTTCTTTGCTGTTTTTCCTTTCCTGAAAACTCTATATACTATTGGTTACTGAATCCGAATATTGCCTTCATATATGTGTGAATACACACACACACACACACACACATGTGGCTATGTCGTTGGCAAGTTTGATTTAGACCTTGAATCCATTGTTGCTTGTCTGACCTACAAAGAGACCTTGATAATTGACAGTTGTATTCAAGACCTGAAAGAACTCACAGAGCTGGTGATTATAGGTGCCTTCTAGCTGTCACTTTGATTTCAGCGAGCTTGTACTTCAATGCTTTGCCTAGGAGCACTCAGAGAGAGACAGTTTTCCTTTACAAGTTCCCTGTAGAAAAAACTTCACCAGCATGAGGGGGGAAAAAAAGACACCAACTTTCTTTTCATCTGGAATTAATGTGATCAGCAGTGTCTGAAGAAGGAAGAGGAGGTTTGTTTCAGTTTCAATGAAATCAAGACTTCCAAAGCCTTTGAGCTGCTAATCCCTCTCCTCTCTGCTTCCCCCACTTTCCTCCAACGTTTGCATCAAAGCTATATCTCTGACATGAGCAGAACATTCCGAGGCAAGGTGAAGATGTAGAGCTTCGCAGAACCGCAGCACATCTGTGATGCACTTTGTGGTGGTGGCCATCCTGGTTGCCAACATACCAGGAAGTGAAATCAAAGTTTGGGCTACTCCTGGGGCTGCTCTGAAGATGAGGAACCTGCTGCTCTTGTACTAAGAGATGAAACCCTTGAAAACTCAGATGTTGGAAAATAGGGGGTGAAGGGGGGTGGGAACACCTGAGAAAATGGGGGACAATCTGAGGCCAAGGCAAAATTTCATTCATCTAATCACAGTTTTTCAAAACAGGTTTGCTTGACAATGGAGAGAGTGGAGCTGAGGACTTGGTGTGGGAAAGTGCTCTGAGGATCGGGTATTCTAGTTTGCTACTTAGGTTAAATGCAGGCAGTATAACACATTTGTAAATGAAATGTACTGGAAAAGAAGGGACTAAAATCCCAGCCCAGAAACATGAAGGAAATGAAGTCAAAACAAGGGGTTATCTTAAGAAGCCATGGTTGTCTAAACAAACAGGCAATTTGGCGCTTTTATGGTGTGGAAACTGGATTCACTATTTAAAGTGAAGATAACAACAGAGTGGAAGGAAAGGCTAATGTTACGCACACGAGCTTCCACATTATAGAAAATGGGTGTTAAGAAAAATAGATTGCCTTCTGAAGAGTAAGTTGGTTGGAAAACCACTCACACAAAAACAGAACAAGATAAACAAAAACAGCAAAGCAAAGAGGTGGGAGTTTCAGCCAGGAGAAAGCTTGCCACAGACTTCTAATCTTCAGTTCTGAGCATCTAGAAATTGTAACTATTTGCTGTGTCACTGCCTTGGCCTACTTCTGATACTTTGGAAAAGGAGAGAGAGATGTGGAGTTAGAAGAGATGTTAACTTGAGCTCTACCATCTGCAGGCAGAGGGCCGCAAGCCTTTCCCTGTTGGTGTGGGATTCTGTGGGTGTTTGGAGACAGAGTCTTCATTTGAATCATCTTTTCTGTGAAAAGTGGGGCTAAGGTGGAAGTGTACAGATAGTGGTAGAGGTCTTAGGATAAGCAATTGGGAATGGCTAGCAGTGGCAATCAGCACCTTGGAGCAGCAAAGAGTTGGGCTACTGCTATGATTGGGTTTAAGCTTTGAAGCTGCATGATGGCTCCTGGGCCCTGGACAAAAGTACTCAGAGTCCCATGCTGAGCTGCACCTGATGGGGGTGAGCAGAAGCAGTAGTAAACAGAGAACGAGTGAGAAGACCATATAGGGGTGCTCTGGAGTTAGTGGTCTTTCAGATTCACCCCAAGTTTGAGATGCAGGGAACTTCACACTGAGCAGTTTCTCTAAGTAGAGGAGTTATCAGACCAACTGAGGCATCCTGGAATGGCCAGAGCCGAGGGCTATACATCAGCGGCACTGTCCCAGCTGCTGGGGTGATGGGCCCATCATGGAGGGATATTTAGGTAGCTCGAGGATTCAATACACTTAGCTTCATTGTGCCTCCACTTCCAAGAATATGTTCTTGAAAGTTAAATGACTTGATCTGTGTAACGTGCTTAAAGCTGAGTTCAGCATTGGGTAGATGTATACTTGTCAGTGTGCATAAAGGTAGGAGGAAACAAGTTTTGTATGGTTCCTGAGTGGTTTCTACCCCCAGATAGCCTTGGAAATGAGACCTGACTCGTTCTAGTCTGCTTTTAGTCACTACACAGGATGCTTAACTGACCAGACTGGTCAGTGTAGGCTTATCCTGGCCTCTCTTGTCAGTGACTATATTTTACAAGAGATGGCCTCCTTTAGCCACAGGTGGTTGCAGAGATACTCTTTCCCATTTCTAGGACATAGTGCTTTTCTCCCATCTGTCTGTAGCCCTCTCCTCACCTTTAGTCTATTTCTCTGGCCTACGCCCCTTCTCTAATGATGGGTTTAGGTAGAAAAGCCGTCCCAAGTAACAAGGCAATGAGGTGAAAATGCCTGACTACACTCCCAGTCCCCAGGCTCTCTCTTACTTTCTTGTTCTCATACCTACCCATCCAGGACCTGCTGTTTATATGCGCCGTCCTAGTCTAGATCCAGAATGAAATGTCTGTTCTCTGTGGATGGATAGCGTGCTAGTACTTTCAGCTGACGGAGGTGAATTTTATTCTAGGGATGTTTGTTGTTGTTGTTGCATTGTTTGTTTATTTTGCTTTGTTTCCTTTGATCCTTTATAGAAAAAACCCTTTTCCTCATCTCCTGTTACAGCTTGAATCGAAAATATCTTCCTCAGACAAGCTAGGATCAGCTGCAAAATGGAACCTCAATTAAGAAAATGCCACCATCAGATTGGCTTACGGACAAATCTGTAGGCATTTTCTTAATAATAATAAGTGTGGGAGTACCAAACCCACTAGGTTGTATGATAATGCAAGCTGAGCAAGCCATGAGGAGCAAGCCAGTAAACAGCATTCCTTCAAGATCCCTGCCTAACTTCCTGACTCCAGGATCCTGCTTGAGTTCAGCCCCGGCTTCCCTTGGTGATGGACTGTGACATGGCATATAAGCCAAAGGAACCTTCCCTCTCCAGGTTGTTTTCAGTCGGAATGTTTAACCACAGCAGCAGAAAGAAACCTGGGGCAAACGCTGTATCCAGTCGATGGTTCCTGGCCCCATCATACACTTCCACTGCTATAAACTGAATAGTTTCACCCAGCTTTCCTGGCTATGATGGACTGAAGTTCTGTAAAGCAGCCGTCATCCAAAATAAGTCTCTCCTCTCTTAAGTTGAATCTGTTAATTTTTGGGGCCACAGTGAGAGGAAAAGGATTATTTATCTCCCCAAACTGAAACATAAATGCTTAGAACACTATGTGTCTAAGCTGAGGTTGACTGTGGTTGTTAGGCTGCTGTGGTGTCTCACCAAGGAAGACAAGAAGGCATATTTCATAATTGCAAACCTTGCCAGACCTCAGCAGAGGGAGCCATAGCACCACCTCGACAGTGGAACCCCAAGCATCTGAGCTCAGGTGTTTTATTCTTTCAGAACTCCTCAGGTGCAGATCATAAGCAATCAAACGTCCCCCACAGAAATCCAACACCTGCAGGCAATACAAAACACCAAGACCTAGGGAGCCCCTCACTCAACAGTACACAAATATTTTAAACACAACTAAAAATAAATTTCTACCACAGTTGACCCTATTCTGTTCTATGGCCCATAAGTTAGAAAGACAGCAAAATGGGTTTTCTTTACTGTTTCTTCCTTCATGAATGGATCCATAGGCAAGCATTTGTAAATAAACGACTATTGCATTCTAAGGAAGGCGATGGCAGTTAGCATAAGAATCTGTATTTTGAAGGAGCTTACAGCCTACATCAGCACTGTATTATATCGTAAGTGTGGTTAAAAATTTAAAACACTATTTTTTTTTCTGATAGTTTTGTGTCTGCAGTACAAACTTTTAAACCAAACATTTTCAATAGTTTATATTAGATGTGGTATATTGCAGTCCTCCGATGTCTGTGAGGGATTGGTTCCAGGACTGTCTACGGAGATCAACATCTGTATGCTCAAGTCACTTATGTAAAGTGAACATAAACTGTATGCATCTTCTTGCGAACTTTAATCACCTCTAGATTGCTTCTGATGCCTAATACAATGTAAATGCTATTTGTGTAATTCTTATACTGAAGTGTTTGGGGAATAAAGACAAGAAAAAATCTGCACATGTTCAGTACATATGTGATTTTATTTCTTCAGATAGTCACTGTTCACAGTGGTTTGACCCAAGCATGTAGAAGCCAGGATTACTGATGCCCAACTGCAGTATTCGCATTATGCGGGTGAATGTGCGGTAAGAGTGTAAACAGCTTGTAGTAACGATGTGCTCAATCACTGTTGACATCGATTAGCTGTCATCAGTTCTATGAAATTTTTCTCTTCACGGCTTCCAGGCTATCCTTTACCCGAGTGTCGTAAGAATTAGAGAGACGAAATCCTATTGCTTTCCCCAGTCCCCTCACTTTCTCCTCTGGGAGAGGAAAAGGGAGTTTAGTTCTGTTTATGAGCTGGATGGGGAAAATGGCTTTGGGTTTCCATTCTCTCTTTTTGTTTTGGAGGTGGATATGCTTACAAAGAGTCCGAGATCTCACATCAGAGGTTAGCATGCCCTAGAACTGAGTAAATACATCTAACCATAGAATTTAATAAGTTTTGGAAGTCCACTGGCTCACAAATATAACACTTTCCAATATCAGGAAATGGAGGTACTATAGTTTGGATACTGTTTGTCTTTTACTTTATCTCTCAATTCATTGAAAGCCTAGGCAGAGGTTGGGGGTGTTATTTATCAGTCTTCAGCTCATCCCTAAAGGCTGAATTTTAGGGTTTGCTAAGCAAGACATTAACTCTAGAGCAGTGGTTCTCAACCTTCCTGATGCTGCGACCCTTTAATACAGTTCCTCGTGTTGTGGTGACTCCCACCATAAAATTACTTTTGTCACTACTTCATAACTGTAATTTTGCCACTGTTGTTAATCATAATGTAAATATCTGAAGGTGCAGATAGTTTTAGAAGACCCCTGTGAAAGGACAGTTTGACTCCTAAAGGGGTCATGACCCACAGGTTGAAAAATACTGCTCTAGATCCAAACTAGTCTATGTTAGATGCATTATGCTCATTCAATGTGTGTGTGTGTGTGTGTGTGTGTGTGTGTGTTTGCATGTATGCCTGTGATTCTTCTGAAGAGATGATCTTAAGAGGCAGGAATATGGTAGGGACTGCCCATTTAAGTAAAATGTTCCTCAGATGTATGGCTACATTAGAGGATACAGTATTAATAACTTAGGGGGCTATGGATTATACTAAGGGTATTACAAAGCAGTAGAGGGAGGTGAAGTCAGTGGTTAGGGTGCAAGAGTCATGCCTTTTTTCCCTTCCTCTCTGTATAATATGTAGCTTAATGAACAACACTTGGGTCAGGCTGTCAGGTTGATATATCATCTGATATCCTTCCCATGCCAAGATATGTACAATAGATACTATAGTTTTTATTAATTACATAGAACAATATAAGTGAGCGATAAAATAAAGCATAAAAAAAATAAAGCCACGAAGCTTGACTGGGTTGATTTCTGTGCTTTCTACTAGAGTAATCCTGGGTAAATTACTTAGCTTCCCTGTCTCTATTCCTATCGAGAAACAACACAGTGGGCAACAGGATGATTCTAGTACTAGCTTTGCAGCATTAGGTGAAGATGGGGTGAGTCATGTAATATGAATGTCCAGCAGCGCCTGACAGAGAGGTTCTCAATACTTTCAAACTTTTATCAAGAATGTGCATGTAGGATAGGAATAAGGAGATGGGCCAGGAGACAGAAAGGGTGCTTTATGATTCATCAGAAAGCTTTAGATATAAAACTCACTTCATAGTAGTAGTGGGGACAGATAAAATTAATTTCAGAAATGGCTTTCACATCTAGAGACAAAAATCCATTAGTGGATAATTTGCTCATTTTACCCCAGATAGTTCTTTTCCATTTACTTGTCATAGCTGGAAAGCTTGAGGCTTGCCTATCATCCGTGTCTATATTTGGTAGGAAGAGGAGGTTAGCACTTTCATCAAATCTCTCTTGTTTTGATAAATGGGGAGACAGGAGACCAAATATCTTTTTGTTGTTCACTTGAGGGATACACACGTTTAATTCAACCACTCATTGTGATTGTGTTAGGAAAGTTGGACAGAATGTTTATCATTAAATTTAACAAAAGCATTTGTCCAGTACCTTGTAGCTGCATAGATCCGACCAGGCCTTATCGAGTCTACTTTAACTTTGTTTAACCTTGTGGAAATTATTTGCTGTTATTAGGTTTTATAGAGAGAATATTAAGAATTAGAGATTGTGGTATGCCTTTCTGAAGACACTAAGGATTTTCTGGAATTTGAGTTCAGGTCTTCAGTAAGAATCTTTATAAATTACATAGAGTTGATGAGGTCTTTCCACGTATCATCAATGCTTTATATACTACTTAATGAAATTTACAGATATGGGAAGTCATTAAGAAGACAATAAAATCATCTATAATGTCATGATTCAGAAATAGCTGCTATTTAATCAACTATTTAAGCTACTATTTCATCAAATTTTAGAATGTATTTTTTCTACAAAAGTAAATATCTGATTTATTATTTTAAAATCACCATTTAAAAAATGTTATGAAGGGTTTTATATTATTAAGCATTTCCCTAAAGCCTGATATTACATAGCTATATTACATCATAAAGATGAAAAAAGTCTTTGTTGTTCAAATTTCCATTCCCATTTTCTCCTATTTTAAGCAATTATTTCTTATCTTTGCACATAATTTATTAAAAATAAAAATTTATGTGTACTTACTTTTGTATACAGGTGTGTAGGGTGGGCATATGCGTGCCATGGCATATATGTAGAGGTCAGAAAACATCATGTAGGAGTCAGTTCTCTCTTTCTAGTATGTAGGTATTGGGGATTGAACTCAGGTGCTTAGGCTTAGCAATAAGTGCTTTTATCTGCTGAGCCATCCCTGAAAATCATTTTCCAGAAGAACTGCTGGCACCAGCTCTGGTTACTTACGTTGCAGTACCCAGCTGATTCTTTGTGTTGCTAATGTAGAATGGCCCAACTATGGATCTGCTGATCATGTTAAAATTGCCTGGCTTTTTACTTTACTTGATTGCTTGGAGAGAGATTTCATCTTTTGGGTGTGTTTCCTCAGTTTCCCAAAGGTGTGTCACTTAACAGTGCAGGGTGGGCTCTGCAACAAGGCAGGGGAATGGGTGGGAGGGGTGAGATAAAGGATGAAAAGCTGAGCAATAATCCCCACCTTTGATTGCCATATCAATAAAATTAAAAAGGGTGGGGAAAATCATGTCTTCGTAAAACTCCTGAGACAAAACTAAATTTGATGCTTTCCTCTGCCTTTTTCATTTGCTTCCCGTCCAATAGAAGGGTGGAGCAGCGAATCTAGCATTATTGTGTGCACTGTTGAGTAGCAGCGATGAGAGAAAAACAAAATGCTGTTTTTTTGTTGTTTTTTTTTCTTTTTGCAGGTTGAGGTGCAGAGAGAGGACTGTGCCACTTCCCCTTAGGACAGCAACAGGGAGAAGCTGGGCAGGGCTCAGGCCCCAGGCTCCATCACCTTTAGCTTAGCCCAGACTCTCCTGCTCATTCCAGTTAGATCCTCAAGGGGGTGTTGGAGGACTATGCACTGAGTTATGGGGGGTGGGGTGAGGCCTGATTGGCTCCTTCCTCACCATCCCTGGGGGCACCGCGGGAACAGTTGTGTCCAAAGAAAGCTTCTCTGGCTCCCGCCCAGCTGTCCCCATGTGAAGGCTGCCATTGCTAAAGCTCCGGGTGGGCCACTTCGGGGTCCTGTCTCACTGTCTCTGATCACCCTGTGAAATATGAGTTGGGGCACTTTTCTGTGACAAATGCCCGCTTGACTGAGCCCCCTTTCAGGCATCCGGTGTCAGCACTTGTGGCAGACAGGCATTGTGGCCACAGCAGCCAGACAATGACAGATTCAGACTCCTGCCCAGACTGTCAGGGGAGTTTCCCCCTCAGGCCTGGGCTTGTCACAGGAAAGCCTGGCCAAATCCTTCCAGGGCTTTGGGCTGCACCTGTGCTTCCAAATGCCAGTCGGCTTGAGAGCCAGCCGCTTTCTGCTGTCCTTGTCAAGGTCAGCTGGCTGGACTGGGGGAGGGGGAGCCCCTGAGTTGAGCCAGGCATACCTCTTGAGTCCTTTGTCCAGAGCTGGGAGACAGATTTTTCACTGCTAACGGGGTTTCAAACTTGCCAAAGAAAAGATCTGAAGATTTACTGGTAAAAATTCTCCCTGGCAATGATCAGTACAGGCAAATTTACTCATTTGAAGTTCTCCAACTTCTCTTATTGGTCTTGGTTGGCTATGAAATGAAGAAGAACAAACCCAGTTATGGGGGTAAGAAAGAAATGCTTCACAGTGGTGGCTACTTCTGAGATTCTGCCAGGCCTGGCCATGTGGTGATCATAATGAGGATTTATAGGTCAGAAGCTGCAGCCTGACGGCCCACGGACTGAATTTGGCGCACGGCGTTTTTATTTGGCCTACAGAGTATGTTTGTTTTTGATGAAACTTGATGGTTATAGGTAGGATTCTGAAAAATTCATAAATGATTCCTGGCTTCTCTTCAAAACCTAAAAGATACATCAGCTCTAAATTTTTATCCTTAGGTTGAGATGAAGATAAACTGTCACCTCTGCTCACTTTTAGAGGGGCACAACTTCTCTCTTGCCAGTATCCCAACCTTTTTCTGCCTTATGCCTAGTTGCTGTTGTAATTTCTACTGCAAGGGTGATCCCTGCAGAATCTTGATTCTGCTACCAACTCAACTTCATTTCTTCACTTGATCTTGATCTACAAGTCAGTCCCCCACCTTCCTCTCACCTCTGGGATAGTACGAGATAGCCCTGCTTCCTTTTCATGATTTAAATTTGGTTGACAGAGAGCTGGAGTCAAGGACACTTGCTGTTCTTGGAAAGGACCTGAGTTTGGTTCCCAGCACCAATGTCAGGAGGCTCACAACTCCCTGTAACACCAGCTGCAGGGGATCTGTTAGGTTCCTCTGGTTCCCAAGGCATATGCATCCTTATGCACAAATTGCATCCTCCATTTATATCTAATAAAAATAAGACCTTCTTTTTTAAAAAAAATTCACCTAATAATAGAAAATAACAAAAATGGTACAGGTTGTATCTATTGCTGATCTTTAGTCCTTGACCTTAGAAGTCCTTATAAATAATAGCTATGACAAGTCTGAATGTAGCTGAGAGAGGAAGAGGCACATTAGTCAAGGTCTATTTCATGATCTCATTTTGAACTTACAAATAGGTTTCCATGCTATTCTCATTACTACCTTTCCATGAATGGGGAAATGGGCCTCTGAGTTCAGAACCTTCTTCAATCTTTTGAAGTTGAAATTAACGGGGCCAGGACTTGTATTTTTGCAAAACATCATTGCTTTTCACAAATAAACTCTCTAAATAAACTGTCCCATCAATGAAATTCTATAGCTCTATTTAGGTTAAAATCCAAGTACTGCTAAAGTAAAGTCTATGAGTCCCATTAACCAGGCTGCCTTGGAAATTTAGAAACACGTACTTAAGAGTATTTTATAATGAATAACAAGGTTTTACTTCTGATGAGAATTTTTATCTTGAAGTAAAATTTGAATTCATACTTTTCAGTTTAAACAGGTCCATTTATTGTTTTCAACAGTGAGAGTGATAGAAGCGTGCTTTTGTGAGCCCTGTATGTTTATCATCATATTCAACCCTCTAAGGGGTCACATAAGACAGGTACAATTATCATTAGAAAGCCAAAGAAGAGAGATGATAGTGAAAGGCTTGAAGAAACCTACAAGCAGACCAGCAGGTTGTTGAGATACAAACTGCCCAGGCAGTTTAGCTTGTTGACCCTCTGACCTTTGGTGAATGTTAGCAAGAAGGTGCACATGCTACACCAGACAGTGGTGTAGCAGACAGCTTCTTTCTGTCTCCAGGGCTAACACTAGAAACACTCCACAAGTATTTTGCACTTGTCTATGCAAAAGGGCTCTCGTGGATGATCAGTTAGAAAGATCACTGGTGGTCCTAATAGCTGTGAATGAATTGGTGTTTAAATGTTTGTAAATTTGTTTTGAGACCAGGTTTGGCTATATAGTAGGATCATGTTTTGAACTTGTAACCCTCTGGCCTCTGCCTCATAAGTGCTAGGGTTAAAGGCATGTGCCATCTCCCTTAGCAGTTTTTTAAATGATGGTTGAATTATATTATATATTATATTATTATATGCCTATATATTTATATATATTATATATAATTATACATATGTAGTTATATTATATATGGTTATAGAAATTATCTGAATTTTTCAATACTATGTGTCATAGATCATGAGAAGAAAACTATTTTAGATCACCTTATTTAACCACAGTTAAATAAGCAACCTCTTGTTGCTTGAGTCTGACAAAATTAGATCAGTTGAAATATTGAAATCAGTTGAAACTTGTGTGAGATCTATTTGAGATGGGGGTAAGTGATCATTGTGTGCTCTTCTTGTGTTGCATTTTCTGTTACTTATGGCTAATGACTAATTGTATTCTAAAGATGGCAAATGGAAATATAGAGAAATCATTTATGTTTCAAATGGTGTGACATTCTATTTCATCCTTCCCTGAGTGTTAATCAGACCCTTGTCCAATGCCTCCAAACTGTATATATTATGCAGCCATTAGTCACTTAGCATCTGTCTTAGTCACTGATCTATTGCTGTGAAGAGATACCAAAGCATGACCAAAGCAACTCATATAAAAAGGAAGCATTTAATTGGGAGCTTACTTACAGTTTTAGAGGTTTAGTCTATTATCATAACAGAGAACATGGCAGCATGAATAGCAGGCATGGTACTGAAGAAGTAGATGAGAGAAAACATCTTGATCCACAGGTAAGAAGCGGGATGAGAGCCACTAGGCATGGGCTTTTGAAAACTTGAAGTCTACCCACAGCAACACACTTGACTCAGATAAGGACACACCTACTCCAACAAGACCACACCTCCTGATCTTTCCCAGTCTACCAACTGATGACTAAGCATGCAAATACATGAGCCTATGGGGACCATTCTCATTCCAACCACTACAGCAGCCTTTGTGGTTATCAGAGGGATTGCTAGGGAATCACAGTGCTTCTGTTCTAGACCCCCTTTTGAGCTTAATAATGGCTCTTCTGTGCCAGAATACTGATGCAAAGCAGGTACCAGGCCTTAGAATCTGAGAACAATAGGCTCTATTCTGTGTAGTAATGCCAAAGAGCACATAAGAATCAACACAGTACAAATACGGTTGAAACAATCCAGTTTCAGAAATTCACTGCAGGCCTTGGAGCTTATCTTAGGGATAATAGTGACTACTTAATGTCCCCTCTACCCCTCCTATATAGAGAGATTATACAGAGCCGTACTTCCTAACCTGAAGTGTAGAAGTCCTTTTATGTAAATGGAAAATGCTACCATCCTGATGGCTGTCTTAGAGAAATTTTCAGATGCTCTCTCTACCTTCCTGTCCCCTCACCCCATGCTTGGGATAAAACTCAGGGTCTTGTATATACTAGACAAGTGCTCTACCACTGAACTGTGCTCCACCCCACCATTTATAACAAAATGAAATTTTATTGACTTTTGTCAATTAAGAATAACAGTGGGTTTCATTATGAAGTTTTGGGGATACCTCAATGGGTTTTATTGAGTTTGCTTAGGGAGAATTGTGAGTCTTGGCACCTTACCAGTAACTATTGCCGCTAAGGAAACATCTCTGTCAGCAATCAACTCTCTATAACTCCTCAGTGAGGGATGGGGTACCTTGAGCCCTTCCTTACTCTATGATAGGCTGTTGATGGACACATCTTATGCAGATCTTGTATAGATAATCACAGCTGCTGTGATGTCAAGATGCCTGGAAGACAACATTCCACAACCCTCACCCCTTCTTTCACTTTTTCTATGTTGTTCCCTGAGCTTTGAAGAGGCTGGTGTAGAGCTGTTCTACATACTGTAAATACATGGATTGACTCATAGGATACTGTTTGTCTCCAAGATACTATTTATTTAATGGTTGAATATGTAGTATTTGCAGAATATACTTGATGCCCTATTTAAGACTAAGCATTCAATGTTCACTTCTTCACACTTTGATCAGTTATGAGTTACTGGTGATTATTTTATTATGTATTTAAGTGTCTGTGTGTATGTATGTGTACATGTGATGTGTATGTATGTATGTATGGATGGATGCATATGCACATGAGTGTAGGTGCTTGTAGACTCTAGAAAAAAAAAAAAAAACAGATCCAAAAACATGACCAAGAGCAACCTGGGGAGAAAAGGGTTTATTTCGTTCAGCTCACAGTTCATTATCTATGGAATTCAAGGCAGGAAGTCAAGAAGGAATCACTGATACAGAGGTCATGGAGGAATGTGGCTTATCAGCTAGCTTCCTGCTTCCTTCTGAAAAGCCTAGTGCCCCTAGTGGTAAAGGCACTAACCTCTCCTCCATTTTGTACTCATTATAGTACTCACTATCCCATAAACCTCTCTGTTTTCCCAGAAATCCTTGTTGCCACGTAACACTTAATGAGCCAATCCAGTGCCTGGGTTCTGACCAATCAGAAAGATCCCCTGTTCCCTTTAAAATCCCTTGCAGAGAGCTTCTCAGGGTCGGCCATCTTGTGTGGTGGTGCCAGACCCCAGTGCACTGGTTTGCTCTGCAGAATAAAAGCTCCTTGCTTTTGCATCAGAACTGATAGTCTCCTAGTGGTACTTGGGGAGGAGGAGGATTTCAAAAACTGGGCACAACACTTCTACAGCTCGGATGGTCTTCCCAGAGGTGGCACTGCCCACAGTGACTTGAGCCCTCCAACATTATCATCAATCAGGAAAATACTCCACAGGCTTGCTCACAGGCCAATCAGTTGGGGACATTTTCTCAGTCGAGCTTCTCTTTCCCAAAATGATCCTAACTTGAGTCAAGTTGGCATAGAGGTAGCCGGCACACCTGCAATAACATAAAATCTCCTTGAGGAAAGGGGCATGTCAGCGTTTTAGTTGAGAAGGTGCCACTCCCCTGGAGATAATTCACATTCAGCCTACTCTGATGGTTCTCAGTTTTGTTTTTTTTTTCTTTTTAAAAAGCTTTCCAGAGGACATACATGTTTACTATGACATACTTAAAATTGCCTAAAAGAGACATTCACAGGCTCATGAAATCAGCGTGACTCTGCTTAGTTGGGGCCTTGGATTGAGAGCTTCTTAGCTAGCCTTTTGTCACAGTGACAAATACCCAAGAGAAGCAGCTTAAAGGTGGAAAACGTATTCAGTTTGTAGTTCAGAGGTGTCAGTCTGTAGTCAGCTGGTTCCATGGCTTTGATGAGAGGTGGAACATTATGGAGGAAGAAGAATGTTGGAAATGAGCTGGGAACAATGTAGCTGGAAGCAGAGGTGGGATGACAGGAGCCAGGGACAAGATACCTTTCAAAGGCAGCCCCCCCGTGACTCACTTTCTTTACTCAGCCCCCACTCCTCCCACCCAACCTCTGACCCAGCTAGTTTTTGTCACCTGGGTAAAGGGGATCTCAACTGAAGGACTGCCTCTACCAGATTGGCCTTAGTCCACTGTGGGTGGTGTCACCCCTGGCTGAATGATCCTTCTATAAGAAAGGTAGCTGAGCAAATCAGGGAAAGCAAGCCAGCAAGAGCTCCACGGTGTCTGGTTCAGTTCCTTCCTCCAGGTTTCTGTCTTGAGTTCCTGCCTTGCTTTTCTTGATTATGTGCTGTAACTTGTAAACCATATAAACCCTTTCCCCTCCCAGTTGGTTTTGGTCAGTTTCATCACAGCAATAGAAAGCAAGTGAAAACAACCCCCCAATAATTATAAATAGCCATTAAGCTATGAGTTCAGCAATGGAATAAACAACTGATGATCCCAATCACTTCTTAATGATTAGCTCAACAAAGTGCATAGAAGCTCCTTATGTTTAATACTGTGTTTACATTATCTGTAACTGAATCCTATTTTAGATTTCTAAGTGTATACCATATTTCTAACTTTAGAAATTATTTTGAAAGAACTTAACCTATAGAGTATGTATTAATGAGTATCATAAATTTCAATCAAAGAGAGGAATGTCGAACAATTGGTTTCTCAGCCTTACTAGTGCCCCCATTACAGGGCAGAGTGTGAGCAAATAAACTTTATTTACTTTCTATTTTTCCCAAAGAACTCCCATTCTATTGTTTTCTCCATGTAACAGATTAATATATCCAGTGAACTGACTTTAGGCTCTCTAAATAGAGTGTTCCTTGACTACAGCATTACCTATTTGAACATCTGGTGTTTTCAGGATGTTCCTGGAGGCAAAGTTTCTCTGTTTCTTCCTTTGATGCAGAAAAGGATGTATCTAAGAGGTACCACATTGTTCTCTCCTGGAGGGAGGGTGCTTTCTGAGCAACAAAGAGTAATTTGAGGATGAAAGGCAAAGACCTTTGCCTGCTTGGAACTGAGCCCAGAGATATGGACTATGCCACTGGCTCTCACTACAGAACCAAGAGAGCCCCACTAGGGAGAAGCCATATTCTTTTTAACAGAGGAGAAGCCTAAAAGAAGATTATTTTGAAAAGTTGAATTTGTACTTTATAAAAATGGCATGCTTTAGCTACATTCTTGTCAGTACTGGAGACCAGGAGAATCTGAGTGGTGTTTTAAAAAGCAGTTGCTTTATGCTTTCCCATGAACCCAAAGGAACACTATGATATCACTCATTTGGGCAGCATTCTCTGCTCCAGCTGCTACTTTACCATTGGGACCTCTGATTACCCATCCTCTGCCCAGCATTAGGGCCTCCAATTTCTCTCTGTTCTCAAGCCACTGAAGCAAGGAAAGAGGGTCAGGAACTGGCGTGCAGCTTCCATAGAGGATATTTACAGTTTCAGCCACTCCATTCTACCCAGGTTTAGCAATTTGGATTATAATATATTGCTGAAGTATATCTCTCCAGGAGGGAGGTATGATATTATTAACTTGCTAGCTATTGTCTTAGAAAGTATAGAATCTCATACTGGTCACAGATCACTCAACAAATAAATCACATCAATAAAAGCTTTAGAATAGCAGTTCTCAATCAGTGGGTAGAAATATCTTTGTGAGTTGTATGACATTATTTTTGGAGTTGCCTATTGTGGGATCCTGGGAAAGTCAAGCAGAAAGGTCAGAAGGTGTTAGTGTCTTCTGCTCCAGGAGTGGAAGAGAGACACGGACCCCTCGCTCCTGTGCCACAAACCAAGGTTCTCTGCCCAAGTCCCAGCCCCCTTGAGAGGGCAACCTGTGATTGGCAGAATTGATTACCTGTTTTAAACCTATGCATTTAATAGATTTATTTACATAAGCCTATACCCCGCTCCTGTACCCCAATAAAATACGTCTGAGTTCTTACATTAAATGACTTTTAGCTACCACTGCCTGGCAGTCCTGGGAGTTCTTTTTCCCATTCGACTCTTAGATCCCCCAACCGAGGATTCTAGCCGCAACTGCCAGACCCATGCCACTCTCCAGTACTTCCTTCCCACCATTCACAAAATACCCTGATCACGCAGCTGGTATTGGGTTATTTTGGCTGTTCAGTGAGGCCCACCATGGACCAAGGGAGAGAGGGAGGGAGAGAGAGAGACAGAGAGAGAGAGAGAGTCAAACCATCAGCCTGTGACCATATGCACATCAGATACATTACATTTCATGACAGTAGCAAAATTACAGTTATGAAGTAGCACCAAAAAAAACATTTTATCCTTGGGGGGGGTGGGTTACTACTACATGAGGAACTGTATTGATGGGTCACAGCATTAGAGAGTCAGCTGCAGTTTCTCCTGCTAATCTTTATTGTGTTAAGCTACACAGCTGTTTTGAAGATGCTGTGGTGGTAGTCTACTTCTACCTTTTAAATAGAGCAAGAAGTTGGAAGAGGGAACAGCATGACCTCCTTAGTGAGTACACATCACATGACCATACCTCATAGAACAGATTTAAGGTGGGGTTTTCCTGCAGAAGACATTGTGATTGTGCTGCTGAATTTTTGCCTAATTGAAGGATGTTGTTGTTTAAGGAGCCTATCACAGGGGAAGAAATGGTGTCATTTGCAGTAGGCTTTTCATGTTTATAAGAGCACTTGCTGGGAAACTTGGGGGTCTCTTTTTCACTCAGGCTGGGATTTGAATTGATAGTCCCACAATTCCTAAATTTTGCTGGGCTCCAATTCCCATCTCTATAAGGGAAAAGTTGAACTCGAATATTATTTTAGAAATCATCTTGACCCAAGTTTGCTTTAGTACTAAGGAAGTATTTCTAAAATCTCTCTCTCTCTCTCTCTCTATTATTTCTGTATTTATTTATTTTCTAAGCTAGGCTTGTACCTGGGCTTCATGCCTGTAGTGCTCTACCCCTATGTCCTGCCTCTCCATTTATAAATTTTTTATTCATTCATTCATTCATTCATTCTCTTCCTAAACTTACTGTTTTCCAAGCTTTTCTACATGTACATATTGTATATTGACTATGGTTGTCTCATATCTATTTTATTAATTTGAATGTGAGTGACTTCGCTGTCATCCATTCATTCAATATGTTTCTATAAACTCCATATTTACATGTCAAACACTATGTTAGGCTAAGGGATATGCTTTTAAGAGTGAGTAGCAGAGTCTCACGGCCAGGGAGCTCAGCATATAGTGTGTTTGTGAGCAGTAGGGAGTGAAAATCTATACAGAAAAATAAATGACAAGAATGATACAATGCACTGTATGATGATCTATAAAGTATGGGCTGCTGTGGTAACTCAGGCTAGGGACAACTCATTTAAGTCTTGGTTTGGGAGTAGAAGGAGAAAAAGGTTGCTTCTAGGTGAAAATGGCATTGGACTCAGTCCTAATAGGTCTCGCTGGGCAAGCAGATAAAGGATTACATATGCGGAGTATGTTGTATTTAGAGGAAAGTGTCTGCACAAGGGAGAAAGACAGAGGGAGAGAGGGAGGCAAAGGGATGGAGAGAAAAAGAGGGAGGGGTGCTCCTTCTACTGAAGAGGATTCAGCATGAAGACCACTGCGATGAGAAGGGAGGAAGACCCAGACAGAGGTCGCTGGAGATAGGGAGCAAACACATCATGAAGTACACTGTACTTTCGGCCAGGGATTCAGACTTGTTTTCTGAAGATTGATAAAAACTGACAGAGAGATGGAGCTTTGAGGCAGAGGACTGACCTGTGCCTTGTTTCAGATGCATCTTTGGCTACAGTGTTTGGTAGGTGTGGGTGTTGGGAAGTAGGCTTGGGTGGGCAGCACTGGGCTGGAGGAAAAAGAAAAACAGTGAAGAAGCTTCCATTTCTTGACAGGGCCACCTCCTGTGAAATTGGCAGAGTCTTCCGGGTGGTTATGTGTCCTGAGGCTGTAGAGGTAGGAGAGTAATGAGAGGGTACCAGATGCTGTTCTTAAGACTTAGGCCCCTTTTGTGAGCACCACAGCAGGCTGGAGAGAAGTTGCTCTCTTTCTCTTCTAATCTGGGAGCTGGCTGAGGCCTGTCTCCTGGCCAGACAGGGGCTGCCATTTGCAACCTCACCAGGAGGTGGAGAAAGAAGAGCCAACTCCCTTGCAGGCTGTCAAGAAGGAGTTGAGGCTCCATGGGGTACCATCAGTCAGAATTTGCTCATTGCCTGGCTGACTTGTCCAAACAGGTCCATATGTCCTGCAGACCATGTCCACGCCCTTGGATGACCTTGGCCCTCATAGATTCGTTGTTCTTATCTCCTGAGATAATTGGGTATTCCAAATAGTATGCAATCTTTTTGTTGTTGTTAGGAGAAGACATCTTGGCCTTTCTTGCAAAGGGCTGTAGGGCACTAGATGAAGGACCTGCCAAAGAGTCATCTAAACAAAAGCCTACAAAGGCAAGTAGCTTTGGTTCTTCTGAGCCCTCCTAGACAGAGAAAGCTCACAGGTAAATGCATAAATATTTGGCAACTTCTATTCCCTGCACAGTTGGAGCAGAAAGTCCAATGGAAATTGGGTTTGAGGGACAAAGAGTGCCAATCTTTCTACCCTTAAGAATTGGTGCAAATCTCTCTTCACTCTTTTTCATGTTGGGCCTCGTGCATCGCCACTGGGTATAGCCCTTGAATATCGTTTCCAGGTTCTAAGAAAGGTCTGGGCTTTCATCGATGTGCTTTGTTTTTGGTTTTGTTTTGCTCTGTTTTGTTTTTTCTGTTTTTTCAAGACAGGATTTCCTGTGTTGTAACTCTGGCTGTCCTGAAACTTACCCTGTAGACAGCCTGGCCTCAAACTCATAGAGATCCACCTGCCTCTGCCTCCTGAGTGCTGGGATTAAAGGCATATGCCGCCACTACCTGACATTCATGGGAGGCTTTTGAGTGTGCTCCCTTGGATTGAATGTTATCTGGCATGACTATAATACGTATATCTATTAATAGTTTCCAATTCCTTGAGAAACAAATATTATTCTCTGTTCTGGATTTCCCAGTAGCACTAAGGCAGGGTGTCTTGTATGTAGTAGGTTCTAGTAAGTGTTCCACTGAATTGAAAAGTAGTGTTGAGTAGACATACTCACTTAACTCATTAAGATTTTCTCAGAAAGGCCTGAATCATGGTGCGTTGCCACCATGCATGTCTAAATACAGACTTTGGCAGATTCCAGACTAACAACAGTTTTTGGGTGCTGTACATGGGTCTATGGAAAGTACATTTGCTTATTTTACAGTGGGTGTACAAAAAAAAAAATCACTGGTTGGTGTGTGTGTGTGTGTGTGCGTGTGCGCTCACACACGTGTAGTATACAAATATCTGTGACCATTGGATGCCAGCTATGGAAATAAAAATCACCTGTGTATCTTGACAAATTGGTCTGCAAGTGAGCACGATAACCTCAGCACCCGGTCTTTACCAAATAGTCACACATGAACTACTTACTGCCTCCAGGCAAAGACACCACTTGGAGGCCAGCATCTACAGTGTGTGGGGCACAAAGGCTGTCTCCTTGAGTGGCTTGTCCAGAGTGTGGGTTGGAGGGCAAAAAAGCAGCAGGGAAGTGGATGGTGGTCTAGAAATCAGAAAGCCTAGACAGCAGGGATAAAGCAATGAAGATGTCATGAGTTCCTTGCACTACCATGACAGGCTGTGTTACAGCTTCCAATGGTATAGTAGGTGGAATCATTTCTGGTTCCAAGAGTTGGGTACATGGAAAAGACACGATTCTCATTAACACTTGAAGTTTGGCAGAGTTGTAGGAACCTAGGATGTTATTACTATAATGTAGCAATTTTTGCTGTATCATCAACCCTGATATTTTCTTGTGAACACAGCCAAGAAGTTAAGACACAATTTTATGAAGGTCCTAAAATTTTTGTTGGAAAAGTGAAGATGCTCTTCAATGCCACATTTGTAATTCCATATAAATTTGCCTTTTTACACTAGTGAAGTTCCCCCACCGACCATGTTTTTCAAAGATGAGGTCGGAATTATAAAACTGAGCATGTAGCTTTGATTTATCTCTTTCAATTATTTTTCTCTTAGTGGGAGAGAGAATTTTTATATAGAAAGTTCTGGAAACAAAAATACCAATCTAATTAAAGGTATTTTCCTGGTGGTTTTAGAGTTAGTTTTTTGGAAGTATTTGTCAATGCCATGAGAAATGGTTGGGGTTTTTCAAGAGGAGGAGAAGGTGTGTGTGTGTGTCTCTATGTGTAAAATTATCAACAGCCTTGTGTTATCTATTTTTTCTGTACAGTGAAAAAACAGTAAGTTCTGTAGCCTGGCAGGCTTAATTCATTCACTGAAGTTTGGAGTGGTCATGCTTAGGTATAGTTTTTATGTGACCAAGGCTCTTGTGTCAGGGAGAAAAAAGATATATTCTGGTCATGTGTCAGAACAAATGGTTATAGCTCCACCTGCCTTACCTTTATTCCTCTTAACACAAAGGGTATGAGAATTGATCTGTTTACAGAGAAACAACTTCAGAGTATAATGACCTATTCCTGGCTCACCACATACCCAAGACTCATTAAATCCATTTCAGTCTTTTTCCTCCTTTGTTGTAAAATCTCTCAATAGCACTATTGACTGATACAACTCAAATCTATAACCTTCTTGTGAGAATCAGAATTATTTGTTTAGTATTGACATAACATGTTTAGCTGATTAAAGTTAAAGAAAATTGTACAAGACTTAACGTTACAAAACAAATTTTAATTGAACTTTTTGATTGTATCTTGGTTCCATTTTTCAAGTGATGTCTCTTATTTTGAAATGGAACAATGTCCGCAGCTTTGAATGCAGTAGTTTCAGCAACACAGGCTTATTTGGATCAATTCTTAATGGGCAATTGTCCATTTGTACCTTTCCCTGCAGAATTCAGTAGTCTAAAGACTTTATACAGGTTTTGGGAGATGAATCTCTCTCTATTCCAGAGAGGTGAAATATTTTAATATAAGCAATGTTCATATACCACTATGTCATATTCCTCAACCATGATTTTTCAATCATTAAAGTGATTCTTAACAAAGATGTAGATACTCAGGCATGAGCCTTATGGTCCTTCAAGTTTCATGACAGCAGGGGTAAAGGGACACAAATGCACCTGTGAAATCATAAAAAGTTAAAACCTTTTGTGCTTTGAAAGATGTCATCAAGAAAGCAAAATGGCCTGCAGGGTGCCATGATTCCTGCATGATGTCCAGTTACCTGTGGGATGTCTGGGAGCCTGCATGATGTCCAGGTACCTGCAGGATGTCTGGAGGCCTGTGGGAAGCCATGGTGCCTGCAGATTGGCCGGATGCCTGCAGGATGCCTGGGTGCCTTTGTGATGCCTAGATGCCTGCAGGATGACTGGGCGCCTGTGAGATATCCTAGTCCTTGTGTATTTGGGCTGTGAAGCCTAACTTCACATTGAACTTTCTCATGCTTAATCTCAGGCTAATATAGGCCAGGTGGATGTCCATGATCTGAGCTGTCTACCATTACCAAAAACCAGGGTCATGCCCATGATCCATGCTCCTGCCACACAGGCTTGACTTAATTTTGAGGGTGTGGGTGTAGAAGAGTAGACCTAGGAGAGGGTGTGATCAAGATACATTGTATGAAACTCAAGTAATTAGTAAAAGCATTATGTTGGGGGGTGGGTAGAAAGCAAAATGGTAGACTATAAAACGAGAAAAGTTTTGTAAATCTTTTGTTTGATAAGAGACTGTATCTGTAATATATTGTTATAACCACATAGTTATTCATAGTAAGAACATTAATCTAACTGAAAAGAAACAGACAAAAGATCTGAATAGGAATTTTTGGAAAGAGGCTTTGCAAATATCTAAGACTGGAAAGATGTTCAGCATCCCCAACCATCAAGGAAGTACTAATCCAACCACAGCAAGGCACTACGTAATTCCCTTAGGATGGGTATAAGAAGTAATACAGACAACAGGCAGTGTTCAGAAGGAGATAGAGAAATCAGAACCTTCATGCATTGCTGTTGAACATGGAAAGTGATGTTGCTGATTGGAAAACAAATGTGGCAGGTTTTCAAATGGTTAAACATGGTGATCTAGCAATTCTACTCCTGTATATATACTTCAGGAAATGAAATATAGACATCAATCACAAACAAATGTTTATCATGTGGATTGGGCCTTAAATCCAACCAGGAAGTTGTTTGTTACTCCCATAATATTTATATCACTATTATACCAGTAGATATATTTTGCTAGTCCAGTCGTTATTGTAACTCTTGGGGTTCACAGCTGCATGAGATTTATGCATACTTTTCTCTCCTAGTAGTATACATGGTACCTTCTAGTACTATGAAGCTAGCCAATAGGGATGGAGCTTCAGGTTGGTACCTGTTTGGTGTCTGTGTTTGTATTAACTGGGGCAAGAACCTGTGGATTGATAGGTCATAGGCCTGAAAGGAGAACCTACTAATATTATTCTGCTAAGTGGCCATAGTGACAAACTGCCCCCTAAGTTCTTCTCTGTATACTCACAGATTAGTGCATCTTTCCATCCTCAGTGGATTGGCAGATGCTGAATAGTGCAGAGATTCATAACTGGTCAATGTGCAGAGAATGAGGATCTGTAGAGTGCTCAGCATTTAAAAGGGCATGTATATCAAATCCTTTTCCCTCAAAGCTCAGGGATCATACTGGAAGAAGGGAGAAAAGATTGTAACAAAACAATGACTGCAGCAAAACAGTTCTTTTCAGACAGGACAGGTCCATGCACATAGAAACTCACAGTATCTGTGACTGCAGGCATGAGAAAAAATTATCCCAAATCACAGCATTGGATATGGAGGGGGCTGGTGAAGACTCACCCCTTGCTGAGGACCTTTGGCAATTGATGACTGTAGGGGGAGGGGATGCAGTTCCCTGAAAGGCTTCCCAGGCTCCAGCGGATGGTCAGACACCCATGCACCCATACAGGAAACACTAAGTGGACTCAGCTGATTTAAAAGAAGGTCACATGCAGTTGGGAGGAAAGTGGTGGAGGGTGGGATAGAGAGGGAATCAGAAGGGGGGGATGGGAAGTAGATTTGATCCAAATACATGTGAAGTTTTCAAACAATAAATGATAATTTTAAAAGCTCCAAATGTTTATAGAAACATTTGTTTTAACTGTTAAAAAAAAACCCACCTCCTTGAATGTCCACCGACTGATTTATTGATGAATAATTGTGCAATGAGTATGCTATTAAAGGAGTGGTGTTATACATGCTGCAAAAGGGATAACATTAAAAGCATTATTATAGAGGAAAGGAAGTACAAAAGCTCATATACTGCATGGCTCATATGCATTAAATTTTACAGTAGGTGGAGGACTTGCAAGGTCTGTGAATTCTATCTAAACAGAGCTGTTAAGGACTACTGCTTGACTTATAGAAATGAAAAGGGTTATATCCTAAAATTATATTAAAAATCATTTGGAATATCAAAAGGAGAAAGAGTGAGTGATTCTATGTGAAACCACGTGCTTCAGACTTCAGGTTTGACTAAGCACAGAGAGGCTGATTCTCAGTGAGATGGCACCCACTGTCCTCCTTGCTCTCTGCTATTGAGGCCAGGCAACAAATTCTGTGAGAACTGTGATAGTTAGGAATTCCAGTCAATGGTCAAAGCAGGTAGCAGGCAGACTTGAATCTGAAAAGGAAAGGAAAACAGAGAGGAAAAGACTCATTTCTAAGCACAAGCAGCCTTTGAATCCTACCTTTTTTGTCTGCCTTTCTTGGGGGCTGGGGTGACTTTCTGCAACCTGTTTGTCTGTTGTTGGGAGATAAAGAATCAAAGCCCTGCCCATGGCTACTCTCCTTCAAGCCGCACCTTACTGAAGATTTTTTTGTGTGTCAGCTGCCTCTATAGTGTGTTTGGGATGGAAATTGTTAAAAAGAAAATAAAACAGAATCTCTCCGCTGAGGCAGCACTGGACGCCATCCAGCTGCCCTGCAGAGAATACACAAAGGACGTGTTTAAAGCAAGGTTCATTTTGAATGAAAACCCTTAAGGGAACACGTTTTGAAAATTCTTTAAAAAGTCTTTGTTTGGTGCATGAAAGTGAAATGACTGGGGGCGTGCGGGGAGACAAAGTTAGAGGCAGCCAGAGTCTAAACTTTAGGGTTCACGTTCCTTGCCCTTCCTTACTGACTTCCTCCTTGGACAGCTAACCATTCATTACTTCAGTAGCTGATGAAGGAGGAAAAAACCAAAGCAAAACAAAACAAAACCCGTGGTACAAAATGGCATAAAGTCTCTATCAGCGAAGTGGATTTCAATAGTTCCCAGGTGGGTGGCTAAGAAACAGTCCAACAGTGCTATCAGTCACCAACCTGCTCCAGTGTGGAAGCCATGTTAATGCTTCCGGCTGCAGGTAAAGAGTCAGGATTGTTGCGATTTTGCACACCTGCTCTTCCTCTTTATTGGGTTCAAGTACACATGTGAAGAGCTTAATTAACCTCCTTCCAAATGGTGCTTGGGAGGAACGAAACTCGAAGTGGTCGGAGCCCGAGGTATTCTGCTTTATTAATTGGTGTCAGCTTTTCTGTATGCTAATCAATAGGTGCATGCAGATACTTGATACTAATTAGTATGTGGTTGAAAAACTAACAGCTAAAACTCTTCTCACGTGAGGAGTTGTTGGATCATGCATTTGTAGTTGTTAAGTTGCCCCACAATTGGAGTAGCCTGTTCTACCATTCATACTTTAGTATAATATATTTCTGGTCTCCCTGCCTTAGGCCTCTGGTACACCTGTCACCTGTGGAAATTGGTTCTGGAACAGGAGCTAGAGAACTTGAGTTGCAGACTTTGGTACTTTGATCTTGGACAGGCCTCTTAATCTGATTTTGAGCCTCAGTTTCCCCTTTTGAAATAAGGTTGGATCAATCAGATGAGATCCTGTGGCCCTTCTGGCAATAAACTTCCATTTTCCACTGATGTATGTGTTGTAGCCTCTGGATGAGGCTGAACTGGTCTATGTAGATTCAAACGTAGAATAGGCTAGACCTCATGGTACATTGATTCCCAGCTTCCAGAGGAAACACCACATTGGTTTCCACAGTGTTATACCAGTTTGAACTCCTGCCAGCTATGAGTAAGTGTTCCCCTTTCCCAGCATGCTTGCCAGCATGGGTCGTCATTTGTTTTATTGATCCTGGCCATTCTTACCAGGGTAAGATGAAATCTCAAAGTAGCTTTAATTTGCAGTTCCCTGATGGCTAAGGATGTTGAATATTTTGAAAAGTGTTTCTCAGCCATTCGTGTTTAATCTTTTGAGAACTCTCTGCTTAGCTCTCTACTTCATTTTTAAAACTGGGCGATTTGCTTTCTAGATATTCAATTGTTGTTGGTTTTTTCTTTTTCTTTTTGTATATTCTAGATATTAACCTTCTATTAGAGGTGTAATTGGTAAAGATTTCTTTTCCCATTCTGCAGGCTTCTGCTTTGTTTGAATGATGGTGTCCGTTGCTATACAGAATTGTTTTTAGCTTCATGAGGTCCCATTAATTAATTAGTGGTTGTACTATTGACATCCTGTTCAGAAAGCCCTTTTTCTGTGCCAGTGAGTTCAACCTTATCCCCTACTTAATCTTCCAACAGATTCAGCATATCTGGCATTATGTTGAGGTCCTTGATTTATTAAGAGGTAGATTTGGTACTTGGATCTATTTTTACTCTTCTACATGCAGCTGCCCAGTTTGACCAGCAACCTTTGTTGAAGATGATGGGTTTTCCCAATGTGTGGAATTATGTCTGAGTCTTCAATTTTATTCCACTGGTGACTATGTTTGTTTTTATGCCAATTCCTTTTTTGCCCCTATGGCTTTGTAGTACAACTTGAAATCTGGAATGGTGGTCCCTCCAGAAGTTCTATTATTATTTGGGATTATTGTTTTTAGCTATCCTTTGTGTGGTATGTGTGTTTCCATGTGAAATAGAAGATTTAAAAAAATCTGTGAAGAATTATATTGGAGTTTTGGTGGAGCTTGCATTGAATGTACAGATTGATTTTGGTAAGATGGCCATTTTCACAATATTAATTCTATTATCTGGAATATAGTAGGGTTTCCCATTTTCTCATATCTTCTTCAACTCCTTTCTTCAATATCTTAAGTTTTGAAGTACAAATTTTTCACTTGCTTTGTTAGAGTTATCCCAAGATAGTAATTTTTGAGGCCATTGTGAAAGATACAGTTTCCCTGATTTCTTTCTCATAATGTTTGCCATTTGTATATAGGAAGGCTGTTGATTTTTATGTCTCATGTATTATGTATTAATTTTGTATTGTGCTACTTTGCTGGAAGTGTTTCTTAGCCATTGGCGTGTCCTTGTGCAGTCTTTAGAGTCTTTTGTGTGTAAAATCATATAATCTGCAAATAATAATACTTCGACTTCTTTGTTTCCTATTTAAATCCCGTTGATCTCCTTTAGTTGTTGTCTTAATGCTCTAGCTAAGACTTCAAGCATCATATTGAATAGATATGGAGAGAGTAGATAACCTTGTCCTGTTTTTTACTTCAGTGGAAATGGTTTTGAATTTCTCTCCATTTAGGTTGATGTTGGCTGTGGGCTTGCTGTAAACTGCCAATGCTGAGTTATATTCCTTGTATCCCTAGTCTCTCCAAGACTTTTATCATGAAAAGTTGTTGGATTTTGTCAAGATTTTTTTGTCCAGCTAATGAGACAATCATATGATTTTTATCTTTTAGTATGTTCATATGGTAGATTACATTTGTTGATTTCTGTATGTTGAACTGCCTCTGTATCTAAAAGTCTCTATATCTTACTATAAAGAGACTTGCTCATCCAGTGTTCATTATGGATTTATTCATAATAGCCAGAAATTGAAAACAGCCTAGATGTCTATCAACTGATGAATGGATAATGAAAATGTGGTGCATTTACAAGGTGTAATATTATTATGGAGAGAGTAGATTGTCTCATTAGTTGCCAAAGAAATCAGGGAGTTGTAATATTATTCAGCTGTTTAAGAAAAATGAAATCATGAAATTCACAGGTATGTGGATAACAATCATACTGAGTGAGGTAAAACAGACTCCAAAGAACAAATATGGATGCTTCTCCTTCTATGTGGATGTTAGCCTTTAAGCTTTATGTATGTGTGTTTCAATTCAAGTAACTACAGAATTTAGATAGCTAATAAGGCATCCATAGGGGTGAAGGGGATCTTCCAAGGAAGGGGAAATAAAATATAGAGGTATAAAGAGATAGAGGAGAAATTAGAATAGGAGGACTAAATGGGGAGGGAGAAAAGAGGGCAGAACACAGGAGGGAATGTGGGGAGGAACAATTAATGGTAAAGGTCTTTTGAAAAGTCATATGGAAGCCTATTACTATAGAAGCTTATATATATATGGCATTTATATGCATATATATGTAGGAATTCCATATGTACATATATATGTATTTATATATCTATATATATGGAATTCTTACACACACATATATTATATGTATATATTCCTACACACACACATGAAAGGCATTTAAATAGAATCCCATATAATGTGGGAGACAAAGTCCCAACTAGACATCTTATGCCATGATGTAAAATTTCCAGTGCCAGCAATGAGTTACAACATGTTGAGTGATTGGCCAAAGGAGTCCCATAGACCCTTCAAGCATCACAGGCTATAGCTGAGGCTATTGGCCACTCTCTACAACCTGATGGTAAGGCCATATTGCTGAAGACACCACTTACTATGACATCACACATGGAGAAATCAAGCTGGTACCCAAGAAGAAGCTTCACTACTACTGAAACTAATTCATGATACTGCATACTACATTGCATATTACTGGATGTGAAAAGTAACCGTCAATATTGCCCAGCTACAAATCCTATGAAATAGTAGCACAAACGTTTTGGGTAACAGCCACTTTTTGATTGGGTTTAAGTTCAACTCCAGGAGATAGAATCCATATATGCTAAATGTTAGGCCAAGAACCTAAGACCAAAAGGCCATAGCAACAAAATGATTTCTCATGACATGTTGCTGTACCCATAGATCAGAGCAGCACTGAGTCCTCATCAATGAAACTTCTTGTAGTACATGGTAATTAACACAGAGACTAAAAACTGGAAAATCTACACACAGTAAGAGATTTTGTTCAATGGGATGTCTTCATCAAACTCTTCCTCCCAAGGCTCAGGAATCTATGAGGAAGATGAGGAGGAAAAATTATAGGATTCAGAGGTGGTGGGTGACTCCAAGGAAACAGGGTTTTCCAGACACAATAGGACTGATAAACATTTGAACTCACAGAGACCATGATAGCATCCATAAGAACTGGGTAGGTTCAAACCAAATAAAATTCCAGCACCAAGAAGAGGTAGACACTAAGTCCCATCTCTAACCAAGAAGCTATTTTGCAATTGATACCTTCTAGCAAAGGGAAAATAGGTTTCTCCAATGAAGTGACTGGATGTACCAATGGCACTCTACAACAGGACCCATGCGAAGGAGTAGTTGGCCAACACAAAGTGAAGTCTGTGGTTTCTTTTTGTGTGTATGCACATTTTTTGTTTTATTTTGATATTTTTTTCTTAGTCTTTGTTTTGATTTTCATTTTTTTGAGAGAGAGGATGAGAGAGAGAGAGAGAGAGAGAAAATATGAAATTGGGAGAGTAGGGAGGTGGGAGATCTAGGAGGAGTTGGAGGAGGGGAAAGAATATGATCAGTGTATGAAAAAAAATTTGTTGTTTATTTTTCGAGACAGGGTTTCGCTGTCATAACTCTGGCTGCCCTGGAAGTCACTCTGTAGACAAGGCTGGCCTCGAACTCACAGAGATCTGCCTGTCTCTGCCTCCTGAGTGCTGGGATTAAAGGCATACATCACCACCACCTGGCTTGGTGTATGAAAAAATTTTAATAAAATCTGTCAAGAATGTTGACTATGTAAAGCATTCAGGGTAGGACATTATTATATTTATTTTTATTAATAAAATTGCAGTGAACATTCTGCAGATATATAAACACACACAAACATTGAAGGCAATATTATTTTTAGTAGTAACTGGATTGAATGTAGCAGGTAAATTATCATTCCATTAGCACAACTCTCCGTGATGCATTACAGATTTCAGCAGCGTGCAATACAAGTAGCCCACCAAAGCCCACTACAATGAATTTCTCTCTCAATTAGCAAGAAGTCCTGTGTATCTAATATGTGTTCACACTCTTGAAGGAACTTTGGTAATTGAGAGAATTTAAAACATAGCCCAATTAAGAACGAAGCAGTGCTACATGCTGGGTTGTAGCTATTTGTCATTGAGAACAACAACTTAAATGGAGGAAAGATTTATTTTGTCTCAGTTTCAGAAGTTTTAGTCTTTGCTCAGTTGGCTCCACTGCTTTCAGACTGATGGCAAGGCACAATATCATGGTGGAAGGAAGCAGAGAGAAGAAAGAACAGGGGACAAGGCACATTGTCTAGGCGTACCCCTGGTGAGCCACCCATGTCCTCAAAAAGGGTGCTACCTCCTGGTTTCCACCACGTCCCAATTATGCCATTGATAAATCCATCAATAAATTTATTAGTTATAGTTCTCAGGATCCAATCATATCCAAGCACCAGACACCTGAGATTGTGTCAGATGTTTCTTATTTCAACCATGACATTTTAATATTCATACTTTGCATAATAGAATTAAAGAAGGAGAAAAAAACCTAGTGAGTGGTCCTAATAAAATAAGGTTGCACCCAGTCCACACCCATTCTAGTACTTGTAAGGACTCAATGGCCTTTGACCTGTGGCTGCCCCCAGCTTCAAGATGGCTTCCTCGAGTGTAGACTTTAGGGCCAATCTAGAACCAGGTTGATCCCTATGAACAGAGTTTCCAGCCCACTCAGTATCAGACTAGTCCCCATGGAGGCTACAGGAATACCTCTGAAGATCCTAATTCCATGGCAATCTAGAACTCACTCTCTTGAATTTAGGCTCAAGGGAATCCCAGAGGACACATGTAGTAGGCCCATTAATCCCTGCAGACTTTTGTTCAAAGTCTGTCATAGTTCCTTGTAAGATCCCGTGAACACTGGGTTCAGGCCTGCCTTGAAGAATATAGATTGCAGTTCCATCCCAGAAGACCCAAGCAACAGTCCATTTCAGTGGATTTGTACTGCAGTCCTGCCCCACTGGAGGAAAAGGCACCAAACCAGTCAGTCCAAGGATTCCAGAAATAAGCCTTCCTGTGCATCATGTGAGGTGGTCAGCCTAGAGTCTTTGCATAGGCTGATGGAATGTTCCCAGACATAACAGTCTACAAAGACTGAAATAAGCATTGCTTCTTAGAATGCACAGTCATCAAGGCATTGCAACTGTTGTGGGGTATCCGCCAGAGAACTGTTCAGACATGGGTTTAAGCCAATAGAAAGTTTTTATTATCTGGCCAGAGACTACACTTGGAATCCCAGTGTAGCCCCCGGCCTTTCTCAGAGTGATCTTTTAAGCACTAAAACCATATTCTGGGTTGACATTCTTCTTTTAATAAGAACAGTTAGCTGGAAGCAGAATTACAGAAGCCAAAAAGCAAGGTTAGTGTATTTTAAGGCTTTCCCAGAACTATACAAATTTTGATGGATTAGACCTTTGTTTTAGTTTTGGCAGGTGGTGCTGTCTACATGCTGAATCTTACAGCCTGAATGGCACTTCCATCATGGAGTCAGTTGTGCTAAGGTCTCAGGGCCTACTAATGTCTGCGGCCCTGTTACACAATAGGGTCAAGAACACTTAGGGAGCAGTGTCGTCAGCAAGATGGCTGAGTAGATCTATCTGATGTGTTTCCTTCCACAGCAAAGGACTCAAGTAAGGAAAAGGCTGCCATTTCACTGGAGTGTTCAGTATAGACATGGACACTACAGAGACATATTTGAAGATACATGGTGGCCTCATGCAGAGACTATCTAATGTGAAGCCAGTTGATTTTCTGTGGTTGAACCATTTTGTCACAGAACGTGGTAGACTCTACAAACCAGTCCCTGCTTTCCACACTCACTCCCAGGCTTGGAGAACTGCTGCTTGGCTTCTACCCAACAGGACCCAGAAGCAGGTGTTCCTACATAAATACGTCATTTTTTAACCACATAGGGGAAACTTAAAATCCACACACAAACATAAATATTTAATCTTTAAGTTCCACTCAGACTTGCTGAAGAAGAGATACATTAGGTTGTTTTTTTGTTTGTTTGCTCATTGTAGCAAATTACTACAAACTTCATGTCTTAAAACAATAAAAACAAATTCTTTTCAAGTAAAAAGTTCATAAGGCTTCGGGGGTGAATACATTTCATTTTTAAAAACAAGAAATAATTCTGAGGTCGCTTGTCATCCTTGGCTCATGGCCTCGTCCTCTCTTGACACCACTCTTTTCTCCCAGAGATCACATCTCCTATTTCTGACTGTGAGCCGCCTGCCTCCCTCTTGCAAGAACTCCTGTGGATACACTGGACCTGCGTGGAGCATCCTTGGGTCTACTATTTAATATGTTACAGTGACATTTAACCTCGATTGGACATTGGAGTCACCTATGGAGTTATAAAAAAAATTCTGTTGCTCAGTCTGCCTCCCAGAACAATGAAGTCCAAGTTTCTGAGCTAGAACCCTGTCAGCAGCCACTATCAGAAACTCTCCAGGAGATTCCAGAGTGGAGTCAGGAGTGGAAAGCTGCATTAGCAGCTTCAGAATTGGTGCAGGTATGCATGATATCCAGCCACAAATCTAAGAACACTGTGAGCTGCTGGGTTCAGGGGCATCACCTGTCTTTCACCTATAGGGTAATGTATGTGAAATACTTAAAAATGTTCTTCCCAATGCTGGTTTTCTCATCACTGCCTGCTAGAAAGTGGCAGCAAGAACAAGCAGAAAGCGGAGCTGTGTCACTTCAGCAGGAGGGGAATCTGTGCCTGCTCAGCCCACTTACCTGGCGGGTGACTCATTTTCTCCTTGAGGTTCCTCCTTTTGTGTTCCATGTCACTCTCTGCTTCTCCCTGAGACATCCGATGGACCTTACAGTGTCTTCCATTCATAAAAAAACATGATTCCACTGGTGCACAATTTCGAGTGTTTTAGGCTTAAAGAAAAAGGAATGGGGCAAAATAGTCTGTGCCAAGATTTTTTACTATAGGAATCTATTTTTTTTGTATAGCTTTATTCCATCCTTATTGAGGTATAATTAACAAAATTATATGCCTACAGTGTAATGTGATTAGACATATTTATATATTACAAGATGGTTTCCATAATCAAATCAGTCAATACATCTAACATCCTACATAGCCATCTCTTAGGGTTTATAGTAAGAATATTCTCCTAGAACGTGTTCTATATAATACTTATCAACCATAGTAACTATGCTGAGTGTTTGACCCACAGGACTGATTCATCTTAGAACTTTATCTTTGGACCTTTCGGCTAACATCTCCCCTGTATGTGAAGGGGTACAGTTTTCTTGTGGATAAGAGAGAAAAAATATCCAGAGGCATCTGAAAGAATCCAAAGCAGAAAGAAAAAGAAACAGAGTGGGTGTGGCCAGGGTTATCTGTGAGAGAGGAGAGAGGGGGGAATGGAAAAGTGTGGTTTATAAGGAAATCAAGTAGCTAGTGGTAGGGAAGGCCAGTGAGCTGGAGCAGGCCTGGGAGTTCAGGATGGAAGGGTGGGTGGGTGGGAGGGCCGGATTCTAACATGGACTTCGAAATGGATACTTGTGACGAGGGACTGACTGTAGGACCCTGGAGGCTAGCCTGGACTTTGATATGCTGACAGGCATCACAGGTATATGTCAGTGGAGAGCCACTGTTCTTTTTTGTCAGAGGCAAGGGAAGCAATTCCTTTGGTGGATAGAAAACCTATTTCACAGGCTCCTGAGGAATGCTGGATTTTTTTCTAACTGCCAGAACCCTTCTATGGTCCAGCTTGAGCTCATTTCTAGATATATGCACTTTCTGAGACATTCCCATTTTTTCCCCCACCGCACAGACCCTTTAACAAAAGGGTTTTGCTTTAACAAAAACTGTTCCACATTTTGGGATTCTGCACGCTAATGGAGATCCTGCAGTATTTGTCTTTCTGCGTTTGGTTTATTTCATTTTACACAATGTCCTCCAGGTCTCTCTAAGTTGTCATAAAATGGCAGGAATTTCTTCTTTTTTTGATTGTGTACCATGTTGTGAGCTAAGTTTTATTGGTCTACTTGTCTTCATCAATGGATTCCCAGGTTGTTTCCATATATGGTCTGTTGGGCTCCAGTGAGCACAGGAGAACAGATACCTCTTAGAGATATTAGTTTTCTGCCTGAGAACTTTTGTCATATTTATTTTTCTTTTGGTGCTCTTTGTCCCAAGGTGTTTCCTTAGCTAATGTCCTCAGAATGCTTACCCTTCCCTGCAAAGCTACCTTACCATGTGGCTGCTCCCACAACTTTCTAACATATTAACCATAACCTAGTAACACTTATATAAGACACTCCTTTCCTTGATTTTTGTCTCTGCCTGGCAGAGCATATGTCCTTCTAATGAGGGACCTTTGTCTATTCTGATCACATATGAACCCTAAGCCTGCAGAATAGACCTTGGCATGTAGTTGGTACTCAATCAACAGTGCTGAATTAATGAATGGAAAAGGAATCACAACAGAAAACAGAGAAGCTAGAGAAACAGAAGAAGAAACTTGGGACCCAAGCAATAGTCACAGCATGAAGAACATCAGATTCGATGTCTATGATAGGTAAAAACTTTTATCTATGGCAGTGAGAGGGGAGATATAAAGAAGTCAGCTTTGAGGGATGAGGTTGAGATGTCAATGCAGTTTTGATTAAAGTTAAAAGGGAGAAATTATGGTTCAACAGAAGAGACTTATTACTCGGGAGGAATCCAGAAAAAAAGGCAAAAGACAGTAATTTAACTTGAGCACTGGAGGTAGAAGTGTTCAGGTGCTAATCATTTATAAGCTAAAAGTTCAGGCCTTCGGAAGAAAGCTGGAGAAGACAAAAGGGCAGTTAAGGAGAGTGCTGACAAGCAGCGCCTGGGAAGAATTGTGCTTAATATATTTATACGTGAACTGTCACCAAAAATGGTAATGGTGCGATTGAGTGCTTTAATTAAACCTGAGCTGTGCTGACCATACAATGTGAAAGCCTTATGTGTTATGGTCTTTCAGTGCACTGTGATTTGTATCTGAAATTTCCACGCTCACCGGCAGTTCGCCTGGCTTGTGTATGCTGCCCTGCTCTGAACAAGCAGAGGCTGAGGCTGGGTAGTGGTGAGTCTAGAGGGAACACTTCCAGAATGTTGGAGACAGGAAAGAAGGTGTTCTACAGCCCTGTCCTCTAAACCAAGTGACCACCACCTTCATGAGACCAGCAGTGTCTGCTGCCTAAGAGGATCACAGCTGTGACTCATGACTGTTGAAGGTCCTTCAGAGAAGAAGGGGTGGGAAGGGTCATTAGACCCTTCCCTGAATATCCAGCCAGTTGTATGTAATTCTATTATGGTTTCCTGTGGCCCCAGGGCCTTAGAGAGGATCTAGAGTAGATAGGTTGGGGAAAACTTGGGAGAGGGGTTCCATCTGGGCAGCTATGTGGAACCCATAATCTGTGCTGAATAAAGACTTTCCAGTACAGTTCTTTGGGGTCACCAATGCTCCTGTCAGTTACCTCTCAGCTGTGCTCTGTAAGTATGCCCAACAAACTCATTGTCTCCTCAGGGAGATTTGATAGAATCAAGCTTTAGTTTCTGTTTTGTCATTAGTACAGTGGGGGCTGCTAGATGTTGCCCAAGTGTGTGCATGCTCTCTCTCTCTCTCTCTCTCTCTCTCTCTCTCTCTCTCTCTCACACACACACACACACACACACACAGAGGAGGGAGAGAGAGAGAGAGAGGGAGAGGATCTCTCTACCCAATCAGGATCGATAGGGACTACGTTTGTTTAAGAAACTGAGCAGAATGGCAAACACACAAAACTGATGGCATTGTCAGTTCGAGATGGCTGGTGACATCTTCTGCAAGAGTCCAAGGAGAGTGGATTTGAAAAGGGATTGTTATAGAGTCCCACCCTGCCCTCATTTCCCACTGGAAAAGATCTTCAGACTGACCCTGGGTATTACATATTATCACCTGACTGATCAGGGAAACTTGCTTGCTTCTCACCTTGGAAAGCATCTGTAAAAACTGTCCACTATGTCTGGGTCCTCAGGAGAACCAAGCAGCAGTTATCTTCTTGTTATCTGGCCACATCTGATAAATAAAATAATCCCACTTATTCCTAGACTTAGGGTATTGAGAAATAGAGGGAAATGGATTGAAAGATCCAGGTGAATGGGCTTGTAGCTGAACCTTCCTTACTTAGCATATCGTTAGGTGATTCCCTCTGAAATTGCCTTTAAAAATAAGCAAATGACAGCTAACACTGTCGGCAACATTTCTGAAGTTAGAGAGCCCTTCTTGTCCCTGAATCTCACTGATGAGCTTTGATCACTGGCATCATCCCAGTCTTGTTTGGCTTTGATTGCTGACATAATGGAAATGTTGTTATTTTCAGTAAATGCTACAAGTAAGTCTCAAATAACCTAATTAGCATTGAGGTTAATTAATAGGGAGGAAATTGGCCTCATGAAAGGACAGATATGTACACAGTGTCATTATACACTAAAGACTGCAAACTGAAAGAGGAAAATATAGGCTATAGAGACTGGGTTGCTAGATTTCCACTGGATTATACGATTAAGCTGTACAGACATGCTTATTGAGAAATGGCATAGTGCCCCTGATGTGTTTTATTGTGAAGAATATCCTAGAAGGGCGGGTGAAATGATTCAATGGGTAAGAGTGCTTGTTCTGAAAACATGAGGACCCGAGTTCAAAAGTCTAGAACCTACATACAAAGCTGGATAGGTATAGCTGCATGTTCCTGTAACCACAGGTTTGAGGAAGAGAGACAGATGCAAGAGCCTGCACACTTATACGCAACTACCACACACACACACACACACACACACACACACACACACACACATACACACACACAGAGATCCAAAATTGTTTTAGTACTAATACATTAGGCAAGCTTTCCCGTTGTCTAATTTTCTTGCTTTGCTTTTACCAGCTAGCTCCTGAAAAGCTGGAGGACAGGACAGCATTCATTCTGTCATCCAAAGACACAGCAAAGAAATGAACCCACATGGATAGTACATTCAGATTAAACATTAAGTGCGTTAGCTCCATGTGTAGGTACTGTACTGGAAAACAGTAAGAGAAGTGTTTGTTTTGTTGAAGGAAAAGTAGAATTTGTAATATATGGAGATCAGTTTTTGTCAACTTGACACATACTAGAGTCACTTGGGAATAGGGAATCTCAATTGAAGAATTGCCTCACTGATTACCCTAGGAGTATTTTCTTGATTGATGTTTGATAGGGGAATGCCCAGCCCAGTGTAAGTGGTGCCACCCCTGGGCAGGTTGTACAAAAAACAATCTAAGTAAGTTTGAAAGTGAGCCCTTAAGCAGAAACCCTTTGTCGTTTCTGCTTTAGTTCTGCCTCCAGTTCCTGCTTGAGATTCTGCCCTGGCTTCTGTCGATGATGGACTCTAACCTGAGTAAGACATAATAAACTCTTTCTATCTCAGGTTGGTTTTTGTCAGTGTTTTGTCACAGCTCTAGGCAGGAAGCTAGACCATAATATTACTCATCGTCTACCAGTTGCCAAGAGAGTATCACTCCCTGTATATAGTTTAGCTCTCTGAAAAAAGATTATGACAGAAAAATGATGCAATATTCTGAGTGTCATTTTGAGAATCCTAACAAAGAATAAGGTTTAATCTATGAAAGGACTAGTTTGTAGATCTGTGACTTTACTCTCAATCTGAAATGGAATCAGTTGAACAAATGCTCCCCAATTCTCTGTGTGGCTAGGCCTCTGTTCCAAACAATTTTAATGTAGATCTGGAGCTGTTTTTCTAATTTTTGTTAGTTCCGTAAGTGTAGTACATTAGTAAGTTGGTCAGCCAACAGGCAAAGAAACACCAGCCAACTAAACACTAAAGCAACACATGGTGATGGAATTAAATAACAAAGGCTGAAAGATGTCCCAAGCCTGAAGAGAAGGTGATAAATAATAGATTTTAAGTGTGAGACATTTGGGAAAACAGAAACAGAAGCTAAAACAAGGAAGGGTATTAAAGAAATCTTAGCAAGACTGTCGCATGTCAGAAAGTTATATTTTCTGAAGTCTCAGAAGGGTAGAGTGAGAATTATAGCTGTGGACAGGGTTCCAGAATATCCAAGGGGAAGAACAGCCAAGAGGACAGCTGGAAGAAAGAAAAGGAAGCTGTGGGAAGACTCTAGGAGCCAAAATAAATTTGATTCTTCAGTTTTGTCAGATTTCTAGGTAAAGTTTCCTTTCTGGGGGAAATATCAAAATATATCTCTTCTTATGAGACTGAACATTTGGCCAGACTACAGACCACTTCTGCTAACAATATCAAGTCCGGATGGCACCACACGCTGGGGAAACCTGCCTGCCGAATACTGCATCCCAATGCTGGGGATTGTGCAGTTAAAGCTATCCACCTTTGCAAGAACTATTTGTCCATGGTCAGAATTGAATTTGCCTGTTGTTTACAATGTACTTAATTGTGAGCTGCTCCCAAGTTTGGCTGTGTGTCTACTACTTCTGATTCTGATGGCATTTGTGAAGACGTGCAGATTTTCTTTCTTCTTACAGTTTTTTCCTTCTGATTATTCCTTCAGTTCTTGTTGCCTTTTTTTTTTTTTTTTTTTTACATTGACTTATTATTAAAAGACATCCAGGTCTTGAAGATGTATGGCTTTAGGAAGAAAGAAATCAAAGGGGCTGGAAAGAGACTGTGAAGGTCAACACTTGTCTTTTTAATTTACTCCAAGATTCTGGAGATACTTTACAAAGCTCACAGTTCAGCAACTGGCAATGGAAGTAGACCAGAAATAAGGGAAGATTGACTCTGCTCTGTGGCCCTGTATTTCCTATTTGGTTTTCTGCTGCTGAAAACAACAAATAGAATCTTATCATATGAGATTGCATTGAGTAACATCCCTTACAGGTTGTGGGTGCTTCAGACTCCATGCAAACATGGTGTCATGAAGCTGCATTTTAAAGGCATTGCTCCCTCTAAGGACTAGAACATGGCTTGTGTCACCACTGGGAGATGAGGTCACTTTTTCTCATTAAACATTTCAAATACTTTTAGATTTACAACACAACTGAGAGGATGCTGTAGAGTTTCCCATAGGTCTCCTGCCCCCAGACACGTACAGACCCTTATTACTAACACCCCACCAGAGAGTTACAATGGCTGCAATGGAAATCCCTGCATTGATACAGTCTCACCTAGAGTCCTTGGTTTACCTTAGGGCTAACTCCTCCTGTCAGTGCTATGTATAACATATATGTATAATGGATAAATGTATAACAGAATGTCCATCACTAAAGGATCACCAGGAGTAATTTGCTGCACTCAAATTTCTCTGTACTCTTGTCTTCTCCTCTTCACCCTCTCAGCCCTGACAGACACTGAGCTGCCTTACTGTCTTCATACACTTTTCTTTTAGAGTGTTGTGTAATTATATTCTATAATTGCACCCTTTCCCCAGGTCAATTTATTTCTAATAAGATTTAAAATTCCTCTATTCCTTTTTATGGATCATAGCACATTATACCTCGTTTCATTTCTCCCCAATCCCCTTCTTTCTTCCTACTGACAAGATCTTGCTATCTTGACTGTGTTCCTTAGACTAGCCTTAAAATCAGGATTCTCTTGCCTTAGCTTCCAGGGTAGCTGGGATTATAGTTTTTTTTTTTCCCTCCGTCACATCTGGTCTGAATAGCACACTCTTCAGTGCTGATTACTATTATATTATTTAGAGGCCCCACCATTTATTTTCCAATTCATCTTCTAAAAGACACCTTGTTTGCCTCTAATTTTAGCAATTATAGGGCTAAACATAGTATATTCAGGTTTTTAAGAGGACATAAATATACAACTCCTCTTGGAAAACACTGTAGAACACAGTTCCTGGATCATAAGGTAAGAGTATATTTAGTTTTGGCACTCATGTGTCTTCCACAGTGGCTGGGCCACTCTTCTTTCCTACCAGCAATGACTGAACATCCCTGCTATCTTGTATCTTCACTAGCCATTTGTGCAGCCAGTCTTCTGGGTTTGACCAATCTAATAGGAGTGGTGGAATCTTACCATTTTGATTTGAAATTTCCTGAGAACATATAATGGGTAGCACATTTTCTTATGCGAGTTTTTCATTTGTTCATCTTCTCTTCTATGTACATTTTCTTTGATGAGACGTCTGATAAGTTCTTTGGCCAATTTTTGGTTTTATTTTATTCTTTTCCCCCCTTATTTTTGTTCTATGAGGATTTCATACTGGTATATAATGAAATATCAATGATATACAAATATAAATGATATACAATTATATCCATTGTCCATTTATCTTTTCCAATCCTCCTCCTCCTCCTCCTGCTCCTGTTCCTCCTTCTCAGCCCACGTCAATTTACCGTTGTTTCATGTGTTCATGGGCGTGGGGTCATCCACTGGAGCACGGACAACCTATAAGTTGCCATACCTTCAAGGAATGATGCTCTCTCCCCTGCTCCTAATCAGTTAGTTTAACCATTTTTATTTTTGCTTTGTTTTGGGCCCATTTTTAAAATTAGATTGTTAACTTTTAGTATTTTATATTCTAAATATATTCCTTTTTGCAAATTCAACCCTTAGGCGTGACTTGTCTTCTCATTCTTTGGACATTAACTTTTACAAAGCAGAAGTTTTCAATTTAGCAGGAATCTATCACTTATGTCCTTGAACATGCCCTTGTTTTAGTATCTACCTTGCCATTGTGGTAAGAGCTCCCTTAAAAAAAGATAATCCCTTTACATGGGCAGCCTTATCACCCCCTGTGTCCTCAGTGTCATAGCAACCCTATCCCATTCCTGTAGTCTTGGTATCTGTCTTAGTCACTGTTCTATTGCTGTGAGGAGACACCATAACCAAGGTAACTCTCACATAAGAAAGCAGTCAACTGGGAGATTGTTTATAATTTCAGTGGTTTAGTCTAGTATCATCATGGTGGGGGCATGGCAGGAGCATAGTGGGACTCATGACACTGGAGCAGTCACAGAGAATTCAATATTCTGATCTGTGGACAGCAGGGAGAGAGACACACACACACACACACACACACACACACACACACACACACACACACACACACACACAAAGAGAGAGAGAGAGAGAGAGAGAGAGAGAGAGAGAGACTGAGACTGGCTGGGCCTGGCATGGGCTTTTGAAACCTCAAAGCCTACCCCAGTGACATACTTCCTCTAACAAGGCCACACCTCCTAATCCTTCTAATCCTTTCAAACAATTCCACTCCCTGGTGACTAAGCATTCAAATATATGAGCTTATGAGGGTATTCTTATTTAAACTATGGTATGGGTATGTTAGAACCATAGTGATAAAATACCCAATAAAAATATATGCTACCATATAAAGGAAACAAAGAGGCTAAAAATGTATATAAGACAAAGCCTGTCATACTCAGAGCTTGGCCTTTGGATCTGAATCTATTGAGCCAGATCAAGCACGAATATAGATACTTCCTGGCAAAAGCTCCATGTCTTCTAACTCTGTATGAGAATCGCATTATGCCATCAAGATATCTAATTTTCTTTTGTGCAGTCTTCTAGTTTTGCAAATTTGCGTTTTATCTCTAGGTTTGAGCTGTTTCTGTAAAGGCCAGTGTCTAGATTCATTTGAGCAAGAAATGGATATTGCATGTTGTTTGCTTCAAGTGCTCCTCTATGCCCACACTAGGACTCCTGGAAAATTTAACATTTCAGATTTGTCCCCAGTGATTGTCCAGTGATAAGTAATGTCAATGAAAGTTTAGGTTTTCTTCCTATGGTACTGATTCCAACGAAGGTTTCTGCTTATGTGTGGTGTGATTCTCTGTATTTGGCTATTGTTCTCTGCAATTTGGGGACAATAGTTTGTTCTTTGGCCTCATTTCTCTGATGGATCTGTGTAGATTCATCAGAGAAAATCCTGTGAAGGATTTTGACTTTTAGGTCAACTTCTAATTTTCTGTTAAGGTGGAGTTGTGACCTCCAAGCTTCTTCAGGGTTCACTGGCCAGTGGAAGACTTAGTGGGTATTGAAGCCAAATCCTTCTCTCTCTCTTTGAATCCTCATAAATATCTTAGAATCTTAGGTCATGGTAAGGTAAAGTCCAAAGGAGAGATCCAGAATTTCTATTTAAGGAGACACTTACTGTGGATGGATTTTATATTTAAAATTTGCTTACTTGCTAAGATGTTATTTATTTGTAACATCAAAATGAGTGACGCTCTGGAGTAATTGCCCGGTAGACACAGACTATGAAGAGCTAAGTTTCTCATGTCCATGCTCTCTGCTGAGGCAGAGTGAGGTGGCACCCTGCTCTCTTGTGTTCCTTTTTGTACTGTAAGTGTTCCTTTTGTGGTATACTTAGTGACATTCTTTTCACATTTTTGTGCTTTATGTTCAAGATTTCTCTATCTGAAGTGGTCCCATAAATAGTACTGAAATGCTATTGAGTATTTTGAAGTGAAGAAAGGCCATGATTAGCTTTAGGGAGAAAATACGTTTCTGGACAGCATGTTAAAGTCTTAGTGTGATTCTCCCATGGTTTAATCTTAGCAAGTGAATCATTACATTAATATAAACGAAACAAGGTGATGTTTTAATCAGTGCTGAAAATGTTGAGACCAGAGGCTCACAGGACCTAACTTGTATTTCCTCTGGGAGCAATGGCTCCTTATTCTCCAACTCAGTATGCATCACAACTTTATGGACCATGACTACCACAAATAGCAAGAATCAATTATAGAGCGCTTGTTAAATTTGGATGTGCAAGAAGTGAGTTAGCTTTATATTAATACTCTTACTTTGTGAGAATGTTCATAAGACTAAATGGTTAATGGTGTACCTTATAGATTTTGACATACATTATATATTTGATCTGTCCTGAATATTTTCAGGATGAAAGAGCAGATGGGCCTTCTAACCTTCACTCTGTTCCCATTTATTGTGGTTTAGATGAGAAATTTTATCTAGAGTCTCATGCACTTAAGCACTTGGTCTCCAGTTGGTGATATTATTTGGGAGTGCTATGGAGTCTTGCTGGAGGAAGCATGTCATTGGGAATGGGCTTTGATGTTTTATGGTCTGGCACTGCTTCCTGCCCTCTCTCTCTTTGCTTCCTGACTGCCAGGTCAGCCTCACATTCTTTCTGCTATGCCTTCTTTTCCATGATGGATTATATCCTCTCTGGAACTGTAGCCTCAATAAACCCTTTTCGTTCATAAATTTCCTTTCTCTGGTCCTGATATTCTATCACAGTAACAGAAAAGTAACTAATATACCATTTCTATCTCTAGCTTACACTACATAATGTCTACACATTTGTATACACTTCAAATGTCATATCCAACTTCATTCATCTTCTTCATTCCCTTAACCCAAATACCTTCCTCTTTGTGTTTCTAATGACCAGGAGATGAGTATGTTAATCAGACCAGAGCTACCTTTGGGGACAACTCTGGAAGATGACCAAAGGCCATTGGACAAGAAACTTTGAGGTTCCAGTTATTGGGTTTAGAATATAGAAAAGAGGTGCTGGGATCATTGTCTCTTTCTTTAGATTTCTTTCTCCCAGGGGAATCCTCATGATAAATGAAGAACAGAATAGTACTAGACCTGGCAAAAATCACCTGAGAAGGCTTTGTCTTAGAAGGATAGAGCACTGTTCCAAGTGTCTTACAACATGATTGTATCCTTCTATTTGCCCCGAGCCATAGATACTATTACTATTGTCATTTATTCCTATCTTGGAATAAATTCCTATCTAATGGAATTTTTCAAACAAAGAAAGGGGAAATGTCATACTTTTAAGAAATGGTTGTCAGGATTTTAACCAGTTCGGCTGTATACTCCATGCATATTCCTTTTTAAAAATTTTTTTATATTTTTATTTTAATTTTTCTTCTCTCATACAACTTATAGAATACATCCTGCCCCCTCCCTCCACCCTTCATCCCCTTCAGTCTCCCCCAGATCTACTTCCATCACAACCCCTAGCATCTACCTTTCTCCCCCAAAAGAATCATTTCTGCTGGGTTACAGCACAACTGTGGTATGGCACAGCAGGATGGAATGAGACCAGGCAGCAATTCCTACATCAAGGGTGGGCCAGGCAGTCTGGAGTAGAAAAAGAGTCTCAGAAGTAGGTAAAATGATCAGAGACAACCCATTCTGCATGTAGGAGTTTTTCAAGGTCACCAATCTAGACAGCCATGTGATATATTTAGGGAATGCTACAGATTCCGTGTCTATGGCTTCAGTCTCCGTGGGCCCCTAGAAGTGCCAATCAGTTGACATTGTGGGGCTTGTTTCCTGGTGTCCTCAGACCCTTTGGTTTCTGCTATCACTCCTCTCCCTCTTCTGTGTGGTGTCCAGACCTCTGCATAATGTTTGACCATGGGCCTCTCCATATGCTCCTCTCAGCTGCCAAGGAGGGTTGGGGGACGCTCTCTAGTGAAGACTGGGTTAGGTATCGATATATGAGCAGAGTATGACATCATTAGAAATTATCTCTGTGTTATTCAGTCTCTAGTTCCTGTCCTGATTTGTAGTTTCAGGTAGGAATTCCCTCTTTGGCATGGAGTTCTGCCTTTCCATTGTCAAAAAGGATCTTACAGGATGGTTAGACTATAAGTCAGAGGTTTTGTGGCTTGGATAGTATCCCAGTCTTACCACTTGAATCCATGCCTGGGCACAGGAGATGTTCAGGCTCCCTATTCCCAATTATGAGGGATCCTTGCCACAGTTACCACTACACTAGGTTCTCTCAATTGCCTTCAAATTGTCTCCCAATTCTTATCATCTCTACTTCCTGGTTCCCTATGCTCCCATTCCCAACCCCCCACCCTCATCTCTGTTTAATTTCCACCCTACCAGGGAGATCCTTGTGTTCCAACTTGAACCCTTCTTGTTGCATATATTTTTCTTTGTCTATGATAGTAGTGCCTTTCTCCTTTGATTAGCAGTTAGTATCCATGTATAAGTGAGTATACACCATGTTTTTCTTTCTGTGACTGGGTTACCTCATTCAGGATGATTTTTTCTAGTTCCATCCATTTGCCTTTGAAGTTCATGTAGTCATTTTTTTAAATAGCTGAATAATACTCCAGTGTGTAAACGTACCATACTTTCTTTATCCATTCTTCAGTTGAGGGGCATCTAGGTTGTTTCCAGCTTTTGACTATTATGAATAAAGCTGCTATGAACATAGATGAGCAAGTGTCCTTCTCATAGGATGGAGTGTCTTTTCGGTATATGCCCAGGAGTGATATAGCTGGGTCTTGAGGTAGGTTGATTTCCAATTTCCTAAGCAATCGCTGTATTGATTTCAATAGTGGCTATACAAATTTTCATTCCCATCAGCAATGAAGGAGTGTTCCTTTTGCTCTACATCCTCATCAGCATGAGTTGTCTTTTGTGTTATTGATCTTAGTTATTCTGACAGATGTAAGATGAAATTCCAAAGTGGTTTGATTTGCATTTCCTGGATGGCTATGGATGTTGAACATTTCTTAGGTGTTTTCTCAGCCATTTGAGATTCTTCTTTTGAGAATTCTTTGTTTAGATATATACCCCATTTTTTATTGGATTGTTTGCTTTCTTGATGTCTAGTTTCTTGAGTTCTTTATATATTTTGGATATTAACCCTCTATCAGAAGAGGAGTTGGTGAAAATCTTTTCCCATTCTGTATGCTGCCATTTTGTCTTGTTGATAGTGTCCTTAACCTTACGGAGGCTCTCAGTCTCATTGATTAATCGTAGATCGTTGTGCCTGAGCTATTGGTGTTCAGAAAGTTGTCTCCTGTGCCAAAGCCTTTTTCTTCTCCCAGAATCCTATGGGAAATAGGAATAGGAAATAGGAAATAGGAAATCGGAAATTCCCATTTCTTTGAGTCTGCTGTTTCAATAGTCTGATAGATTGAGAGACATAGAGTATTCCTATTATTTCCAGGCAAGTTATAGTGGGAACCCATGTTTGTAAAATTCACTCAGAATCTCAAACTGCTCAAGTCCCAGCTTGACAATTTTGTGGCCCCTTGTTCACACCTCAGACTGGGTTGTTTCAGTCTCTAAGCAGCTGGTTGTGGTGGATGCTTTGGGTATAAGTTCACACTTTCTACAAAGTAGTCTACTATCTCGGTCACAAACAGGAATGTGGTTGCAGTTCTTTCTGTTTTGAGTTTTCTAATGTAATTTCTTGACAGCTAAAGTCTGGAGAGCATGGTCCAGAGTATGTCTCACTGCTTTCTTCCCCTTCCTCCTTCATCCTTTCCTCCCAATACACTGGGATAAAAACGTGGGCTTCTCACTTCCTCTTCTTACTTGATGTGGAAGCCTACATTCTATTCTCTTTTTAATGAGCTCATTTCTCTGATTCTCTTTCCTTAGAACAGAGAAGGGAGAATGAAATCAAATAGATTATTCCAGTGACAGTGATGGAGTTTGTGTTTCTCATCAAAACCACTTAGCCATTTATATATGCCACTGTAATCTCTGAAGGGAGAACCTTAGAAACTTCTATAAAAACTTACACAGTGAAGTTTTCCCAAGTCTTTAATGCATTTTCTACCTTAGCATTTATAAAAAATTTGCACATTAATAATGTTTCTTAAGCGTATAGACTAAGACTCACTTGTGAGATAAGTTTGACTTAAAGGGATAGCTATATCACCCCTCCAAGTCTCAGGGAAGGCAGAGGAAGAGGTAGAAAGAGTTTCAGAGAATGGGAGATGTGCATCAAAAAGGTATCTTCTCAACATGACACAGCCATTGCACTCACAAACTTCCTTCAACTGTGTTTATCTGCATAAGACTGCACAATATTGAGACTCTCAACATTTCATATGGATGGGAGAAAGATCCTCCTTAAGGGACTTTGACAGTTAATGGTTGAGAGGGGAGGGCTATCATTTCCTTCAGTGGTGTAGCCACTGTTAGGTTGCCCATGCTCCAGTAAAGAAACTCTCACTCACACTTATGCAAGTAACTCTAGTTAAACCCAGCCTGTCACACACAAAACGACATGAAAATAGGAAGCTTGTTAGAAAGAAGAGTTTCAGTACGAGAGGGGGCAGGAGCAAGGTAAATGGTGGAACAGATGATGAAAATTAATTATATATGCACATGAAACTGTCAATAATTGAAAAATGAAAAAAACCCCACTGTGGTTTTATGAAATATTAAGTGGATAAAAATTTAGCCTCTTTATGAATACACTAAGTCTGTTATGAGCAGGATACATAGTTCATCCATGTCCTCATTAGCAATGTGTCCTTTAAAAAAAGTCACTTAACCTCCAATGCCTGTTTGTAGAATGAATTTTTTTGTAATCACCACAACCTACAGTTGTTCTGAGATTTAGAGCAGAACATAACCAGGCACATAGTAGGTACTATTTGAGAATTTGGTACATTCGTTATGCTTAGTGAACTGAGGTTTAGTTGACACTTTTACTGTTGAGAACGTGGGTGTTAGACAAGATCTCTGTGACCCTTCTTTGTATTGCTTTTGCTGTTAGACACTGCAGCCACTGAGCAGCTGAGGTCACCTTTGATGTGTATTAGTTGGGAAGATCTGGGAAACAGCCATAACTTGCCTTTGTGTGACAGCTTCATTTTCCTTTTCCTAAGTTTTATTGATAGGTAAGGTCTTTTCCATGTAGTTTTGCTGCAGTTCTTTTGGCCTCTGTATGTTTCCCAAAGTACTTTGAGTACTAAGTAATTCAGACATCTGATACAGTCAGTTCTAAGTCTATTGATACCTAGAGTTCTTCCCCATGACAGAGACTGGATGTCATAGCATTTGTTAAACATAGTCACTGTGATAGTTGAGTCAGAAATGAGAGAGGATGGATGAGACTAAGAAGAGACCCAGTGTTAGAGGTCGTCAGGAAAGAAAGGGACGCTGGACAATCATATTTAATTTACATTTCTAGGATTACTAGTGAGGTGGGCCTGCCCTTCACCCTGTTTGTTTGCTTGACATTTGATTATTTTCTTTTCTAAATTGTCTGTTCCTTTCCTTTGTTTGTCTCTTGGGCTTTTACTGGATCAGGGCTTTGATTTATATCTTCTCAAACTTATTAGAACTGTATTTATCATTTATGGCAAATATTTGTTTGTACCAATTGTCATTTGATTTCAAACATGAGTAAGCTTTGAAAATTTATAAAATAAAGTGTGTTGGTTAAATGTTCTAGGACTTTTTATATTGCTTTTAATGTTGGGGAACTTTTATTTTTATAACAGAATTGGTGAAAAGCCACTTAAATATCCTTCAGTTTTGATGTTTTAAAGCATTTAACTCTCTTGTCTTGTTGAAGCTTATTTTACTCGTTATTTAAGATAGGTATAAGCTAAAATTTGACTTTTCTATTTCTTAATCAAAAAAAATTTAAGACTATTTGTTGAGTTCATGGTGTTTCTTTTACCACATATTAATTTTCTCTGCACTTGCAGTATCCAGTGTAGTAGACATGCTGTACCTGGCCTAAAATATGATGAGACCACGCTGTGACTGTAGACTATATACTGAATTTCAAATATACCGCACAGTAACAATCAAAAATGTAAATTGTCCCATTAATTATTGTTAATTCTTATGACACATTGAAATGACAATATTTCAGATATAGTAAAATATTGGTATAATAATTTTATTTGAATGTTATTATTTGTTATTATTTGAATGTTAAGGTAATATCATAACCTTAAAGTTAATTTCACTTTTTGTTTTTATTTTATAAAATGTTGGTGTTAGAACATTTTAAATATTATGTTTGTCTCATATTGAATGTCTGCTAGACAGCTCTGCCTTATGTGTCAGGGTTTGTTTCTGTGCTGTTGGGTCTCAATGCTGTCTCTGGGTTTAATGATATAATGATATCTAATATATATATATATATTATAATATTTAATATATTATATATCTAATATCTATATATATCTAATATATCATATCTAATATACCTATATCTAATATATCTAATACAATATATCTAATACAATATATCTAATATAATATCTATTATAATCTATAATATATATTAGATATTATATCATTAAATGATATATTAGATATCATGATATCTAATATATATTTAATATATATCTAATGATAGCTTCAAAATGTTTCCATCATTTAATTAAAAAATTATTTTTTTGAAAATTTTATACATGAGTACTCATACATCATTAGTTCCCTCTCCCCACTCCAATTCCTCTTTTGCCTCCCCACTCCCTTTCAAACCCATGACCTCTTCTTCTTAATTATTACTGTTACATATACAAATGTATAAATACAACTTGCTAAGCCCATTTAGTGTTACTCATATGTAGATGTATTTAGATCTGAAAACTTGGGATTTGATAACCCATCAGGGGGCTCCTTCCTGAGCAGTCTGAATCTTTCAGCAGCTATTAATTGCCTGTAGCTCTGCATCTAGGGATTGGGCCTTTCAAGCTTTCCCATCTCTATTGGAATGTCATCGCGCTGGTTGTTTTAGGTGGACATATTGATGAGATTTCAGAGGGTCAACTCCATGTCATATATCGAAGATACTATCTCACAAGTGTCATGGTCCTCTCGCTTTTACAATCTTTCCTCCTCCTTTCCAAGTTGTTCCCTGAGTCTTAGATATAAGGGTTGTGGTGAAGATATAACAATTATGACTGAGCACTTCATACTGAGGTATTCTCTGCATTTCAACCAATTGTGGTTTTCTGTGATGGTCTTTGGTAATTGGTTAGATTTACAGTATTATGCATTACAGTATTATGCATGTGCCTTCCTATTAAATAAGCCTTAAGTCTAATTACAAGGCTATTGGTATACATGAAGATGTAAGTGCCACTATAGCACCTTTGGGGATATTTTACATGAAGTTATTCCTGTGGATTATAGGCTTTATAGCTGGGTAGGACTATTGATAGCTTTTCTCACTTGGCAGCTTGTAGAGCACATTCTGATACTATGAGAACTGGTCCCATGGGAGGAAGATTCTAGGTCAGTTTTAGCTGATTTCCTCGAAGTCCTGTGTCTAAGGTGCATGATGTCTTCAGCAATAGGGTCTTACTTTCAAGTTTCAAAAAGGAATCAAGGGCAACAGCAATTACTTATATTGTTTCGGAAGTCTCTTGGATTACCCTGACCAACAGCTCTATCTTTTTTTATCTTTATCTTTATCTTTTCTTTTGTTGTTGTTCATATTTTTGTCTGGTTTTTTCCTCCTAGGTAATTTAAACATTTTTGCCAAGTTTTAAGAAAATTAAATCTCTCTGAGACTTTGATTAAATTACACAAAATTTTGAAAGAATTTACCTCTTAATAAGACTAAGTCTCCATTTCTCCCCTATCCATATTGAGTTACTTTCCCTTTTGCTGAGAGAAAAATATCCTGAGGAAAGGAATTTAGAGAAGGAGGCTTTGTTTCGGCTAATAGTTCAGGGCACAACAGGGAAGACATGGCGAAGGGAGCTTGTGGCAGCTGATCATCATATCATGTCTGCAATGAGGAAGCGGGGAGCTGTGGGTGCTCAGATTCAGCTCGCTTTCATTGGGTCTAGGATCCCAACCAATAGAAAGGTTCCAATCCACAGTTAGAGTGGATCTCTCCACCTCCATTAACCTAATCCAGATAATCCTGCACGGGTTCACAGAGAGGTTGTCTCCTGGGTGATTCTAGGCCCTGCCTGTTGACGATGTTAACCATCACACTTCCCATGGGGCCCTGCTTATTTCATATTCTTTAGCAAACTTTGTGTCTTTATTTATATAAATTACATACACTTGCTGTTTAGATTATTGTTAGGTGTTGTGTTTTTATTGCTGTTGTAAATGTGAGTTATTACCCTACTTCATCTTCTAACTAGTTTTTGTTGGCTTAGGATAGGTGATTTTTAAAACGGACCTTGTAACTAGACGTTTTTACTGAGCCTTTATAAAGATTAATTCTAATAGTTTTTCAGCTGATTCTCAAGTTGTTCCCCTTTTCAAATTAAAATACCATATCACAGTAAGCTCCAAATGACATTCTATCGCTCTCTCAAAAATTTCTTGCTTTAAAAAGCTATTTCTGAAAAGAAAGTATAATAGGTAGGTATAAAGTCCTATTGTTTATTTCAGATAAACACCCCAACCCAGAATTTGTCTGTGCTTTAGGAAGTTACAGGGTTACAATACCTTTGTTGTCTGACTTTGTTTTTGTAGGTCTGAAGACTGTAGAAAGTTCTATATAATTCAGAAAGCACAGCTACCAAATGCATTTGGACACTATGTGAATATGAGGTCTGTGCATTAAGACCAGTTCTAAGGCAAGATTGGTTTATGATAGTTGCCTTTGCTGGGCACTGAGGTTGCAATCATTACCCCAGATAATTACAATTGTTAGATGAACATCTCCTCAACTGGGGCTTTACTTTGAAATCTTTACATTCTTGGATCTCTGAGGGCCTGGGGCTCATACTTCCTTATTATATGATTATAAGAGTTCAATTTTGATTTAGTCTTAAACATCTTTCTTTTTTGACTTCTGTTCATATACTTTAGTGCCTTTAAAAGTTTTTTGTTTGTTTTTGTGTTAGTTAGCACAAATAGGATTATCATTTTATTTCACTAAAAACTACTGGTTTATTTTTTTAACAAAAGCCTGAGCATACAATCATTTTGTTACGCCTGTATTTATGGCATTCAGAACGATCCCTAATTACAGCAGTTACCATGTTGCGGCATTCTCTAGTGGTCATTACGGTGGTATTAGACAAGATAAGAAATGGCAGGTTCTGAGGGGGTACTTCCTCATTAGAATAAGCATCTCTAACCAGCACCGTCTGATACCAAGCCAAATTAATATAAATCTTTCGGGCAGTAGCATGTATTTGGAGATTAACTTCAACCCTTGCCTTAAGGAATAAAAACAAATCTATTGATGTGTTTAAATAAAGCTACCTGGCTGCCCACAGTAAACGTTTCCCTGTGCTTCAGTTTGCAGGCAGAAGAAGGGCTGGAGACTTTTGTTGTGCTCCTGTGGGCACATCTCTGCCTCACTTCATTAGGTGCTGCCACGCTGGCCAGTGGATATAAATATGGTGCCTAGAAACAGGAAATGGGTGTCATGCAAAGTCACCTGTACATACAAACATGGTAGAACAAGGAGCTTTACTGAAATGATATAGTACAGGTTAACTAGTTCGTTGTGCACATATGTCAATAGCAGTTTAAGAATATAAGGTGGAAAAGCCCAGAAATTAATAATGCATAATTTTTCAAATGTGTGCCATGCTGGGAAGCATAATAGCAAAGTTATGTGTTGTACTTTTTTTTCTTCCAGCCCAGGACACAAATGAGCTCTGTGTCAGGCCTATCTACCGAATGCACCTTATAGGTTATTAGCTACTTAGAAGTCTCAATTAGATGATCAACTGGGGTCATAGCATAGTCCTCTTGCTCAACGCTCATTTTCCTTAAAACTAGATCTAAAATGTTAGAGTAGTGATATTAGGAATTTTATTACTTATATTGTTATTCTCTTGTTTACTGCTGTTAATCTCTTATTATGCCTAATTAATAAATTTAGCAGTATTATAAATATGTATATTTAGGGCGGAAACCCCATAGTTTTGGTTTCAGGTCTTCATATATCTCCTATAGATAGGATGGGGTGACTACTGTGTTGACCTGGTGCATGGATGGTAAAGCTGTTCCTTCTAAACAATTGGGGACTTTTTTCTTTTTTTCTCCAGACAGGGTTTCTCTGTTGTAACTCTGACTGTCCTGGAATTCACTCTGTAGACCAGGCTGGCCTCAAACTCACAGTGATATGCCTGCCTCTGCCTCCTGAGTGTTGGGATTAAAGGTATGTGTCACCACTACCTGGCTTCTATTGGAACTTTTATGTAAAGGGAGAATAGTTATTCATGGTTGCTATGTGGACTGTGGCTCTTTTATCAATTACTCTAGATATTTAGCTTAATTTTAAATAAAATAATCTGAAAAGCAAAGCCCGTAGAATTTAAGGTGTTAAAAGTCTCTTCATCCTCAAGTGAGAAATCACTTTAAATGAGACACGAGTCTGTTCATTTGTATTCTACAGAAAGATGGAAAAATGTCTTATAAATTATTAATCCATCAATTGGCATGTGTTACCCTGAGCTGTTGCGCTGGGTCTGGCTGATACTATCTGCTCATTATCTGTTTGCACGTGAAACCTCTGGGTTGTGATGAGGAGGACAGAGCCACCCTCTTCAACTCTGACCCTAACAAATATCCTAATGGTGACATTTAGTGAGGGGTGATATGACCAGAGTTAATTCTTACCTGCATCTTAGCCCACTGTGAAGACCACCCAAAGAATTTTTTCTTTTACCTGAGCCAGCTTGAAAGAAAAATATATTTTAATCTGTGGTAGAAACAACTCATAATAAACAAAGGAAAACACACACACACACACATGTACTTTTTAAAAAGAGCTTATCTCAAAACAGAGTATGTTGTATAATCACAGGTCTTAAGATGTTGCATCTGTTTTATTAACTATTAACTGGGAAGTATGAAAAATTAAAAGAAAAACATTAAATTTAAAAACATTAATTAATTAATTTTTCTTCTCTCTTATCTTGACACCTCTCCTCCCCTCCCTCTATTCCTCCCCGCTCCCCCAAATCTACCCTTCCCACCCCCCTTTTCTCCTCCCCCCAAAATAAGTAGTTTTCCCAGGGTATAATCAGGGCATAACAAGGTGGAACAAGGCCAGGCACTAATCCCTACATCAAGGGTGGACTAAGCAACCCAATGGGAGGAAAAGGGTCCCAAGGGCAGGCAAAAGCATCAGAGAATCCCCTCCCCCCACATTGTAGCCTGTAGGATCTCTGCAAGAACATCAAGCTAGACAACCACAGATATATCCAGGCCCTGCAGGTTCTATGTCTGTTGCTTCAGGCTCCATGAGACCCCCAAGAATGCTGGTCACTTGACTCCTTGGGGCTTGTTCTCTTTGATCCCTCTGGTTCCCACAGTCCCTCCACCCCCTCTTCCTGAGCTCTGCACAATGTTTGGCCCAGGGCCTCTGCATCTGCTGCCATCCTCTGTAAGAGGAAGCCTTTCTGATGAAGATTGGGCTAGGCAACCAATCTATGAGAAGAACAGGATATCATTAGAAATCATCTCCTGGCTATCCAGTCTCTAGTTCCTGGCCTACCCTTCAGTTTCAGGCATGGGTTCTGCAGGGTAGGCCCGGAACTAGAGACTTTAGTATGGGGTTCCACACTTACATTGTCCTAGTGGATCCTGTAGGGAGGATTGGCCATAGGTTGAAGGTTTTGTGGCTGGGATGGTATCCTAGTCCCACCACTGGGAGCCTTGTCCAGTTACAGGAGATGACCTGTTCAGGCTCTCCATCCTCCATTGCTAGAGGTCCTCGCCAGGGTCTCATCATGGATTCCAGTGAGTTTCCACAACCCTAGGTCTCCAGATTCCCTCAAGTGTCTTCCAGTTCCCTTCATGTCTCCATATACTCTCTCCCTCCATCTCTCTCCCATTACTGGGTCCCTACTCATCCCATCCTTCCCCATCCCTCCTGCATCTTCTGTTCTATTTGCCCTTTACCATGGAGATCCCTGTGTCCCCGCTGGGGCCCTCTTTGTTGTATAGTCCTTCTGGGTCAGTCTGTGGATTGCAGCACCTTTGTCCTTTGCTTAACAGTTAATATCCACACACAAGTGAGTACATACCATGTTTGTCTTTCTGGGACTGAGTTACTTGATTTTTTCTAGTTCCATCCATTTGCCTATAAAATTCATGAAGTCTATTTTTTAAATAGCTGAGTAATACTCTACTGTGTAAATGTGCCACAATTTCTTTATCCATTCTTCAATCGAGGGGCATTTAGATTGTTTCCAGTTTCTGGGTATTATGAATTAAGCTACTATGAGCATAGCTGAGCGAGTGTCGTTCAGGTAGGATAGAATTAGGTATACACCCAGGAGTGGTATAGCTGAGTCTTGAGGTAGGTTGAATTCCATTTTCTCAGGAATCAATGAATTGGTTCAATATTGATTTCCACAGTGGCTGTACAAGTTTGAATTCCCACCAGCAATAAAGGAGTGTTCTCCTTGCTCCATATCCTCACCAGCATGAGCTGTCATTTGTGTTATTAATCTTAGACATTCTGACAGGTATAAGATGGACTTTCAGAGTAGTTTTGATTGGCATTTCCTGTATGGCTAAGGATGTTGAACATTTCTTTTAAGAGTTCCTCAGCCATTTGATATTCGTCTTTTGAGAATTCTTTATTTAGATCTGCACCCCATTTTTTAATTGGATTATTTGTTTTGTTGATGTCTAGTTTCTTGAGTTCTTTATATATTTTGAATATTAGCCTTCTATCAGAAATGGAGTTGGTGAAAATCTTTTCCTATTCTGTAGGCTGTGGTTTTGTCTTGTTGACAGTGTCTTTTGCCTTATAGAAGCTTTTCAGTTTCATGAGGTCCCATTTTTTAAATCATTGATCTTAGTGCCTGAGCTATTGGTGTTCTGTTCAGAAAGTTGTCTCCTGTGCCAACAATGCATTCAAGGCTATTCCCCACTTTCTCTTCTATCATGTTCAGTGTGTCTGGTTTTATGTTGAGGTCTTGGATCCACTTGGACTTGAGTTTTGTGCATGGTGATAAATTTGGATCTATTTGCAATCTTATACATGCAGACATCCAATCAGACCAGCACCATTTGTTAAAGATGCTTTCTTTTTTCCATTGTATATTTCTGGCTTCTTTATCTAAGATCAGGTGTCCATAAGCGTGTGAATTTATGTCTGGGTCTTTGATTCAGTTCCATTGATCAGTGTGTCTGTTTTTATGCCAGTATCATGTGGTTTTTATTACTATAGCTCTGTAGTACAGGTTGAAACCAGGAATGGTGATACTTCTACATTTTTCTAATTATTAAATGCATTGTAAAAGAAATATCTACTAATTCAAGTCAAAAGTTTACAGTATACTTTTTTAAAAAATAAGTTAATGTCAGATAGGTTATTAATGAAGAAATCAATATTTATAACCAAGATATATTTAAAAATATTTAGAGGGCCAGCGAGCTGGCTCAGGTAAAGACATTCGTTGCTAATCCTGATGAGATGAGTTCTATAGTCAGGATTTCTATGGTAGGAGAGAACTGCCTCCTGCCAGCTGTCCTTTGACTAACATACATGTACCATGGTATGTGAAATCTTCCATACTCACTCATGCACAAACATAAATAAATGTATTAATTTTCTTTAAAATTTTAGATTATCTCGTAGATAGACATAAACTTATTTTCCAAACGAAGGTGTACAGTGGGAGAGGACATTAGATTCCAGGATTTTTCTGAGTTAGGATTCTTTGTATATCTCAGGTATGAAATGCGTGTTGTTCAGGTATGGCTTGTGTGCTTTACTTATCATCGATATTTTCCAGTTTGTAGCATTCATCTAAGAAGTGTCTGTTGTTAATGTTACAGTAATAAATAGAATCCTCTTAAGAGTTGAGCAATTTTTTACACACTAGTTTTTTTTTTTGTTTTGTTTTGTTTTTTTAACAGAAAGCTCTGTAAAATGCCTACTCCACAGTGCCTTCTTGATGGATCCTTGTAGTTCTAATGTGCTTAATTATATAATCTCTTACTGTCAGGAACTCTGGATATTTTCAGGTTGTGGAAAAGGCTCCCTCTGAGAAAATAACTGGAATAGGCCATTAAAGAAGATACCTTGTCTGACTGTCTCAAGTGGTCCTGCGACTGGGGTTCTTTCTGTAAACTCCGATGAGGCTAGCCATTAGAAAAAAACAGGCATCCACTACAATCTGAGTTTCTTAAAGAATATTATAATAATAATAGCATTTGGTAGCAAGAGTCACTATTCAGTAAAAGATCTTAAAATGTGGCTGACTAAAGTCCAGTGGGCATCACGAGTTATACCATTCTTCTCTGAGAGAGACCAGGACCTCAGTGGCGCCAAAAATTAAGACTCAGGAAACAATGGGTCTTGGGAATGGCCTGGTTCACAGTGTGTGTGGGGGTGCCCTTTTTTGGCCAAAAGGCCCTTTGATGTTTTGGCTCCTCCAGGCTCTGCTTCACCTCTACTTCTGATGTTTAACTGAATAACCTCCTCACTAACCTAATTGGTGGTCCAGCACACCCCTCCTGCTGCTTAGTCCTTTTCTAATGACAAAGGCTGGATAATTAAGTTCTTTCTCAGCTGCTTCAAGCTTGGCCCCGGTGACAGCTTTGGTCAGCAGGCTGGCTGACCCTGCATAGCTCTTCGCCAGCCTTCCCTTGGTTCATCAGGGTAGGTTTTCAGCCTCTTTAGACTAAAGCCTCCAAACTGGGTGCTTTCCTTAACCCCTACCTGGTGCCAAGCAAACAGCACTGTTAATGTTCAACATCCCCAAAGGATTCCAGCATCACAGAGCACACCACTGCAGCCTCAGCCTCAGACTTGACTGCCTCCTCCCTTTACCTTCTTGCTCTGTTTGACCCCATTTGAATAGTGGCTCTTCACACTCAGTTCCTAACGAGATTATCTAGTCTGCATGTCCAATGAGATTGTCTCTCATGTAATAGGTCCTCAGCTCTGAGATATGCCCAGGAGGGCTGACTGCAGCTGCTAAAATAATTAACCTTTTAGCTGAAGACGGCCTTTATTGCTGGATGTGCTTTCATAGGCCAAGTTTGTGACCATTTAAGAATGTCAGGGAAATATATGGAGATTTTTACATCTACATATAGATCAGTTTCTCAAGTCAGAATAACCGAGGTGAGTAACAAGCTGCACCAGCTGTGTAGTTAAGAATGCTAATTTATTTTTAATATGGATCATCGGTATTGTCAACTTGATTATTTATGAAAATGGAGGAAAGGACTGATGATGTTAATGAATGTCCACTTGCCATTTCAAACCTTATTTGGTTGAATTGCTTGCTGAAGGAAGGGGAAAAACCACATAGGTCGGGGTGGGGGAGGATATGCTAGACATTTGGGAATTGAAGTTCTTGTGGCGTGAGGGAAAATGTTTTCTAGTTTTATAAATGTTTACTGAGTGGTTAAGACTGATTTGGTAAATATATCTAGGGCTTGGCAGAGGCAGGTTATACAACAAATTCCCTTCACCATAAATGGCTCCTTCCTTATTTATGTGTATGCTGGATGCATTTATTCACACTGATAACACCTGCATCATAAATGTGCTGCAGATCTCTCCCTCCCTTCTCCTCCCACCGCCAACTTTAAGTCTTGCAGGCAAAGGGGGGCACTCTCAGATCCTTAAACCCTGCTTTTCTGTCTTCTTCTTTTTTTTTTGTCCCAGTGCATCTTGTCTTGTTATTTCCTGTCGTGGAGTAGTGAGTTTGGTTCTAATAAGTGCCATTAAAAAAGATGGAAAGAAGTGGCATTGAGAATTTAGAGTAATGGCCTTAAAACTCGGTGAAGCCAGAGAGTTTTTGTATTCTAAAGGCACCTCTTGAATGTGGATCAAGTGGTTGTTGTATGCTGTCTTACTTCTGAAATCACTTGAAGATACACTCGTATGTGTGGGCTGAAGGAGAAGGAAAAAAAATTGAACAGAGGGTGTTGAGAATGATCTCGAACAGTATGAAACAGTGATTCCATAAGAACGATGTCTCCTCCATGGAACACGGGACTCCAGTGTATTGTAGAACCTGTGAAGGAGAGACTCAGAGTGTGGAGTCTGTACAAGGCACAGCTTGTACCTGCACCTCCATGGAGAAGCAGGCAGGACTGCAGAAAAGAAGAGATCTGCTCCCAGGAAAGGACCTCCCACCTCTAGCCCTTTCTAGAGATTCCTTTGAAGCTCTTCCGTTCATTCTCCTCATTAAGAAAGTTCTCATGGCAAACACATGTGTAGTTTCTTTAATTTCCATCAAAAATTTTGTTATCAAAGGAGAATTCGTTTTCTTAAGTCTTTAGCTTCTATTGCTGCTACTAGAATCTTGAGCCAGATAATTTGTAACTTGACCCCAAATACTAGCATTTTCAGTTCAAGATGCTCTGAAAGGGGTGCCTGCCTCTGTGTGTTTCTCCATCCAGGAGCCTTGGAGTGAGAATCTTCGTTTTACACTCATTTTCTTCCACTTATCAAGTCATTGATTCTTAGAAAGTCTCCTTACCTCTGCCTATGTCAGTTTTCTGTGAGGTTCTGTAGATCAAGGTAAAATGAACAAACAGATTTTCATGGTTACACGTGATTGTAACATGGTTTAAGCCCTTGTCTGTGGCCATGGTGTGTGTCACATACACATACACATGCACATGCACATGCACATGCACATGCACATGCACATGCACATGCACATACACATGCACATACTAGCCTTTCCTTTTCTCTTACTCGCTGTGAACAAGTAGGAAAGCACAGCTTTTTAGGATGATACGGTTTCTCTCAGAGTAACCGAGTTCAGGTTTTCTGATTTCCCTTAATCTTTGAAGAAGCCTAGTATAACCAGATGAACATGGGGCTTGGGTAGAGTGCAGGGCCTCTGCTTTGCTGTCCCCCAAGCTGCTACCTCCGGTGTCCTGTGTGAACAGCTCCTGGTTCCCTGTCTACATCTGCACTTGCACACTGACGTGTGTTCTCTGGCATCTCCATGGGCTGAGTCAACTCTGCAGCACTGGTAACATTCTAGAATTATTTTTCTTCTAATTTACTTATTTAACCTGGAGTCTTTAATGAAAACTCATACCGGGTTCACAAAGGCTCCATCAGAATTCTGCACCACACAATCTCCCTGAAACTGAGACCATAGAAGCATATGCCTAGAGGAATCTGAAGCATCACACATATGGCCCTGAGATACGTGAAGCATCTCCTTGAGGCACTTTGTGGTGAGAAAGGGCATTTCATCTTTAAGCAACATGATGCAGCCAACGGCACTTTCCCCCAGGATTGTTGCTTGTCCTTTGCTGTTCTCTGTGCCTGGGGTGAAGATGAGTCAGAATATTTGCTGAAATCCCTATAGCATATGGTGCATTTCTTGCTGATAATTAATAAACAATAGATTTTTGTACAAAGTTACCAGGAAAGTTTCTCGAATAACTGAGCTCCTTTATGTGTGTTCACTGATGCCTGACTTGATGGTTCCTCGGCACCCAGAATATCAAATCTTCTCTCCACACTTAGGTCGTGTGCTGATGCATACTAACGAGTGTGTGAGTGTACGATGTTTATCTTCACTTCGAAGATTCTAAATTCTTTTGGCAGATACTGTCTCTTTCTATTTGACTGTGTAATGTGTGCCCAGAGGCAACTGTTCTTTGCCAGAGTACATCCTCCAACAATAGCAATCAATGAGGTTAAAGACTGTTCTGGAATACATGCCTCAAATACACTGCATTTTCCTTCACTGAAGCATCCACTTCACCTGGTGACTGTCCTTCTGCATCTCATATTTACTACATTGGATCTCAAAATATATATTTTAGTCTCTAAATCATTTAAGTAAGAGAAATTGAAATTGACAAAGTACAGAATTCCATATTGAAGTTTTGTTTGGGAAGAATAGTTAAATGCAAGTGCCAGAACTAAATTTTAATCCCAAACCAAAATGCCCATACTTTTTCAATGTGTTTCTCTCTTTTTTGTGTGTCTTCATTTTGCCCATCTTGTTATATTTATCAATAGAAATAAAGTTCCTCAAGCCATAGGGCTAGTGTTTCCTTTGATGCTTCCTAGCCAGACTGAGTGGGTGGAGCACCTCTGGCCAGAAAGCTTTTCTTTTTCTCAGGAGATGGTGTCTTCTGGGTTACAGTGAGACAAAGAGTAAAAGGAAACAAGCCCAAGTTTCCCTGTCTCTGGACTTTCTGAAGGCAGTGCCTGAGCACCAGATGTTTGCAGGTGGTCAGGGCTGTGTTGCGGATGCGGAAGTCAGTCTTCAGCACGTAATTCTACTGTGCTTTTCCTACTCACCTTTAGACCAAGATTAATTCAAGATGGCGTATTTTGCTCCTCATGGCTTAGTAAACATTTCATAATTACCTCTGAGGCATCTGAGTCTGGCTTCTGTCGATGTTTGTGGTCAGGGCTTTGTGCTTCTTCCTCTTGTATATTCATTTGACATTTTGGTCATTTGTATTCTCTACCCTGCTAACCACAGTTGATTTCAGTCCTGGGTATGAACCTAGAAGGAATGGTTGGAAATGAAAATGACTGTTACAAATATTCATGGGTGGCTTTGGGCTGTAATTCATTTGGGAAATGCTAGTGAGGACTCAGAACTCTTTTTCTTGAGGCTTTAGAAATTGTATTGATTTTAACACACAGGAGTCTTGTCTTAGTTTCTATTGATGGGATAAAGACACCATGATTGAAAACAAATTGTGGAGAAAAACGTTTTATTTAGCTCAGATGTCTAGATAACAGTTCATAATTGAGACAAGCCGAGGCAGGAACCTGGAGACAGGAACTGCATCAGAGGCCATGGAGGAGAGTTGCTTACTACCCAGGACTTGCTCAATCTGCTTTCTTACGTAACTCAATACTACCTGCTCATGGGTGCTACTTCCCATAGTGAGCTGGGTCCCCCTGACCCTCTGCACTTGCCTATAGGCCAGTCTCATGGAGTCACTTCTCAGTTGAGGTTCCTTTTTCCCTTATAACCCTCGCTTGTGTCAGGTTGACAAAAAAAAACAAAAAAACAAAACCCTCACCAGCACAAGCTGCTATGTGAGACTACACCCCAGGAATCTCTGTGTGTGTGTATAAAATGCTGCTGTTGGTAGATATTGAATTTAAGATATCATGCATGTTTGTTAAGCACTCTACAACTGAGCTGTACCCCAGAAATTATGTATATTCTTATATAAAAATATATACATACTTTCCTTGCATCTGACTGCTAAAAGGAAGCATGCTGTCATTTGGGAGTGGGTCCTAGTTCTGTTACAAATATAGATTTTTGGTGTGGTGTTGTTATACCTCTACCATGCTGGGAATGTGTTTTTAAATAAACACTGACTAGTAATTCTTGTCATTATTCTCATCATATAGATGACTGTCTTGGATGTAGTACAGAAATAGGACATGTCATCATTTTATATAAATAAACTGCATGTTTGGGGTAAAAAAAAACCAAAATCATTTTGTTCCCCCTGAGGATCCAGTCAGAGGTCAGAAAAGAAGAATCGAAACCTGCTCAGTTTCTAAACCGTGAGATAAATTGAATAGCAGTGTGGTACTAAATTGGGAAAGAGGTTGGAGAATGGGGTGGAAAGTTAGATGCAGATTTTGATGAGGTGAAGGCGAGGAAGAAGATGATCCCCATGGTGTCTCATGGCCCCAGGGGATCATGTACCCTTCTCTCTGTCTCTTGTGGAGAACTTGACAGTTCTTTTCCTTCAAGGTAGAAAAGGAAATTGTAGAACATAAAAATGGTGTCAAGGAGGCACAGGCAACAAGGAAAACACACAGAGTTCAACCTCTGCAGGCTGTAAGAGGTCCCAGGAAAAGGCTGGTGAAATGCTGGGGCCCTTTACATGGAGGGTAGCTTGGAGGAAATTGCTGTCTTCTGCAGCAGAGCCAGCAACAGTACAATGACAATGAAAGCTACGAAGACAGAGGCAGCAGCAGGGAGGTGTCCCGAAAGTGCAGAGTGGGTATCAGCAATGACAGAACTGCAAGCAGACCGTGGGAGCAGTTTTCAGGTGGAGGCTACTGTGGCAAGTATTTGCATATATAATTTGATTTTTAATACAGCTATCATAAAGAGCTGGTGATACGAACACAATTACTTTACAAGTGAGAAATCAAAGTGTAGAGAGATTAGATGGTTTGCTTAAGGAATCCCAACCACTATTAATAACAAGTTAAAGTTTGCCACAGAAGGAACCAAATCTCCCTTAGGTATTTGCAGTTCTGAATGTGTTCTGTGTGTGTGTGTGTGTGTGTGTGTGTGTGTGTGTGTGTGTGTGTGTGTATGCAACACTAATCCTCAATCTTGGTCATAGTTTAGAGTCACTTTGGGGAGGTTTCAAAACTGGTGCCTGATCCTCCTGTCCGATTCTCTTGTTGTCTGGGTGTGACATGGTTTTTATGGGCTCCTCAGGTGACTGTGCCACTGAGGTCAATTAAAGAACCCTTGTGAGGGAAACCATTTTATTCTTATCAGGCTTGCATTTGATTTCATTGTAATATGGGAACATGTTATTTGCATCTGATAACTTGTTTAATCTGCCCTTCCAAGAAGCACAGGGTCTATCAAAACACCAAGCATGCCCGTCTGTCTCATTTTTGTGTCCTCCGAGGCTGGCATAGCATTAGATAATTGGAAATGAGTATCACTTCTCCCTGAAAAGAGTTCATTACCAAATAGAAAGAATTAGTGCTTCGGTTTTGATAATCAGCTTTTAATACTTTTATTGAAATAGTAGTTAAGCTGAGAAGGGGATTCTAATTTCTACTATTTTTATTTTCTTATTTTTAAATTTTTCATACAAAATGTATACTGTAGGGTGCACACATCCCCCCACAGCTCCCTACCATTTCTTCTCTCACCTCTTCCTCCTACCATTGCTCCCCTTTGCTCCCTAGACAGCTTTATATCATTTTCCTTCATATATGATTCATACATGATTTTATGCATATGTATTTATATAACCTAGGAACAACATACGAGAGGTAACCTGCATTTGCCTTTCTGAGACCTGCTTAATTCGTGTACATTGGTACTATCTCCAGTTGCATTCATTTTCTGCTAACAACACAACTTCACTTTTTATGACTGAAAAAAATTCAGTTGTGTATTCATACCACAACCACATTTTCTTTATCAATTCTTTTGCAGTTGGATAGTGTCTTAGTTATTTTTCTATTGCTGTGATAAAACACAATGATTAAAGCAATGTGAGGAAGAAAGGATTAATTTCATTGTAAACTTCCTTGGCAACAAATAGTTCATCACTGAAGGAAGTCAGGGCAGGAACTCTAGGCAGAAAGCTGGAGGCAGGAACTGAAGCAGAGGCCATTGCTTACTTGATTACTCATGGCTTGCTTGCCTGCTTTCTTATATATATGATCTAGGATGACCTGGCCAGGGGTAGTGCCATCTACAGTGGACTGGGCCATCCCACATCAGTAATTAACAATGGTAATACCTCATAGGCTTGTCTATAGGTCAATCTTAACTGTTTGTTTTTTCACTTTATTTTTTAATTTTTCTTCTCTCATATAATACATCCCAACACTCTTCCTCTCCTCCCTCCACTCCTCCCAGTGCCCCCCACCTTCCCTATCTCTCAGATCTACCCCCCATCCTCCCACTCCCATTCCTGCCACTCCCCAAGAAAGAGCAATCTTCCCAGGGTTACTGCTCAAGCAGAATTGGAGGACATGTAGGGAGAATCAGGAGACCTAGTGCAGTGGAAACTCACTGAGGTATTTTCTTAATTAAGATTCTCCATTCCCTACTCTTAATCTAGCCCCCAGCAGTAGATAGCCAACACAAAGGAACTCAATGGCAGTTTTGGAGGTTCTCCGTCTTATAATGCTTTGTCAGGGATTTTTTTTTTCTTTACAGGTCTTTTTCGTATATATTATTGCTTCAGGTTTTGTGCTTTTACAGGATTTCTCTGTATGTGGATGTGTGTGCCTCTGCATCTGCATGTTTCTTGTACTTTTTCTTTGGCTCCTTTTCTTCTGCTTGTTTGTCTGGTTGTAATTTGGTTTGCCCTTTTGAATTTTAACTTATTTTATTAATATTTTTTAGATGCTTATTTGTTTTCTAATGAAGGGGAATATGGATTTGGGTGGGAGGGGAGTTGGGGAGGATCTGAGAGGAGTTATGAGAGAAGAAGTTCTAATCAGAAAATATTGTATGGAAAAAAAATCTATTTTCAATTTAAAAATAGAAAAAAAACCCAAATTTCCCCTTCCCGGATGTGACTAGGTTTATGTGACGTTGACAAAACCCAACCAGCACATCACCTAGGTGGGCTCAGTAGCTACTGTGGGAAGTGAGGGGGCTAGAGGGACACTGGTGTGCAAGCATCTCTGGTGTGGACTTTACTTGAAGTACTCTGAATAATAATACCCAGGAGGGGAATAGCTGTGTCAGACAGAAGATCTCCTGTTAGTTTACTTTTTTGTAAATCGACGTTTATTGTGTGTATATGTTTGTTTGTGTGTGTGTGTAGTTGTTTCTCTCCTTTCATCACATAGGCCCCACAGAAAACCAACTCAAGGTGTCAGACTTGGCAGTAAGCACCTATGCTGAGCCATCTTGTTGACTTCCATTGTTGATGTTTTAAAAATAAGATCTACCGTGGCTTCCATTGTGGTGGCTTACACTCTCAAATGGACACATAAGATAGTCAACTGGGGAGATGGGGGAAATGGCAATTGGAGCTCAGTGAGGCCAGGGACATGGGTTTGTGCTCCTGAGAGAACAGCTCTTCAGACAGCTTGGACAGCCCTTTCTCTGAAACGCTTCAGACAAAAGTGCTTCAGATTTTGAAGTTTTAAAAGTTCAGAATATTTGCACATACATAATATTGGGTACAGACTCCTGTGCGAACACGAATCACATTTGTTTCATATGCATGCTGCGTACATGATCTGATGGTAGCTTCATGTGATAGTTTTATTGTTCCTGGTTTGGCCGTGACGTGTCCTGTGAAGCAAAGTGTACAGTTGTTATTTGCTTTTGGTGTTACAGTTGCGATAAATTAGTTTTTTGGATTTTAAGTGAGTGCATGCCTATAATCACAGAACTAGGGAGGCTGAAGCAGTAGGGTTGTGAATTTGAGGAGAGTCTGGGATATATAGTGGGATCTTGTCTCAAAAATCAGTTTTGAATTTCAAAGGACTTTGAATGTCAAATTCCAAGTTAAGGGTACTTGACTTGTCCAGGATTTTTTTTTTTCTTCAGAATAATAAAAGGACTTTTAATTTTATTTAAAATGCTATTTTAAGCTCCAATCTAAATTTCTATTTAAACGTTTAAGAATCATTGTAAATAAGGAACCTTGAGGGGCAGAAGAGATAGATGATACAACAAGGGAGAGAAGCTTTGCCCCTAGTGCAAGCTGGTGTGGGCAGGGGGGTCCTGTGCAGGGGCCTGGAAGCCAAGCTCTCCGGGGACTACGTGGACTCCAGTTTTAGGCCAGATGATTAAAACAGTCAAAAGATTTCTTCCAATCTGGAAAATAACTCAGACCCCCAACAGCTCATTATTGCTTTGCAGTAGCAAAATCTAATACATAATAAATAATTTCTCATGGCCTCAAAAGGAATAGAGATTTCTCTGTAAAATTATTTTCCCTTTGAAGGTTAACTATCATCAGACCATTAATGCTTGATTGCACACTTAATTTGAAATCCACATACTGAAGATTTGAAGTGAGATTTCACCTACCGAATGAAACAATGTACTTGGCGGGTCGTGGTCTCTGCGTGCAGTGTTGATGCTTACTAAGACAGGGCATGCAGGAGTAAGTGAAGATGAGTGGAACATCCTGAATCAGAGTGTGCTAATGTAATGAGCTTTAATTTTTTTTGTCAGACCTTTTAGGAATACCAACTATATAAGCTTATTATGAGCACATTTCAAATGTTAACACATTAAATCATTGTATACACTCTTTGAAGCAGATACTATTATCACCTCTATTTTATGGATTAAGGAATTGAGGCACAGAAGAGTTAGGTAACTTGTTCAAGAGGACACAGTGTATATGGAGTATTCAGTCATACAATAAAGACATAAATGTTGGCTGTTGGCTGTCTGGCTCTAGAGCCCTTGTGCTTAACTATTATTTAACTACTCAACTAACTTAGCTACTATTCATTATCTGGCTATGAAAGCATCTTATGGACTCACATGTACTTCCTAGGGGACAGGCCACTCTTGACACTTCCTTTAAAGGTGTTGTATGTGTAAGAAGGAAGGCGGCCTCTGCAGGACTCTAGACCAGTTGGCACCATAGAGGCATCCAGAAGGAATGGGCTTTTGGTTGTTGGACATGCATTTACCAGAGCAGCCTTCCCATCCACAAGTTTGATTAAAAGAAGAACAGCCAAGCTCTGGGCTTTGATGTAAAGATAACAGAGAGGGAAGTGGGTGATCTGGAAGCCAGGGGCACTTGAAGGTCAGAGTATGCAGCATTGGTGAGGCTGTGGAGTACCGGCAGTGCCAGGAGACCCTTGTGATCCTAATGCCTGGTGGCATTGCTGCTTGATGTGCACATCCTTGTTAGGACTGTGAAACTTGGAGAAGCCTTATTCTGACATCTTTCCAGGAGGAGATAGCAGGAGCAGACAGGCCATGCCTATCTAAGCTGACAGATATTTTTGCATTATACGTGTCTCTAAACCTAATAGGAGGACAGGTGTCAGGAAGTAAAATATCTAGGAGTAAGTATTTTCGAAAATTGTGTTCAATCAGATTAAAATCTGGGTAAAATCAGAGTAAAATCAACTAATTTTGAATTCTTATTAATGTTTATAATGCTAAGAATTTACAGTTAAAAATCAATATTTTCTCAAAGTAATGACTACATGCTAGAAGCTAGAAGTTATTATTTAAGCATATAATTTCCTGTAATAAATATGTATTGATGAATATTTTATAGGAAAAGTTGAAAAATTAAAGAACTTGGACAAAACCATATGTAACAATTTAATTTACATAGAAATAAAATCTGTTCAATATGCAGGGAGAACACTGTGTGAATCTGAATGGCATAAATATATATGAAGTCTAGAGGGCAAAACCCATCATCTCATCATATTTCGGATCAATGTTTGTTATAATTAGCGATTTCTATTTAAGATACCCAAATAGTGTTAAAGTGCGGCTGAAATATCTTGCATGCTATCATGTTTGGGACCCTCATTGCAATTAACGTGCTGAATTGACATGAGCATCCTTCGAATATAGAATACAGAGCTCATCCATCCATTTTATCGTTCTGTCTGCTCTTTGCTTCACTAAGAGGATCTAAAGTGCATGCTCTTCCTGCTTTAGGAGAGGATGATTTGAATGCTTGTGTGATAATGCATATGCTCTGGAAACAGGAGGAACCATCCCAGTTCCCAGCTGTAGTGCTTAGGAACTAAGTGGCAAGATTTTTCTGTGTCAGTTTCCTTATCTGTAATAGCTGGACAAAAGCTATCCCTGCTTCTGACAGATGTGGCACGTAAATAAGTTAATACATGGACTCCAGTTAGAACAATGCATGTGTATAGTCGATGTTCAATTAGCACTATGTTGTATTATTCTTTTGGGTGACTTAAGATCTTGGAGTAATGTATTATCAAGATCTATGATGATCTGGGCATGGGGATGAATTCAGGAAGATGAGGCAGGAGAATCTCGAAGGAAAAAAGGCAAATTTAGTACTAAGATAATAATGATTATTGCCGGCCAACTCACATTTGTGGAGTGCTTTGTTGGGTCAGATCCTCCCGCCAAGGATCTTAACATATACTAACAGAAACTTTCTTAGAAAGCATATTTGAGATAAGCATTATGGAGAGGAATTTCCATAAAAACTAAATGACTCCGCAAGTTGATATGAATGACCATTGGTCCTAGGAGACTAGCTTGAGGTCTTGCTTCCCAGCAGTAATCACACCCCTGTCACAACTGAAAGTGTTGATGTTTCTGGGACAAAGAAGTCAGAAGTAATTTTATGAAAGATTCCTTGTGGAAATGCTTCCATTATGGAATGATGAAGGAAGGACCATCCCCAGTCAAAGTTGCTATTCCTGCACTCATAATCTGTGGTTTTCTTAACCTGAATTTGGGAAGCTGTCACTAGAGGGCACACTGACTTCATCTGTGCTTAAGGACCAGACTTCCTTCTTCCCAGGGATTTCTCAGGTGGTGGCAACTTGGATCTAGAGTAGGCACTTTCCTCTGGGAGAGGAACTCATCTAGTACACAAATCAGCCTCTCCATGGAGACACTCATACTCTTCCAGAGCACTTCAGCATATCTCCAAATCCAGAAAGGGCAGCAGCCCTCATCACTCGAGGAGATAGACAGTGCTATTGTGTTATAGTTGAAGTCTTTTCGACATTCCTGAGGTGTGCCAGTAAACAACCAGCATGACAAGGGATTTCCAAAGGTGCAATAGTGACATTTATAACTGAGGGTAACCAATAGCTATCGACTGTCTAATTGGACTTAAGGCCCTCTCAACAAGAGGGAATTCTTGCTTGGTACTGAAAACTTTGCCAAATCTCTGTGGCTGGTGAGGTCCTGGGTCTTGGAGGAAAACCTACTACTATCACTTTCCTAAGCCATTATAAATTTGTAACTGCATTATAAATGTATCTTGTACCCACAGATATTCATAGCTCTCAGTCCTCATCAAAGCTTTTTTTTTCAGCAGATGGAGAGTATTAAAGAAAGCCACAATTGGTCAAGATGCATAGACCAGCTGACTGTGGGATGTCCCGTGTCTTAGTTGGGGTTTCTATTGCTGTGACAAAACATCTTGACCAAAGCAACTTGGGGAGGAAAAGGTTTATTTGGCTTATACTTCCACAGCAGTATTTATTATCAAAGGAAGTCAGGACAGGAACTCAAACAGGGTAGGAAGCTGGAAGAAGGAACTGATGCAGAGGCCATGGAGGGCTGCTGCTTACTGGCTTTCTCAGCCTGCCTTCTTATAGAACCCAGAACCACCAGCCCAGGGATGGCCTCACCCACAATGGGCTGGGCTCTCCCCTAACCATCACTAAGAAAAGGCCCGACAGGCCTGCCTACAGCGGGAACTTACGGAGGCATTCTTTTAATTGAGACTCCCTCCTCTCAGATGACTCTAGCTGTGTCAAGTTGACATAAAACTAGCCAGCACGAGCCCCTTTCGATACATATTCAATATAACCCTGCACCTAAAGCTCAGGGACAATCATGGAAGAGGGGGCAGGGAGACTGTAAGAGCCAGAGGACCAGGATATCTGTTCTATGATGGTGGCTATATATGACAGAGAAGGTGCACCCAAGAAATCTCAACAATAGGGATGCTTAAAAAAGACTAGCACAATGATAACACCAGTTGCCTTGCCAACATGGAAGGAGGAAATCTCGGAAGCCTCTCCTCCCCATATAAAGAGCTACAGACAAGCTAATGGCTTAAGGAGGGAGGAAGACTCAGTGTTTTCCTGGGATGAAACCGTCATAGGTTATCCAATGCCAAGTTATCAGTCCTAAATACACCTACACATGAGCAACACTAAATGAGACCCACAGGTTGTGTTTATACGTACATATGTATATGTAACACAATAATAATTAAAGAAGAGGTCATGAATTTGAAAGGCAGTGGAAGGCACAGTGGAGATTAGGGTGGGGAGAGGGAGGGAGGGAAATGATTTAAATATAGCACTCATGTATAAAATATTAAAAAAATCCTTCTAAGCCACACCCAAATGATCTTATGTTGCATTACATTAGTATCTGCCATACATTTGTGCTTATTTAAAAATACATGTCCTATAATGGGAACAAGAGAGAGAGCCTATATTTCTTTGTTTCCTCAAATCTGGATGAATCTGGGCAAATCATTTAATGTGTTTCTTGTGTTTATGAAAGGATTGGAGTACAGAGGGAAGATATTTTCTTCCAATCATTTTTCTATTACTTAGAATTCAATTCAATTTTAAAAAAAAATTCAATGGTTTCAAATGCTTATAGAGGTCATGGTTAAATAGTATTTGAATCGTGTGAATAATATAGCATTATGATTTGTGACTGACAGGGATGAGGACTTCTTACAGGAGAGAGGCTTTTAGAAAAGCCTTTGTGAGAGGAAGCGATGAGAAGGCCACAGGAAAGCCAACAGATTGGAGAACAGAAGAGCAGAGCCTCACAGGTACATACCCACAACAGACAACTGCTAGAGAAAGTGGTGAAGGTACTTGCGCCTGCTTTGAAGAGTGATTTTTCAGTGGATTAAACTCATTGTAAGCCTGTGTGTGTTCTCCTTAGATTATCTGAGTTCTTTAACTCTGAGAATTTAAAGAGAGCCACTTAAGTAAAAGGGTAAAATTCGTGTCTGAATAGATTTCTGGTCCCTAATGATGGGTGCCTTGCACAAATCCAGGCACACTTTCCTTGAGGGAAGAGCTGTCACTCTCTCAGGGATGATGGTCGTAGCTGCACTTCCACAGAGCAAAAGAGCTGTGAGCTTGAAGGAAATAGCAACAGGAGCAGGACTCAGGAGACAGTTGTAGGTAGTATCAGTGAGCTCCTGAGCCTCGGGGGTGAAGCATCTTCTCATAGATTTCTCTTTCTTAAACCTCTGCAAGTGAGCCTTTGTCTCTCATGTGTTTATTTCTTCCTCAGACTTAAAGTGGAGCCTGCATCTGTTTTACCTTCTCTTACATGGACCGAGACTTCTTATAAATTTAGAAAGTAGTATTTGTCTCCCTCGTTCTTTCTTCCCTCTCTTCTTCCTTGCCTTTATTCCTTCCAGTGTGTCAACGGTTCTTTCTCTCTTATTTTTGTGCTTGTATTTGTGTGTGTTCGCATATGTGTGGGTAAGTGTGCTCATTAGGATACCAGCCATCCTGGTCTATATCACTCTCTGCCTTATTCCCTCGAGATAGGGTCTCTCACTGAACCCGAGCTCACCGATATTCACTTTGACTATCTGGCTATTGAGCCCCAGTGATCCTCACGTCTCTACCTTAGCAGCATGTGGGCTAAAGACACACCAGTTCTCCTGTCTTTTTGTGTGCTGGTAGGGATATGAACTTAGGGCTCTTTCCCATTAAACTACCTTCCCAGCCCCAGATTTTAAAAAAATACATAATACTCACTTTTAAGATTATTTTTTAGCATTATGATACTTTTAAAATCTGGAGGTAGGGATAAACTCTACAAGAATGGTTCTTTACCTAGGCTGAAATTACTTCTATACTTACTTTTATTTAAGTCTCTGAGGCAGAGATTCCAAACTTTTGTAGATCATGGTGGCCTTAGTTCATCCACATGGGATTTCCCATAGTCCACATAGACAAACAAACAAACAAAACAAACAAACAAACAAATACAAGATGAACAGTTCTGTGTATTGCCTAATTTTGTTTAGTAATATCTGAACAACTTGGGAATTTATACTCAATGACTGACTTAGCAGCTGCTATGTGACAAGCTAATATACATGAATCGGAAAAAGTCTGTGTTTTTAAATAGTCAGTGTCATCAATGGGATTCGTGTATCTTTTTGGTACTGCTCTACTTCTCAAAACTTGGAATTGCATTGAACCACCCACACTTCCTGTTCTATACTAGTTTTCATGATTCTTGCATTTTATCATAACATGTACCCAAAATCTAGCTTTGTGACAATGTGACAGTTACCAACAGAGAGGTATTATGATCTGATGTTTAAGCTATGTCCCAACTTTAGCCAGGCATTTGTGCTGTGTTTCCTGTAAAAAATTTAAAATTCCTGATGAGATTACTATGGCACCTTTGGGTTCCTTGGCTCACCGTTTAAGGACCATGACTCTAGGGTCCCCTGAGCAGACATGGAAATTTAAGGAACTCACTCTTCCAGTAGAAAGTTAGACAAGTAACTACTTCCATATAGTGTCTCTTTATCCACATGGGAGGAAGTTGGAAACTCCAGTCTGAGCAACCAGGTCATGGTAGCAGGGAGGTAGAAAGATGGCAGCTGTCTTTGGAAAAAAGATGAATGAAAAACTCTAGTTAATTTGAACCCAAGGAATAGGGTGAAGGTCCTAGGAAGACTGAGTCCAAGTTCTACTTCAGTGACTGCTGGTGGATACAGTGGTTTTAAATGTACAGAGTGGTACCCAGTGACCCCAGTGTCTGTACAGCTCATAATATAAACCTCACACAGCCCTCTCTCTTTATCTCTCTCTCTCTGTATAAAGTAACAGTAAATGGTTCTATAATATTTTGTTGCTACTTAACCTTACTGGTGGAATTGTAAAGTGAGATTCTCGGCACTGCCTTTTCTGTTACCCCAAGAGGCTACTCATCAGAATTCCTGATGGGATTTCCATGTTATCTCTTTATAATACTCTTGTAAGACAGCATTTCCAAAGCATGTTCCATGGGAATTCATTGCTGCTGCTCAAAGTAATGGTTCCGTGTTTAGGAATGTTGGGTCACTTAATACATATTAAGCATGGCTTCATAGAGCTTTTCCTATGTGTACAGCCTGAATTTTCAGGAGAAATAATGTAATATTATGCTTTCTTACATTTAACTGTCCAGAGAAGGAAATATCTTACAGACTATCATCATGCTATATGGAATTCACTCGAGAAGTATCTTCAAATGATATTTATTTTGAAAAAAAAAACCTTAAATACATTTATTTATTTTTAATTATTTTTGTGTATGCGTGCACCTGTGGGTTCTCCCCAGGTACACCGTGAAGGTCAGGGAGCAACTTGCAGGAGTCAGTTCTCTCTTCCCCTCTGTGAGTTCTGGGGAACCAAACTCAGGTTATTCAGACATGCCTTTCTCTGCTGAGCCATCTCTCCAGCTCCCGAGTGAGCTTTTAAAATCTTTACTTGTTCTGAAGTAAATTTTGTTGGTCACATATCTGGTTTGTTTTGTATTCACTTCTAGATCAGAATTACAACTTGGACACTTAACATATGTATGCAAAAGCCCAATGTGCTTTGAGTTAGTTCTTTTGTGTTCTGATTCTCTGTCACAGCTACAGTTACGTATTGATCAACTGTTTGGTGTTGCTGGATTCCCAGCATACAGATGCTGAATTATGTCTGAGGCGTACTTCATTATTCCTTGACAGTCCCCTGCAGGTGAATGCTTCTAAGTCTTCAGAAGCTCATGCTCATTTCTGTGCATCTATATAGTCTCCAATTCTCCTAATGCATGTATGTTTTCCCTCTTAAATCCACAATTACATGCTGTATGACAGAAATTTGGAGTCCCTCATTAAAAATAGAATAAAACAAAAGTGGAACTGGTTCACTTCCCTTTTAAAGTTTTAGTCAAGCTAAGAAAAACAGTGATAAGAAAACCCAGAAAAACGTAGAGATCAAATGTCCTAAAACAAACAGAAATAGTTTAAATTTTGGTGGCTAAATGCTCTGGTTAATTATGAACCCCTTATCAAGGCAGCTATGACCACCCAGCTCCAACTAGCACTGGGGGGGTGGGGGCAGGTATCTCACTGTACCCTTTCTTTAGATAGAGCCTGCTCTTCACTGGTCACCTGGAGCAGCAGGAGCCGGAGGCTGTGAGAGCTTGGGGATAGCACCTTTTACAGTAGGAAAATGAAAGGGAAGGAAGTACTATCTGTAGCATCCAAAGTCAGGTCAGACTCAGGACCCCATGACTGGTAGAGAGAGTACTATGTCACTGTTTAGAGACTTCCTGTTTATGACTCACTGTAGCTCTAAAAGTAAGGCTTTCTGGGTTGCGTTTTAAGTAATTTCAGGCTCTTTCAGGATGCGGTGTACATTTTGTCTTTTCCTAGTAGTGGATGCAGACATTCTCCAACAAGAAAAACGAACAAGTTCTCATTACACACCGGGAAATGGAAATAAGTGAAAATCACGTTTGTGCTTGTAAAATAGTGGTCCTGAGATTTCACATGAATGACTGCAGGCACACTGAAGGCACACTTCCCCCACCTGCAGTTTCTTTCTCAGGGATAGGTTGGTTGTGGCAAAAGGAAGCTGGGTAATTACCATAAAATCCTGTGAAATAACAGTGGAGTGGGGAGAGGGAAGGACATACACACAGAGAAATTCATGTAATTTCATACAGCATATCATTATAATTATTCTACTTTCATTGTGTTCATCTCTTACTGTGTGCCTACTACAAATTAAACCATATGATAAATCTACATTAAGTTAATAGAAAAAAAAATCATAGCAAGGCAGTATTCAACTATTCAGTACTATTTGCTGTTGCAGGCACTCCTGGATCTAAGAGCACAGTCCCTGTGGATAAAGGGAAGTTCTGTATTTGGCTCAGCTTCTCCCTCCACGTCTGAAGGATGTCTGTCTGTCTTGCTGCTGAGGGAGGCTCATGAGAGCAGAACGCTCCACGAGCTCACGTGCTTGGGGTCAGCTGTTTAGGGTCAGCTGCGCCGGAGCTCTGATGGACACCAATCAGGAGGCAAGGTCACGTGCGTTGTTCAATCGAGTATTAGGCTTTTGTTCCATAAGAAGGAACTAAAGGCTTAATTAGGACTAGTGTTAAGATATATAGATCATTTAAACAAAAAGAACCAAGCTGAGGAGAAGGAGGATTTGAGACGATGAAGGCAATTTGTAAGCGCTTTTGATGGGACTTGGCTCCGAAGCAACAGGAACCCTCAAGACACCATGGTAAGGTTTGTTCTGAGTGAAGCATGCAGGGCAAATGAAAACAGGAGCTGGTCCTAGCCTGGGGTAGGAAACCAGAGTTGGGAACATCATTTAAGCTGTCAGTACTTTATAGCAGATAAAATGAACTATAGTACAGATATTTGTATTTTCCTAAATCTCATTTTAATTGAATGTCTTTCAAATATATAGTAGTTGAGAATACTGCTCAAAATAGTTATTAGTGGTTCGAATATTGAGGTTTTTTTAGTGAAAAGGATCATTGTGTAGAAAGTTTCTCCTTTTTTCCCTTTCTCTATTCAGTTCTCCACATTAACAAGGGGACCGAATACATAAATTTTGTTCCCATAACCACACTCTGCTCATCACATAGATGAATATCTAAATCACAGGCCAAATTCTTGAGAGAAAATAGCTATGCTCTTGGGTGCCAAGGTTTTGTCTGAAATATGAATGAAAATATGTATGTATGCAGGTTAAGAACTCTTTGAAATTGAAATAGTGGATACATAGCTAAAGTTTTTTTTTAATCCAAACAAAATTGATAGATTTCAATGAATAAGCAAGAGAAAATTTAGGTGGGGTTAACATAAAACTTTTGTGTAAAAAGTCTTCTTAAAGTTCGTATATCAAAGGTAAGATATCAAAGCCAGGACTTGAGAGCCTATTTCTGAGGTAGTGAGGTAAGAAGGGTTGCTACAGGGAGAAAACAAGTGGATTTTTATTTCTTAGATTTGCACCCAGCATTGGCCCATTCTGGAACTCAAAAGGCACTATCCGGAGTGGTACGTGACACACAGAGGGTCAAAGAAACACAGGGCAGGACATTGACTACACAGCACAGCTGAGGAACACTCAGCTCTTATGTAATGGTCAGTGAATCTTTAACTGGACCATAAAGACAGGAAAGAGTAGCTTTGTAGCCAAGGCCCACCAAGCCTTTCATGGCAACTTTGTAAGCTTTTTGGTGTTCCCCTCAGGAAATGACCCTTCAGGTTTCTTGCTCACATTCTGCTGGCAGCCCAGAAGTGGACGATCAAGGCAGATGATTTTAAGATTCAGAGCTTGCTCAAGTAAGGCAAGATTAGTTTTCAAGCTCAATACTAAGGTGGTTCAGTAGTAGTAAGGTGGAGTAAGGGTGATGGAGAGATGCTAGACAGAGAGTTGTCAGGACAGTGATAATTTTTTTAAATAATGCTTAAAATTATTTTAAGAGTTTATTGTGGTTAAATAAAAAGGAATTTTTAAAATGTTGCCACTTTGACATAGCAGGGACGTCACTGGGATTAGACTGATGGAAGTGCTAAATCTGCAGATGTTTGGGGCTCAAGGTGATGACTGAGTCATAGAAAACAAGTTTGGAATGTACTTTACCTTCCATCCAGTCCATCTGCCATACCCACAGTGGTGGAAGTCAGAACTAAGAGAGACTCACTTTCCAAAGCTTGACTATGAATTCAAAGGACAACCAAAGTGAGCACCGAAGATTGTTGGGCTTTTACATTTGATCTTGTCTTTTGTCACAAAGGCCCAAACAATCTTGTGATGTACTCTATGGACCAAGACATAGAGTCTACCATGGTAGCCAACAGGCAGTGAACTTTCGATGAACAGGGATGACTGTGTAATATTTACAAGTACTCACAGAACTAAGTAGTACTTTAGGAGGTCTTCTTTAGGTAGAAGTGAAAATTAAAACATCTGAGAAACCACTATAGACCACTTTTCCTAAAGAAAAGTTTTTTTCGTTATTATTGTTTTTAAATACATTTACCAGTCAGGTTACCTGACATAGCAGCATCATATTTAATAAGGTAGGGTATTAGCTAAGACCAGTTAGTTTCTGTCTCTGGCTGGATGTGGTGACTGAACATACTTTGTGAGCTGTGATGCATTTGTTGGTACCTATCTGTCTTAGCATTCACGTTGGCGTTCATGCTGGGTCAGGGTATGAGATCTGTGCAGACAGGAAACATCTTCACAATTGAGTCCTAGAATGGGCATAATGGATAATAATGAGACCTATGCCTCCAGACAGCTGACCAAACTGACAAATTTCAGGTCTTCATTAAGTGAAATTCAAGCCTATCTGTATTTATTTTTGATACATTTTACTTAACCCCCAAAATTCTGGTTTTAGTATCTGTAAATTACAGATCAGTTCGTACTGGTGATTAATGTAAGAGGAATGTTGAGGGTGGTATAGAAAGGGATATTTCATGTTATAGCAATGCCAACCCAATGCTTTTGGTGATCAAATAAGTAGGAGGAGAGAGAGAGGGAGAGGGTGGCAAGCCGGGGAGGTGATAAGTGATGGGGGAAGAAACAGAGAGGGAGAAAGAAAGGTAGGTAAGTAGATAGGTCGATAGAAAGAATGGGAGTAGAACAGGGGATCGAAAGGAGAGGAGCATATGACCATGATAGTCTGTGGTAGTAGTTAGTATATTGATCACCAGGTCATTCTAGATCTCTCCACTGTAAAAAGGCCATTACACATCCTTATTTTCTGATGTCAGGCACAGCCTTGAGGCTTGTTTGGCTGATACATAAGCAGTCCTGGTATGTGCTGCTTCTAGGCTCAGATGTAAAGAGCCAGTACTAGTTAGTGACTCTCTACATCTCCTTTGTTCTGCTATAATTCTAAGAATACCTGTTGAGACGAAGCCCTGTCAGCTTAATTCTGAGTGGCATTAGTGGGCAGAGTCCTTCCTTCAGCCTGTATTTGACATGTCATGTGAACCAGGAAATTCATTTTGTTAAGGTATTGTAATTTTGTTCCTATAACGCGACCCAGTTTATCTCACCTGATCCAGGAAATAGGGAGCTAGCACAGCGAGACTATAAAAATTGGTAGCATTGGCCTAGCTACAAAAAATAGCAATTCATGTTATATAGTGAGAAAATGTTTGGTGCAGGCAAATGAAGCTTGCGGAAGATGCGACAGATCTGGAGTCCTCAGAAAAGAGGTTGAAAGCAGACTCTTAGTAGCATGTGTTGGTGGCTGCTGACTGTGCTCAGCAAGCTCAGAAAAGAACTGGCAAGGACAAGCAGGAACAACAAAAAAGGATTCTAGAAAAATGGAGACCCGTGGACTTAGGAGGGATGCTGCTTTTCAAAGCAAAACGATAAAAAAGAAAATCAAGCAACACACCCTGATGGCAAATAGCAAACCAGGAATATTGTCTTGTGCTGTGAAAACCTGTGGATGGATTAGAGGCTTAACTGTTGTGGCAGACCCCTCACCCCCACCCTGTGCCCCAAGTCCTCTCTAGTGAGTAAAATGTCCTAGAGGAGGTGTCTAAGTGGTTGGCAGTCACTGTGTCGTTGGGTAGTGTGAAAGACTAAGATTGAGGAGAAGAAGAGAGGGAGGGAAAAGAGTGAGAACAAGAGAATACACATGGTTCATGGAGATAAGAAGCAAAGAAACGGCAAATATGAATGTTAGAAGCATGTCTGTAAGACAAGCTTAGAGAAAGCTTGTGCTGTAAGGAGCCTGTAGATTCAGCGCAAGTAGTAACATGGTAAACTTTTCTGAAGGCTGTACCATCGTAAGAACAGCTGGCCTAAACTGAGGGACAGCAAGACTGTTGAAGACCTAAGTGCCTTCTGGGTGGACATGGAAAGAAAGTTTCTTAGCCCTTGCTGAGGGCATGCTCTTCAACATCCATACTAGAGATCTCCAAGAAAGACAACAGAGGCAGAATAAAACCCCAAAGGGTGATAGCCCAGGGAGCCATGTTTACAGCCTTTTCCCCCCATACAGGAGAACCAGACCAATCAGGGAACATTCTCTAGCGTGGGGTGTGGGAGCCTTGCTCTGCTTGAACAGAGGAACTGTGGAACTGCTGTGACTGCTGGGGGTCTCTTATTCCAGCTTTCATTTCACTTTCATCTGTTGATGTAAGATCACCTTAAAACGTTTTCCTTTAGTTCTCAGTGCTTCCGATCAAGAGGAGTCAGGACTCTGTAGACTCTTGCGTCTCTGAGAAACGAGCCTGGATGAAATCTCAGACATGTACAATCACTGGCTGGGAGCAGAGGACTGGCTAGGATACTTGATCAGCTAGGCTCCCTGTAAGGATGTGGACAAGACACAGCCATATGGCCACCACTGTTAACTTCAAAAAATGTGTGAGTGTTTTGCTTGCACGTATATAAGTATACCCTGTGTAGCAGTGCCCACAGAGGCTGGAAGAGGAGATTGAGTCCCTTGGAACTGGCTGGAGTTATGAATGGTTGTCAACCAGCATGTTGGTGCTGAGAACTTGTATTGGGATGTCTGGAAAGAGTATCCAGTGCTCTTAACTGTGGAGTCATCTTTCCAGCCCTGCCCCCCCTCCCCGCACTGTATAGTTTAGTATGGATAGGAAGCATAGAAAAAGGTGGACAAGTGCTTACATAAAAAAACAAAACAAAACCTCAAATCATTTCAAAATGGAACAATGACAAGAAATCCATTTGACCCTTCATATATACTACAGGAGAGAAGTCATTTATAGCATGCTCTTTTGACAGAGATAGAAAGCAGAATACTCTTGTATAGTGACCACATTAACTAGTATAATTTTGCAAGGAAAAATTTGGTTGTATCTCTCAAGATCAGTAGTGTGATACCTCTTACCCAGAGTACCTTTCTATGCATCACATAGATACATTGATTTATAATACAGAAAACAGTGTGTCTTGTGTTATTAATTTGAGCAGTGATTGATAGCAAAAGGCTAGAAACCACTTAAATGTCTACTAGTAAAGAATTGGTTTTACAAAGTAGCTTTATTCATAAAATTAAATGTCATTAGAAAAGGAGATATTTAAGTTAAAAAGGAAGATGCAGAATGATATATAAGGTATGCTAATGATTGTATTTTTAAAAAAGGGAGTTCTACTGAGCAAGTTGAATTTATATGTTTAGGAATATATGTACATACCTCTATATCTCTATCCCTATATCTATATTATCATCAATATCTACATCATCATCTATATCTACAATATGTGTCTGTGTGTGTGAGTGTATGTGTGTCTAACAACAATTAAAAAAGAGGCCATGAATCTGAGAGAGAGCAAGGGAAAGGGCGCATGGGAGGGATTAGAGAGAAGAAAGGGAGGAGGAAAGTGATGTAATTATATTTTACTTAAAAAATATTGTTTTAAAAGAAGGAGTTGCTGTTTCAAAGTTCTACCATGAACATGCATTGGCAACCCATGTCAATAAAACACTTAATTAAAAAATAAATAATGTAGTAAGATTTCAGCTTTCCTCTGCTTCAGCTACCCACAGCTGCTCTGTGTCAAGTTCATTTCTTACCATGCTATCATGTGGCCATGGAGAGCTTTCTTTGTCTGACATCAGCCAGAAAGGACTTAATGTTATTTCAGCCACACAGGAATTTTGTACTGGGACAATTTTCCTCATACTTGAAAGATTGGCCTTTTACTATAATTGACCCTACTCACTACGTATATCTATGCTATGATAAACTGGCTTAAACCACAATTCAATATAATGGTCAGATTTTGGTCATTGTATTATGTTTCCATTTGTCATTTGGTAAAGGGTATTTTGAAACAGAACCAAAGTTTGTGTGTTCTTAGAGGTCACTTGTGAAGCTAGGTGAGCTAGTCATAAAGTTCAGGACATGAACTATCCACTGCTTCAAAGGGAAATCAGAACAAGAAACATTATTCTGAATGAGATGTCCATAATTTACACCATTATTGAAACCCTATTTTCTAAGCTCTTGTATAGATATGGATTCTGCTATTCCAGAATAACATAGCAAAGAGACCTTAGAAGATGGTCTAATCTTTTATTTTACAGATGAAGCACCTGGAGCCCAGAGAAAATAAATCTGCTAAAACCACAAAACCAGAAGATAATGAAGCCTCTGCAGCTTCTGACTCTGTAATATGAGTATCACTCTGACTCTGCATGCAGGCCTATGAGCACCTCAGACTGTGTTACCAATCACAGGCAATGCTTCAGGTTGATGTCTTCAGGGGTTCCTTCTTTCCCTTTCCAGAAAGACGACTTGTTGGCAAACATTTGCTGGAGAGGCAGAGAATACGGTTGGCATGAAGACCCGGGATTGCCCATTTGTCTCCACTTTAAAATGTCTGTAGGGCTTTTTTCCTCTCACAGATACCATATGAGTATTGATTTTAATTAGTTCTGTCTATTAACATTCCCCTTAGGTTCAGAAGCCAGCTCAGTAATTAACTGTTCAGCTTTCCCATGGCTGGCAGGATTGGTAGGTGAGTTACTGGTCCTGATCCAATTCTTGGATCAATGCTGTTCTGTGGATCTATCCTCAAGAGTTGGTATTCAGAGGCAGTTTTGGCCTCAGGTGGCTTTTCCATAGCTTGTCATGGAAAAAGAGGCTCTTGAGGCGATATGATGTGCTCCCTACAGTTTATGGCAGACACACTTGCATCAGGACCTCCAGACAATGTGTACATCATCATCAACTGATGTGAAGTGTCCAGATGGAGTTTTTGAGGATTTCTTGATTACTACCCAGACAACATTGGACACCACAGTTTGTGCTTCTTGAATGACTGTGATGCCTTTGTTCTGTAGGACATCACTGTTTCTTCTGCCTTCATGTCATTCTGAGTTCCGTGAAAGTTAATGATTGAGTTGCCAGTATTGAAGTGTAATGTGAAACCTATTCTCCTAGGAAATACGTGTGATATGAAGACTTAGCATATTATTTATGAGACTTAATTCCCACAATGTGTATTTTGTACTTCTATAGACTTCATTGACTTCATTGTTTTGCATTTTTAGTGGCAATATGGTAGGCACGTAATATAATCATAGTGATTTTGGAATTTTGAAGTAATCAGTTAATAATTGTGTGTGAATCATGACAGAAATCCTTTTAGATTAAATCAAAATCCCTGGCATTTTCTGGGGTCTGTTATTAAGGGCAATCCATTATTTTTAACAAAACACCTAACTGTTTAATGTTCCCTTTGTGATGTTCAGAAGCTCTGGGTTTGCTGTGATTAGGAGGAGACCATTGAACCCTCGGTGTTCGGAAGAATGGATGTTGAAATGGCGAGTGTCCAGGACCATCTGCTCCTGAGTGCCACCCTTCCGATATGACTGCCCCGCCCACCAGCAGTGTCCCGTTTGCCTCAACAGATTCTCTTTAATAGCTGGAAACCTTTGCAGCTGGGATTTATTTCCCCAAGGTTGGTGGCTCAGACTGTCAGTCAAAGCTGAGGATTTAGTTCCCTTGTGGGTTTTCATTCTTGCCTGGTCAGTTTGACAGTATTGGACTAGAATGGAAGCTGAGCTCACATGGGGATGAGGGCCAGAATAACTGGATCAGGGAACTCAGTGTGGTCATGCTAAGACAAATTATATAACCAGGCAGTCATCTCCTCTTATCTATTCTTAGATAATATTTTTAAGTAACTATCATATGACAGGCTGAAAGGAGGTACTTTGTGTCCTGCATCTTATGTCTAAAAGGGAACACTGGAGAAGAAAATACAGGTGCACCCTGCTGTTCAATACAGATTCGCTGCAATGCCAAGGAAGAACAAATGATATTACTGACCCTGGTGGTGCAGCTCATCAGTGTACTTATTTGGCCATTATTACTGTGTAGACCACTTCTGCGGTATCACGAGATGCAGAAACTGAGTTTCTTGTCCTCAAGGAGAATATATCTAGGAGAAATTTAATCTGATCAAAGATACTGTGCTGTCTGTGAAGCTAGTGAGCTGGAGTGGGAACAACAGGGCCTGCGAGCATCTGCCACGTAATTGAGCCTGAGGAGACGGTATTCATGTAGTAGGCTCCGAGAAGACTGGGGTCACACATAAATACGTGTAGGAACACGGCTCACAGCTGGATTTTAGGGGCAATTACGCAACTCTGACAATACTAAGCAAGATCTGATTTCCCTTTAGACTCCAGACCTGCAAAATAGGACTGTGTTATCTATCTCCTCTCACAGCAGTGCTTCATAATGTGTCTGCTTAGCCCCAGAACAATCCTTTACGTGAGCAAGTGAGTGACAGTCATTGACAAAATTTGCTGGGAATTAATTTTCTGCTGTTCCCCAGTGAACGCACGCATTTTGTGCTTCAAGATTATTGTTGCAGACAAAAGACATGCAGAATAAAATGGGGTTTTATTTGATCCACGTTAAACACAATACTGGAGGTTTCTGGGGGTTGGGAAAGTATTCCTATTTCTTCCAAAGAAGGTTAGATAGAGGCTAAAGTTGCCAGAGATGAAACATTAAATGCTTGAGCACTAACCTACCTGGAGATTGTTTAATAATGTTATATTCTGAGGCCATTGCTTCAGGTGTCTGATATATGGTTATTTTCAGTGTTTCTCTTCTGGAATATGGTACTCTTGGGGAGAATAAATAGGACTAGGAAATAAGACTTTTTTTTTAAAGCAGTTCCCTTAAGGTTGCCCACAGTTTATTCTGTGAAAGGACTGTTTTAGGGGAATCAACAAGATCTTGTATGCTAAATTAAATCAAAATGCAAGTTTACTGTTAGTATGAAACCTCCAAACAGCAGAAAATAAAAGCATATCTCTGGAATCAGCCTGACAGATTGGCTTTAGATCTTGGCTTTGGTCATACTGGCCATGTGATATTTGCCTAGGTACTAGAACTCTCTATGCCTTAAAAAGTACTCACCTTATAAAGTTATTGTGAGTTATAATGTAAGCATTAAATTAAATTAAAACTATTAAACATTAGTAATATTTCAAGTTGCATAGCCAGTATGTGTTTAGAATGTGTTGAACAGTACTGGGTATTCCTGATTGAGTGCACGTGGTTAACAAATGCTTGTGGTTGTGGATGTGGTTTCAAACACTGGCCATTTGCTATTGTTTCTCCCTGAGGACCACCGAGTTTCTTGCTTGTTAGTGACTGCTAGATTTTGTAGCTCCAGAAATGATTTGAGGAGCCACGGTGTGATTATGGCTACTTATGTGAAAGCCTAGCTTAATTTCTCAGACCAACTTCTTTCCCTAATGCTGTGTGTTGGAGAAATTTGTATGTAATTTATTCTGTGTTTCCAAAAGGGACCCAAAGTGTTTATTTGGGGTTTGTGTCCTCCAGCTGCACTGGCATTTCCTGGGGAGTTGTTTCAAGAACTATACACAGAGACCCCATTGTTCGCGAAACCACATGGCAGAGCAAATGTGACAATTGCTTTCTTGTTGGAAGCAAATCTGTGGTGAGTTTGCTGAGTGTGGAATTTCTGTTGAAAAATCTAATACAAGGGTCTAAGGGATCCTCCCTGCTTTGCACAGATTGTGACTGAACCAATGCCAGAGCTTTCAGATACATGGGTTACCTCTTCTATCCCATGGGGGCTGTGAATGCTTCCATAGCAAGTTCATGTGGGAGGTGGAGAATATTAGCCTCTCATAGCTTTCATCTTTAGAATATCTATTTTAAAACAAAGAGCAGATAAGGCCAACCTTCCCAGTATGAGACTGGACATCAGAATAGACTCAGTGGGTACTTTCTGAGAAGAAGGTTGAGAAACAGAACATAGCTAAAGTTTAAGAAGCTGATGGCTTCCTTTTAGTCTGACCTGCAGGCTTTAGTGTAGCTTAGTGGTAGAGTGGCTAGCCCAGCATGGGGGGCTGTAGTGTAGCTCAGTAAGTAGCATGGCTGGCCCAGCATGAGTGAAACCCTGGATTTGATCTTTAACATCAGGTTAATAAAACGAAAAAAGATGGAGCATGTGAAAATATCAAGACTAGGACAGCATGAACGACACGGGAGAGACATAGTCCAGCCATACCGTCTTAGAGGCTTGTCTTCTATGTGTGTGTTGTCCTCAATCTTTTCTCCTTACTTCTGTGGTTGGTGGATGAAGCCCCTCCCTCCCTCCCTCTGCCCTCTGTCCACACCCCAGCTCTTGGAGAGCCAGCCGCTTTTAGACCCTTTCTTTAGTCAATACAAACCGCATTAGGCTGTGTCCCTCTGCTATCTTCATTCTTGGGCAGTCACCAGAGAAATGATCAGTGTTTCTCACACTGACTACCTCAGGGTCACTTTAATTCTGGGGCAGACACAAATGTCCATGCATTTTTATGATCCAGAGACCTAAGGATCAATATATTTAAGAAAGAACCATCAATTGAGGCACCTGTGCTATTAATTTTTGTTGCTCTGAATAAGCCAGGACATTAAACATCAGCCAGATTCCGAAAATATATTTATGTATTTTCCATGCGTGATAAAAATAAACCATTGTAACAATATACTGCATATTAATGTATATGACATGTAATACATTAATAAGACAGTTTATCAACTTTATAAGGGGAGAACTTTATCTTTATTTCTTTAAAAATTTTGTAATAAAGTATTGGATCATTATTAGTTATTTGGAGAGAGAAAAAGACTTTCCCAACAGTGTGGATAGACTTGTGAGTATGTGTGGACACACTTCAGTCTGCTCAGTGTTTGCCTTAGCTGATGTTCTTCGGAAGCTCAGGCCCTGTTCCATCTTGCCTCTTCTTGGCCCAGGTGAGACTTTATCATAGGTAGACCCCCATGTGGCAGCTTCATGACTTTCAATCTCTGTGTCAAGGACAGTATAGCCTCCACTGTTCTGTAATGAATTCCAGTGGCATGTTATACTGTATGCCTGAAAATCAAGATTGTTCTATGGAAACCCAGCACAGAGTTGACTATGCTGGCCACCCTATCCCACCAGCTACCAAAGTTGGGGTGAAAGAAAGGGCAAATATTTTGTGTCTTTCAGCATGATGTCCCCTTCTAATTGGGTTTAATTAGTGCACTGACAAATTCATATGACTCCTTTTACCAATAGCCTTTCTGCTGGTTCATTCATTTTGCTCCTGCACTAGGTTTGTGATACAGATATTATCTTATAAAGGTACAATGCTTCTTATTGTTTACTGTTAATACATTTGCTTATTTGTGAACTGCTTTTTAGCTTTACAATTAGGCAGAAGACTGCAACATGCAAACTTGAAAATGCAGAGCATGTGTGTGAGCAGGATTTAGCAACAGAGACATAACAGGAAGGTGCTGGACTAGGAGACCCAGGGTTTGGATTTGAGGCCTTCTGTTCAGGCTGCCACCCTGGAGCCTGATTCAAGGACATTCAATGCCCTGTCTTCTGCCTGGCTCATTTTGTGAAGTGTTTTCATAACTCTTCCTTATCATCTTGCTGGGCTGTATGATGACTTCTGATTCCTTACAATATTTTCCTGGACAGGAAAAGTCGATGATGATGATGATGATGATGATGATGATGATGATGAAGATTATTGCTATTATTGTTATTTGCTAGTTTTAAAATTATCTCAAGGCTGTCAAATAGATGGGATGGATGGATGAGCATTAATTGAGGGTCCTGCCTTTGCTAGGAGCTTGGTCTATACCAACTTATTGAAACCTTGCAGATACTCTAGGGTATGGAACTGGTTATCTACATATTTTATGTAGCTGGAAACTAGACACATAAGATATTAAGCAATTTGGCCAATATCACAAGTTAGTGCTGACAAACTTCCATTTATCTACATTGAATGTATAAATGGCTTTGGATAGAATGGCCATTTTCACAATATTAATTTTGCTGAGCATGGAATATCTTTCTATTTTCTAATGTCTAACTCTTTCTTCAGAAATGTAAAAATTTCCCTGTAGAGATCCTTTACTTCCTTCCTAGATACTTTATTTTCTTTGGGGCTATTTTGAAGCATACATGTTTGTTGCTGGTGCATAAACAGGAACTGGATTTTTACAAATTGATTCCTCCATATTGCTTCAATTGTTGATCATTTTTAGACATTTTTTTAGGCAAAAATTTTGGAATCTCTTACATATAATATCATGTTACCTTCAAATAAGGATGGATTAATTTATTTTTTTCCTATTTGTAGTCCTTTAATATTCTTTTCTTGCTTTATTTATCCAGAATTTTTTTGAAGCAAATATTGAAAAGGCATGAAGGATGGTGGGCAGGCCTTTCTCATTCTTGATTTCAGTGGGATTATTTCTCCATTTAGGATGATGCTGACTGTAGGTTTCTCATATGTACTGTTGCTGACATTTCTTAACTTTCCTGAAGGAAGGGGAAATTTGGTTTTCTACATGAGGCTTAGCTAAGAACTACTGCCCATTAGCATGCTACAAGCTGTCAGACCCTAAATGGACTATGAAGCTTAATATGGAGAGACACATTTTGCATTTTCACTAAAAGTTGTCTGGTCTTGGTGGCAAACTTATAGCTACTTGTGATTTGATTAACTGAAAGGATACGATGTTTCAAGCCACTAGTAACATAAAGCAAGCAACTACTAGCTTTGCAATCAATCTAGGGGGACATGGAACATATCTTTAAAGTGGTTGACTTGGTGGCTTTCAATTATGGATTTGAAGTCTGAGATGTGTTATGAAGTCTCTACGTTTTTTATTCAGTAAATACTGTATATTTATTATACGTTATTAGAAGCTCATTGCTTTATTATAGGAATGGCTCCATTGTCTTCACCTGGGTAACACATTCTGATTTTTTTTTTTTTTTGGTGTGATGCAAGAGATATTTGCAACTTTGCTTCTGTCTTTACTGAAGTCAGAGTCCTTTTTAAGACTAATCATTTGACTTTGCGCTAATGAGATTAAACTCAGCAGGGACAGATATTTTCTTTTTTTAATTTTCATTCCTGTTATTTAATTGGCATTGCACACACATAATGAGACCAGGAAAAAAAAACACCACATAGCAATCTGTTCGATACAGATAACTTAGGCAGATGCAGCCAGATGTATCCATGGTGACCTCCTTGACTGTCTCACCCCACATGTATTAGGGAAGGTGTCCCAGAAGGCTTAACTCTCTGATTGCTGAATAGGTGTTTGCTTCTTCCACAATAAAGGGCATTTATCTGTCTTTGTTTTTCTTTCCTAATGGGAGTGGCCTGCTCAGCATTAGTGGGAGTGCCACTGCCTAGAGTTGAGTGGGTGCTCATCCCTGGTGTTAGTTGCTGCCTGACTGCCCTGTGACTTCAGAGTTGCATGGGCTCCATCTTGGCGTGTCCTCAGCTATGGAGAAATATTGCATTATATGAAGGCCAGTAGATCATGTGACATGCATGGACTTTTTCTCATTGTGTACCAGGTTTATATAGTAAATTCAACTTTTTCTTCTAAAAAGATACCATATTATTATTATTCCTATTCATGATAATTTCATACACATATTCAATGAAATATGATTCCATTACCCTCTTTTTCTTGTCCAACTCCCCCTTAACATACTATTGCTGTAGGTAATCAGGAGCTCACAGGGTGAGCTCACAGCTCTCTGATGAATCACAGTAGCGTTAGCATTTCAGTGCCTTTCCATGGATTTATGGATTCAGGATCAGTTTCTTAATCTAGAGGTGCTCACCAAGGCACTGTTACATGGCAATGATGCAAAGCTTCAATACACGAGTAAAAGATTTTTTTCTTCCAAAACAGGTCATGTGAAAGTGTTGCTAAGTTCCATCTTCCATGGAACAAACGAGGTGATTCTATCATACTTCCTGGAACTTTCCTTTGTTTGTACAATACATGGACCAGGAAAATTCCCATGCCAGTAATATACAGGAGATTATCAAACTGTTGAACAGATGATGCAAAGGAAGTTCCATTCACCCCACTACATTCTGCCCTCTCTTTTGGTTTTCCTTACTCTAAAACTGGTTCTCTTCAATGCCTTGATAATACAGGAACCCAGAAGGCATCATCATACCCCATTTTCTCTACTGAGAGAGAGAATTTCCTTGTCTTCATTTCCAATACTACCACCATGGCCCGTTCTGTGATATATGACCAGGGTAATAATGCCCCAGTTACTTTGTAAAACTGTCACCCTCTGCTCTTCATTCCAGGGACTGTACTGCTGCTTTAAAAAGCAAGTCGGATCGTTTCATTGCCACATTTAAGACCTTTAGTGGTTTCCATTATATTTGGGCATAGTGAGCTAAAACCCCTAAACCCAAACAGAAGTCGATTTGATTCTTACCATGGCCTGCAGGGCTCCATGTGATGTGGGATCTGGCCATTATTTGCCAAGATGCTAAGCTCTCTTATTTGGACTGCTGCTATAGGACCACATTTCTTTCTCTCTTTGTTGAAGACAAAACCATCAAGTTTCCCCCATGGTCCTTTCCCCAGCCCATCATGCGGTACCCATTCTTTCTGTTTCTACTTCAGCCACAATTTGCTCTCAGTTCTCAACCCTGGGCAGGTTCCTGTCTTGGGACTCTATCCTTTGTCTGGAACATCTCTTACCCAAGCTTGGATGTTAATGTCGCTTTGTGAGGTGTGTCACTGTCCCTTCTACCTAAGTTGTTTGAGTTGCAGCAGTTTTTGAATCATGCATAACACTGTCATTTGAAATTTATCACACACTCCTAGAACCCATTTGTGTTACCTTAGAACAGTTTGCCCCTTATATCTGTCCTGCGGGTATATATTTATGATGTGAACTCTAACCACTCACTGTATTGCTTTAAGAGTTATCTTTAAAATATAAGGGACTTGCTTACAATGACACCAGCATTTGTAATTGTTGGGTCACCCACTAGGGACAATTTCTAAATGTTTGCTAATCCCCATTCCTTCTTTATTACCAATTATGTTCAGTTTAGGTTAATTTGCTGAATGACAATTCATCAAATGGCCCATTTCCTTAATTTATGTGTTTTATTTTACTATTAGTCTACAGACTTTGCCTTGGTCTTAACACTAAAGGATGTTAAATTGACCTCTGCCCCAGTTCTCTGTTATTTGAACTGTATATGGCTGGCCAATTTGGCACCCGTGCCACTGTGTCTTTCCTAATAGAGCCTGAGCTCTTTATGTATCTGCTCTTCGCTCACAGCTGTGAGCTTCCAGGAGAATGGGGCCCCATCCATGTTTCAACTACACTGTTTTGTTTGAGGCTCAGGGAGATGAGTTTTGGATGAAAATCTAGACATGAAAAACATTTGTTTTCGTTCTGGAAGAACATAGCCCACCACACAGGCTCTGTGTCAGGTCAAGTTTCCTTCATGAGGAAGAAAGAGACAGGGTTGTGGACAAGCACCAGCACTGTGCTTTCTGTGAGAGGAAATGTACATGGCAGGCCAGGCAGATTTAAAGTCACCAGCTTTTAAAAGTGGCTCAAATTTCAAGTTCACGGAAATTCCAAGAGTCTACAAGTTGGCGCTTTCTAAAGTCTCCAGATGTTTATATGTGACCCAGGAGCTGATAATGCCTAGTGGCCACATTAGGACTGTTAAATCATCATTTTAAAGAAATCAAAAGCTTGGCTAATGTGATCCCCACTTAAATGCGTGGTAAGTCCCTGGTGATGTAAAACACAAGTTTGTCTAGAGTCATAACCCAAGAACACAGAATGGAGCTGCATGGAGCCATTCCCAAGATATGGGAATTTAGCTGTGATATGGAACTTGCTAGATTCATGTTCACCTACTGTTCTCTCACTTCAGAGTTGGGAGAGTATAAGAGCATGAGCCATGCTATTCCTAGTACCATGGAGGCCACATGAGGATGTTACAGATTCTGTGTTACAGAGCCAGCCATTCAACAGAGTCCTTGAGCGCACTACTGTGTACTTGGACTTTCTGCTTATTTATCTGTTCCAGACTGCGTATTCTTTATGACTGTTTACAGTCTTTGGGTTTTCAGTTTTCATCTGAAGGCTTTTGCTTTCAGTATAGATGTCTCTTGCCTAAAATGAGATTCCTAGTCAGCCCTTGGGTAAATGCCAAGACCTGCATTTGCCATATACGTATCAGTCTAGGAAACATTTGACAGAGTGGTAGAGAAAGAACAACCTGAAATATCGAAAGCCAGAAACTAAAATATGGGAACTATAGATATCAGGTTGTAATTATTCTCATGCAAAAGGACTCAGAAAGTAGTTGCTGACATAACATGAAAAAGCGTATCATTTTAAGGCTCTTGATGAGCGTCACATGGTTCCTGGGAAAGTTTCAGTAATCTGCTCCCTTGGAGCAGCTCATCTCTCACCCAGGGCTGCACTAGCCTTTGTGGCACCTTGATGTGAGTTGAACAAGGTGCCCTTCCTCACTCTGAACAGCCCTAGATTGGCTTCACCTCCTTGCCCTGGGTCCAGGTTCCAGGTTGCAGATAACACAACAGTGTGTCAGAGTTGGTTTCATTTGGAAGGTTTTTGTGTTTTGATTACCTGGCCAAAATTTGATTCACTCTGTCTATATTTCTGAGTAGATAACTTAATCTTTCCTTTCTTATCACTGGTAGATGCACTGCCAGCCCTCTATCTCATCCTTCAGTACAGTTCTGTAGCAGCTGTCATTCATTAGTAGCACATAAACCTAGTGCACCCACATTCAGTGAAGTTGACTTGGTCCCATAACTTTTAGGTGTGCTGCATGCCTTCTAGGTCTCATTTCTCTCAAGTCTTCTAATGGATCACTTGCTAAGCAACACTGGCCTCTGATATGTTCCCCAAACACACCTTTCCTAATCACACAGACTCTGAGGTTCCAGGGCTCACAGTTTCTACTACCACAAATAGGACTCATTCACTCCCTCAGCCTCTTCAGGCACAAACTGCTTTCTCCTTAGAGAAGCATTTTCCAGCCACTGTAAACCTCTCACCTCTTTTCCTACTTACCTTGCTTTATGCATCTTCTCATACTGCTCTCATATGTTTAATGTTCACACCGTCATTGTAATAGCCATCCCATGTAGGATGGTGGGCTCACAGGTAAAGGTTTTATTGTATTTATAAATGTATTGAAACTGGGTCTGGCATAAATGTAGGTAGGGCCTCAAAAATATTTGTGGGGGATAAAAGGTGAAAAAAAATGAACAGAATTAAACTGTCCTTCTTCAAATGCTACAATAGCACATTATCCGTATGGTTGGGATGGAAACCGTTATGCTAAGAGAATCAACAGACACAAAAGGATTTTGGGATTTGCGATGGAAAGAACAGTGAGAGACTTACTGAGAGTCAGGAACATTTCTAGACAATGTCTCTTACAATTTGGAAAGAAGGTCAAGCTGATCAGTGAAGAGAGGAAGCTGTCTACTGGGAGAGATAGCAACTAAATGGTCTGTCTCATGGTCTCATTCACTGGCATCTATTACCTGCTTTTTCCTGGAATAAAACTGTCATGACATGTTGGAGTGAGAAAGGGAGTGATGGAAGCCTAAGCCAATCACCACCACCACCATCATCATCATCATCATCATCATCATCATCATCATCATCATCAGATTTTTCTAAGAGCAGAATAACCCCATGACTTTCTTTCTAGGCAAACCCAAAGGTATCCCAAATGTCTGGGAGTAGTCATACCTTCTCAAGTTATAGCAGTGGGTGAGAAAGACGTCTAGGCTGATGGCCTCAAAAGCAGCCATACCCTGGAGAGTGAATTTTCTGTATACACCTTATCATGAGATGAGCAACTGATAGTTTCCATAGTGCTTTTCTTTAACTCTCATAACAAAATGTTACTAGTTGAGTGGCTTACACAATGCAAATCCTACACATTCTATAAAGGTCAGTCTCCAAACAGACCTTAGATCACTCCCATGGAGAAAGGAAAAGAAGAGCAAGATGGGGGAAAGGTTGTACTCATAAATAAATCCCAATGAGTGTATTGGTCAGGAAGGTCAGGAGGTCAGGAAGATTAAGAGAGTGTGTATATATGTGAAGGGGAGCAATTCGTAGTTCTTTGATTTTACCCCTCATAGAGATTTCAAAACTATAGGGGCCTGAGCCAACAGTAGGCTTAGTTATTTTGGATTGATGACTTCGGATGTAATATGTAGAATGGACTAAATATGGCATTTTCAAACTATTTACAGGAGGTGATTTGACATAAATATCCAATGTAAAGTTATTTAATCCATCTAAACTATGTTTTATGTTACTTTAATTTCTATATGATGAAAAGGAAGGAGAGAGAATTCTGTGAGGAATAAACCTCTGGGAATGGTTGTATACTAGAGTTGACATGTTCAGGCTACTGGGAGGAGGAGCTAAGCTGAGGTATTTGGAAATAAAGGAACCGAGACTGTCAGATTCAACTCCTCTTTATATCAAATAATCTCTTCTGACGTCTTCAAATACCCTTTTATATGGGATGTTCATAGCTGTATTTCTTCTTTGTAAGTTTGGTGTTTCAGTTGATTTTCTCTGTGCTTTGGCCAGCTTGTGATTCTTTTAATATTCTTCCCCTCGTGGGTATTGTCAGAACTACAGGGGGTTAAGCCAACAGTGACTTGAGTTCTTTTGGATCTATTGCTTTGGATGTAATGCAAATTGACTAAACATGATATTTTCAAACTATTCATATAGGGTTATTTGACATACAATACCCAATATAAAATTAATTATCCTTCTAGCCCACATTCTTTGGTGGCTTAACTTTCAGGAGGCTTTAGACATGCTTTGCCACTCAGTTTGCAGGTAAAAATGATGGTAATCTCTCTCCTCCCAAGGCACAAGTATTTTATATAACAACAGTTCAAATTTAGGTCATCCTACACAATTTATGTTGTCATTTGACATTTTATGTTCTTTAAATTCAAATGCCCCAAAGGCCATGATTTCTAGTATTTGGTAAATTCTAACATTTTAAAATAAAACTTTCAGGTCGTACTTTCAAATTTATCTGAATGTGAATTCCATCTTAATTTGCCGCTTACTAGTATCTGTTAAAAATGCAAAACAATACACTTTTTTTAACCAGTAGAAAATCTTGTATCATTTCTCCTTGCCCCAGAAATCATAATTCAGTTTACTTCCCACACAGAAAAGCATTCTAATGCAATATGGTATGATGTTGGAAAGTCCTTCAGCTCATCATACGTCTCTAGAACAGAAGTGTGTGTTATGTAAGATTACATTTTAAAAGATTTTTCTATAACGTCAAAGCTTAGAAGGTGTGAATATTTTTCTTCTAGATTGGGTTACTGTCACAATTGTTTTTTATATATAATTATCAAGAAGCTAAAATTTATTGTATTTTGCAATCAGTTGCTTTGTTGGTAATACATTCCGTATTGAATTCAGTTCAGGAAGGCTTTTAGATGACTTGGTATAAGCCCATGCTTCTTATCTCCTTTTCACTCGAGAGGATCCACCAGAGTAGTATTTCCCTTGGGTGCTTATTCTTTGTTAAGCAAGGGTGTGTTATGAGTGGGAGAATCCCTGTATGACTGCAAGTGCTATTCCAGATCATTCTGTTTTAGGCATGTGTACTCAGAAGCTAAACATTGAAATTATGGACCCACAATCCTCAGATGTCTGTGTTGCTCTTGGGGTGACAGTAGCCTCCTCTGAAGAGTGTTATCAAGAAATGCTGCAGAAGTTCATTTCAGGCTAATACTTGGGAAGAATAGATACTGGACCCAGCCTAGTCTTCAGTCTCAAGATACTCATTGAGGTGGCTAGACACAAGAAATAAAATGATTTGGTTGTGACTGGAAGAATGGATTTGTATTTGTTTTAATAAGGAAAACAATCAAAAAGCAACTTAAACTGATGGATTACCATTCCTTAAAGAATAGCCAACATTCTCAGGTGATAGGAAATTAGCTTAACTCAGCGAAGGCGAAAATTACTTATTTTAAGAAATCTTTAGAAATTAATTTTAATACAGTTGGACTACCGTAAAGGGAGAAATGACCTCAGAAGCCACAAGATCTTCTGTGGTTCAAATGAACAAAAGATTAGTGTGGATGCCAAAGAGGACAGCAAGGGTTTATTATTGATGGCTTTTATAATTTTATGGGAGGTTTTCTACCAGGGCCAGATAATATACAAGCCAAGTGGGCATGTCAACCATAAGACAAACAACGGTCTTAATAGAATTGCAGAATTGAACTGCTTTGATGGAATTGGCTCAAGGGAAAGCAGGACAAGGGACATATTTGTACAGGGTAAAGTATTGTCCTAGAATGAAGTATCTCATATAATACAGCTTTTAAAATAAGCTCAGTTTACATTTGAGACCATTTGTTTGAATTAAAAAGAAGTCCTTAGATTAGAACATGAAGAAGAATAACAATAGTCCTGTGTTGACCTGAAGACCACCTGGAACTCTATTGTGATTTGGTAACAAGGTCAGTATTATCAGCTCTTTTCTAATTTTCAGGGTAGGGATGACATGTCTACCCACTCTTGTGACAGGTACACATGCTGGACCACCATGGAGAGCTCTTCTGTCCGTCCCAATTGCAGGACTTACTCTTTGATAACTCTGCTCCTAGACAGACAATTACATAACAGTGAAGCTCTCCAGTGACCTTCTGCTGTCCCCTTGGTTTCTTGGCAGGTGTGATATACTATTTTAATATAGGAAGTGTTAGAGAGTGTCAGGCACTGGACACTTCAGAACATTTTTTTGAGAGAAAGTACAAGAGTGTTCCTTTGCTTTTATTTATGCTCTGGCTTCCTGATGATGCACCTTTATTGAAAAGATGTAAATACCTCCGCTACTGTGAATTTATTCTGGGATATCTTTAATAATAAAACTTTTGTTGCTAAGAAAAGTAATTGTTTCAAATACTTTCATCTTTTATGTCCTTGAGGTCTCTGGAAATTAAAGTAAAGATAATGTCATTAAGTATTTGTAAATAAAATAGGTTACTATTTGTATTTAAACAGATTTATTTTGAAAAATATATTAATTTGTGGCTGGAGATGTAGCTTAATGGTAGTGTGTCTTGCTTAGCATGTATAAGGACCAGGGTCCAATCCTCAGTACCACATATGGTGATGGTGATGATGATTCTAGGCAATTTTTAATAACTCAAATGGATATATAATGAATATAATATAAAGATTCTCAAAATTAACAAGTGAGACAAAGATTATATTTATATAATATTGTTGTATTTTGGAGAATCTGGCCTCATTTTTCAGCAACTACACAAATGTTGGGTGAAAATATCACTGGTACAAATTTTATTTATTAATTAATTTCATGATATTTAGCTTCATGAGTGACAAATGTCATGTTGCTGTGTTTATATTCAAACTATGAAATCATTGATGTATACTTCATAGATTAATACTTTAAAAATCATATAAATCTAAAAATCATATATATCATATAAAGTATACATCATAGATTAATACCTTATTCTGTAATTTGTATCTTCAAATCTAAAATATACCTTGAGCGATAGTCACTAGAACATTTTGGTTCTTCTTGCTATAGGTATAACCCACAATTTTGAATTATACCAAGACAAACATGAAGGGACATGGAAAGGGGTGGAGAGACTGGAGGATTTAATATTTAGAAAAGTGCTTACTTGGGATTAAATGACCTTGCCTGTAAATCAGAAGAAAAAATTGTCAGCTGGGAACTTCCTCATTTGTAGCATGTATAAGCAGCAGGAAAATGAGCCAAAGCACCCTTTGGAGCAAAACATCATAGAGCATGCAATCCAATTCACTCACGCTACTGTCTCTCCAATATATATTACTAGAGATAAATTAGGTGAGGCCTCGGTACATCTCACTCCTCGACAGGCTGTTCCTGTTAGTAACATCTTTATTTTATTGTCCAAGGTTGAAGAACTCTTGCCTTTCCAAACACCCAGAGCCAGATAAAGTGAGTTTGTGCTGAGTTAGCATCTTGTGATAAGAAAATGGTTGATTTGCAATATTGAGAATAGTAAGACTTTGGATTGCATTACTTTTGGAAGCATTATGAGTTAGAGTAACATTTCTTTGTATTAATTGCAAAGTACCAGTGCTCTGCTGTTTCTGGAAATCCTGTCTGTTGGTTTGATGTCATGGACACCTTCCTAGCACGATTCCGTCTTATCTTTTTAGACTGACAGAGAAATGTCAGAAAGGCCACCTGAGAATGGTAATGATTCTCTATCAAGAAAAGGTCTGCCTTCTGTCCTCCTTGAAAAATATTATTATAATATTTTACTGCTAATTTTATCTGTCTTTCCTATCTGTCCAACTGTCAATTACTAAGTAATTAGTTAGAAACAAGGTACTGCTATGCAGCCCAGGATGGCCTAGAATGCACGATTCTTTTCTCTGCCTCAGCCTCCCATGTGCTGGAATAATAGGCACGTGCCACTGTGCTAGCCCAACTTTGTTTCGGTATCATTGAGTGTATTCTTTGCCAGTCTGTCCTGTTTCCATGTGGATAAACCATCTTTTGTTCGTACTTCTTCTGCCCCTCTGATCTCAGCTACTGAACTTTAACATCCCTGCCACCATGGGGAAGTGCTCAGGGTTGATATTTTCCATCTAATATATTCCCTTTCTAAGACAGTCACTGTCTTTTCATGGTGACTCAGTTCAGGATGTCAGTGGGGAGAGTGTTCCTGGAGAGTTTTCAGTGAGTTTATATATTAACAAAGGGAGCATCAGAGAAATGTCATGGCCAAATTAGATTTTACTTATTATCCTTGAGAGCCCATTTTGTACTTTTCTTCCCAGATTCAGCAATGCAAAAAAAAAAAAAAAAAGAATGTCTGAATGACACAGAGCTTCTAATGAACATTAATACCTAGGACAGTTATTTTTCCAGTGTTTTAATGGTCTTGGTTTTTGAGTAGTATTAATGAAAGCAGCCATGCTCTGAACTGCAATGTTCTTAACAATACAAGAAAGATATTGTCTTCTGTGAATTTAGACCATTTTTTGGGGTTTGAAGGAAGGAAGACATTCAGAGATTGTGACTCTCATCAATGGCATGTGGAGATTTGGGTAATGTACTCAGCATAGGGGGAGGACATCAGAACAGCACAACTGTTGAGAGGCAGGTAGAGAACCTCACTGCTCCCTCTTCAGCTGCTGATTTCAGGACTTCTACTCCAGTTACTCCTTGACTCCTCTGTTCATGGATTTAAATGTTCTGGCAGAGGATTATATTCATTATGAATTCCCTTCTTACTAGGAGACTGCTAAATTATTCTGATAGGTTGGACTTTCAAAAATACTGTAGGGAATGTTTATTGTGTACTTATGAGAGGCTCAGTACAGGCCCGCTAGACCAGACATCGCCCATTGAAGGGGTCTCTGCAGGTATCAGGCAGAAAAGAAAACCACTCGATGAGAATTAAAATCTGGTTCAGATTGACTCCGTCAACTTGAACCAAACTTTGGGGAGTCTAATACCAGTTGGCTTATTCCCAACATATTAAATGCCTGGTACAATTCAGAAAAACCTTTCCTAGTGTAATACAATACCAGGTGCACAAGGAAGGGTAATTTATGTGGAAACAACTCAGGGTAGATGTCACTTCCTAAGAAGATGGGCTCTAGAGAGAGGCTACCTGTACTAGCTTAATGGCCTGAGGAAGGGTCTGGCCTGGTCTCAGTCCTAGCATAGAGATCGTTTAGGCTATTAGCCACTTCTGGTCCTGGATGTGGGAGCCTGGGGGTTCTCTGGCAACAAGGGTCATTTAGACTATTAGGTATCTCCAGTCCCGGTTGAGGGAGCCAAAAATAATGGTCTTGAGTCTGGAAACATCATTCTGGGGAATTAGGGTGAGCCTGTCCCTACAGATAGCAAAAAAGGTACCAGGTCGTTAACAATGTCCACTCTCAGCTCTCTGGGTGGAATTCATGTATTTGATTTTATCTGCATGGAGGAGACACCCCTACATGATTTACATTCCTGGTTCTCTTAGTGCTGCTCTGTGGGTACAAGACCCATGCCCTCTACAGTCCATGTCTAAGGAGTCCTTAGAAGCAAGACTTTAGTTACCCTCCATAGGCTCACAAGACAAAGAACTGGCTTATTATTCATCCCATGTCAGATCACAAAGATCTGTGACACATGTACCTTAGCCTCCTCCTTCTGATCCATTCCTGCAGGTCAGCATGGAAGAGTAAAGGTGGAGAAGTAACACCACATGCTTCCTCCTCCAGTGATGTTTTTCTATCTGTAACAATAGTGTACCGGAGGAGGGAAAAAAATTCCAGATTAGATGAGAATTTGAGGTTTGATAATTACCTTGGGGTAATTATTTCCAAATTGAAAACCATTCTTGTGCCTAAAACAGACTTGAAAGAATCTCTAAGAGAATTTATCCAAATGTCAGGGAAGAATGACTCAGTTTGAATGGGCAATAAACCAAAGCAGGTTGTGTTTGCTTGTACCCTCTGTGCACAGCTTGTTCCATTAGACAATTATAGCTGTTACTGCCCAGTTCGTGGTATGTCAGTGCAGAGCAGCTGGGTTGCTTTAAGGAGATGGAATCCTAGGTCATTAAAAGATGCTCTTAGCTAGTCTTTGCTCAGATGAAATTTCATGTATGCCAGGGGCCCTCAGTGGTACCACTCCTCATGATAATTCACTGCAGAGTGAGTCAGAGCATGGGACAGCAGCATTCTGACCTGGTTCCCTTACCACTGTGCTCACCCATGTGTGGCTTCTTCCTTCCTAGCTCATTAGAATGAAGGCTCAAAGCCTCTGAGTTTATTCACCCTGATTCCATTACATTCTCAAGGATTAAAAATCTGGGAAATCTCTTCTCTTCTGCTCTATATTAACTCCATTTCTTTCCACTTACTCATTTTATTCTCTACCTACTTTCTTCTCCACACCTTCAAGTTTTCCTTCAGTTTGGTGCTGTTTCTTGGATACAGCAGCACAGGTTGCAGTGGGAATTGCAGCTGGGTCAGAGGTCGCATTCATAGCTGTATGCTTTCCCTTTCCCACAATTCCGTGGCTTTTGCCACAGAAGGAACAGCATGGGGAGGAGTCAAGGATGTGATTAATACAAAAAGGGGATCAATTTTTAGCTTAGATTTTGGTTTCCCTTTCAGGAAAAAGATTGAGATCCTGTTGCCACACTGTGCATTTTGAAATAAAACTATTGTTTTAGTCTTGTCTGGAATTCAGTGAAATGTGCATGCACAAGCTCAGAGCTGTGACAGTCTGGTCCCACTTAATGCAGTTCAACAATGCTAGCTGAAGCAGTCACTGTGAGGATACACACCATCAATGAAAGGCAGAGGGCTGAGCAGGTTTCAAATGTTCGTCTGCACTGAGCTAGAAACTCCTCATTTGTTTTCCCTTTCTGAGAATCACCTCACTCTGTTAAGACAAGGTGACAACCACGCCTGAAGTAGCTTTTCTAAACCAATTTGCTTCAGGCATATGGGCACAAACTTTGGAGGAAAGCTGTACTTGATGAGAGAATGTTTTACCAGCTCAAAGAGCTTTCTCGTAGTGACCAGATAACTGTGTTATTTTTTCAGAGGCCTGAGGCTTATCCATGGACTCTAGTTCCCATTCTCACACCCACAGGCAGAAGGAACTCTGCAAGCCTAATGGCTTGGTAGACCTTTATCTGTCTTAGTTCTAACATGGTGGAAGACCATTAACTGATGGAGGCTGATGTGAATGCTAACTGTATTTTCTCACTTCTTTTCTGTTAATGGGCCTCAGAAGATATGTGGGTGATTTAGACTGTGGGCCTGACTTTATGTTGTCACAAATAAACATTATTAGTTGAAGTGGTCTGATTATCAAGTTCTGTCCTTGTCATCTGAAGACAAATGTGGACCCTGACACTCTGGCCTCTCATGGCTCACATAAAACAAGAACTACAAGATTCTTTATTCAGAGAAATGGAATTAAGAAAACTTCGAAGTGAAAGAAAAGTCATGGATTCTCATCTCTCAGTATTGAATAGCTCCATGCAATATTATAACATTTCTGCTGATTCTTAAAGAAAAGCTGAGTCATAAGATTCTGTCCATATCTCTTAGTTGAGATACCCAGGCTATGAATGTAGTAAATTGAAAACTTCTGAAAGAGTTGTCTTAGCATTATTATGTATTGGTCAGCCTGAGAAGAAACCCTGTGCTCATGTGTATGTATGTGCTTTTGCATGTGGCTGGGTGCAGACATGAGTGAAACAAGGGAGGAAGGAGAGAGACACCTGCAAAAGAGAAGAGGAGAAGCTTCTACATACTCTGATGAACCTAGCTTTGCCTCTTAGGGTGTCTTTATAGAAAATGCTTCAAGGCATAGGTCTTCCCTAAATTAAAGGCATGAAAGAGATTTCTGAAACTCAAAAATGACCGAAGGCTTCCCTTCCTGCTCATGATGCTGTGCTGGGCCACTGAGGTGTTGAGTGTAGTTGCTGATATAGTATGAAGTTCCAACTCTGAGTAAGGGTCATGCTTAAAACTATAGGAATAGTAATGTTGAATTGAGAACCAATTAAAATAAAAATAGTATTAATTATTATTCTGTATGTCTTTGTATGCATGTATGTTGTGAGTGGGTGTGGGTATGGGTGTGAGTGTAAGTGAGGTCAACTTCTGGGGATTGGTTTTCCTTCCACATTGTTTTGAGGCAGGATCTCTCTTCTAGTTTCGGCTGTGCTGTGCATTCTAGGCTAGCCAGATTTCATCAAATTTCTAGGATAATCTCCTGTCTCTGACTCCCATCCACCCTGAGGAGTGCCAGGACTACAGATTCAGGTCACCATATCCAGCTTTTTCATGTGCATTCTGAGGATCAAACTTTGGTTGTCAGGCTTTTACCTGCTAAGCCAATTTTATCTCCCTGGCCCTAAAACCAATTAAACTTTTGTCTCTAACTCAACTACAGGACTAAATAATGTGCTCAGGTGATTGCAATGTGAATAGGGTATTTGTACTGTCAACTGGAATTTTGATAGATGGTATGAAAAGGAGTGGATGGCTTCAGTTTTCCAGTAATTTGAAGAAGATATTTTTGCAAAAGAGGTTACAGTTTTCCACCTTGAAATCATCCAGGAACAAATCAAATGTTAATGATGGATAATATTTTAATACCCCTTTAAAAGCATATTGATCTAAATTGTTCTGGAATCTTTGAATCATTAGTTAGTATTCAGGGGTTGACTATCATGTAATGAGATGGCTTGTAACGAACTCATTAAAACACATTCAATTGAGAAAAAAATAAATCGAATGTAGACTATTTGTAAGGCAAGCTAGGGAAACTAAAATGCAGAAGACACAGTCTTTGCCCCCAAGGAGCTTCTGTATTGTAATAATTTTTACACTTTCACGTAATCACCCTGGAAGGCTGTCATCTTCCTGCCTTGAGATTACTCTTATGAAACATTTAGGACAGTGGTTCTCAGCCTTCTTAATGCTGAGGGCTTTTAATTCAGTTCCTCATGTTGCGGTGACCCCCCCAACCATAAAATTATTTTCATTGCTACTTCATATCTGTAGTTTTGCTACTGTTAAGAATCATTCAGAATCATAATGTAAATATCTGGTATGCAGGATGGTCTTGGGCGACCCCTGTGAAAAGGTCATTCAACCCCTAAAGGGGTCAAGGCCCACAGGTTGAGAACTGCTGAATTAGGACCTTCCTCATAGGAGTTGTCTTCAGAGAAAGTTTTGCACATTTGCTTCTGTATGCACAAGCACACTACAGCCACTGTTGCATTTATTTCTTTGTACTCTTAGTAGCAAAACGTGGTGTGTAAATCAAATCCTGACTCAGAATTTTTTATGGAGTCCTGTAGCTAATTATAATTAAAATAAACATAATGCCCGAAAAAGCAAAATAGTGATAATATTCTGTGACACATGAAATTTACATAAAATCCACATTCAGTGTTCACAAACAGCATTTATTGTCATTTGCAAAGCTTGCTCATGCCTCGTGCACTGCCTGCCTCTGCTTTCCTGCTACAGCTGACTTCAGTAGCTCTTGCAGAGACCGTGTACCTGGAGGCCCACATATTTACTATCTTGCCCCATAACTAAATCATGCTTTGGGACAATTTATTTGTTTTCTTTGAACAAAACTTGTAAAACTGTTGTTTTACAAGATTTGACTTTGAAATTGATTTATAGTCACTCTTCAATAATAAAACATTTTTACAGATCAAGATTATATCTTATTTCATGGACATTCAGAGAATTCTGAATCAAGTTTCTGAAGGAATGACCAATATGTTCACAAATGCTGCAATGAAAGGGGGCGTTCCTGAGATAGGATAGAAGGAATATGGAGAAGTAAAGGAGAAGGAGTGATAAAACTCACCTCAGTAGTTCACCATAAGACCTGAGAGAGTCATGGAATAATGTCTGCTGCATACAGCAGAAACATGGACCCACTGTCCTTTGTCCGAATGTCTTGCTTGTAGTTCCTTGCATCTCTGATGTGATTTTCTCTACTTGGGAGCCTGTAGACTGCCACTTCTCCCTCTGGTATTCTCTACCTTGTGGTGACTTTGCTGATGGCCTCCATTGTCTTCCCGCTTCTGACAGTGTTAATTGTCAATTTGACAGAATCTAGAATCACCTGAGAGAGGGTCCTCTGGGTAGATCTATGGGTTGTTATCTTGATTGGGTAAACAATTGTATGTGGCACCATTTCCTGGTTGGTGTCTGGCCTGTCAAGTAGGGAAAGAGAGCTGAGCAGAAACATGCAATCATTCTCTGCTGCTTAACTGTGGATACAATGTGACCAGTTCTCTCAAGCTCCTGTTGCTATGACATCCCCACAGTAATGGACTGTACCTTGAACTGTGAATGGAAATAACCATTTCTCCCCTCATTTACCTTTGTCAGAGTATTTACCATAGCAAGAGAAAAGAAACACAGACACTTCTGTGGATATTTTACAGCCCTCTAGGTATTTCAGGTTAAGACATTTTGATGGGAGGGAAAATTGTTAGCTTTGACAGTGGCTAAGATATAAAGGGTGACCCTGATGTGCACAGTGCTTGATTAGGTCCTTCCTCAGTTTGTGGGACAGTTAAGTAACTCTCAGTGAGCAGGCAAAGCTGGCCTAAGTTTGACCTATTACCCCTACTTGGTGACTGATTTGGAAGAACCATCAGCTGACTTCTTGGTCTTCTAAGAGCCTGGTGTAGGGTTCTCTAGGTATCAGGAACTCTACTCAGATGTGCATTTATCCTCACCATCATTGAGGAAAGCAGCCAAATGTCTTCAGCCTGGTGAACATGGTCAGGAAACGCCAGCTGAAGCCCACTAATCCAGGTCTGACTGAAGACAAATCTCTGAGACTTTGCAGGGAAAACTGCAATCATCAAGTGTCATCCAGAAAAACTGAAAGAAGAGAGTGAGTCACATTGAAACTAAGTTTAAAATAGTCAGTAATTACCAGCCAGTGATCCTCAAACTTCTTTAAACGCATGATGTTTTTTCTGCAATAAAAAAAAAAAATTGGCCAATTTTCAGAAATTTTATTAGCACATGCAGACATCTTCATTCCATATTCAAGATATTTGAATCTTTATAAAGAATCATCCATATTTTCAAAATTGCAATCTCTCCCCCACTCTATTCTTTCCTCTCTCCCTCCATCCTTTGCATCCCCTCCAACTATTGTTTCGGTCACCTGCAAAAATTTGCCTCTGTGGATTGATTTGAATATTTTAAGTAGATCCAGACTCTATGTGAAGTGGGAGGTTAATACCTAGGCAGGTTGCTCCACTCGAGAGAATGGTCCAGGGCACAGAGAAATGAAAGGGACCTAGACTTCTGGAGGCAGCTCTGTGGTTTGAATCCCATCACAGATGTCCATCCTTGTTAACTTGTTTGTGAGTCACATTTGCTTTTTTGGGGGACCTAGGGCACCTCACTATAGTATGGATGCGACTCTCTCTGGAGTAAATATTTAATTCCTCTTATTGTCAGGTTGACTTGTTTCCTCCTAAAACTCTGGGAAGCAAAGCAAGAAAGACTTTGGCTCTGAACTTGGATCTCAGACCTAACCCAACACACAGTGACAGAATAGACAGCTTGGATTATATTAAAGGTGTATTACCTATTGCTGGGATTACATAAAAACATAAAAACCATAAAAACACCTGTAATGTCAGCATTTTGGAGATGAAGTCAGGTAGGATGGAAAGCTTGAGACCAGCCTGGACTTACCTACTGAGACCCTAAAACCCTTCAAATTAAAATTTAAAATATTTATTAGGGATGCAGTAGAGAGAAGGGAAAGGGATCCTTTGCACATTATTTTATATTTACTACTTTATATGGAATTACCTTCTCTATTTTTACCATTCTTCTTAAGTTTGTCATAATCACTAAATGCTGCAGTTGCTGCAAATCAAAGGAATGGACTTTGAGCAGCTACCTACCAGTTAGTCCTTACCTCATTGTTCCTTTTTATGAGAGAACGGAAAGGAAAAAGCTCAGAGTAACCTTCCTGGGCCTAGCTGCTTCTGACTGAGGAAGCCAGATGAAGGCAACTGCTGTGGAGTTGTGCAGTTCAACAGCATGATGGGAGAAGTTAATGAACCCATCCAGATAAGAGAGAGAAGCAAGAGGCACATTTCAGAGCTCCAGACAGATTGGGGCAGCAGGGTAATTTTGGAGTAAGATATTTTGAAATTATACAATGATCTCTACTAAAGAGGTAACAGCTGGTACCAACTTGACAAACCAGCGAGTTTTATAGGAAAGATAAACCACATTCTTCCTGGGAAACCCAGCCAGGCTGATGTCAGGGATTCTAACAGAAACACTTACTACTATCAAGTCAACAGGCATCCTACATGACCTTTCATAAATGGACGACAATACATTTAGCAAAACCCAGAAAGATATATTGACAGGCAGCCGCAGGTGAATGGTAGGAGGCTTCAGGTTTGCTAAGGCCATCAGCAGTGATTGCTGAACTGCCTTAGCCCTGCAAAACCGGGCTGATGCATGGCTGCCCATTGGTGAGCACGGCTGCTTGGGGAGCTCTTTATTGACTTTAATCGCTGTTCTGCAATTTGAACTTTAGCAATCATGTTCATGAATTTGAACCTGAGGGTGGTCAATATTCTTTGCTGTCCACAGAGGGTTCTATAGCTTTGCTTCCCAATCTGTGTTCAGTCAATGTTCTCCTCCATGCCCTGTAGTCTGCCTTGCAGCTCCAGGCTTTTATTGGGAAAGCATATTTGCGCTTTCTTGAGCACTGTTTCTTTTTAAATATTTCTCGATGAAAATGAGCCACTGGGGGTGATTACATCAGAGTTAATATCTTTGTCTGTGAGTCACAAGCAGTTCTCAGTGCGTGTTCAGTTTAGGACCCCTGATCTGTTCTTTTACTGTCCTGTGTAAGACACATATACCAAGCCAGTCTTCCGCTGGTATTTGGAAGCAGTTTTTTAGTAGGTAACCCTGATGCTTGTCCCTTGCCCATCCCCCAGCAATAGCAATCAATTAGACACAAAGGCCTGAAATGCTTCTCAAATGTGAGTCAAAACTTGCTGCTTCCACTGAGCACAGAGCTGACAGAATTCCCTCATTGACCGCCCCCACCCCCAGACTGAAATTCAAGGGCAATGGGACCCAGCCCTCCAGCTAGAATGGAACGCAGATGCGCCCATCTTTCTCTGTGGCTCAATAACGAGGCGGGTTATTTACAGTGCCCTCTTCGCTTGCTGGTTCTGTTAGTGGTTTTCTTTTCAATTTGGACCTTGGCCCGTATCCTGCCCCTCTCGTGAGGCACGTGCCATTTTGATTTTAAAATAATGGGAAGAACGCTCCGTTGCTGCTCGCTGGTGATATGGCTCTCAAACTGTCCACAGATTGCCGAGTAAGTGAAATGTTTTGACAGAGAGAAATACGTGTTGTCAACACTGCTTTACCCATGATTGAGAAGGGAAATTGAAACTGTACTTCAGCAGGGTTCAGATGTTGATGACTGCAATGATGTCCCTGAAACAAACGACTACAGACCATTTTGTCTTCCTTTCTGCCCCATTCTTCTCTAATGAAAAGACCAATTAAAGGCATAGCTCATGTGCTTTAAGACAGGTTTAGGAAGGATTCTGGGATGGAACAGTGGTGGCGGCCATTCCTCAACAAAGGAGAAAAATTAGGGAGAAAATGTCATGTGATCTGCAGCATCTTGAATAGTGACTGTAAAGAACTGAAGCCTTTTTAAGATGGAAAAGTCGTAAGGGTGTGTTCACACACACAGAGCAGGAGTGGGGAGCAGGCTACGGAGAGAATGATTTGTGGTATATCAAATAGTGGACACTGACTGAAAAATTACAAAACAGAAAGGAAGTAGAGGCCCCTATAGAGTGGGACATTTAGGACAACGTGTGCATTTGTCTCTGGGCTTAGCAGAGTAAGGATCTACGCAGCTGTGCTGTCTCCTGGCAGAATGAGGTACTTTCTGTTTTCCTGGCAGGTGTGCTCTTGTCAAGAGCTTGTTGGAACAGGAACACGGGCAGCTCATTGAACCCTGCTGACCATTATCTTCACATTCAAGTCTGCAGCGTGGAAGCTGCTCTCTATTTTCTCGCTTAGAGAACACTCCTGATAAGAGAAAATGTTGACAGCTTTGCCTTTCCACAGAATCACTGAGGAAACTTTTTTTTTTTCTCTTGTCAATTTTCTTTCATGTGCTGGGTCCAACAAAGGAAAGCTATATTGCTTTAGAGGCTAGCCCGATTTTCAACATAACGTCTAACAGCCTACATTTTCTAGAGTGCCTACGATTTACCTGCGTGTGTGAGTCACTTCAGCTGGGTGGTGGTGGCGCATGCCTTTAATTCCAGCACTCAGGAAGCAGAGGAAGATGGATCTCTGTGAGTTCGAGGACAGTCTGGTCTACAGAGTGAGTTCCAGAACAACCAGAGTTACAAAAGAGAAACTCTGTCTCAGGAAAAAACAAAACAAAACACCAAAAAAGAACCAAACACCACCACCACCACCACAACAACAACAATTGTCTGATTGGAAGGGCTATATTAAGGGTAAAGTATTAGTTACTTATATGGGTTGAACATGGCTCACTCTATATATTCTGAAATTAGACATATCTGAGTCTACACATTGACTCCAGCTCTATTTCCCATAGCATGGGTTGGCACAGTATATTTTAAGCTCTCGATATGCCCATTGGTGGGACTTACCTGAGGCTATGATAGGATGACTAAATCGAGATACTGTGCACACTCTGTCAAGTGCAGTGCCTGGCACCTGGGTGCCTACCTGTAGTGTCAGCTTTCTTCCGTTTATTTCCTGCTGAGCTGTATTCCCTGGTAGCCATAGTCATGCCTCCCACAGTCCTGTCCATACCTAACAAGTTCCCATGAAGATGACTTGTTCAACTGTGTTGTATCTCTATAATATAAAGAGACTCAGCTCACAGATATGGCCATACAGAGATGACGGGCTTTGGAAAACCAGTTTTCCAAGTTTATAAGTCCAAGTGGTTCTTTCCTGCTTAAAGTCTGATCACACAGAAGAGATGTAGATGGAAGTTATAGACTGATAGACAGTATACTTTCTTGTTCCAGGAAGATAGAAGGGTTAAACTTTCCATCCCATGGAAGTTAGGTATTCTCTTTGGTTCATTTTGGCCAATGAAATGTAATCAGAAGAGACTGTCGTTTTTATAAGGAAGCTTTAAAAGACTTTGCACTTACTACCATGGCCATGGAATCCAACGGTGAGGTGAGGGGTGTGTCAGCCCAGGCTTGTGTAATATTATGAGTTGCAGAATCCCTCTGTTAAGTCAGGTGATATAGACTGGGTGTGAAAGTGCCTTCTGTTGACTTGCACTGCAGGGATTTTAGAGCTTTTTGCTTCTGGTCTGCATAGACTAATACAGGAAAGTCCACCCATGTCCCTCCATTCTGCTTTTGCTGACAACGCTTCAGTGATTCTCCTCCTGGTGTCCCTTTCAGGACAGAATCTGACAGCCACAGTGCTCAGGTAGAACCATGCTGGCTCTCTGCCCAGTAACCATATGGCTAGGCTACATCCTCATTTTATTCATTAGACTTGCTCCTGATGGTTTCTACTGCAAAGAAGAGACTAAACATCACCGACTAATTGGACAGACTGTACCTTTCAATCTCAATGGCACGTAGAAGCTGTGGTAGGAGTGAGGAGGCAGTTTCTCTGGGTAAAGGCAATAGGAAGGTACACTGTCTTCAGGAAAATTTTAAAACAGTATAATCAACTTAGACACCACTTTGCTATTATCATCACAAACCCATAGTTCTAAACGCTAGGAGAGAAATACTCTTTCACTGTCTATTCCTATTTGCCCCCTCATTATGTAGTGGCCCAGGATGAGGTTACAAAGGGTTAAAATGTTTGGAAACAGAAATGAGGAATGGGATACTTAGTGATGGCGTTCATTTGGAATGTGCCCCAAAGAACAATTGTTCCATTTTATGATTGCTCTCTGTACATTGATTTGGATAATACAAGCTTATGAGTTTTTCTATAGTTACATGTGCATGTTGCAATTCTTCTCTAAATAGCAGTAATTCTCAGTTTGTGGGTTATGATCCCTTTGGGAGTCAAACAACCCTTTGATAGGGGTTGCCTAAAACCACCTGCACATCGGATATTTATATTACAATTTATAACAATGGCAAAATTACTATTAAGAAGCAGCAATGAAAAAAACTTTATGATTGGGGATCTCTCCAACATGAAGAACTATATCAAAGGGGCCACAGCATTAGGAAGGTTGAGAAGCACTGCTCTAGAGTATATAAGATCTGAAAGGGAAAGGCTGGGCCTCATTCACTCTTGGGTATCCTTCAAGTCCAATTACTTAATATATATGTAATTAGGCTCTCATGCCATCTTTCTGTCACTGTAAGAAAAACAAGAAATGATCAACTTATAAGGATGGCTGATGATTTCAGAGATTTCAGTCCATGGTTGCTTAGCTCTATTGCTCTGGGCCTGTTTTGGCAAGCTACATCATGGGAGACGCTTATGGTAGGACATTTGCCTCATGATGATCAGGAAGCCATAAAGAGAGTGGTCCAGTATCTCCTTCTGGGGCATTAATGAACTAAGTTCCTTCGATTAGACCCTGACTCCTAAAGAATCTAGTACACACCTATAGTGACACAGGCTTGGGAGCAGCAAATGTCACTTTGGGGGACCCTTAAAATACAAACTAGAGGAGGCCCAATATACATGTGGGATGACATGAACTGGAACCAGCGTACCAATAGAATGACTTTTCTCTTTGTAGCAGTCAGGTGGGTGAGAATCAGGGTGATGGTTCTTCCTGTGGTTAATACTAAAAAAAACCCCAGCTACCTGTGATATGGGGAGAGAGATGTGTTCTACCTAATTTTACTGACAAAGATCTGAGGCTTTTATGTATGATATGCTGCCATCATCATTCATATGAATTAAGATGGACTTCCTCTTCCCATGTCCATGCATATTTTTCTGTGAATATCACTATTTCATTTATTCAAATACTTTATTATCAACACAAAATAAAGACCAAGCAGGATGGAAGGGGCAAGGTTGCTGTGTCAGAGGAGCTACACTCTTAAGCAAGTATCCTGATGAAGGCAGGATTCTATAGAAGGTAAGATGGCAGGTGGAGTAGAACAGCAGTTGGAATGTTGACTCCATACTTCAGTTTGGGAAAACACAAATGAATATGACACTTACAAAAATTATGGTGAGGATTGGCTCACAATGCTAAGTGATAATGGAGTGTTTCCTGAAACCAGATCATGGTGATCTTGGCTTTGGGGAAAACTGTTCTCCTGAATTCTGATTGTAGCATGGATTAGTTATGGTATGGCGCTAGTTGGCAAAGAGAAATTTGGGCCAGAAAAATGTTTTGTCTATTTCTTTGTTGTTGTTTTTCACCACTCTACAAACCTGTTTTAATGTTTTCAGTTCAAGGTCGTAGGCAAATACGTCAGCTCTGGCCTCCTTAGAGTCTACCCTTCTTCCAAGGGAGGCTACCAGATCGAGCATCATGTTGGATGGGCATGCTATGGGTTAGAGCAGAGCTCCAAGATTTACATGGCACCTGGGCCTTTCAAGATATGACCCAGGTTCCTGGACCATGAGATCCAGACTGCTCAGAGATTTTCATCCCATCTCCCATGCCTAGAAAAGGTAGGGTCATTTTCAAAGTTTGGGATGAATTGATGGGAAACAGAGAAGCTGCAAAATACCAGTATTTCTCTGATGCTAATCCTGCAATCCAAGTTTGCCAGTAAGAGTTTAATTGCTAGGTGTGGGAATGCTCTTACATTTAGTTGATAAGATATTCAAATTAATGAAGATCTCAAATATTTGACTTTGGTTTTGCTCACTGAAAGAACTCATAATCTTCTCGTTTAATTATTTACTCTTTGACAGTGTATCACATATAAATATTGTATTTTGTTCATATTCACCCTCATTGCCCTTGCCTACCTGCTTCTCTCCTTTCCAATTACTCCTTCTGCTTACATGTCGTGTGCATGTGTGTGCGTGTGTGTGTGTGTGTGTGTGTGTGTGTGTGTGTGTATGTGTCTATGTGTTTAGTGACTGACTTTAGTTATGGTGGCTTTACAATAGAATGCAGTTTTTCACTAACCATTCTGGAAAGAGTGGCTGTGTGGGCAGGCTGATTTTGAATAAAGCAAGTCTAGCAAGAAGAATACCTGTTTTTAAAATTACTGTTCTTGCCTTTGGAAACTTAATCCACATGTGCGTATTGGGTGTCTAACAGTATGCTTTAATGGATACATGGATTCAGGAGCCACAGTCATGACCATTTGCTTATCAGGAAGTCTGGGTAATTCATTTATTTTGCAACATGAAGTATTGAACCTAGAGCTTTATATGTCCTAGAGAACTGCTCTACCAGTAGGCTGTGGCCACAACCATCGTTTTCCAAGGTGTCTGTGTGGGATCACAATATGGACTTCTTTTTTCTTTTATCCCTTTATCATTTATTATTTAGACAATAAAAAGACTACAGCTTAAGCATGAGCATATGGGAATCACCTCACATTTTAAGTCCATAAACTATGAAATGCTAGCACGGAACTGGTCCCTGGCAACAAATCAGGTCTCTGATTTGGATGCAGTCAGGGAGGCAGCTGCCATGGCAGAGCTGTGTATCCACACCCATGTTGTATTTTCTCATCATTTGCCTTACAATCTCCTTTGTGCCTGAAAAATACCATTTCATCATAGGAAGGCCTGAAAATTTTTTTTCTTTTTCCTTCTATAGTAAGCTTTTGGATTTTGTAAAAACATTGTTCTGAATGAAGTGGAATAATTAGAGAATTATTGAAACATTATTTTTAGGCCTGTGTATTATTCCATGAACCCGTTCACTTTGTTTCTTCTTTGTCAAAGGATTTGAGCAGCTTGTTTCATTGGCTTTCATCAAATATCTTTTTTTTTCCTTTCCTGTTCAAAATAAACTGTTTCCTTTTTCCCAGCCAGATGAAAGCCCGAATCCTCTGCTCTTTCTGATACCAACCCAATGATGGTGGGACATGGGTCCATGTCATTCATGATTGTCAGTTTCAAAGGATAATTTGGAGACTGTAGGATGAAAAACAAGCTTCAATTTTCCTCTTCAGATCTTTCCAATACACACTGCCTGTGAATTATTTCAGAAAATCCATTCAAAAGTAGACTATTTCCTTCCCTGACTGGGCACCAAATCAAGAAGCTGTGGATAATGCATTGTTGTGTTTATTATGCATCATTTTGCTGCTGACACTGAAGCCATCAAATGTTGGGGAATTTACAACCAGGGAGGTCCAGTCTTCATGCCTGAAGTGAAGGACATACCATTTTGTTATTTACCCCCAGCTCTGGTCCTTTATGGTCATACAGTGAGCAATATACTTATCAAAGTCAAAATAACCTTCTCTTTACAAAGCATACTTGTCCTTAATTGGCTGACTAAAAATACATAAGCCATCTCTCTCTTGATAATGGGATGGAAGTTGAATTGATATAGTTTTGTGTATTTTGAAATTTACTGATAGTGATATGGGTAATTATGTTTTAATTCATATATATATATATATATATATATATATATATATATATATATATAGTAAAAAAGCTCTTGGAGTTGAAAACATCATACAGTTTAAATAGGTACATACTATACTACTTATGAAATATCTATTTATGATATGTTTTTATTTCTCTTTCTATTTTCATTTTTTGGTTTTTCAAGACAGGTTTTCTCTGTACATCCCCAGCTATCCTGGACTTACTTTGTAGATCAGGCAGGCTTGAAACTCAAGGATCCACCTTCCTCCCTCCTAAGTGCTATTTCTTTTGAATCAAGGCTAAGGCTAGCTATCCTCTTTATGTACTCTAGTGCATAGTTACAGGGGCTTGGATTCTGAAACCAAAATTATGTCTATTTCAATCCCTAGTCATCACTGCAAAAAGCACCTATGCCTCTGTCTACTTCCATTTAAAATAGTAATAGACAGTTCTGACCGCTTTAGAAATGTTTTAAGGATTGACTGAGATTCTAAACATTGAAAGATGTGTAGAATTAATTAATTAATTAATTATCAATTAATGCAATGCCTGCTATGTTATGAACCCTGGAGAAACGTTAGCATTGTTATGATTACTCCTAGCTGCCCTCTCCTTATTACTCTGAAGAACAACTCCCTAGAGTCCCGACACATGAGGCAAAAGGGGAATGCTATTCCCAGCTGAAAATATATTATATTTTTCTCTTATGGAACTGGGTGGCAAATGAGAGTTATATAAATCTAGTAGTTTAAGTCGACTTCAAAAACAGACAGAAGCAATGAAAATAATTCTTGCTAAGGCAGTTGGTTACTATGCTTACCTCAAGGTATACTTTATGAAAAGTGCAGGATGCATCCTGTATCATTTCTACAGTGGCCATCTGAGCATGCAAAGGTAGGCTACTTATTTGCAAATAGGCTGGTTCTCCTATGTGGACAATAAGCCTGTTCACTGCATGTTTCCAAGGGGAATATTGCAAAGGACAGAGAGTGGTCAGAAAATGATCTCCTCCTCCATCCTGAGAAAAGCAATTGGAGTCCAAGAATTGGGCCATTATTCCAGGCTGAGACCTGCATCGACAAGTGTCTTCAGAGCAGTTACCTCCAGGTGTCAGCATTGGCTCTTCACTGTTGGCAAAGGTCCTCTGTAATGAGGATGGGTGAGTTTTTAAATGGTGAACTAGAACAAGGATCCAGAGAAGGAAAATATTAGCAAGTGAAATAACTGACTGTGTTAGTATAACTGGCCTGGTAGGTTTGTGCTTCGGTTGTTGTTCTATGTGGTGTCACTGTAAGATTATGCTTTTGCAAATGAACTGCTAATGGGCTGTAATTTCAGGCAAATAGCTTATTCAAAAATTATAAGACAAGCAATAGAGGACTCTATTTGAAGGGAAAATTACACTTTGAGCACTTTTCAAAAATTTTATTTTCTTCTCCTTCAAACTAAGTAGAATGGAAGGTAAAAGGGTAAAACAGAATCTATTCATAAGTCTCTGTCTGTCTCTCTCTCTCTCTTACACACACACACACACACACACACACACACACACACACACACACACAAAGACCCACATACCAACTCTCAAGCAACAGTCTTATCCACATTTCTCAAGAAGTCCCATTAAATCTCCATGTGCATTACATAAGACATTCCTGCTTTTCTTTGGACCACTGTTGTGAGAGGAGGAACCATATGTATACTAATAGGTGTGGGAAACCTTCATGGGAAGGACAGGACCATAACACTATAAGACTCAGGAATCCATAAACGTCAGAACTGCATTTCTAGACTGAAAGTCTCTGGAAGCTGAAAGCTCAGGCAAGTGTGCAGGACAGGAGAGAGTGAGTAAATGAAGATGTTGGTCCCAAATTGACAACTACGGTAGGTCTGGTGCCTACTGGGCATCAACATCTCCAGCTCCACCTTCTCTTCTTAGGCTGTTTATTGCTTTCTGAGTGCGAGCTTGCAGTTGATGGAAAATACAAAATTTATTACAATAGGATAAAATTGGAAAAGGATTTACTATACATTTTAAAGAGATGTCCTCAACGTGAATGAATTTTTGTCTGAATAAGTAACAGACCACCAAATTAGTGTGTTTACCTTCTGAGGCCCTGCCTTCCCCATCAAGACACCCTTGTGGGCACAGATGCTTCACTGGGCCAAAGAGTGAGGCTAGAACTGATTTGCCTTATACATTGGCTTGAAACTTAAAAATGATTCTGTGTGTGAGTCAGCTTTCCAAATGGCTTCTTGTTTCCTGAGGCTGCACTCTCAAAAGTGCCTGTGTTTTCGTAGTGCTCGCAAAGCTATGAAGGAGAGCTTGTTACCAGATTCACAGCTCTGGTCTGTATACATCCACACTGGGCCCCACTAGTGTCTGTGCCAAGCTCCATGGGCTCTACCTTGGACCCCCACGATGAGGCTAGAGCACATATAGCTTGAGAAAACCCAGTGCTGCTGTTTTTGTATGTATTTTTTGCATGTAAATCATCCATGTCCCTATGACTGTCCTCTAGGCCTCTAGCCACTACTATATAGCATGTGTGAAGGCCATGTCTCCCCAGGGAGAGCTGAGCTTTCTTTCCTGCCTGTATGATGCTAAGAAACTTCAGGTACTGCACAGGAATGGACTTTAGCTGGAATAGCTCTTCTGTGATCTATACCCAAGACCAGAACCAGCCCCATAGCAAACAAATGTATCTACTTACCTAGACATTATTTGTATGCTCTGCTGTAACAATCATGGCATGTTCATTTTGTTTCAAGTTTAATTGAGCCTCAGTCACTCTTTGTGGGATTAACTGGACTTCTCATGCTTGGTGGTAGTAGGACCGAAGCCATCTTCCAAACAAAGTGAAGGATTCCATTACTAAAGATTTGACAAATATGAATGAACCCTTGAAGACCGGAGAGAAAAATGTCACATAAGTCAGTCAATCCCATATGCTATATTCTGCTGAGATTGTAAAGCATTAATGTGCCCATTTCTTTAAGACAAGTCAGCTTGTATGAATCTGGGGTGGGAGACGGAAGCAACAGCGTAGGGCAGGGTTGACTGCAGGTAGCCTCTCCTTTTGTTAGCATCCTTACACGACTTCCCTAGCCTCCTTGCTTTAGGCTCCTCACGGAGAATTGGGAAGGTACTTGGGAGCTGAGGAGAGGAAGGAGAGAGTGAAAAGAAAGAGTTTCCAAGAAGGGTCCTGGGTAACAGATGGCAAACAGAATGCTTATCACTCGTGAACACAATGGAACCTCTCTTCTTCCTTCTACAAGCCTTCATAGATTGTGGACTCTACGCTAGGGATTATACCTGTAAGATACTGTCATTATTAGTCACATCAGAATCTTTATCAAAGGTCTTCATCAGTCCATGCATGCTCTGTGCTCCCAGGGTGTTAACCTGAGTCAATAGTGGCCTTCCTGAACTCTGTGTGAAAGACAAGGTACACAGGCTTCTTTTCAGTGTTTGCAGAGGAACAATTTCATATTGTTATGCAAACACCAAGGTAACAGAATGTGGCTAAATTACAATAGATGAAATTACTCAAAGGGAAATTTGTTGGTACTTAGTTATGTTATTGTGTTCAGTACAGATTATAGCTTGTTACTTCCTGTTCTTATATACTTACCCGCTTCAGTTTCAAAACAGAAATGAAATATTGGCATGTCTTCCTTTTTCAAGAAAGATATACGTGCTTCTTATATTACATCAGACAGGTTAAGATGCTTTTGCATTTGTAACAGGAAACTTTATTAGCATGAGAAAATAAATGCATGCAGGGCAATATCTTCTGAAGCAGTTGCTACTAGTAGATAAGGTCTGATGTGGTAATTGCTAACTGAAGGTTGGATCGTTGTTATTACTGAGGTAAAATCATTCACTATGGGATGATCAGGGACACAATATTGTAAATGATAAAAGAGTCACTTCTACTCTCTAGTTTTAATTAGCCAAAGAGGTGTCCTGGGTATTTTAGAAGGCTCATGTTATCAATATTGTTATTTAAAATGATTTACAATATTGTTACAGACTCTGCTAATGTTTCTCTCATTAAAGGTTTTATCATTGTTTCCATTGTAAATTCTGTTGTTGAGGGCTTTAAAGATGCATTAAATATTTATTTCAAATCCCTTTATTTGTATAAATATGTGTACAGGTATGCGTGCATTGTATTAACATTTTTTATAAGGCTTTAAGTCCCAGACGTTATTGTTTGTGGACATGCTAGTATATGTCTTCTTCGCTACTAAGTCAGTGCCCAGCTTCAGTTCCACAAAAAGATGTAGGTCAAGTGCTACTTAAGAAAAGGACTTCTTTTACCTATTGATTATTTATGCTTGAAAGGGAGACCTGGAAACCCTAGAAATCTCCATGAACAAATCTGACACAGGACAGTTCTGACATTTAATCATTAGGTTGCTTCTGATGTTAATGTTCCAGCTGTTGGTCAGGTTTCCGATGAACATCAGAAGTGGTACTAATGAAGTTCCCACACTGTTCAGTTACTGAGTGAGAGTGACTGGAAATGTTTTTGGAGAAAAAGGAGTTTCACCTCGTCTTGACAACTGTATTCAAGAAAACTTTGGCAAAGATGTCTTTGTGGCTTAAATCTTGTCCATTGGTTCTAGCTGCTGCAATATGACACTTCCCAGGTACAGTGAAGGGACTAGGGGCCGTTAGTTTAGCCACTCATGAAGTCTGGCCATTGGATCCATGCTGTACAATCCTTGGAGATTTTTGGTCTACTATATACCTGTGTCTCACTAACTATGGTTGGGGAAGTGATAAACTTTTATGGGGTTTTAGTGTTAAACTTGGAGGGCCCATGAAAATTCCAATTTTAAAAACTAACACAGAATTACTGTGTATATTTATGATATATACACATATATTATATGTAAACATATGCATACAGTGTGTACTGCTGTGAATTACTTGTTGTTATTAATGGTTTAGAAGTAAAAAATAATAGTAGTGAGTTGTGAACCAAGAAACTACTCTCTTTTCGTCTTGCAGCCCATCATCCTCAGTGTGGAGTTTCCGATGTGTTCATGTTTCCACCCTGGGGTAAATGAAGGCTGGAGGGTACTCTGATTCCTTAGCAGCATCAATTCTCATCATCCTCAAGAGTTGACCCTCTGGATTCAGGATACCGTTTTCAGTTAGGTATTGCTTTCTAAGCAACAGTTCTGTATTGTGGAAGGGGAACATGGAGGTCACTGTTCCTTTGCTATGTAACTTAGTATATGGAGTTTCCAAAGCAGATAGCTTATTAAAAGATAAATAAAAATGAGATCATGAGATTTGCAGGTAGATGTATGCAATTAGAAAAGACCATATTGAATGAGGTAATCCATACCTAGAAGACAAATGTCAAATGGTCTCTTTTATTTGAGGTTCCCAGTTCCAGATCTTCAGGTATGAGATATAACCTGCAAAAACATGTAAAGCAAAAAGGAGTAATTCTGGGGAGGGGTACATTATAGAGAGGGGAAACAAGTGATTTGAAAGGGGGAATGGAAAAAATAAGGGAGCTCTAATTAGGAAGGAGAAAGGAGAAAAATTTACAAGAAGGAGGGTAAAATAACAGTAAGGATGTATGAAAAAAGTCATAAGGACTCAGAATATTAACTACCTACCTAAAAATAGGTATAATACATGTAAGTTGGTGCATAAATATACATATGTAGTTTAAATGAAAATTTCCCAGGGTTGACAATGCTGTCTTTAAGAGCCATAGACTATCTAACAAAAAACTCAACTGCAGGCATGAGTTGTTAGACAGGGTTTAGACAGATTCCCCAAACATTATGGGTTATTGCCATTGCCCTTGGTTGCCCCTAAGAGGTGGAGGATAAAGCCCTATTGCTGAAGACACCATGCACTTCAGACACAGGGCCCAGAGGCCCTGAACTGGATCTGACCTGAAAGTGTCCTTCCTGAGGACTAGCTTTCATGCTATCACAAGGAGCCATTCAAGCTTCCAAAGGAAGACAGCAACCAATAGTCATATTCAGCTATGATGCCTGTGAATCACAACATAACCAATTTTGCACAAGATCCCTAAGGTGCTGATACCTTGACGGTAACCAACAACTCCCTAATTGGAGTTAAGACCCAGTCAGCAAGAGAGAACACCTGGTATTTGAAAGCTAGTCAACACTCTAGGTCTAGTCAAGTAATGGATCTCAAAGGAGAACCTATAACTTCCAGTTTTCTAAATCAGCATAATCCCTAACTACCTAGTATACACAGGTAAGTGTAGTTTTCATCTCTCATAAAAGAAACTCCTCTTTGTAACAAATGGAGATCATTTCAGAAAACCACAATTGATCAAGATGCAGAGAGGTGGAGCCCAGTCCTAACGGATACATCTACACCATAACTCCTGCATCTAAAGCTTAGGGAAAATTGCAGAAGAGGATGTGGAAAGAGTGTAAAAACCAGAGAATTAGGAAGTTTGCAGTGACATTGTGTCTCCTAGAAATGTCAGAGAAGCTAAACCTATGAAGCCTTACCATCATGACTGCCTAAACTTGGCCTGAACAAGGACCGCACGATGAATATAATAACAAGGAAAGGGAAAGGTCATCAACCAAGGAATGCTAAGAGAAGGAGAAATTAACTTCTCTTCAGGGAAGAGCACACCAATTGGTTATTCAATACCAGACAGTCATCCCTGAAAGCATAAACATACAGGTGACATTATACAGACTGAGCAGGTTGTAATTACATATGTATGTATAGAATTACACACACGCATATGTGTGTGTCCGTGTCATGTGTGTGTGCTTGTGAACAAAGAAAAGTGGCCATGAACTTGAAAGAGAGCAAGGGGGTACATAGGAACATTTAGATGGAAGAAAGGAAAAATGAAATGATGTAATTAAATTATAACCTCAAAAAACTAAAAAAATGATTTTTAGAACAAAGAACTGGAGATATAGCTCAGTGGTAACATGTGCAAGGTCTAACTAAGGTTAAGTTTCCAGAGAGAGAGACAGTGAGTGAGAGAGAGAGAGAGAGAGAGAGAGAGAGGGAGAGAGGGAGAATTTTTAAAAAGAAATCCAGAATTACCTAGCAAATTCGCACAGCTACTTTAGAAACAATTGCTACAATCAATATTAAAAGAAATAAAAATGATAGAATTATCTTTTGGCCCCCAAATTTTATAACTAGTATAATTACTTTTTGCCTGAATTCAGAAGCATGCCATAGAAGTTATTCTCCTTGATAAACTATTTTCACTGAAAGCAAGATCCGTATCTGACACATGTAAGAAACATATACTGTGCTTACGTATATAATATATTTCCTTTTGTCTATGTAAATTATTAAGTAAATAGTAAGTCACTTACCCCAAGATCAGAATTTCACACATCATTCAGTAGGTGTTTGAACAGGCTGGGGCTGCTAGGTTACTAGACTCTCAGGGGCTTGATCTGGTAGGCTTCAGAGATGGTGACTTTCTTCAGGATAAGGTAAAATTTACATCACTGAAATCTCAGAGATAATGGGTCCAAAGTAGCTGAGAAGAGATTTTCTTGCCACTTAAGGGCACCATCAATTTGAACACAAGTGTTTCCATTCCAATTTAGTAGTTACTATAAAAACCACATTGAAAACCCAAAATAACTGCTGCCATCTTTCCAATTTACTCCAATAATATGTTAGTGTCAGGGTTGCCCACCAATTTTCCCTGTTGGGTGCTCTGTCACTTTTTGCCAGATTATTCCACAGGTTTACAAGTTGACAGGATTTATTTATGGTCTCTGGAGAGGTATATTACTTCTGATACTGACAAAGCTAATCAATGCCTAAAAGAACTATGGATCTGTCTCTACACAGCAAAGTGACGTTTGGAGGACTTTTTGAGGTCACTGTTGTCTTAGAGGAATAAGGAGCCTGAAGCTGTTATATTGATTGGCTGCATCTTCTCAAGCAATGCTCAACAGTTGATGGTGCCTTAGAACCACTGGAGGAACTTGTTGAGAGTACTGACAGCAGCCCCCCTCCAGCCCTGGTACCTCATGTTATCCTAGAATAAGACCTGGACACTGATAGTTTAACAGCTTTGTAGGTAATTTTTGAAAACTCCCCTTTATAAAAGTCCCCAGGTTATTTAGCCAGGATTGAGAATTGGCCATCAAAAGTGATGGTCCCTTTGTAGTGTAGCTCAATAAAAGGATATTATTTTTATTAGAAATTACCCATGATTTAACAGTCTGGTAGGCATCATGAGTGAACAGTTGCACTGACAGTTTTATGGCAGACAATCTGGATGTGATAACTAGGTTTGTTACCACTCTTATGTTCTCATCTAACCTCTGGAGATGACTTCTAACTTAATAGTTTACATTTGACATACCACCAAAGAAATGAAAGCCAAATAGACTCCAGCAATGTATGGAGGCCAATGATTTCAGATATTTCTATTTGATGACTGTGAGATCCAATGACTTTTCAGAGTGACTCCTGTTTATGTTAAACTTTTGCTTGTAGTATTTCAGCATTTAATTATTCAGGGAAAGGCAAACTTAGAGAGACCAGGACTTTGCCTTAGTTTTCCTAGATGTTGACCCGAACATAGGGAGTCTGATTGCTTGCTCTTCTCAGTTCTGGGAGTCCCGTTGCCAAGAATGGTGCTAGAGAATCCTAGGTATGACAATGTGGTATGGAATTTAAAGATGCCCACCTAGCAACAACTTGAATCATAGGCAGCTGGAAACATGATAGGTTAACAGTACCGCATAGTTCTTTTGCCTACCACAGAAATAGCTTTGCAATGGTAATAGGCAGGTGTTGGAAGAGTTTGGAAGAACAGGCTAGGCAGTATTTTACTGTAAGCATAAAATTATGGGCAATCCTGAGAAGCATTCTGAAGACAGGGGCAGTAAAAAACTAGTCTCAGACAGAAATGAAGACCCTGCTGGAAACCAGAGCAAAGGCTAGATCCTTTCCTTCATGGTAAAGAGCTTACCATTGTATTTCCAGTCTCCCCAAGATTGCAAAAGGCTGAATTTAAGAAGGATGAATTGCAATGTAGATTTCTAAACAGCAAACATTTTTGGCTGGTGTGTGGTTATTATCATCCACTTTATTGCAATTTACCATGAGACTAAGGACAAAAAAGAAGCAGAATTGGGGAGATTTTGGAAAGTCACAGGTTGCTTAAATTTATGACAAAATACTGCATGTTTGGGACAGTATAGCGCAGTCAAGTAACAATTAAAGGGACCCAGGCACTGTCACAAGACAATGGGATAAAGGACTCCAGGCAGCTCAGAAATCTTTGCAGCTGCTCTCCTAGACCTCTCCTAGAGGTCTAAGCAATCAATGTTTTTAGGATAGTCCCCATTAGGCTCACATCCCAGTGCTACCTCAGGATTCTGCTTCCTGGAGAGGTGTTCTGAAGCTTCTCTAGTCAGAGTTCACACAGGTGCAGGCATGGCTAAACGTCATCGTTGTTGGATGGAGGCAATGACAGGAAGTAGCGTCCACATGGTCTTGATTCTGCAGGTGTAAAGAATGCAAGAATGACGGGGTCATGATGGCTTTCTGTTGCTTCTTTTGTGATTTTTGTGATTTCCCTGGAGATGGAGCCACTACAGAGATTCTCCATGCCGGGGTTCAGGGGATTATATAGATGGAATCCCACCCTTGAGCCACAAGTTACACAAAAAGTCAACCTAGAACCCGTGACTAGCAAAGCTGTGAGGCGGGGCTGCCTGAGCCCTTGACACACATAATACAAACCACAGCGGTTGCCCATTTGCGGCTGAAGACTTACTGTCTGTTTTCTCTGGTTTTTAGTCTACTTTTAGTCTACTTTGAACCAGATACTCCTTCCTACTTCCTTGTTTCCACTGGAATAGGAATGCTCATCCCATTCTTATCCTTTTACAAAACCATGGATACAAGTTACTTGTTTTTACTTTATTGGCTCACAGGTGCAAGTTGCCTGAAGTCTTAGATGCAACCTGGGGCTTGGATTTGATTGATACTGGGACGAATGAAGATCTGAGGACTATTGGAGAGAGGGAGAGTAGCCTTGTGTGGGAGAAACGGATGAACCTTGGGGACTAGGAAAAGGATGCTATGTTTTGGAATATGTTGTTCCCTAGGGGGTCATATGCTAGAGGCCCAGTCCCCAGTCCAAGGAGTAGTGGAATCTTTAAGAGAGAAAGCTTCATGGGAAGTTGCTAGGTCATTGTGGACACTGTCCTTGGTGGGTAGTAATGATGGTTTAGAGAATGAATTAGCATTCAAGAGAGAATGTTGTCACTGGGAGACCATCTCACATCCTAGGACCCTTTTGCACATGGCTGCATTTCTGCATATCTGCCCTTTGCCTCAGCATAGATCAAACAGCTGAAACTCCCCAAGTTAAAACTTCTGTCCCACAAAACTCTCAACTCTCAATAGAGCTCTTTATCTTTGGTCTTTCTTTTCCTTACCTTTCCTTTGCTACCCCTCTTCCTTCTTTTCTAATTTATTTATTTATTTGTAAACAAACAAATTTGTAGTAAAACTACTTTGTAGTTTTGACTGGCTTGAGTCACTATGCAGGCCAGAATAATCTTGCACTTGTGACAGTCCTTTTGCCTCTGTTTTTCAAATGCTGGAATTGTAGGCATTTACATGCATAGCCAAAGCATTTTTTTACAAAATAAGTACCTAGCCTCAGTTATTTTCCTGCAGTAACAGAAAATACCAATCTATTAATTAATGTTTTACATTACTTTTTAATTCCCTAGTACCATTTCTCACTCATTAATTTATAGACCATCTATAGCTGAAATGTACATAGCTCTTAATTTGTGTCAAATACTCCTCTATCTTCTCTATTCATTTTAAAAAATATTAATGTGTATAGTTACCATATGAAGTATGATTATTTCCCTGTTCTACAGAGATAAAAATTGAACAGGTAAAACTAAGTAATTAACCCAAGTGATGAAAAATGGAAAACAAAAACCAAATAACATCTAAAGAGTCAGAAGTGGTGGTATATCCTTGTAATCAAACTTGGGAGGTGGAGACAGGAGTATCAGGAGTTCAAGGTCACTCTTGGCTACATAACTAGATCAAGACCATTCTGGACTACATGGCATTCTAACTCCAAAGTATTTTTCCCTATGGATAAAAGCTATGGATGAATTCATAATGTTAGCAGTGGTTATTTCTGACTACTTTTGAGTATATAACTATAGAGGCTTCCATTTTTTTTCTAAAACCTTAAGTTGTACTGTGGTTGTAAGGAGAAAAAATGTAAAATATTATTGAAAAGAACTGAAAAGACATTTCAGAGAAGTCCTAGAGTGAGTAAGTGTATGATGTCTAGAAGACCATGGAGTGGTACTTTTATTTTTTCATTTTTTTTTTGAAATTCAGAATTTCATACATTCATATAATATGTTGAACAAACTCATCCCCTTCCTTCCAGCTCTACTATGAGCCTAACCACTTTCCCCTCCCAACTTCATATACTCTTTTTGTTTTAATAATAATAAAAACCCCAAAGTCTTCTTAGTTCTACCTGAGTATAAGACCATCTACTGGTGCATGGGTTGCCATTGAGGGGCTTCAGCCCCAAAGAAAACTCTTCTTCCCTCTACCATCAGCTGTGGGTAGAACTTCATGAAAAACCCACCCCTCTCATGATGGGAGGTTGATGGGCTTTGTATTATTAAGGTCTTGTGAATGCATCCAGAATCACACTGAGCTCATAATGGCCCTGTCATGTCTAGCCAATAATGTTTTGATTCAGATGTCCACTATGCCTGGCTATTGAAATCTTTTTGCCCCCTTTCCAGGATGATCTCTGGGTTTTGGGGGTAGGTGTGTGATATGGATGTCCCATTTAGAGCTGAGCAATCCACAGTCTTTCATTATCTGCATGTTGCCAATTGTGGGTCCCTGTGAATTGTCATCTCCTGAAAAAAAGCTTTTCTGAAGAGGGATGATAGATGGATATTGTATTCATATAAAGATAAAAACTTGGGGACAGTTCCACACTATACCACTTAACAGAATAATAGGTTCTCCTCAAGGGCCTATAACCTAGGCAGTTGCAGGCTTTTGGTGCAGTTGACAGTACCAGGCATGAGTTTATCTTATGGAACAGGATTTAAATCCAGATAGAAAGTGGTTGGTTATTCCCATAATATTTGTGTCACATACTAGAATTCTATCAACTGATGAATAGGTAATGAAAATGTGGTAAATATACATAGTAGAATATTTTCAGCTATAAATAAAAATGAAATTATGAAATTTGCAGGTAAATTTCTATAGAACCTAGTATATAGAAACTGCCAAAATATTTACACTATATATGTGTATATACATATGCACATATATATATATACACACACACATACATGTGCGTATATATGTGTATATGTATATATGTGTATATGTATATATATATGTATATATATATATATATGTAATGTGGAGTTTAAATATATATGTATATATTTACATATATGTGGAGTTTAAATGGAGCTACTCTATCACAATACTTCTTCCAGACTCCATAAGCTAACAAATAAAAGACCCAGTGATAGGTATGAGTTGCTTCTTTTGGAATTGTTGGCCAATGGGGTCCCACAGACTCCTCTGAAACATGACAAGGTGTTGCTATTGTTCTTGGTTACTTCGCAGAGCTTGATGCTAGGACCCCATTGCTGAATACAACATATACTTGAGTCATAGGATATGGAGAAATCAAGCTTGTTCCAACCTGACTAGCTTTCACAGTTCTAATCATTTCTATTTATGTTATTAAGGAAGAAAAGTATTTAACAATATTCTCCAGATGTGACCATTTTGAGTTACAATACAAGATGGGTTGACTGAAGCAAAAGTGGCATGAATGTTATTGGAGCTGTAATTTTCAAAATCTCCTTGCTCAAGTTTGGATCCTGGAAGCTGATGAACAAATTAACAATGAAAGAGCCTCTAGCATGAATGCAGCAAGCCCTGGACCTGAAATCAATGAGCCTCAGGCATGATTTCAGGTAAGCCTCAGGCATTAATGTAGGTAAGTCAGTGAGACTCAGTGTGTGCATGCAGTCAACCCCACATATGAGTACAGTGGTCCTCAGGAATGAGTGCAGTGAGCCTTGGGTATGAATTCAGAATAGCATCAGATGTAAGTACAGTGAGTCTTATGTGAGAATACAGAGATCCAGGGAGGACATGACATTGAGCTAGCAGATCATTCTAATTCTCTAACAGATTTTGAAACATTGTCTTTGTAGGTAGGCAGAGGACACATGCATCTTATCACAGTATATCCAGAAGACATCTGATAGAACAGAAGCTAGCTCTCAGCATCTAAAAATATGGAAAGCTGAGTCATAAAATAGTGCTTGGACTCATCTCTAATAAGTGTATAGTACAAGAAGGGAATTAGTTTTCCAGCACAGGGGAGACATGGAGGAACAGCTATATATTTATAAAAGAGCCCATTATTAACAACTGTACCAAATCAATTGGTGCCCACCATTCAGGCAGCTTTTACATAAGCTGGACAATAGCTGAAGTAATTATTTGGGAGTAAATTATTACCATTGTAAAATTCAATCAATGCTTTAATTGATCAATAGGGATATTTTTTCTTAATTTCTCTTTTTTACTACATCTCTCCTTAGTCCAGTCTCCTTGCTAGAAGTGGAAAATAAATGTCTTTTTTTCTTTCCTCCAGAACATTGGCAAGAATGTTTCAGTCATGTGAATGCAAGACAGGATACATCTTGTAAAGGTTTTCCATTTTAATATTCTTTAATGACCAATAATGAAGTCTTTATAGTTAATCTGCTGTTCTCAAGAAAACAATCTAGATGGTTTTAAAAAATCAATCATTAGTGAACAGTAAGTGACAGTTCCCCAACAACACAGCTGTATTTTTGCAAAAGTGATTAAACATTGTCTGCATTCATAATTGCATGGTTAATAAGAATGTTGAGCACCAAGTCAAGCATTGTTGCTAATGATGATAGATAATGATGCTACGAATACTTTGGAGTTACCAGGCTAAATTTTCAAAGGCAGTCCTTGGAACAAAATGCACACAGACCCACTAAATATTCAATTTGCATGGACCATTACCAGGTTCGTTTATGGCATTTGGGAGCTTTGCAGTTGAGACTCTTTTGAAAATCTGGCCCATTATGACAGAAAGCATCTGTAATTAACAGTAACTATGCTCCCTTTACTCAGCTTAGTAAAAGGTGTGAAAAGCTCTGTGTGTGGTTTCATGGGGTCCAAAGCCTCTTTGATGATGAACCTTGGATCCCAAAAGGAAAGCAAGAATCTTTAGGGATGTAATTCAGAATAGAGATGGGTATAAGTACCAGAGTCTGGCAAGCAGGTGAGAAGAGGGCAAGTCTTTCAGAACAGGACTAGGAAAGGTCTTATCTTTGAGCTCCTATCACTGATTGCCTTACTCATTTTAGCCATAAATATACTCACCCAATCTTAGGAATTAATGGGTCCTTTCACAGGTTTAACTGTTCAAAATCTGAGGTTTCCTTATGGTTCACTGGGGTTTGAGAGCTGTGCTGTGGTCCAGATTTTAGTCTGTTTGGAGTTAGGATGGAGTGAGTCACTCAGTTATTGAAAAGCACTACTTCATCTCAGTTTGTCTGTATTCTATACTCAGGAAGGAAGCAATTCCATTTATGTGGCTCTATGAGAAAAGCAACATGCTGAAATATAATTTATGAATTTGTGTGCATCTCTCTGGGATGTTGAAGGTCTGGTGGAATGTTTTAGTAGGGTTATGACTTGTGGTATTTACTTACTCCTCCTTGTTTGGTATATCTCATCTTGACAATAGTTTGGTTTAGAGAAGAGGAACAACTTGCATTGTGCTCTGACTTTCTCATAGCACTATATTCAGTGGTATTTTTTTCTGGTATGAGCAGAGGGTTATAAACTCTTCTAGTGAGTAAGGCAGATTGATATAGGGTTAGGAACATGGCTTTCTAATGGCTGGAATTGAAATGCTACTCTGTCATCCACTTGTGACGTTCTATAACTCTTGTAGCATTTCTTTTCCTCATTAGTAAAACAAAATTAAGAATAATAGGCACTACTTTGGGGTATTGTGAATTCCTGTGAGGTAGGTGTATGGAAGTCTTAGTTTAGTACACAATACGTACTAGATGGAAGTGTTTTCCTCCTGCCTTTGTTACCGTTAGGATCACAGTACTTGATTCTAGGCAATTGCAGGCCACACTGCAGGCCACAGAATCTCTTCAACTTACTAGGGTCACTCTTTATGGGTCTAAGAGGAGATTAGGCAGAAACTTTTCTCCATATGTGATGTGATTGTAGCCAACAACCAGCTACTGACATATTATGAGATAGAATAGCCCAGGAACACAGGTCAGCTCTAGCAATCACAGGGTCATAGGGTCCTACAACCTACTTCTAGTATTGGAAATTGTACACAGAGGTATTGTCATCGCTCTACATTCAGAACTTGAGTTGAAATGTCAGTGGAGTTTTGGAGTCAAAGAGGACAACAGAGTAAGCTGCTATGGTGTCCACTCAGATTCTGCCTGAACTTCTGCTTTTAAAGTAACCCACCTCATTCACAAATTAGCCTTCTCATCCTTATATCTATGGGTAGGGATTAGGCTTCTCATCCTTGTACCTATAGGTAGGGATTAGGTTTCTCCTTCTGCATCTATGGGTAGAAAAAAACCTTTCATTCTTTATCAAAAATATTACTTTTTGATGCAATTTATTTTGATCATATTCTCTACCTCTCCTAGATCCTTCAGGACCTTTGCCACCTCCCTATCCATCCAAGTTTATTTTTTTTTCCTCTCTCTACACAAGAGCTAAAGCCATGAACATCAAATCAAAGTAAAAAATAAATAAATAAATAAGAAGAAAATCGATGAGATCTAAAACAATACCAAAACAAATAAAAACAAAACCACACAAAGTTATGAGTCCATTTTGTGTCGGTCAATTACTTATTGGTACAGGACCCATCCTGGAGTTCGGTTGATATACCCAGCAATGTTCCATTGGAGAAAACTGATATTAACTTTCCCATAGGTATTGATTGCAAATACCTATGGTTAGGAGTGGAACTTTTTGTTCATCCCCCTTAGTCAGTGCTGGGAATTTTCTGGTTTGAACTTGTATAGGTCTTTTGAATTCTGTCACAGTCTTTGTGAGTTCTTATGTGTATCAGTCCTCTTTTGTCTAGAATATACTTTTCCTTGGAGTCATCCACCACCTGTGCCTCTTATAATCTTTCTGCCTCTTCTTCTGCATAGATCCTTGAGCCTTTCTGAATTATTGAGCCACAGAACCCACAGGCATAATTAAACGACAGTTTTTCCCTCTTAGAATGTAGTGTACATGTTTGTGTGTATGTGTGTGTGTATATACAGCAACAATAATTGGAACAAAAATTTCAATGTATAAACCAATATTTTGATGAGGGCAAAGCCTGAGGTCAAATAAAGTATTTGTGTGTGTGTGTGTGTGTGTGTGTGTGCAAAGGTCTTAATCGTAGAGTTAGTCTCAAGCACTGCCTCATGATCTGAAGCTCCATGCTCTATTTACCATACTAAATATCTTCCCAAATCTTGTCATAAGCCCTGCACATTCATATGGCTAAAAATCCAGGCCTCATTTTTCAAAGGGTGCATGTTCTACAAAGTATTCTACTCATATAGTAATCTATACAGAGATAAATCACAGTACATACCTAGCACAGGGAATTCGCTTGCACACTTTAGGCTGTGAGAGATACTAAAAGCTTCTACACAGAGGAGTAAGATGCAGAAATAGAAGTGGAGGGGAAGCAAGATAGTTTATCTGAGATTGGAGCCTTGCAGGGGAGACATTGGGAGATGGCACTGCAGGGTGATAAAATTCCTCAAAGATTGGTAGGAGAAGGCCTGAAACCGCTTTCGTTCGTTCGGGGAGAGGACTGCATGCTGACAAGAGAGATGTTGATAAGCAGCTTTCTCTACTCTCTTGGTGTCTGCAGCTAAAAGGGGAGTGAGAAGTAGCACATATGGAGCAAGAAGGAGTCAGTGTGAGAGGAGGGAGGAAGTTTGAGAGATGTTGGAGCCCCAGCAAAGAAATGAGAGCAGTTGGCCCAAGCATCAAAAACAAATCAGGGAAAATTGAAGACAGTGGGAAATGATGAGGGGGATACAATGAAACACCCAATAAGAAGTTCAGAGTGGCTATTTGGGATGCAAATAGAAGTAGTTCAGAGTGTGTGGGTAAGAGAAGGAGGGTGGAAGCATACTGCCTCGGTGGTGGTGAATAGTTTCAACTTTTCAGAAAAAAAACTCCAGCCAAGAGTTTGTATAGTAGCATGACGTAGTTTGAGTTACTAGGTTACAAATAAAAATTGAATTCCCCGGGCTCTGTGGCAAGTGCCTTTGCCTGCTGCAAGAGTTAAAATAAAATCTGGACAAGGCCTTTGTAGTTGAGGTTAAAAACTTCATTTTTTTTTCCTCTTCTTTTTTTTTTTTTTTTTTCATTTGTACATGGGTTACACACCTCCATTAAGAAATGATCCCTGGATAAAAAGTTGGAAAGTAATTAAGGCATTTAGATAGACGAGAGAAAAAAAAATCCCATGAAAGAGAAACCTATTGAAACACATTCTTTAAGTGTACGGACCTTCCAGAGACAATCACGTTGTAACTCCTGGAATCTGTGAATATGTCACTTTATATGGTAAAACGACTTCACATACATAATGAAGTCAAGCCCCCATGTAAGAGGTCATCTTGGTTATCTCAGTGGATGCAATCTAGACACACATCCTTCAAGTTGGACAACTTTGGCCAGAAAGAAGATTACTGTGGAAAAATGGCCAGAGAGATATACTGTTGTTGGACTTGAAAACAGGAAGGAGATGTGAGTTAAGCAATGTTTTCTAGAACCCAAAGAAAAGACCTTAGCCTTGATGACTCCTTGATTTTCACCCAGGGAGACCCACATTTGCCTTCTACAGACTTAGAAAGCAATGAATGTTCATGTTTAAAGTCACTGACTCTGTAGTATTTTGTTATAGTAGCTACAGACCATCCCTTCCTCCTTCCCCTCTTAAAAGGCTAACTGATGCTCAGCCTGGTCATGATTTAGGAGGCACAGGAATCCTGGAAAGGATCAGTCTAATCAAAACCCAACTGAACACATCAGCTTCAGTGTTCTGAACAATGGCTGGCTTGTTAGTGGGATCAGAGTGTCCTTAGATGCCTGTTAAGTAATGGCACCTCTTAATTTCTTAAGCTAAGAGTCTACCTGTGAGAGAATCCTTTTGGAGTCATGTTATGGTAGGATTCCTTTAGAGTACCCAGCAATGATTTTATTTTCTGTGTTTGCTGTATTTTGACTCACAGGTGAAGCCCTCATAGCCATGTTTCTGCAGTAGCAGCCACTGCCTTCTAACTCAGTCAGTTTGCACAGAAGGAGCTCCTTGGCTCAAGCTGGGCTAATGAGAATATAAAGCTCCTGGCTTAGGAGTTTATATTGGGTTTGAGAGGGGTTGGGTGCAGCCTCTGCATTCAGATAAAATGGAGATGATGTAAATGTGGAGGTTGAATGACGGCCACAGGCATTGATATAACTACCAGGCCTGTAGGGAGAGGAACCTGAGGCAAAAGCACAGAGCAGAGCAGAGTAGAGACTATAGTCTGAGAGAAAGAACCAAGAGGGTGGTAGTCATGCCTGCTTTTAGTAAACATGTTTACCCTTAGTGGAGCCCAGATTCCTCTCTGACCCAGATTCTACAAGATAACTGTTGTCTCATTGTAAAAGGCTGTATTTACTTGAACCTTGCTGAAAGAGTTTCTGTTACTTATAAACAAAAGAACCTTGACCAACACACCTACTGGGATATAGATGAATCAAGAGGGATGTAAGGAGATTCTATTAATGCCATCTTGGGTCCTCATTTGTGCTTAGTCCAAGGAAGCCTACAGAAAATCAGGCAGCTTAATTATTCAACAGGCCAAGGGCGTTTCATCCTTCTGTGACTGTAGCTGTAGCTCATAGCTTGTCTTGCCTTTTTAGGGGTTGGGGCTTCTGGCCATAGAATGCTTTATTAGGCTTCTGCCAAAGGCATCTCATTTTCACATTCAAAATTAATGTTGGCAGATGGATATCTTTGAATCAGGATTTTGTAATTCTAGCTGACTTTTCTTCATCAAGCCTATGCATGAAAACATTGCCTCTTGAACACCCAGCTGTGGTGCTTTTCTGTAGCTAGTAAATTTTGTTCCTTGGGAGAAAAATTGAAGCCAAAATAGTGGTTTTTCCAATTATCACTAATTTCAGAATTTAAAAGCAACCATGGAGCTGAAGACATGGCTCAGCAGTTATGAGGCCTTGCTACTATTGCAGAAGACCTGAATTTGGTCTCAGCACCTATGTTGGGGCAGCTCACAGCTGTGTCTAACTCTAGCTCAGGGGATCAGATGTTGTCTTCTGGCTGACATGGACATCCACATGCACATGTACAAGTGTACACACACACACACAAACCATAAAAATCATCATTTTTTGACTCTAGTTATATAAACAAGGGGATATATGCAGGATAGCTACATGGATTATTTTGTATTCGTGATTGGATACGTATGTATGCAGAATTAGTAGACTATGGAAATGTAGAAAATGAATTATTCACCAGATCCAAAATGTATGAAATTTTATAATGAAATTTTTTATGAATAATAAGTAATTTTTATAAGATATATAGTATCATTGATTTTTTTAATTAATTTAATTTTTTTTCTATGAATCCATGCACATGCAACCAAATACAATGCATTTGATGGACTCATTGTTAACACAGTGTTTATACATCTCTTCATTCTCCTGTCTCCTCTCTCCCTTCTTTCTTTTTATTTTTCATGAGTACCTACCTTGTGCCTCACAAATTTAAAAGCTGGACATACAATAGTTACTATGCCCTCATGAGACCCTCTTTTTTTGAGACTCTATGCACATGATACTAAGATTTTGAGTTGGAAGAAATAGAAAATAAATATATAAGATAGCTAAAAATAGTGACGTGAGGGAGAGTGGGCCAGGTATGATTTCTTAGGTGAGGGGGTAACATTTACTTAATAGTCTATCCATCTATCACCTGTCTATCTTTCATCTTTTATCATGTAAGAGAGCACAAGGACTCCTATTTATTCATAGCGAACAGAGATTATGTCAGTTTTCCTGATCACAGATTTTATCATTCTAAATCCTTTCCCACCCTGTTTTTTCCATTGAGATCTCAAAGGGGAATTGGATTAGGAACTTCTCTCCAACAACTTGTATTAAGTTTAGAGGAAGAAATTAAAATACGCTGTTGAGTAATATTTCCAAGTACCAGCTGATTTCTGCTCTTTCTCCACAATTCTCATCAAATACCTTCTGTTGTATCTCAAGGACTTGTCTGGCATAGAAACAGTCTTACAGTTCATTTTCTTGGGCATAGATTATAATATGTCAACTGTTACTGAAGCCAATTTCCTCTGTCACCGGTTCCCTGCCAGCTTCAAGACAGTGTCACTGCTGACTTCCTGAGCACACTGTTGCCAACCTGCAGTTTTTTCCACACATCAGGGTTGAGTTACACTTCCCATAGGAAAGGAATCCAGGTCCAAACTTACTGCTATCCCAGGGGCATATAAGCCCCACATCTAGAGATACAGAGAGGCGGTGAGATGAAGGGGAAATTTTAGTTCTAATAATATGGACCTGTATGTCTGGCCTTTGAACTCCCTGAGGCTACTGTATACTTTTGTATGGGCTGTCTCACAATATATTGCTTCAGAATAAACCATCCCAAGACATTGGGAATACTTGCCTAATTCCCCCAACATCCTGGATCCAATACCTGGCACAAAGAGAGAAGAACAAAATAGAACGGATTAAAAAACCCAAAATCCAAAGACAAAAGAACGATCTCATAAACCAGTGTATTAAAACAGTAAGCATTTATTTAGTCTGTGGCTTGGAAGTTTAGGCTAGACATAAATAGGTTGTTTTGGTCACAGCTGGGCTCACCCATGCCTGGTATTGAGCTTTTGACTGGTTTCAGATTGTTCCTGCTGTCACGTCTGAGGCCCCTTAGTTCTTCTCAAGTCTCCTGTCTTATACAAGTTCTCATAATAGTTGTTGATGGGAAGAGCAAGCGAGGCCAGTTGTGCATACTGCTTTACTGTGAAAGCATTTTATTGGCCAAACAAGCCTTATGACTACACCTGGAGGCAAGGAGGAAGGCTCTTGCAAAGTCACATGGCAAAGAACAGGATTACAGAGGGAGAGGGTAAGGGCTGGGATCATTCGTGCCATGAGAAGCATACTCATCCAGGGACTAAATTTTATAGGTTATTTATTTACCAAATGATCCAGGCAGGGTTTGGAGGATGTGAAGGAAGCAGGTGAGTAGGAAGGACCTGGGAGTCTAGAATAGACCAGATCTTGTCCAGGAAGAAATAGGAATGTCTGAATCTGGGGTGACAGGGAAACTGGGAGGTGGAGTGGTGGGAGTTATTGCACATGTAGCTAGCTGTGCTATAAACAGGAGTGTAAAGAAGATAGACTCCGTAAAGGAGGCTTTAGAATACGTGACCAAAGGATGGTATTGATTGGAACAAATAACCCAGGGTGTCTTGTAGGTAAGGGACTGGAAGTCACTTGTCAAAGATGATTGGTGAGGTGAGTAGGTCAGGTAGCCAGGACACAGAGCAGCAGAAAAGCAACTTGGTGGGGCAGTTATCTAACCAGAGCTGGGAGGATGGCAGGAGGAGAATGGTCTTAGGCAAGGGGAATTTGGAGAGGCTCCTGGCTTGGGGACTTGGAAGCTCCTGGTCAATAATTTGGATCTGCTATGCTTGAGCATTGGCTGGTTCCCAGGGATCTGTGGAGGGTGCTTGTGTCTTACTGGATGATCCTCCTGACCTTGGTTGTTTTGGGACTGGCACTTTATCTAAGGCATTCTGGAAGAGACTCCCAACCCCTCATGGGCGGGTGGGGCTGTTCTGCTTTGTGAAGACTCTCATTCTCTGCTGTCCTTCAGCTGCCAGGCCCTGCTGTGTTTAATCAATCATACTGGTCTCATGTTTCCTGAAGCTCCCAGTCCCAGTTCACATCCAGACACTCTCTTACTGTCTGTCTTTCTTTTATCCTACCCAGTTCAATAAACACTTGCAAGACCTGGCAATCAGGATGAAGCCAAAACATTCTTCATTTTTAACTGTTTTTACTTTTCTTTTTCTTTCCAATAAAAATCTGTTTTAAAGATTCCCAAAGTGGAAAATGTTTTGAATTACTTTCTTTGACTGCCTGTTCTTGAATTCCTCAGGATCACCACTGATGACATTCACAAAGATTTCTGGAATGCAGATTGAGCTTAACATAGTTTGAAGGCTTCTGGAAGCTACCTGATAGGAAAAGTGATTTGTTAGCTGTGTTGTGGGAAAGTCAGGTGTCGTGTTAAACAGTGTGCAACAACTGTCTCAGAGCTTGAGTGCAGCCAGGAACACCTACCCGAGTTTCCCCCTGCTCATAGGGACTTGATGTTATGTGTAAGATAGAAGTTATTAAATACAGATACTATTTTTTTCTAAGTCTTTCATTTACTCAGTTTATCTTTTCTTCTTTTGTGCTTATGGGGAGCTCCTGTCATTTAAAGTTAGTGTAGTCATTGTGAAGGGCCAAGTTATTTCCAGTGTCAAGGAGACCAGAAAATAAAACCTGGATGGGAAAAACAGCCCTTTGTGGGAGTAGATGTGTGCTTGACTGTGGGAAATCTGAAGCCACACACAGTATCTGCTCCTTCCTGGAGCCGACTTCTGCTGGGGTTTCTGATGAGACTGTTGGACGCCAAATACATTTCCCTTCTTGCCAACTTAACATCTCACAGTGATTACACGTATAATCACTCATAAAATAACTGTAGTTCTATATCAGGAGTTCATAAAATATGGTCTGTGAATTTCTGAGTTACTTAAAAATTTCTGGGTCAGGGTCATGGCAGTGTACGTTAAAGAGGACAACACAAAACTGGGCCTCCCAGGTGATCTCATACTTCATGATACACTATTCTTGGGGACACAAGTTCATTGACTCCCTCCACAGATTTCTTCTTCCCTTATTTCTCTCCCCCTTCCTGTCATGTCCGGTATCATGTAGCCCAGACTGACCTTGAATTTGCTCTGAAGTTAAAGATGACCTCTAATCTTCCTGCATCCACCTCCTGAGTACTGGGATTATACATGTTTGCTACCACACATGGTTTAACACAGTTAAATCAAAGGAATCAAGGCCAAGGCTCCATGCATGCTAGGTAAGCACTCCACCTATCTACTGAGCTCCATCCCTAGGCCCCTCCCTGTATCTTTTCCATATTGTTTGTATGCTTCAGATGAACACATAAGAGGAGCAAAATTATTTTAAAATATGATCCTTGCTTGTGATTATGCAAAATCATCTAGGCTAGTTTATTTTGAGAATGCTATCTCATAGTCATTGTTTAATGCATCTTGGTTGTGTTAGTAGGCTATAGTAAGACAACTAGGTTATCAATGGCAGTTCCTACAACGCTTTTCATAGAAAGCAGTTAATATGACATGGCTATGTAGCCCTTTTGATTGTGTCTATTTCGTTTCCCATCTTCCTGGGGACAGAGGATATCCGTCTTAAGGTTGAGTGTAGCCTGGGTCCCTGAGTAACCATGTACACAGAGTCCCTGCTTTGTCCTTTTATCTGAGTGAGAAGTGAGCTCTTAAGATGTATTGGGTGGTGTTTATTGCTGCATGTAACTCATGAGGCTTGGGATTATTACTAAGAAAGACATGAGTTTGGTTACATACTTGGTGCTCTTTTCAAAGGTAGGAAATCATTTCACAGGAAGGAGTTTGTTTTTCAGAATTAAGGAGGTGAGCCCGAGTTTCAACTTTACCACCTGACTGTGGAAGAACAGACAAATCATGAGATTGCTCTGGGATTCAGCTTCTCTTGTCTAGTGAGATCAACAATGTATTATTTGTTGCTCAAGGTATGTAGAGATACACTCTGTGTATTTCTCATGAAAATGGTGAAAACTGCAAATCTCTAGAACACGAGTACAAGAGATGGGTTGTTTCTGTTTCTATGGATTGGGAACGAATGTTATTTCTGTTTCTAATGCACTCAATAATTTTCTTTCTTTGGATTATGGGAATTTTTGGGATAGTAAGGCTTACCAGGATCACTATCCTGATAAAAAAGTAACACTTACGATGGTATCTAGCCTAAGATTTCACATCTTATAGCAACTCAAAGATTTTGGTGCCCACCCTGCAGGACAGGGAATGAGTTTGATGGAAGTGATATGGGGTGGTGGCACAGACAGACAGGATTCCCCTGCTTATATTTTATTATATTTTATTAACTCTGTTGGCTGCTGGGTGGTTTTTACTGTCTCCTTCATTCTGTTTTCCCAAGGCTTGACTGTGGCTCCATAGCAGCAAAAATGCTGGCCACGGAGAAACTGTGTGCTTGTTTATGGGGCTTTGTCCTCCTATTTCTTCTACAAAGATAGGCAGAAAGTCTAGTCTGAATGGTATGCATGAATCAGTGGAGAACTTCCTGAAGGGTGTCAACAGTGAAAACCATGCCATTTAGGCCACGGTATCCCTGAGAACCCTCTCCTCAACACACTTCCTCTTGCTCGTCTCTCCTCAGTTGACTTACTCTTTATCAGACCACTTTGCTTGAATTGTCCTCAATCTAATTTACTTGGTTAGAAAGTGGAGCCTCAAAACTTCACACTACAATAAAAGTTTATAATGGCAATCACAGAAATCATATCATTTGCTTGCTGTGCAACCTTCAGTGTTTTTACCTGACTTCATTTGCTTGCTCATTATTGGTTTTCATCTGCCACAGCAACTCATCCTTTTCCATACATATCACAGGTGCACTGATTGCCCATATTGGGCTACAGGGATGATGGCTTGCTGGAGTGTTAGTGTGTGCCTTAGTAAGTATGTGTATGTTAATAACAATATGTACATTTGTAAATATTGATATTAGCTCTGCTAGCATTGATTATTGATATTATTTACACTGTTTACCAATTATGCACTTTGCCTAATAGAAAATAGAAATTAGCTAATTTAATTCTCCTACTGTTGTTTTGAACGATTCCTAGTGCTTTTCCTATACTTGCGTGTGTTTAAAGTTGGAGCACTATAAAATCCAATAGGAATGTCAGAACGCTGTCCAAAGTCAGAATGATACAAAGCACGAAGGCGTGATTTACATCCCGGTCCCTTTGGTTTCACAGCCATGCACTTCTCCTGATCCTAATTTTCCAGTAGCAAGGGAGATAGATAAGTTGTAGCTTAAAGCCCATACCTTTAGTTATCTGAGCAACAAAGACACAGGTAGGCAAGCAGTAAGGAAACTTTCCCCTTTTACCATCATACTGTTCACCAGGAGCTTCTGAATACCTACTATAATGGTACCCAGTGCTCCAGACACTGAGATCAGCATTCTTCATCTTTCAGCTTCTTCTGATGGCAGAAAAGGTACACTCAGCACCACACATACAGACAAATCCTGCACTGTGAAGTCGTGATGACTGGAGAGAGAGGCTCACTGAAGCAGGGAAGGGATGAGCAGTGACAGAGCCTCTGTACTGCAGAGGGCTGGCCAAGGTCTCTCTGAGGAGGTCACACTTGGACAGAAGTCTGCATGGAGGTGAAGCCTGCAGGTGGTAGATGGGAATAGAGATTGGCCACATCAGCCCTCTGGCAAGGGTCTTATGGGACTCCTGGGTATGCCTTGGTTGGAGTGGGCTTAAGGAGGGTCACGGGGCAAGGCCTGAAAGTTCAGGTGAGATTTGTGGGCTTTGGTGATGATTTTCACTTTTATTCTGTTGCAGTTGGAAGTAATTTGAAAACGTTTTGTCTAAATATCTATCTATCTATCTATCTATCTATCTATCTATCTATCTATCTATCTATCTATCTCACAGGGAAGTGCTAAGATCTGACTTAACAGCCAAAAAGAACAACTGAGGATGTTGTGGGTAGACTGAAGTTCAGGCTTCCAGAGTGTAAGCCGGGAATCGTACTCCCACTCAGCCTCATTCATCCGTGCATGGTGAAAAGCCGGTGTGAGTGGAGTCAGTATGAGTAAGCCACGTCACACACATCCTTTCACTTTCTGCACTTATCTTTGGGTTTTTCATTTCAATTCTTTACAATTCAATTCTTTATAATCTCTTTGCTGTCTTCAAGGCACTGTGAAAACTGTCATCTGCATCTCTATCCTTTTCAGTCCTTTCCTACAACTTAGGTTATCTTTGTACTGAAAGCAAATTACACATTGTTCCACTTATCTCAGCAGAAGTAGAGAGGAATCGGTTGCTTTGGTTTCCTGACAGTATAGACCTGATCTGAAACGAAATGAACTAGCATGAGAGTGGTAACAGGTCAGCCTGCCAATGGCATCCTTTCTCAGTAACAGCAAGTCGGTGCTGGAAGTGATCGGCACCAAGGCCTGAGTTTGTAATCAGCTTCAAGCTTGGACTCTTCCATTGGGATATTATTCGCTGTTTTCCAGCAGACGTGGGTGATTGGATTGGGACTATTATCCACCAAATGCCACTAAGAGCTATTAATATAGGTAGAATAATTGAGCAACCAGATTTGGTGGGAAGTGTTGCTACTTTCCACATCGTTGTCGTCATTGTAAATTGTTTTCCAAGCTATGCTGGCCTCAGCCACAAAACATTCAGATCTTAAAAAAACAAAATGCTTCTTGAATACTTAACCATAAAAGTAAATGAGATTGCTTCAGACTGCTCTGTTAACACTGCAAACAACCACACATGGAAATTATTACCTACCCTGTGTGTTTAAATGTCGGTAGATATTTTGCCAGCCTTCTAGCATACTGTGTATGTCAGTGCAAAAAAGTGATCCACCTTGTACCCTTCAACAACATTTTGGGGGAACATACTTACAGTAAAGTCAAGGATTTTCTAAATACCACTTCCAATATTTTGTTTCTGATGTAATTGGTAATATTCTTTGATTTTGAAGCTGGATTAAATTCACATGCGGTTACTCTCACATTGCTATGAGGGGCAGTTGTGAGACTAATACAGCATTTGAAGGCTGAATCCCAGGTACATCTGGGAAAACTTTTAAGCAGGTCAATTGCCTTTGCTCAAACGATTTCTCCACATGGATGGCACTTTCTATCAATGTCTGTCAGTCTAAATTCTTCTTGCTACTCAAGGTCAAGCTCAAATCCTGCCCCCTTTAGAAGTGATACTGGCACGATTTAGCATGTATAATTATGAAAAGGGACAAAATTGGACATTTTCTCAGCAATGCTTGTGTAGAATTGTCATGTAGCTCATCTGATCTTTATATGACAACTAGTTATTGGCTAAACTAGAAGCTTGAGTGGGGACATCCAGAGAAGGGGCTAAGGAGAGAAATGGGCAGAGGGCATGCCCGTGGGGTTTTGTTTGTTTTAATGCTTAACTAAGTTTACATTGAATTCATTGCTTCATATCATCAAAACTTGTAAGCAGGCATGCAAAGTAATCCAAAACAAATGATTCTGTTTAGGGTAATATATGGCAAGTAAATGATTTTGTAAGTGTTTGAAGAGCAGAAGGGAAGGTAGTTGGACATCTAATGTAATTATCCAGGCAGAAGATGATGAGGGCTTAAATTAGGTGAGTTTTGTGGGAAGGGGAGTTTGTCCATAGAGTCAAATCTTGGCTATTATTCCTCTGTCTATTGTCTTGAATGCCTCTTGTCAGAAGGATTCATCTCCTACTTTCTGCTAGTGTAACAGCTTGGCCCCAAGCACATGAATCCTCTTTTATGTCTCTGCAATGCTGAGTCTGGCTATAAAGGGCTGAAAGCATCTGAGTGCTTGTGGCTGCAAAGCATGCACATCTTTGCATTTGGACTGCTTTCTGGGAGAGAGTGCAATGTTGTCCTGCTTTCTGTAGCATCCACATGCACCAGAATCACCATTGTCATTAGTGGGGACCTCTGGCAGTGATTGACAGCTGAAAACATCTTCGAAATTTGTGAGAAAAGAAGGACGGAAAATCAAAAGTTTTTTTTTTTTTTTTTAAGGAGGACTCTTTATTTTTTCATATAAGTAAAGGAAATTATGTCAGCACACACACACACTAAAGCAATTTGTTTCAAGTTCTCAGCCGTGTGTCCTTGAAGCCTGCAATATTTGTAGTGGGTAAGTCACACTGCCTTAAATCCATATTGACAGGTGTAAACTTACACTAATAAATTAAAAACACAAAGAAGCAAAACAAACCTCAGGTCCTAGGATGCTGGATTAACTTTAGAACTAATAGTATGAAGAAAGCACAAGTCCAATGCCTTCTGAGTGAATTTTCCTCTTGATTATAGTAAACTGTGTGCCCATGAAGTTTGCAATGCTCCCTCCTCTTCTTATCTGTGTTTTCACTTATTGGATTTATTTGCCACAGCCCTTTACCATTTTTATATCTACAGCTCTGCCTTAAAGCTGAAATAAAAAGTTAAGCAGCTGTATGGTACCTCTCATGCCGTCTGTGTCTGGGTTTTCCCTTCTCTGGATCTCTGCAGCTAACCTTCTTCTAGTCTTTGGGTTTCCCTTGGAGACTCGTGATGCCCACCCAGTGACTATGGCTGTGCTGGTCTGCCATATTGCATCTCGTGAATCTCCTTGAGGAGGAGATCCTTTGCTGTTCATTTCTCACCATCTTCAGCTGTTAGAAGAATGTGTGGGGAGGTGGTAGGGGTCATTTAGTTCATATTGGTTGAAGAAGGGAAGTGTCTATCCCTCTGGGAGAAGGAAAATGATTTTAGGTATGAGATCTGGTGAAAATGGGAGATATTGATAAACTAAACTGACATAAATCATCAAGAAATGGGGAAATGCTCCTTATGTCATGAGTGACATGTCAGACTACATATGGTGAGTTATGCCACCAGCAGAGCATTCAAAAAAAGCATTTATTTCTATGTGGATCTTAAAAAGATGCTTAACTTAAATTCCAAATAAGGAAAAATACTTTAAAAAGAAACAATTGAAAAAAACATACTTTGAAGAGCAAGATTTGATATCCTTCCTTTCTAAAAAGAAAGTTTTCTTATAGACCCTTAATCATCTATACAGACAGATACACCTTGGTAGTTAGCCCCACACTTCCTGGGTTTTACTTTTCCACCTGTAGGCATTGGAAGTGAATGGCCAGCACACTGACCATCCCCTTGAACATCTGGGCAGCTCTGCCTCTTTGGACTGGTTAGATTAGAATCTTCTTTTTCCTCTATTTCTCCTTGTGTAACCTTCCCATGTTAGTCCTGTCCCTTACCCACTTTACTTACGAATTTAGTTTCATTGTAACAAAGCAACTTGTGCTCCTTTGGAATTTCATATATAGCATCATCTTTTCCCTCCTGTCTGGTAGGAACAAAAAAGAATTAAAGATTACCAAAATGACACTAGAGAATGTTGATTCCAAAGAAAATCCTACAAGTCCTGCTGATTCTCTCCATTGAGTGACAAGGCTCAAGTCATCATTAGAGGAGAATGTTGTTTCAAAACAATCATCTTAAAAAGCACATCTTAAACACCACAGTTAAACACTAATACATTTAAGGAAAAGGCGTGTGTGTAGTCAAATGCCAGCTTTGAAAACATAACTGCGTGTTGTTTTCTCTACAAGGTGTTGTTAAATTGTTGTGTCTGACAACTGCTAGACACAGAACTGAGGAAGTTAGCAGCAACAGCCACGTATCAGAAGTGCCATAGGACACCTTTGTGTGTATCTGTATTGCATGTTATATAAAGCAATGTTAGGCTGTTGCATGAATTTGCTACATATTATGTGTTTTTAGGCTTATTTTTTTGTTTTTAAGGAGTGTCTTTCATGGAAGAAAAGCATACAATTTTTAGGAATGGAAAGATATTGTACAATGATGAAGAAGATGCACGTTTATTAAAAATCTAAACCAAATGGTGAACAGTATGATGAAGCTATAACGTGATGACAATGGAATTCTAACCGCAGAAGGAATTTCCTCTCTTAACTCTCATGACGTTGCCTGATGTTACAGCTGCTGGTGAGGAAGATCTTCCTGTGCCTCTCCCAGGAGAGATGACGGAGTCTGGTCTGTGCCTTCCTGTACAAAACCGCTTGTCAGGGCAAAGGTGGTTAGTGCTTTAATTTAATTCACCCAGCTCTTTCATAGGGCGCTTTGAAGGAGCATTTTGAGTTCACTCTGCATCAACTGTGTTCTTGAATCGGGAAATCAGATTTTAACATGAACCTGCAGACAGCCCCGGTTGCTGCACAGCTCATTCGTATTCTAGCAGCCTCCACGAAAGCAGGAAGCAGAGTCAAGCTGTTGCCATGAAGCTTGTTTCAAGAGCTTGGGAATCCTCTGGGGACCCCTTGATCATGCTTTTCAAAGGGGCTTTTGTCCCTCTCTTCTTCTGTTTCCTGCAAAGGGGTTGTGTCCAACACACAAGGACATCGTGAGGCCAACAAGGATGTGTGCAGTCTTCTGGGACTGTGAGCCCCTAATTTGAAGTCTGCTTTCTGATGAGAATCCTTCCTCCCTTCCCACACCGCCACACTGACAGGCTTCTTTTCATGCTACTGCCTTGCAAAGCTTTACTGTACAATAAAAACAAACAAACAAACAAACAAAAACAAAAAAAAACTCCCCAAAACTGCCCTTTCCATTTTAAAGAATGTACTTTCTTCTGGTCAGTTGACACTTCTTTCATTTTAAGTCTTTTGTGCAAAGGACTGTCAAATTCTCATTAGAATAGTATCTTTGGACACTATATTTGCTTGGAAACCTTAATTGACTTAAAAATTTCTGGTTACTAAGTACCAAAAAGTCTCAAGTCAATAATATTACCTATAATCTAAGTATTTTATAGTTATTTTTCCTTTGAAAAGTGTGGGGGCAGAAATGAAATAGTAGATAAATAAAAATAAAATAAATTTGTATTGGCATTACTATTCCTAATTTCAAGTATGGATACATGTCGAAAGTATATAGTATATAGATATAATGTACTTATTTTAGTGAACATAGGCATAAGAATCACAACTATTTAATTTTATTTTAGGAAGCGGAAAATTGCTGTTTTTCCTCAAAAATATGTTAATAAAAGGAAGCTTATTAACTTCACAACATTCTCATGAAAATTCAACTGTCCTGTTTCACAGCTAACACACAGAAAGAGAAAATAATGATATTTTTAAAGGAATCCAAAGGAAGCGAATTTAGTCAGTCAATTTGTGTTAACCCAGTTGACAACAGATCACAAGATTATCTTCTGAAAGGTATTAATTTTGGTCGACATGCATATTCAGACTAGAGTATGAATGTACAGGGGATCTATAAGACTAGAGAATAAACTGTTAATAGACTTTTGCAAAGCATCTTGCTATATTCCTCAGCTAGTCTCGAATCTAACTGAAATGATCTTCCTGCCTCAGCCTTGCCGCCATGCCCATCAGACTCAACTATCTTGAAGTGGCCACCGTCCTACTTGCTGTACTTGATAGCTATCTCTACATATTGTAAAATGCCACATATATATTCATTGTATGTGTACATGTATGTACTCATATTTAATGAAGCAAAGATTTTATTAAATACATTTGTGTCTATTTTTAAGGTGTAACAAAGTTCAGAGTAAATTTTTAGCACATGAGAGATAAGACTGCCATCTGAGGCAAGAGAGGTTTTTAGTGATAAAGTTTGAGAACGCTTATTTGTGTAATGGAAAAGTTCTGATGTTTGGAAACAAGAGACAAAATAATGTGATACTTTATAGCCTGATAAGGAAAATGGCACTTGCCTTGAGGTAATTAGACATGTTGCCTGCTATGAGCTCAAGAGATGGCTCAGCAATTAAGAACCCTTGCTGCCCTTGCAGAGGACTTGCATGCAGTTCACAGTACTCATGTAGAGCTGCTCACAACTACTGGTAACTCCAGTATAAGGGGATCTGGTGTCCTCTTCAGGCCTCTACAGGCACCTGCACATACATGGGATGCACCCACTCATACAAAGACACATGTACACATATAAAAAATAAAAATGACAGAAATATGGCTTATAACAGAAGAATAGGCTTACAGTATGATGACAGCAGTTCCATTTTAAATTATCTGAGACTATAAGAACAAACCAAAGTGAAGCAATTGTTGAAGGCCTACCTTATAAATCAAAACATAGCAGTGTAACCATAAAAGGCCAAATTCATTGTTAGAGATTGGTCACACAAGCAGCCAAGCTTTGCAGGAGCAAGAACAATCTAGTCAGGTAGATGGAACCTGATGTCTTCTAACATTTTGTCACTAGCAAATGAGTAACAGATCAGATTCCTCTGTCTGGTCTAGAAGAGATCACAAAGAACATGTTGCCAGGCAGATGAAGTAAAGAGGTGAATCATATAGGAGAAAGCACACAATAGGTCTGGTTGATGGTGGAACAACTGAGTCTCTGGGCACTGGAGGAGCAACTGGCAACAGAACAGACCTCTAGTCTAGAAGAATCAAGGTGCCAAGTGCATCATTAACTGAGAAGGACTCTGCACTGATGCGGGGTGATGTCTTGTAGTGGTATACCTCCTATGTCACTCAGCACGGAGACAAGGAGGCATATTCATAGGTTCAAACCCTGCCAGACATCAGCAGAGGGAACCACTATCCTGGAAAGTGCCATCCTGGACAGTGGAACCCTGAATGTCTCTGCTCAGGTGTTTTTATTGATCCAGAACTCCTCTGGTGTTCTACTCAGAGCATGTGCAGATCATGAGCAATCAAACATCCCCCACATAAACTAACACCTGCAGACAATACAAAATGCCAAGGCCTAAGCAGCCCTTTACCCAACAGTGCAGAAAACAATTATTTTACACATAACTAAAAATAAACTTCCACAACAATGCCTGAGTGTGATTCTCAGAGACTTGCTTACATGATTGGGTTGAGGTGGTACTGACAGACTTGATGCTCATCTCGAAGGAATGACCTAAGTGGCCAAGGCTACCCTATCTGAAAGAAAATGATGAAAAAATCCCAGAACAGGGTGGAAAATCCAGATGTTGGTCTTATAGACTCAGGTAAGCAGTAAGGAAGGTCACTTCTCTAAGTGTGTGCAGGTGTGGACATTTCTTAATTTTCTGTTTCTGGCTTACGTGAAAGCGACTTATGTGGTGGTGATATGACATATAAACACATTCAAATTAAATGCTAATATATGCCATAATGTTTTAATTAATTTTGTGTATTAAATAATTTGAATTTACAAGGGATTCTGAGAATAAATTTAACCTTACGCAGGTCAGGAAATTAATATTTAGACAAGGAATACCAGTATGTTCTACAGTGGCATGTATTCATATTTAGAATAAGGCTACTTTATTTTTCAAATCATGCCAGGGATAAAAACACAAGTCTACTTGGAATGAGAATATCGTTTTAAAAGTAAGTTTATTAGAACCTTAGAATTCAAACCTTCCATGTAGAAAATGTGGGATGAAATGCATTATCAGTGTCTGGTTGGAAGAAAGGCCAGCCTTGTCTTATCCCAGGAAGAACTGGAAAATGCATTCACACTCAAGTGAAGACAGAAGGTCTAGCTGGGACAAGGCCTGGGGCGTGACACTCCCTGACAGTTCTCTTTAAAGCTCAGTGAGGGGTATAGCACATTTGCTTGCTTATGCTAGATTTGACCTTTGTGTGGGAATCAGGATCAGGACACAAACCATCCCTCTCTTGGCCCCGTTCATCCTTCACTCTTGGGATTTCATCTGCTGCCTGCTCACAGGAGCCCCTGCTTTGCCCATGCCTGGCAGTAGCTGTTTGGAACCTTGCCTTTGGCAGCTCTTGGTTTCAAATATCCAGCCCTGTCAGAATGCTCTCCAGGAGAGGCATCAGGCTGTCACCATCTATTAGGCAGCGCCCAGCGGACACACAGGCCAGTCCCTGTGTCCCCTTCTCTTGCAGGCCTTGGAACTACATGTCTTGGTAGAAACTGAGGAAAGAAACACATGCAGAATCTAAATTGAAGAATTTGGTTGTTCTACTCAGTTTGCTTAATTCTACTCCCTGCTATTGTGCAGTTTGGGCCAAGTTTGAACGGTTGTGACAATTTTATGATCTAGGATAGGACTTTCTTTTGGAACGATTGTGAGGTCAGGAAAGTTGAAGTGCTGGACACTCCTCTTCATTACCCGCACCTCCCCCAGATATGAATACACAGAGGTTTATGAAAACTGAATGAGGCCTTTATTTCTCATCTGGGACCAAGCTTCAATCCACCCTCCAGTAGGATATCAGCCTTTGCCTTCAGAAGCTCCTCCTGCCACAGAAGAGTGACTGGGCCACACTGTCATGAGCAACTAAAGACAAATCCTGAGCTCAGCATGAGAAGGTTACATTCTCACCCAAATCTAACGATGACTGTTTCCATAACTAGGATTCAAACTTAACTATTTTAATTAAGTAATTTTTACCTCTCACGCTTAGGTGTATCCTTATCTCCCCACCACCCCTACCCAGAATCAAGATTTAATGTCTTTGTACAGTGAGTGTTTATTTACAGATACTCTGCATCTGTTTTGCTTTCTTCACAATCACATCCTGACTCTTTCCCACAGGCACAGTTGGGTACATGACTGAATTACATCATTTGTGTCTCATAAGCCCTTGCCATTGATTTTGTCATTGGTTCAAGGCTACTTGTGACAGAAGCAGGTTCTGGCCGAGCAGAAAGGAGAGTACTTTTGTTCAATCTACGAAAGTAACAAACATGCTTCAGTTTTTGTGTGCTAAAGTCTAAGGAGCTGCAAGGTGTAGTAGTATGTTGCTGTGGGGGCTCAGCAAGGAGACAAGGAGGCATATTTCATAACTGCAAACCCTGCCAGACCTCAGTAGAGGAAACCACAGCCTTGGCCAGTGCCATAATCAGTCGACAGTGGAACTTTGAGCATATTAGCTCCTGTTTGTATTCTTTCAGAACTTCTCAGGTAGTCTACTGATAGCACGTGCAGATTAGCAATTAAACAACCCCTACAGAATCCAACACCTGCAAAGAATACAAAATGCCAAGGCCTATGTATTCCTTTTTCCAATAGTGCACAAAAACAATTATTTTAAACACAACTAAAAATAAACTTCCACAGCAGCTGGGTCTAAGATTTTGGCAATCATTTATGAGATGTTGACAGAATGTATTAAAAAAAAAAAAAGGTGCAATGCACGGGAAAGCAAAACCATGTAGAGAGAGATGAATGGCAATCTGTGACATCATTTGAATCCATAGCTTAGGACAACCCTCATTCAGCTTATTCTTGATTTGCTGAATCAAAGTTGCATTAGATTTTTCTTTACCTTGGTTTATACCTTGATTTATAAAGGCTTAACTAATGTACTGTGGGTAATTAGAGTTTTGACTGAGAGTTTCAATCTAATGGCTGGGCTTGGCTACTTGCTGGGTCTCTGATAATCTCCATCCATTTTCTTATTTTCTCCGTTAGTTTTATCTCTGTTTTACCCTGATGTAGGTTTTTTAGTCTAGATGAAATCACAAAATATAGAATTATCTTTTTCACCATGAGTACTTCAGGAAGATTTAATGCTTTACAAAGCTATTATATCTTTAATAACTCAAAGCAGGAGACTTCTAGGAATATCATTAAACTGACCCTGAGATACATAAAACCATTAAGGTCAGTGGTTATTTAGTTTTGCTTTTTCAATTTTAGACATTGCTGGATCACTTTAGTTTCTTTGTTGGTGACCTTTACTACTTGATTGGAAGGGAACCAAAGCTGCTCTTTAAAGGCAAGAGATGATGACAGGTATTTCTGTAATAGACTTTACTGCAGTGGGATCAGAGTTCATAGAACAGAGGCCAAGCAGTGGCAAGGTAGCCCCACTGCTTGCCAGTGAGTTCTCAAGGTTTTCTGAGAAATCAGAGGTAACCTTAGATGTGAGATATAGACAAAGCATAACGAGACCTCGTGAACTCTTAAGGCTCTGTGCTGGAGAAGGTTTTTTTTTTTTCTTTTGTTTGCTTGTTTTTTGTTTGTTTTTTCAACTTGAGGCAACTCAGAGTCATCTGGAAAGAGAGAACCTCAATTGAGAAAAATGCCCCCATTAGTTTGGCCTGTAGACAAGTCTGTGGAACATTTTCTTGATTTTTGTTTGATCTGGGAGGACCTGTGGACACTGCAATCTGGCCAGGTCGTCCTGAAAGCAGGCTTACCAAGCTGGGAAGAGCAAGTCAATAAGCTGGGTTCCTCGATGGTCTCCACTTCAATTTCTGCCTCCAGGTCCTGCCTTGAGTTCCTGACCTGACTTCCATTCATGATATACTATGAGCTGTGGGCTGAAGTAAACCCTTTCGTTCCCAGGTTGCTTGGTCATAGTGTTATCACAACAGTAGACGCCCAACTAGGACAGTCTCCAATCCTGAAATGAGCAAAGATGAGGCCTAAGAGTCCTGTCCTACAGATTCTGGACTGCATAAGAATGAGAGTTGGGTCTAGGCACTGTGAAGAAGTTCAGTATGTGTTCCAAATTCAGGAATAGCTGATCATCTCCCAGGAATATTAAAACAGCCTATAGGGAAGTTTCCAATGCATGCTTATATTACATAGTATCTCTTTTAATCTTAGTTATTTTAATTTTAATTAAAATGGAAATTATTGTCCCCTAAGCACTATTCTTGCTTTTTGGTGGATAATTCTGTGCTGAAAGACCAAAACAAAACAAAACAAAAAAAAACCACTTCTTAGCAAATTGAGAAGCAACCTAAGTCCTCTCCATCCTACGACCCTCTCCTAGCTGGTTTCCACCTCTCTCTCCCTCTCTGCACTGACTCTGTCTTGCATTTTTACTTTTACCTACTTTGTGAAAATAGTCCAAATCTCAATTATGAGAAAGAATATTTCAGTGTGTGGGGCAGAGATGAATATGAATGGGATTACCAAGAGGATAGGTCAGCTAGAGAGGACAACCAACTTTTGTTAGATAGAATTGAATTCAGCTCCTAATAGGAATGATTATTTAATCAAGAAGTAATTCACATAAATCAGATGGGAAAATGAGAACTCTTACCATATAATAGGGGATGTTGGGCATTGTAGGCAACAATATAGGCATTTCCTAAAGGAGTAACTGCTGCTTAACCATAGTCAATTATCCACAGACAAAAAGTCAGAGCTTTAAATAGCTTTGTATATTTCTAAATCATCATACAATTCTGCCTCCATGTTGGATTTGTCTGATGGATCACAAGCTCGATGTTCAACTTCTGGTTTGACATTATGATTTTACTCTGGGAAAGGTCTGACTTGCAGAGCAACCTGTAGCCCCATGAGACATGCATGTCCCCACCCTAGCTGTCTCCCAAGTTGCATTTTGATGAGATTTGTGAGAAGGGATAAGGTTGGTGTTTTTGTTACTGTTCTATTGCTGTGAAGAGACACTAGGACCAAGCAACTCTTTGAGAAGACATCTAATTGGGGCCTATTTACAATTTTAGTGGGTTAGTCCATGATTATCATGGTAAGAGTCAATCAAGCATGGCACTGGAGCAGTAGCAGAGAGCTTTACATCCTGATCCACAGGCAGCAGGCCTGGTGGGCCTGGTGTAGGTTTTTGAAACCTCAAAGACCATCCATGTGATACATCTCCAAAGACTATATATACCTCCTAATCCTTTTAATCCTTCTCAAACAGTTCCACTCACTGGGACTACATATTCAAACATAAGCGTCTATGGGAGAATTCTCATTCAAAACACCTCAGATGGGAGATAGGCAGATGTTGTTTGTAGCTACCTCTAAAACTTTGTAGCACAAGGCTTAGAATTCATAGGGCCTTACTGTCTATCTGAATTGCTGAGATCATATGGGTTAATGAGTAAAACAGCGGGCAAGGGAAAGATGTTAAAAGAGACCTACCCAAACCTTGGGGACCCCATCATTAACAACAGAAGCAAGCTAATTAATTAGTAAAGACACTATCCAAGAAGTCAGGAGAAGCCAGGGTGGTTTTGTGAATCTCTTTCCTTTACCTTTGCCCTAATTACAGCTTCAGGCTGTAAATGTTTTAATTTGAGGATAATTTTCAGCCCTTTAATACATTTCTTTCCAATTTTCTGCTGCTTTAAACTTATAGCCTCATGATAAAGGGTGGCCTTCAGAGAATTCTTCTCGTTCCTTTCGTAGAAATTAGGTAGATTGATTAATTTTGGCTCACATTTCTAAGAATGTGCAGTTGTGTCTTGAGATTATGCTCCATTAGTGCTGAAATGTCTCTAGTATAAGTAATTACTGCCATTTAAAATCAGTTTAATCTTCTGAAAACCTACTTTTTGGTAGACAAGCATCTTTGTGTATCAAAAATCTTGTCAGAGCATCTCAGTATCAGAGATCCCAGGATAATAAATATTTGTCCAGCTCTGGTTTTTGTTTGTGTATAATACTGAGAAATTTATATATTTTTGTTATTAATCTTAGGGTAGAATAAAAACGAATGGGTTCATTTTTGCATTTTTACATGAATGTGTCACATTTTGTTCTCATCATTCTCCCCTCCCCCACTGTCCTGTCCCCTCCCCCACGACCCTCTCCCCTCCCCCTGGATGGTTCCCAACCTCCCCTGAGCAGTCTCATCACACTGGTTTCATATCTATTCCATCAGCTTCTCTTTCTTTCCTCCTTTGCAGTATGTCATACAATTATAAATAGGCACATTTGTAGCTATATTCATATATACAATTTAAAATCTAAATTCCACATATGGAAGAGAAAAATGTGGCAATAATTTTTTTTTGAGTCTGGCTTATTTAAACTTAGCATAATGATAACCAGTTCCATTGTCCAGCTAATATCATGATTTTACCTTTACTCATGGCTTTGTAACAACATTGTGTATATGTACTACATTCTCTTTCTCCATTTATCTGTTGATGGAGATCTAGGTGGATTCTACTTCCTGGATTCTGTGAATAATGTGGTTATAAATAAGAACATGTGAGTATCTCTGTGACATATTGTCTTAGCGTCCTTTGGGTAGATACCCCAAAATAATATAGATGAGTCATATGATAGTTCTAGTTTTAGTGTTTTTGAAGAACCTCCATTCTGATTTTCATAATGGCTGTATGGGTTTATATTCTTGCCAGTGTTGAGTAAGGGTTCCTTTCCCCCAGATTCTTACTAGTATTTGTTGCCATTTTTTTTTTAATATGGTAGCTATTTGACTGGGGTGTGATAGAATAGCGTTTGATTAAAAATGGCCCCTGTAATCTCATATTTGAATGCTTAGTCACCAGGGAGTGGCACTATTTGAAAAGATTAGAAAGGTTAGGAGGTGTAGCCTTGTTGAAGGAAGTGTGTCACTGAGGGCTTTGAGGTTTCAGAAGACCATGCCAAGTTTGGAGTCTCTCCCAGCCTATGGATCAAGATGAAGCTTTCAGCTCCAGCTCCATGCCTGCCTGCATGCCGCCGTGTTCTCCACCATCATGATGACGCAGTAAAGCTCTGAAACTGTAAGCAAGCCCCCAATTAGAGTGTCCTTGGTCACCTGGTCTTGACTAAGACAAATATCAAAGCAGTTTTAATTTGCATCCCTTGGATGGCTAAGATTGCTGAATGATTTTTTCAGGTACATATTGACCATTTATTTGTATTTCTTCTTTGATAACTGTTTATTGAGTCCATTAGCAGATTTTTTAAATTGATAATTTAGATTTTTGGAGTGTTTATTCTTCTTTTGCAATTCTTTATATATCTGATATGTAGTTGGCAAAGAGATTGTTTCCCATTCTGTAAGATTGTCTTTTCTCTGATGCTGGTTTCTTGTTCTCTGAAGCAACTTTTTAATTGTAGATAATTCCACTTGTCAATTGTGGGTATTACTTCTTGTGATAGAAAATCCTTGCCTGTGCTTATACCTTGAAGTGTTTTATCTACGTTTTTCTTCATCAGGTGAAGTTTCGTGTCTTACATTATGGCCTTTGATCTGATTTGAATTGATTTTTTTCAGGGTGGGACAAGGGGTTGCTGCTTTGCTCTTCTACATGAGGACATGCAGTTCTGCCCAGCAGTGTTTTTTTTTTTTTTAAGAGTCTGTCTTTTTCTTATGTGTATTTTTTGACAGCTTTGCCAAAAATTAAGTGGCTGTAGCTGTGTTGGTTTCTTTCTAGGCCCTCTATTCTATGCTGCTGATCTACATGGCTGCTTTGTGGTATTTTTTTGTTACTATAACTCTGAACTCTACCTTAGAGTCAGGCATTGTTATACTTCTGTGGTGGCTCCTTCTGCTGAGATTCAGCTTGGCTATTTGGGTTCTTTGTGCTACTAAGTGAATTTTAGGGTGGTTTATTCTGGTTCTGCAAGAATGTTGCAATTTTCATATGGAGAGAATAGAATCTGTAGATCATTTTGATAATAGGGACATTTTCACCGTGTTAATTCTGCCAACCCATTACCATGAGAAGTCTTTCCATTTTATGGTATCTTCTTTAATTTATATCTTTAATGTCTTACACTTTTGATTGCAGAAGTCTTTTACCTCCTTGATTAACTTTATTCCTAGGCATTTTACTTAGTTATTTTGAAGCTATTGGGAATGGAACATTTTTCCCTCTATTTTCTTTTTTTTGACAAATTTGTAATTGGTATATAGAAAAATTACCAATTTTTTATGTTTTCTTTTCTTTTTGTCTCCTGTCACTTTGATCAAAGTGTTTATCAAGATGAAGAGTTTTCTGGTGGGGCCTTCATTTTCTTTTCAGTGTAGGCATGTATATGTTCTGCAGATTGTGTTAATTTGATTTCTTCTATTGCTATTTGTAATCTTTTAATTTAGATATATCATATATCATATCATATCATATCATATCATATCATATCATTGACATCTAGTTTTATTGCACCATGATCTGACAGGATACAATAAATTATTTTGATTCTTTTGTATTTGGTAAGACTTGACTTGTGGCCTGGACTGTGTCTGTTTTAGAGAAAGTTCCATGAACTGCTGAGAAGAATGTGTATTCTGCACCTGTTGCGTAGAATACTCTGTAAATATCTTCTAAATCCAGTTGATCTACAGTGCAGTTTAACTCGGATTTCTGCATTGATTTTTTTTTGTTTGTTTGGATGGCCTATCTAGGATGACAAGTGGGATGCTGAAGTCACACACAACCATTATATCTTGACCTATCCAAGATTTCACATCTATTTGTATTTGTTTTATGAAATTGGGAGCACCAACAATGGGTATATATATATATATATATATATATATATATATATATATATGTATATATTTACAATTGTTTAGTATTTTGTGACATTGATCATTACTAATTTGCTTCAAACATCAAATACAATTCCTATATTGTGGTTTTTATCTCTTCTGATTAGCTTTCTTTGAAGTCTATTCTATCAGAGGTCATACAACATACAAGTTTTTTATTGGGCTTTTCGCTTGGTAGATTTTGTCCTTTGATTCTCAGATGGTTGGTGTCCTTTCCAGTGAGGCATGTTTCTTAGAGACAGGAGATATATCTAGTATTTTAATGCAGTTAGCTAGTCTGAATCTCTATTGTCGATCATTTATTTTTCAGGTTTTATTGGCAGACATTTACAAATTCCTGTAATTTTGTTGATTGCTTTTCTAATTGGTTGATGTTTATTTTGTTCTTTACTTTTTCTCCTACCATTAAAAGGTGTTTGCTAGCTTGCTATGTTAGACATTTTTGAGTTCCTTCCTAGTTCTCCTTTGATCATGCATTCCTCACAAGAAATACATTCTCCTGTGCTGTTCATTGGGGTTGTTTTTCCTCCTGCTCTATGTATAGTAGTATCCCTTCTTCTGCTCCTTCTTTTATATTATGGATTCTTGGGGTTGGTCTTTTGATCATATGTAGTGTTCCTGGATGTTATCACATTCATTTATTTGTTTTCTTTATTGATATTTGAATATAGCATTTTGTCAACCTTTTGTATCATCCCGGATGTTCTTTCTTCTGTTTAGTCAGGTCTATTGATGACACGTTCCACTGTGTTTTTACTTAATACATTGAAGCTTCATTTTCAATGTGTGATGGTTTGAATGAGAAAGGCCCCCATAGGCTCATGATTTGAATACTTGGTCACCAGGGAGTGGCACAATTCGAAAGAATTAGGAGGTATGGCCTTGTTGGAGGAAGTTCATCATTCAGGGTGAGGTTTAAGATTTCCAAATGCTCATTCCAAGCCCAGAATCTCTCTCTTTCTGCTGCCTCTGGATCTGGATATAGAACTCTCAGATATTTTTCCAGGGCCACATCTGCCTGTGTGTTGCCATACTTCCCCATACTGCTAATGGACCAAACTTCTGAAACTGTAAGCAAGCCCCAATGAAATACTTTCTTTTATAAAGCTTTGCTGTGGTCATGATGTCTCTTCACAGCAATAGAATACTGACAATATTTCATTTATTTTTTGCCAAAAATCTCAATTTCCCTGCTGCATTTCCCCTCACCTATTGACATTTTACTCACAGTCCTGGTTTTCTGTATTATTCATTTTGTTGCCTTTTCTCTGTGTATTGGACTTTCCTCTCTGAGTCCTGGACTTAATTCATCTGTTTATTTTTATCTTTTCAGATTACTGATAATTCTTACCAGAATACTTTTGCAATGCTCATCTGACATTTTACCCACTTTATCATCTTTGGGTTCAGTCATTGAAGGGCTGTGATATTCTGGAAGAGTCATGTTGTCACGGTTTGTCCTATTTCTTATGGTCTGTGTTGTGATTTCTTCATTTATCGATTTGTGTGCTTGGGCTCCAGAGGGTGGGCCTTACTATTGAGCAGCCTACCCTTGAAAGCTCAGTTCTGAGTGGTACTCTGCCAGGAGAAAACAAATTGCTTTTAGAAGCACTCTCTGCTCCCTTCTCGCCAACGGTGAGCTTTGTGGCTGTAATTATATTTGGCTTACTTATCTTTGAATCTGTTCTCAGGCATTCTTTCCTCCCCTTGTGGGTCCCACAGCTCTTTTCTTTTGAAACAAAGCATATTCTTTGCTGATTCTATTTCATAGGCTCACTCAGAGTCAACTTCCACTCTGTCATGTTACCCAGAAGCTTCCCAGTTCTGATTTTATTTCCTCTTGAAAGAAGATATTAATGGCTAGAGAGATGGCTCAGCTATTAAGAGTGCTTATTGCTTTCCTAGAGGACCCAAGTTACATTCCCAGTATCTACATCAGGTGGCCCATGACTGCCTATGACTTTGGCTCTGGGGTGTTGGACAATCTCTTTTGGCCTCTGTGATGATCTACACACACACACACACACACACACACACACACACACACACACACACATATCTTAATATCTTAAAATATCTTAAATATCTTAAAATGATATTACTCTTTCTTTATATAACTTCCAGATATGAACAATGAAATTTCATTACACATGGTTTAAAATTCCAAGAAGAGCCTTTCTAGAAATGAGAGTTTTAGATTTAGTGTTCTGAATAGAATTTAGAATTTCTACTAGTACACACAGTGAGAGGGCTTAGGATTTACAATAAATTTTGCTTACAGCTGTGTGTGTGTGTGTGTGTGTGTGTGTGTGTGTGTATGTATGCTTCTAGCAATTATCTCAACAGAATTAAAAATCTACAAGATCAGTAGTGCTAGGTTAAGGTCTGATTTGACTTATTTTATAATGTAGCAACTTAGTGAAGTTGGGTCATTAAAAGGAGGAAAAAAAACTGTTCTTCACCTGACTTTTAACTTTCTTTTATGCCATTTTTCTTTATTTTTTAGATTAAGATATGAAAATGTCTATGCATCTCAACAAGAAAATATGTGCTCAACTGCTAATAGTTAATGCTTCTATAATCATAAAATGAATAAATTTTAGTCCATCTCCATGAAAGAAGACAATGCCCAGCAGAATGGGCCTAGGGGCTGTATCTCTATGCAGACAGCAATTTATGTAAATATACAACTTTATTTTATAGTTACTGCTATACCTTGTGTCCACTACCTTACATGTGAGGGAAATTCTCATCAAAGTGTTTATACAATATGTAAATGGACAGTGCTGTTGCACCTGACACTAGCTGTCTTCTGGGAGCCACTGATATTCTTTTGATTTGATTGGACATATTTCTATGCTATAATTCTGAGACTGGAGGAGAGAAGATCATGGGATGTTCTAACATGACAGTGGCTAAGATTCAGAAGGTCCAAGATAGTGTGCAGCAGTTTCCTTCATGATAAAACATTTTGTCTTGGGAGGAAACTTCTTAAGGCTCAGGATGCTTCAAAGGGAAGCTTAGTAAGGCTCAGATAAAACTAGTTCAGAAGCTTCATAAAGTCCCAAAAACTGTCAGATATACTAGGCCACTCCCTAACCAAACTTATATAAGCAGCAGGGACCCTTAAGACATGCCTTTAGACAACCCAAGCTACTATGTGGTGGTGGCACACACCTTTAGTCCTAGTTACAGGCAGGTGGATTTCTGTGAGTTCGAGGCCAGCCTGGTCTACAGAGGGAGTTCCAGGATAGCCAGAGTTACAACAGAGAAACCCTGCCTCAAAACAAAACAAACAAACAAACAAACAAAACTCCAAAAAACCAAAAACCAAACCAAACCAAACCAAAACAATACCCCCCAAACCCCCCAAAAACAAACAAAAGCAAAGAAAAAAACAGACAACCTAAGCTGCCTAGAAGAGGCAGAGATAAACTGAGGTGGTCAGAGAAGATATTGTCCAACCTGTTGAACTGCCTGCAGGCTGTGTAGTGACTCCAGATTTCCAGACTTTGTGAGCCATGACCCATGCTGGGGTGGGCTTTTGGTGGTACAGCTTGTTTTTGAGTCATTTCTGCTCTTTTAAGTAACCCCTTACTCATATTCCTGTAAGTAACTCCAAGAAAACTCAATGGTTCACCAAGTTGAACGTTGGTGGTATTCATATTTGTTCTGTTGTAAGTTACCTATCTGGTGTGAATAGGCATCTGTTCACATTTCCCAGGAATAGTATACCGCAATGAATATATCATTGATATATTATCTTGATATATTGATATATAATTACGTATTTTGTCTCTTCTTTTTCTTTTTGCTATAGTGTTGGCAATTGAACCAAGGGTATTGCATGTTCTAGAAAACTGTTCTACCACTGAGCTATATCCTTAGCTCCAAAATAGAAAGTTAAAAACGTCAAAGCTCTAGAGTTCTCAAAAAGAAAACTTTCCCATCTCCACTGCATCATGAGAGTGCAGTTGAAGATTTGAGATGAAGCAAGAATGTTGTTTCTGTGTGGGGAGGAGACCACATTTTTTGATAGACTTTGATAGACTCATGAAAGTTATTAACCCTCTTCCCCAGACATGCCCCCAAAGACACAGACATAGAATTTTGTGAAATGTCAGCTTAGTTACAAAACATGAGAACTTAATACTAAATACTTCTCTCCAATGTTTAGGGGCCTGGGCAAAATGTTAAGAATCCAAAAGATGATATGGAAATTTGCCTTGGCCTGATGCATAATTTATTTTCCTCAGCTACACTCACCTAATTTACGTGCGGGGAGGAAAAAGGCTGTTAGTTAGCTTATTCATGAGTTCTGTATCCCTCAGACTCGTCTCCTTTCTGAGGTAACTGCACCTGAGCTGTAGATGTTTGGGTTTGTGGACAAGTCTAGACAGTGACACAGAGACTTGCTGTTCAGTGCTCTAAGTCTTCTGTGTACAGTCACCTTCTTAGGAGCCAGTGCCCAGCATGTCCATCTCTGATTCTTCTTATGGGCCCGAGGTAACCTTCTGCCAATAGACTGGAGCCTCTGTGGGTCTAAGTCTGTTTTACAAGAATTGCTGTGATTCCAGGCAGTATTGGAGGATAATGTTTTCCTTTCCATTTAACTCTTATCACAGTTAGATTTTTACAACTGGGTTATGAATTAAGGGATTTAGGATAGATCTTCCATTTCTATGTTCTCCATGCTTTTTGTGAACCTTTTTCTGGAGTGAGTGACAAACCCATCTAACCCTGGATTATACTTGGAATTCCCAGTCTCCTATGAGTGGTTTGTTTCTGGTCCAGTGGCATTTACCTGAGTCATCTGTCCATTGGTGTTCCCCGAGGAAAGGCTGTTCTGAGGCCCATACCTTACTTTACTGGACACACTCAGAACTGATTGCTGTTCAGCAAGGAACAGACTCCTTATAGGCATATACTAGGAATTTCAGAAACACTGGGATCTAAAAATAATGCAGACAATAGTGTGACTTCTTGGGGTTAAGTCTATTTTTAAGGGACTTTTAAAAAGATCTGACTTTTATTAGTTTCAGTTGTTCATGTATCTGTATGTGCACAAGAGTGCAGATGCCTGCAGAAGTCAGAAGTATCAGATACCCCTGGAGCTGCAGTTAATGAATCACTAATGTGAACCAAACTCAGGTCCTCTGGAAGAGCAGCAATGGCTCTTAACCACTGAAATCTCTCTCTAGCCCATAGGGAATATTTTAAAGAGCTTTTCTGTGTATCTGTATAGTATCCCTTCAAAGATAAATTTCTTATTGTAGTAGGTACTACCACCAACCTGGTACAGTTGGTACAGTGCTATATAAATAAAACCTCATTAACAAAACTCTTAAGTTCTTCCTGGAAGCAAGCACCTTTTTTATTGTAAATAAGTCCAAAAAAAGCACCTGTAATAAGTTAGAGTCAGAAAGATCTTTCTATTGTGCTCCCATTTCTTATACAACTCGTGAACCTCAGACTTCAGAGGAGTCAATAAAATGTGATTCTGAAATAATGCTGAATTTTTCAAGCTTAGCATGCAGGGTATGGAAAATGAAATGCCTCAACATTTTTCTTGCTGTCATTTGAAAGCATAGCCATAGATCCATCACAAGCTTGGGGGCACATTTGGAAAATGCCAATACTTCCATCGGTTATAGATTTGTCATGATTCATGCTGATGGTTTCTTCTGTGCTGTTGTATACTATACTCAAACCGTTTGTCCTCTCTGACTCCCTGGACTGTGTTCAGCAACATCGTTGGTGCTCTATCCAGTATTCTAAATGTTCTCCCCTTCAGTTTTCTACTAAGTCTCCTGCTCAGTCCTTGGACCCAGAAGCAAATTTTCCAACCAGTCCCCTTGTCTCCTGAACATCCATTGCTTCTTTTTTCTCCTACTTTCATTTTCTTTTAAACAGCCTGTGCTGGCTAGTTTTATGTCAACTTGACACAAGCTAGAGTAATTTGGGAAGAGCCCAATTGAGAAAATGCCCCCTCCAGATTGGCTTGTGGGCAAACCTACAGGGCATTGTCTTGTAAAATGATTGATACAGGCCTCTGTGGGTGGTGCCATTCCTGGACTGGTGGTCCTGGGTTCCATAAGAAAGCAGGCTGAACAAGTCATGAGGAGCAAGCTAGTAAGCAGCATTTTTCCATGGTCTCTATTTCAGTTCCTGCCTTCCGGTTCCTGCCCTGACTTACCACAGTGATGGAGTGTGTCCTGAGGGTTGTAAGCAGAAATAAAAACTCTTTCCTTTCCAAGTTGCTTTTGGTCGTGGTCTTTTATCATGAAAACTGAAACCCTAACTAAGACACAGACAAAACAATGCTTAAGGATTTATACACACACACACACACACACACACACACACACACACACATACACAATTTTAAAAGTCTTAAAACACAGATTTGTGGAATGAACTTGGAAATGGTACAGAACTCTGTCTTCCTGTGGATAATGAGTCTACCATGTGAAACTCTTCTCTTTGGATTGCGTATGTTTATATATTGACATATTTGTTGATGTATATATGTGTGTGTGTTTTTCTCCTTGGGCTGAGGGTGACAGAAGAGGGCTCAACTTTCAAAATAATTCTCCTTCATAATGTCATCTGTTCAGTGTTGTATTGCAGGTAAATGCTTAATATTCAGCTTTTCTCTCCCTCTCCCATCTACACTAAGATGGCTAGCTGCCAAGCATGGGGAGAGGGCCACATGCCATCTTGCAGAGGATGGGCAGGAGGCATCGTTGTCTGCTCTATATCCTCTGGATCCTTCTGTTTTTAGCAGACTGATGTGCACTGAGGCTTAGTTCATACCACTTGGAATTCTAGAAATGTGTACTGTCTTGGACCCCTGAAGTCCATGATTCTGGGCAATTTCTTTTTATCAAGAAATCCCCAAACACTGCAGCATCTTCTGACTCATACTCTGTGCCCATCCAGTAGTTGTATTATTTCCTCTGCGTGCTCCCTGCCAGGCGTGCAGAACTCTACAAGCTCCTGCAGCCATATGAAACTGGAGGAGGGCCAGTAGCTGAACCTCAGGCTCATCTGCCTTGCTGCCTCCATCTGTCAGGGACACCTCATTCCTGTTCTGTGCTGGATGTGGCATGGAATAACATGCCAAGTTACTACTTCTGTAAGCTTACAGACTTTCCTGGGCTGTGCCAAAGGAAGGCAGTCCTGTTCCTCTGGCCTCACTATCATCCCTTCGTCAGTGTGCAGCAAGATCTGGGATAATGAGGTCTGGCTCCATCTCTTCAGCCTTCTTTGTGTCTGAGGATGTCTTTTATTTCCTGTAACGTCTGCAAGTGTTGGGAGACAGTGCTAGATGATACTGGGAGGTGGAGAATAGGAAAAGAGAAGGAAAACCCCTTCATTTAAAATTTCAAAATAAGGGCTGGAGAATGGCTCAGGATTTAAGAGCACTGGTTGCTCTTCTGGAGGACCTGTGTTTGATTCTCGGTACCTACCTGGTGCCTAGTAAACACCTGTAATGCCAATTCCAGATGATGTGGAGCCCCCTTCTGGCCCCCATGGGCATTGTATGGACATGGAGCATAGACATACATCCTCTCCAAATGAGGACACACACACACACACACAGTAAAGAAATCTTCTTTTAAAAATTCAAAATAGTTTCACAGAAAATTATATAGTTTAAACTAATATTTTCTTAAAACATATCACCCTTGAAGAAAGAAAAAAAAGAGAATCCTAGGATTATCTTTATCTATTTGGAGACTAATCCCATTTGAGTTTTTTTTTTTTTAAGCACTTATTTCTGTAAGTGTTTCTCTGAGCCTTGTTAGAAAGGCTATAGCCTTTCTATATCTTCTATTACCTGGAAAACTATACAACCACTTAATAGCTGTCAATCATTGAGGATGTGGGCTGACATAGTGATGATGCTCATATAACTCTGTCCTCTCCTCTTTGGAAATGCTTAGCAAAGAGTCCATGGGGAATCTGAGCACTAAGTTCATGCCAATGCTGCCCAGGGTGAGAGCCACACCTCTCCCCTCCCACAGCTGCTTCTGGTCCTGTCTTGGCTGCACACATCATGTGCAAAGGTCTGTCCACACTAAGAAAGCAGCTAGGTCATTCTCTTAGAAAATAGTCATAATTCTTATGAAACCCCTAGGGAGTTTTGACTGTAAAAGCCATTATGTATTAGCATGCGTCCTTTGTGATTCATTGTGGGCTAAGTTAAAAAACAAATCTAACCTCACTGTTCTTCTTTCAGTATTGCTCTTGAATCAAGATGAGAATTTCTCCCAGGATACCTCTGTTTGGGCTTTAGAAGGCTCCTGTAATCCTTGTGCTCTATGTCTAATATGGGGTTCCTATACCCAGACCTCTGTTGCTGCTTTCTCTGTGTTGGATCCTTAGCTGTCTTGAGTTATTGAAACTATGATCACCAAGATGAGGCCCTCATGAAACTGGACAGCTAAAAGTCCTTCAAGGAGAGAGAATGGAGGCCCATGAGACTCATGAGGCCTTCACAAAATCCTCCAAAGTCCATTCCCTTCTCTGCGGTAGAAGAGCTGAATGCTTAACTGGGACTTGGGGGTGCTTTGACAATGCAATTGTCTGTAGATTTCCCAGGAGACCCTTAGTAGTGCAACTGCCTGAATGTGGTCCATGCTCCCATAAGAAACCGTAATAAACTCATTGGTTCACCAACCTGGACTTGAAGAGAATCCTTTGATGCCTTCTCTGTCTGGGATGAAAGGTAAAAGGTTTCTTTATACCTTTCTAGGGTAAAAAACCCTGTGAAACACATAATTTAAATAATTTATGAGTGTACAGTTTTCTGTTCAGTTCTGCAAATGTGTGCAGAAAAACCTTGTGAACCTTGTGAGCTTTCTGCCTCCTCTTTTTCTTCTGGATTGGCAAATGACTTCAAGTGACAGAGACACTTGAAATGTTTGACTCCCGCTCCCACTTCCCAAATCCATAACAATACAAGTAATTGATTCTAAGCAACCTCATTTGTATAAGAGTCCCCTTAGTAAAGACTTATCTTTTTTTTATGTTTCTCTTTCTTCTGTGCTTTCCAGAGTTAGTTTCTCATAGTACTTCCTTTTCTATTCCAGTTTGCATTGCTTTTGCATGTCTTTTGCTGTCAAACCAGGGAAAAGTTAGTTAAATATTGTGAGACACATTGAAAATAGCTCTCTCTCCCCATCCAATTAGGATCATACATAAGTTATTGGGGGGACTGTGCCATTTATACTGGTTGACTCAAATAGAACCGTTCTTAGTTGACATGTGGACACCTGGTATAGTAAAAAGCAGGAAAAAGTAGACATCAAATGTTCCTTCAGCAAAATAATGCCAGTTACTTGTCAAGGTTCTCAAGAAATCAGTTTAACAATCACAGGAAGATGAGGAGGGCCATGTTCTTTTTTCCTGTCTGAGTAGTCTGCCTACTCCCTGGAATTATCTGTCTATTTAAAATAATTAATTCTTGTTAGGATGAGATATGCATGTCCCTAGTTAGGGAGAAACAGGATTGACTTCTGTGGAAATAATCAAGAGCAAGCAAGTAAGAGCGGGCAGAGGCTATTTAGTCAGTGATTGCCACAGCGAGAGAGTCACTTGTGCTTGGCAGAGACTGCAAAGGCAAGAAGAGTGGGAAGCTGAATAGTGGGAAAAAGAGAACTCTTCAAATATGCCCTGCTGAAGGCAGCTGGCCCAGAGACGCTATAGGATCACTAGAAGTGAGGTGCTCCATGTGATTGCCTGGGGGTGAATATTTGGCTTATTCTGCTTAGGGCCAAGATGGAAATGGGGACAAAAATTAGGGATGTTGCCAGTTTTTAATCAGTTTTTTGGCTCTCTGGGACCAGTTTTTACCAGAGCTGTTGTCTAGCTTCTTGAATGGTTTCTTGGACATCATGAGCTGATGTCTTATGGATCTGACATAGCAGGCTGGCCTCCTGGCTGCTTTCCTGATTCATTACTGAGGACCGCAAGGGTTCTCTTGTTACATATGGCCTGGCCATTGTCCATGTGTGTATTCAGCCACTCACTTCACTAATGGAGAGGCAATTCAAACCAGACCGGTCGTATGTTGTTCTCTTTCACACATTTTTGGTGCTAGAGTTCATCTCCATGGACCCAGAGCTTTAGGCAAATAAAGCCAACTGAAACCTCTGGCTGATAATGAGCCCATCATAATTTGCAGGAGACAATGGGGTGTTGTGACGTTTTTCAAATGGGAGAGTAGATCCTGAGAGAAGAAGGGTGACACAGCTGCTTATTGATAGGCTGAAAGGACCGGAAGTGAGAGGCGAGAGCAATCCTGAGTCAGTAAAGGGCGTTTTCCCAAGGCCCAAGTCTTAACTTGTAGGAACAGACCTCCACTTCCTAATCTTTATTGTTTTCTGCTGCTTGTCTGGTCCACACTGAAAGCGCTGGTCATCCTTTCACTAGACAAAGGTCTGTGAGAGAGATGGGTAAAGTTATACTCAAGAAGGAAAGTGATCTTATCAGTTGGATGGGCCCTAGATGAGAAAGGGCTGAGGATTCGGCCTTCACTTTTCTGTACCATGAATATTAATTGATGGGAAGATTTACAGGCTGGTAGGCAATTAATTTCCCTGAGCAGGTTCCATTGCTTTCTAGGATCTTCCTCTGGAGTTCCTTAGAAAATTAGGGAGTTTGTACAACCTAGGCAAAACAAAAATCCAGCAATGGACAGAAAAATTAACATACCATATTTAAGTAATCTTTTAATCAAACACCTCTTGTGTTTATACTTATTTGAGGGTAGGCTACTCACACTTAAAAATGATTTCTGCACTGGGACTTTGTTATAGACATTGAAATAAAATACATATTAAGCATATATTTATTATATTTATTAACTTCTGATGAGTAAGTTTCCTTTGCCAAATATTTTATTGATGAAGAAGCCATAATATTAAAAGTACTGAACTTCCTATAAATAGGTTTGTAAGATGTTCCTTTTCATGGTAAAAATGTCCATTTGATACAATTAATCAAATGAAGATTTCTGATTTATGCTTTTGTTTTCAGTGCAAGGCAGTGAATTAGGGGCCTTATCATGGCAGGTAAGTAATCTGCGGTGAAGCTACACACTGAACTCTTAGATTTGAATCTTTTAGGGAATAATGTTGTGGATTATGACAAAAGAAAACTAGGTCTTTGATATTTAGAGCTCATGCTTATGATTTTATATCTTGACTTATATAGTCAATTGTAATATGACCATCGCTTTTATGCTAAAGGTTTACACTGTTCTATAGCTCAAAAAAGCTTTAATTATAGGTTGAATAGTTTAATTTAGATAATAAAGTTGAAATGGAGAAGAGGACAATCAATACTGTCTTAACACAACCTTTAGAAGGTTCTACTTATTTGTATGGAATGCTTATTTGGGAGTGATGAGCACAAATTTACCATGAACACACACATAGAAATGGAAGCTGAGATAAAATTGTTTAGGATCCTGGTAAGACTCTCAGCTTTGAGAGGTTTCAATGCCAGAGGAGAACAAGAACTAGGAGCCAAGTGGCCAGGCTTGGAGGCTGGGTTCCAAAGCAGAATGAGTCCTTTTCCTTGAATCTGTATATAAAATCTAAACAATATGGTCAATTTAGCTGCTATGTAGTGTTGAACCACTGTTATTTAGCTTGGGCTGTTTGTATTGCATCTTCTTTTAATTGAGTACTAGATCTCAAGTATAAGATCAAACCCAGGGCATTGAGGATGTAGCTCAGTTGGTTGAGTGCTTGCCAAATACACATGAAGTGTTGAATTTGGTCCCCAGCACTCCATAAACAGGGCATAGTGGTACATGCCTGTAATTTCAGCACACAGTGGGTGGAGACAGGAAGATGAGAAGTTCAAGATCTTCTTTGGTTTTGGGTCAGACTGAGAGTCCATCTAAAAAGAGTGTCAAACATACAAATGCAGAAAGGAACACAAATGCCTTGGTTTTAAAGGTGTAAAACCAAGCAGATCCCAGAGAAGACAGGAGAATTCAGGGCAGCAGTTGTGCATTAAAATATAGCTTACAGGAACCAATTGTCAGAAATAATGGTGAATGCCTATCACAGCTAGGCTCTGACCAGAAGGTCCTAGCACCTCTAGAGAGTATTGCAATGAAACTCTCATGTATGGAATGCACATGTACACTTTTACACTGCCTCGTTCTGTGGCATGACATTTTCTCTTACTATCTAGGTCTCTGTGTTTCTATAGAGACTGGTCACGTGGGCATGAGCTTTTCTCTGACTCAATTAGCAAACAGCGTAGGCACTTGAATGTAGCCAGTGTGCGAGCATATCAGCGTTGCTGTATCTATGTCATCATCCTTCCTAGGAAGGCAGGACAGAAGACACATTGTTCTCTCTCGTGTTCCACCAGGCTAGTTCTCTGACGATGTGAAAAATGATAGCTTCCTCTCTCAAAGTGCATCATCTCTTCACATTTTGCATTCATTTCCCACACTCTGGGGCTATTTGTTCAACATCAGTTTAATTTTTGTCTCTGATTATTTTAAAATCAACCCCAATGCACTGTCATTTACTATGTGTCTTTAATTTGTCCTTTGCCATTTTCCAACAGAATTGGGTCTGCTCTGATAATTCATTGTGCTCGTTATTGGTGGTCTCCTTAGAGGTCCCATTGCTGGTTGTATAGTTCAGTATCTGAAACCACATTTAAAAAATTTATTTTTAATTAAAATATTACATCACTTCCTACTCCTTCCTCTCCTCCATCCAACTCCTACCTCATTTCTGTCTACCCTCTTAAATTCATGGTTTCTTTTTCTTTAGTTATTGTTACATACACACACACACACACACACACACACACACACACACACACAACAACAAAAAAACAAAACATGCTGAGTCCATTTAGTGTTACTTGTATGTATATCCTTTTAAAAGAGAATTTCTTTTTCTTTTGTTTATTTTTAAGATTGTATTTTAATTAGAACATTTCTCCAGTCTCTTTCCTCTCTTCCAATCCTTCCACATACTCCTCTCTGTTCTCCTTCAAATTTATGACCTCTTTTTTCATCAATTGTTATTGTATGCACCTGTGTACTTGTATATGTGCATATATTACTAACTATAACTGTTAAGTCATACATGTTACTTGTATGTATGTTTTCAGGGCTGATCATCTGGCATTGAATAACCAGTTGGTGTGCTCCTCCCTAGTGAGGACCGCCTCTCCTGCTCCAAGCTTTGCTTAGTTGTTTATAGTTCTTTGTGTAGGGTTGAGGCCTTGTGGGTTTTTTTCCGCCTAGTGTGATATGTTTAAGGACAGCTTTGTGACCCTTAGTGACTATGGGCTCAAGTACTAGGAACCATACTGCCAAGCTTGTTTGTTTCATTGTTCTCTGAATTCTGATGTCTGTGCCCAGAGGGAAATTTTGTTCTGATTTGTCCATGGCAATCTGGGATAGCCTCCATCTATTCTGCTATTCTAACCCAACATCAAATGTATCCCTGCCCAACACTTAAGATTCACCAGAAAGTTTCTCCAATCCAGTAGTTCACAGGGACTCCAGCCCTACACTGATTTTCTACTTCCCCATAAGTAACTAGAAATGGCATGGTATGCTTTTAGTTTGGAAAGCATTGTCATATACAACCTAAGCCATGATTCAGTATGTATCTTCAATCTCTTAAGCTAGCATATATTTTTTTTTCTATCTCCTTAGCTAGTGGTAAGCATTTCTTTTCTCATTTTTCAAATATTATTTTAATTGAAGAAACATCTCTATGTGTTTTGAGGTGAGAGGAGTGGCTACTATAGGAGTCAATGTAGATTAGGCTTTCATTGAATATTTCTGTAACAGTGAACTCTTCAGCTGGTGATAAGGGTGTCAGTTGGTGAAATGAGAACAGAAGAGTTTTATGTAAGGACAAGATTAAATTGAGCTGAATGATTATACATGGATCAAATTACTGAACCTCTGGGAAGAATATAAGCCATATTAAATCAACACTGACAAAACCCATCATATGTCATCTGGCTCAAGGGTTGGAAAATGAAACAACTGGATTATTTTGCTTTGTTTTCAGAATATATGATAAGTAATAATTTTCTATTTATGAGAGATACTTCTGAACTTTAAATTTATTTCCTCATATATTTGTAAAATATGTCTGTTAGCTTAGTTCATAAGCTGTAAAGAAATTTTTGCTCAGAAATAAACTTTAGTTGAAGGTTATATGAAATGGTTTCATCCATCCTTCTTTTCCTCGCATGTGTGCTCGTGTGTGTAGAGGCCAGGGTTGATATTATCTATCTTTGTCAATCTCTCAGTCTCTCTCTACCTTAGATTTTGAGATGGGGTCTATCACCAAACGTGGAGCTTGCTGATTTGCCTAGAGTGGCTATCTAGAAATCCCAGAATCCTCCTGTCTCTGTCTTCTAAGTTCTACCATGATGCTTTTCTTGCTTTGTTTGTTTTTATATTGATGTTGGAGATGAGCTCAGGTCTTCATGGTTATGCACTGAGCACTTTCTGAACTATCTCCATGGCTGAGTTTCCTCAAACCTTATAAAATAAGCATATAAGATCTGTACAAAGTTTAAAGGAGGAAGTCTCCATTTTAATGACTTTAAAAATATGTTAGGCTCTCTATGTTCCAAGCAACATGACATATTCAACTATCTCATTTAATGAGGGTTTCTGGGAAGAAAAAGAAGGTAAGAAATTGTTTCTGAAACTGAAGACAAGTACCCACACCTGTAGCCCCACCTTCTAATGCATTGGTGCCTCTGGTGTTTTCTGTCTTACATTCACTACTGAACAATATTTCTCAGTTCCTCTCTATTTGATGGTTTCCACATACTGGCATTTCTGCTGCTTCTTTTTCTCTGTTACCTCCTGGCTTTTATCTCTACTTTTATCTCCTGTTGTCTGTTGATTCCTTTTGAAATTATTATGTTAATTTTCCTTGCAAAATGTCTGACTCCATATTTCAATCCTTTACTTGTTCTTACGCCCCCAGTTTTATGATTTGATTATGATTTGAGAATCAATCCATGTTTTAATCAGCTGTGGTCAGAGTGGTAGGGTGCACGATGCTTACAGCAGGTCCGCACTAGGTTATATTTTACTGGTAAGTTTATTCCAGGCCGGAGTTTACTCTATTTGGCTTAGTATGACTGGGAATTTTGTCTCATTAGGTATCCAAGTGAGAAGATGTGGGGATACTGTAACTTCATGCTGAAAAACTTACAAGACTGACTTAAATCAGAATATCATTGCTAATACAGAGGCAGAAATTTAGCTAGCATACGAATCAGATATTTGTGTCTGTCTGACCAATTTATTTTTGTTTCCAATAAGAAATATAAGGTCATGTGCTCATTACTCAGACAATTGGCCTAGGAAGTACACTCTGAGATTCCTAGACAGTTTGGAATGAAGCTGGGAAGTACCTCCCAGCTCATTCTGCCTTTTGTACACGACTCCTGGCATAACAAGCTGAATGGAAATTGGCTCTACTTCTGATTCAATAGACTGGTACTTGGTACAGATTTATTGAATGTGAAAGTTCTCCTCTACTGAAATTTTTGGTGGAAATAAAAATCAATTCTTGCCAGCACCAATCTATCTCTCTTGAGTTTTCCTTTGTTACAAAATAAACATCTTCCTTGCATTGCTGACTTGGAGATTGAGCCCCAGCTTCTTGAAAGTATGTAGAAGTGACTGCTTCTGACCTTGTCCTGTATCTTACACTGTACTAGAGCTTAGCTGCCCCCTTCTTCTGCTCTGGACACCTAGGTTTACATAGTTAATACCTTCATCCAAATTAACTGATGATACAAAAGCCTGTGTAGGATGGCAGGGAGAGTTATATCCAAAGTCAACCTGTCCCTGAAATACCTGAGACCTTAATTTAATGCCTGACATTAAGATTTTGCCCCCTCACCTAAAATCATTCATGTATATCTGACCAAAATGTCCTCCTGTCATTATGGAAGGATTTCCCATCTTCTATATTAGTTACTTTTCTAGTCCTGTGATAAGACATTATGACTAAAGTAACTCATAGAAGGAAGAGTTTATCAGGGTTTACAGTTCCTGATGGCTAGAATTTGTGATAACAGAGAAGAGGCAGCAGGTGGCAGATATGGTGGAAGAAGAAGAAGAAGGAGGAGGAGGAGGAGAAGGAAGGAGGAGGAGGAGGAGGAGGAGGAGGAGGAGGAGGAGGAGGAGGAGGAGGAGGAAAAGAAGAAGAAAAATATATCTTGAATCAAACCATAATCAGAGAGAGCTAGGGATGGCCAGAGACAGTAACACATTTCCTCCAGCTAGGCTGCACATCCTAAACCTAACCAAACTGTGCCACCAACTAGTACCATGTATTCTTTTGCCTTTTCTCCTTATCTGTCTCTTTTACTAAATATTTAAGAAATGTGGGGTGTAGGTGGAGTCTAAGTGATTCATGGCTGGTTGAAATCAATTTGTTGAAATTGATTTGACTTGGAAATTTTCCTAGAAATGTCTGTTCATGCCTGTAGATGCAGACTGAGCACAGATTTGAAGACTTCACTGACGAGTCAGCTGAAATCCTTAATGCCTTGAAATAACACCATCATGGTAAGAAACATTCCTCTTTTAAGGATATGACTTCAATATTGATTCAATTTTATAGCTGAGAGTAAACTGACAGCCTGCATTATAAGAACATGTTCCAGTCTGTGACTTAGTGTTTGGATTTGAATGCTCTGTTGAAAAGCTTGAGACTATCCCCATGCTTACTGTCTGCTCACTGCATGAGCCACAAAATAAAGTCTTTGATTTTTAGCAAAATGAAGTTAGTCTTTGCTCTTAATATTGAGGTTGATACTGATATCTTTTGGTGATGCCAAGTGCATTTGTGCACGTGTCTGTCTGTCTGTCTGCACATACATGTGTGTGTATCATGGTATCATGTCTATTCTCCTATCATTATTGCACAGCAAGACAGTCTCTCTTTTGAAGAGCCATTATCAACTATTAGTTGCAATCAAAAGTAGGTTCTTATATATTATCTGGTACACTAATTAAATTGAATGATGTGGTGAGAACCTATTCACAGAGTTAGAGCTAATAACCTCATGTATCAGCAGGAATGGCAAAGATACAACTGAAGACAAATGCCTTGCTTTAATTACACTGTTGTAGCTGATGAGGGAAGAGTGACATTTCTTTCAATTTGTAAGTGAAGTGTGTGGTTGTAGAAATTGCGAAGCATCTTCTCAAGTCTCCAGACTAACTAATGTTTAGTAAACGTTTTTCCTTCATTGATTATATCCATTTAGGGACTGTAAAATCAGTGCTTCTAATGGGATTCTAAATTGGTATTGATACCATTTGTAGTTATTATGCTGTTGAAAAATGAGGCAAAGTAGAAGGCTTAAGAAAAATACATTAGAAAATATGGCATACATTTATTTTTTTAAAAAAATTAACAGGGCCAATTATCAACAACTACAGCCTGCACTGAAGATCTCATAATAAAATAGACACAGAAATACATGACATGTCAGCTAGAAATGTCTTTGCAGTCATGAGGCTCTGCTTTTTGTGTTCCTACTTATACTTACCTAGAAAATTACCAGACACATAGTAGGTTCTTAATAAATGTTTGATGAGTGAATTAAAGTTACATAAAGCAGCCTATGATCCATATTCTCCAGAGTACTTCAAGTTTATGTTGAAACAACTTATTAGTTCATTAGAATCAAACTTAAACTATAATATTGAGCTATACGTCTAGGGCTAGAAATGTGGCTCATTGGTAGAGCACTTACCTAGCATGAATGAGGTCCTAGGTTCAAAAAAGTTAAAAAGCCTCCATTAAGTTGTCTGAATACCACTTTCCAGATATTAATTTCCAGTTAAAAATGTGAGAATTAGGTTATACAAAGGCAGGAAATTGCCATGAGTAATGTCATCATGAAGAAAAGCAGCCCCAGGGTTCTCTCATAAGCACAGTGTCCTTCCTGCTCAGCCAGAGCAGCTAACACTGCCCCGTCTCTATTTGTGTAAGAAATATAATCAGAGTGCTACACCAGCATGTAGGTGAGAGGTGAGTTTAATAAAACTATGGTATTGATTGGATTCATGCCAGCCTTCACGTGCATTTAGTTTTCTCACGCTGATAATTGATACTTCCAGATTCCCTCCTTCTTCCCAGTAGCCTTTGTCGTTCCTCAGTTCTAGTCACTTTGTTTTCTGCTTTTGTTTGATTTCCTGTCCTTCTTCCTACTTCTAGTAGACTGTACTCCACATTCTGCCAGCACCTCCTGTTTAAGTACGCTGTTCTTCAGGGCTGGGCTTTGGACCACTGCTTCTCTGTCTCCTTTCTTCTGGCAGTCGGTCTTTTCCTACCTCTTGGCTCCAATTACTACATATGTGAAAATGACTGAAATCTAGACTTTGCACTGTGCATCTAGTCCTCTGTATGCCATTGACTTACCATCACATCTGTCTCCAGAGTACTCCAAACTTGCGTACTGCTCAGGACTCAACTAAACATCCTGTCTTTGAACCATTCTTCTCAGTGGATGTCACTGAGGTGTGGCTGGCTGAATCCTCTCTCCAAGGCTTGGATCTTCAACAATGTGATTTGGAACAAACTGTTTAATTTCCGCACTCATAAGTCAAAATTGTTGCTTTAGTGACACTATATGTAGAAAACAGAGAGCAACAATCAACATATAGACAATATCAATGAATGGTGCCATTATTTCCTACCAGTCACTCCAAATAAAACACATGGATGTCATCTTAACAATCTCACAATCCCCAGTGCTTTCCCATTTACATTCAATCGACCATCAAGTTGTTAGGTAGCTACCTAAATATTAGTAGGTTTGAGGCCATTGTTGTAGATCCTTCTCTCATAATTAGTAGCTTGCAAAAATGGAAACTGAAGCTGTAGGAAGAATCTATCCAGAAGAGTGGTATCATAACCTTACTTATGGCCCTGGGTTACACATTTCATTCTGAACTGGATAGAAGTCCATTAATAAGGAACTATCTAAATCTTACAAGGTTATTAGCCAAGCCAGATGCTTTCTGTTAAAGACGGAGGACGTTCCTTGTCTTTTCCATAACCCTCAATACAAACGGGCCTGCCAGTCATCTGGACATGTAGACACTCCTTAGGGAAGGCTACTTGTTGTATGGATTTTAGAAATGATACAGAATGCATTAAATGAGGACTGGACTGGTACAGTGGTCTCTTTGGCCACGTCTTCTCTCACCCTTTGAGGTGTTTCGCTTTACTGTACAATAAACTCAGTTTACCTTCTACATTATAGGCTTTGAATTTCCTCTAAATTCTTTTAAAAATATTCATTTCTTATTTTTAAAAATGTGTACACGAGTGCATATGAGTGAATATGTGCATGTGTGAGAGAAGGATGTGAGCTGCCCACAGCAGCTACCAGGAACCAACCTCAGGTCTTCTGAGCCACGTCTCCACCCCAGCTCTGAATTCTTCTGCCTGAGATTACAAGGACCAGAGAGCTGAAGGCAGCCCGTAGTGAGATCCTGGTAACTAAGTCGCAGTCATTTTCTGTTTCTTTTTCTGACTAATGAGCTGTAAAGGCTTCTTGCGTTTCACCATGGCCGTTACATCAGTCTGCATCTCACACCTCAACTGGAACTCACCCTAGAAATTCATTTTCCTAGTTTATTTCTGTTCCCGTGTAGCTCACCTCCAGAGCATGGCCAACACTATCAACAACCATCTGATCACATAACCATCATGTGCAAATCCTATTATTTATTCCTAATTAGAGATAGTAGAGGTGTTGATCTCTCCCAACACTGGGGCAATGAGATGAAAGATGCTAGAAGTGCTGAAGCTGAGCCGATGGGATGAACTCCATGGAGGAACAGGGAAACCCTGTGGGCTCATCCACAGGCTCAGCATGGGGCTGCTTAGACCCAAGGGTGAGGATCTGTCTTGTGTTATTTTTCCTGATGATTCATTCAAGTTCAGAAATCTAGATAAGATTTTTGAATCATTATGTGTAGTTGAACTGAACAGAAACAGAGCATTTAGATAACCGGGTGGATTAAAAGATGTGGCTGGGGAAGCAAGAAAGTTAAACATGAATTGTATTAGCTGGTCTCATGATTCTTGTTTAGTGTAACTGTGAACATTTGCCAAAGACATGGCAGGCAAGGGGCTATTCTATATCATTAGTGACTCTATACTGAAGCCCTGGCTGGAAAGGCGATGTTATAGAGAGAAACTCTTGTGCCCAGACAAATTTTACTACTTGCAAAATTTGTGTATTTAATAGGAATACAGGAGTTTGATATTTGAAGACAATCTCAAAAAGAAAAAGATTTTACTCTTCACATACCAAAAAAATTGGCATTGGAGAAGAATTCTGCCAAACTAGAATGGATTTGTTGGATGTAGGATTCCTTCTCATGCTTATAATACCACAGTGCTAGACTCTAGCTGCTGTTCGGGTCAGAGTAGTGTGCAGCAGCTCTCTTTCACAGAAACCCACAAACATCCCACTGAGACTTTGTGAGTCTCTAGATAACAGACTTCCCAGTTCCAAGATCTCTCACCTGGGAAGTGAGTTTACATCAGTTCTCCACCCCTGCCTCCTGCCTCCTGCCTCCTGCCTCCTGCCTCCTGCCTGGAAACCAGAGAGTCTGGGTGCAGGATAGTGCTGTGAAGCCTCATCCATCATCAGAAATGTATAAGAGGAGACCCCAGCTCTGACAAAATGTCTCTGATTCCTCTCTTTAGAGACCCTGCCATGCTATCTCTGGTGCTGCAACTGGAATTTTCCTCAGATCCCCCACCATGCCTTTACCTTTCTGTCTTTCTATCCATGATGCTAATAATGTTCCCAAAAAACTCCTTTCACTGCAGCAATTTATCTCTGCATCCCCTTGAACCCTACCTCCATCAGAAACCTTTAAATTCCTTGTCTAGTTCTTTATCCAGGACTCCATTCTTTTGGTAGATTGAAAATCTAGGCTTTTAAACTTTTTCCTTAGAGTCAGTCTCAGTCAGTGTTCTATTGCTGGGAAGAGATATCATGATTATGACAATTCTTATAAAAGAAAGCATTCAGTTGGGGGCTTGCTTACACTTTCAATGGTTTAGTCCACTTTCTTCATGGCAGGGAGCATTGTGGCATTCAGGGAGACATAGTGCTAGAGGAGCTAGAGTTTTACATCTGGATCTGCAGGCAGCAAGAAGAGAGAAACACTGAGATGGGCTTGGGCTTTTGAAACCCCAAAGCCCAGCTCCAGTGACATAATTCCCCCAATGAGGTCATACCTACTCACTCAAGGCCATACCGCCTAATCCTGATCAAGTAGTTCCACTTTTTGATGACTAAGCATTCAAATATATAAGTCTATAGGATCATTCTCTTCTGTTTTTGTTTTTTGTTTGTTTTGGTTTTTGGTTTTTGGAGACAGGGTTTCTCTGTTGTAATTCTGGCTGTCCTGAAACTTACTCTGTAGACAAGGCTGGCCTTGAACTCAGAGAGATCCACTTGCCTCTGCCTCCCAAATTCTGGGGATCATTCTTATTCAAACCACCACCAAGTCTACTTTCAAGATTTGCAATTTGCCATTCCCACTAAACAGGCTAATTTTCCAAGTGAAAAGATTGTAATAGTCTGATAGCAGAAGGTAAGTTGTTTAACAAGTGTGGAGTCAATGCTACTTAGCAAATGCTTCCTCTAGGTGTCTATATCAGTGGGTTTTTGGATCCAGGTGCCAGGTATTGCTAGAGCTTGCCAGTGTCACATTAGTAAAACCTAAATGGAAAGTCTTGTTTCTCATTTTTACTTGGTTATATGTTAGTATTATAAGAAAAAACAAACAACAAAAACAACCTCCTCTTATCCCAAAAGAATAGAATAGACCACAATGGCCTCTGGGCATGCTTTCCTAACAATTAAATTGGCCTGCCTTAGAAACTCATTTCAAAGCCACTTTCTGTTTGAAGCAGTCAGCCCACACAGTGTGAAAAGATGTACTTGATTATCTTCCTATAAACAGGGAAAAGACCTTCAGGTGGCCTGACTTGGAAGGAATGCTTGACTCTGGGAGAGAGAATGCTTAGGGGCTCAGGGAAAAACAGAACAAAGGCAAGGGAAAGAAATTTAGAGTACTCAGTGAAATGAGAAAAGTCCAGGCTAGGTATAGTGGGAAAGTCTGCTGGCATTAAACATCCTGGGAATGGATGCCCCTTTTCCTAGTAAGGACCAAAGCTACACATAGCATGGAACCAACTGCCACTACTTGTTCCCCAGGGAAAGGTCAGGCGGATATTGTATTAGCAAGATATTAATTATAACAGAGGCTTTGAATATTGCAGAGTGCTTGCTTGCTTTTCTAGGCATAGTGTCTCAGTTACTGTTCTATTGCTGTGAAGAGACACAGCAACTCTTGGCAACTCTTAGAAAAGATAGCATTTAACTGGGGCAGGCTTTCAGTTTCAGAGATTAGTCCATTATCCTCATGGGGGGAGCAGAGTGGCATGCAGGCAGACATGGTGCGGGAGAAGTAACTGAGAGTTCTACATCCAGATCTGCAGGTGGCAGAAAGAGAGAGGCACTGGGCCTGGTTTGGGCATTTTTGAAAACCTCAAAGCCCACTCTCAGTGACACACTTCCTCCAATAAGGCCGCACCTCCTAATTCTTCTCAAACACTGTCATTCCCCAGTGATAGAGCACTCAAATGTATAAGCCTATGGAGGTCATTCGTATTCAAACTACCACACATAATTCAGAGGGGATCCTGGCATTGTTCAAGAGAAATTACACTGGATAAGTTGAACAGAATAGGCCTATGTTATTTAAGGCTGCTATGGTAGGGTGAAGTTCAACTTTACAACCACAAAAGGTAGCTTTCTGTGGGCCATAAGTATCTTGGCATTGGGAAGAACCCATGTGGCCTGGTTTTACTAGGACTTGGCTAGAGAACTTGAAAATTGCCAAAGACCCATCATGGATCATGAGATAATGAGTCACACATGTTACGGAGAACATGTAAGAAATCAGAGGCTCTTAAAAACTAAGCCCCTGAGCTAAATTTAATGTGAATTATCACAAATGTTACGTTTTTTTTTTTTAGTCCAAAAATCATAGTTATGTCATTAAAAATCTGACCAAAAGTGTTTATTGACTGGCAATTTGGGCATAAGTTCTTAAGGATATACTGTGACCAAGAGGAAATTCATTAAACTAATCATGTATTAAGTGGCAATGGTGAACAAATTAGAATTTTAAAACTTTATTAAGCCCAAGAACATTTATTTTAAAAAATAAAAGTCAACTCTGACCAAAAATAAAATAAAATAAATAAAAAATAAAAAATAGAGAAAGCCATGTGATGAGCTAGTGGAAAAGTCTTGGAGGGCATTAGGTAGGAGGTTGGTCAATTGACAACGGGTAAGTGTCATTTCTGGGATAAAGTACCCTGACAAAAGCGACTTCAGGGAGGAATTGGCTAGTTTTGCTATATGGTTCCAGAGGATATAGTCCATCACAGCAGAGAAGACATGATAGCAAATGGGAGAGGCATGGTGGCAGAAGCATGGGGCTGGCTGGTCCGTTGTATCTGAACTCAGGAAGCAGAGAGAGAAGAATTAGGGCTGGGGCATAAACCATTATGGCTCACCCTCAGGGACGAACTTCCTGCTGTATGATTCCACCTACTAAAGTTTCTATAACCTTTCCAAATGGCACCTTCAACTAGGGACCAAATGTTCAAACAGATGAGCCTATGGAACTTCCTTTTAAAGGTAATATGACATCAGTTATGGGCCATTAAGTTAAAACTATTCCTCTGATCAAGAGGGTGAAATCTCTTGCCTGGGCGAAGACCTAACATTCCAGTTGGGCAGGGTCAATGACCAGGCTAAGGAACTACTCCCAGTAAGGTGGCTTTCACCTTAACTAAGCTAAAGAAGTAGGAGGAATAATTAGTCTTTTAATGAGATAGTGTATGTTGAGAGCTGGATTGATCAACCAAGACTTTCTCTGAGTGTGGGTCAGTTGGACTCTCTCTCTCTCCCTTGGTCCCTGGGACTTGCTTGTCTCCTGCAGGCCTTGTTCCCCTCCCACCTGAAGTAACCTTGTCACCCGCTGCATGAAGGGCCCACTTTGTGAGTGGAGGGAAGGAAATGCAGGAGCAGCATGGGTCTGCCATTGGTGCTGGGAATCTGGTTCAGGCGTCTAAGAGCCAGACAGGATAAAATAACAACTCCTGGGACTCCCATGCGAAGATGGCCAAAAGTCACTTTAATGCAAGGGTTTGGTGAATTTATTGGAGGTACAGGGGCAGGGGAGCAGGTAATCAATCCTGCCAATTGCCACCAGCCTTTTCCTGAGAAGGCTGGGTCACCCAGGTCTGTGACGTAGGAGGGAGGGGCCTATGTTTCTCTTCTGTTCGGAGAGCAGAAGCCACTTAGCGCCCTCTACTGGCCATGCGAGGTTTCGACCCATTTCCACGGTACCACATCTGAGGACATGGTGTATGGAGAAAGAACACAACTCCCTCTCCAAGACCAGGAATATGCTTGGCGGAGCCAATAATGACCTAGGGCTACAGTCTTGGGTAGCTATGACTTCAGATCCTGAGAACCCTAAGATTCCCACCATTAGGTCTATAGTTACCAGTTCCAAGACTGATTCCAAGGCTGTATTGCTATTGAGATAACCTGTGTTCCCCATGTGCAACACTGTTTGATTGGCTTCTTGCTGACGTAGTCCCACACTATGATATGGGACAGTTTGATGACTGTCCCATTTCCCCCCTGCAAATAGTATATAAGATGCTGTACTTCTTAATGTGCTTGCCTGCTTGACATATGACATAGCTTCTGCAAGATACCAAAGTTTCTTGTCTTTTCTATCCTCTGTCCTGTTTATTTTCTGATCTCCTGGTCCTTTCTCCCAGAACCCTGTCACTGAGAAATGATCTACTAGTCCAGGTCAAATGTACTCCCCTTTCCAGAATTTCTGCTTGCTAATGCAGTCCTTCTGAACTTCAGTGAGCTTCTTTTGGTCTGTCCATCTTTCTGAGGCACATCTCAATTTTTTTCTATCTCTTTCTTTCAGATGCTGACCTGAACCTAAGGATGCTTTCCCTTATACTTTGGGTTTCTATCCTCTTTATTTAGAGCCTCTCCCTACCTCCTGTACAGATGATCCCCATTTTGGCTTAAACGGTATGGCTATTTTTTCCTTCTCTCTAGCTGCTGAAATTCACAGATTCTCCACTTTGGGGTGTTTTTCTTTTAAACTCTAATAAAATTGTCCTTTGGCTTCTTTTTGAGTTCATTCTTCAATTCTTTTATTAATGAGACTAAGAACCCCAAGAGAGAACCCTGATTTCTCCAGTAACAAAATTATTTCCATCTCAAAGGAATAGATAAGAATTTGTGTTTGCGAAGTTGTTACAGTACATACCAAAGGTACGTACTTTTCCTAAGGTAGGAATAGGAAAGCCCTTGCCTTGTAGTCAGAAGGAAGCAGGTCTAAATTTCAGACAAGTTGAGCAAAAGATTAAGATGTCTTGGTCCATCTAGGTTAGGTCTGGACTGTTATGTTTAAGAGGATAGAGAAGTCAGATACAAATCTAAACGGTCCTGATGTGATAGTGCATATCTACAGTTCCAGCATTCTGGAAGCAGATGTAGGAAGAGCAGGAGTTTTAGGTTCTATTTCAATAATAGCAATAGCAACATATTATTTTAAAGATAAATATTAATAAGTAGCTGACTTAAGGAATAAAGACTAGAATGATGGATGAATATGATCAAAATACATTGCCTAAATATTAAAATTTCAAAAAGTAAATAAAGCATTAAAAAGGAATAAGGTTATGTTCTGCTACTTATTCCATGGATTTTCAGATAAAATTTCAGGAATATTTGATTCAGGACAGACAAATGTGTTTTTTCCCCCTCAATATCTGCCTTGTTTCTTTGATTCAGACACTGTACCAACTCTCCTGAGTTGCAAGATGACTGCCAGCAGTTTCCAGGGCTATAACATTCTTCACATCTAACAAGGAAAGTCTTGAGAGCCACACAGGAAAAGGAAGAAAGGCCTTCTTTTCCTAGAAGGCAAAGTTATCTCCCTGGATTTATTGGATTTATTGAATCACATGTTTTCCCTGGAAGCAATTAAATGATTATGGGGATGGCTAGGTGACCAACTCCTTACACAAAGGGTTTGTTTGGGAATTATGAGCATACCTATTAGTTTTCTGTGAATGTTATAAGAAAGTACTGAAAGCTAGGTGGCTTAGAACAACATAAATTTATTCTCCCTGGTTGAGGAGGCCAGAAGCACAAAATCTAAGTGCTAACAGGTTCCCCTGAGGCTCCCAGGGAGGATCCTTCTTGTGCCTTCTCTCCACCTCTGGTGCTGCCAGTGGTCCTGGGCATTTCAGCTGCACAATTTCAGTTTCTGCTGTCATCACACACCCTGATATTTCTTGGTACAGATTTCCTTTTTGCAATGACTTGTCTCATGCTGAATTAGGTTCTATCTCATCCTGCATATTTATATCTACAAAACATACTTTAGAGGTAATTTATATAGGTATTAAGGATTAAAGCATCAACATATCCTTTTGTGGATCTAATCCAGTACATACAAGATTGGATTTCTTTTGCTATTAAATGGGCTGTGGAGGCAATTGAGAACAATAGCTTTGTTAGGAACAGTAATGACTTTTGGCATCTTCCTCTCTGATTCCCATCTATCTCGAGAGTTCTTTGTTGCTAAAATTTCTACACTAGTAATTTAGCTTTCCTCATAAGACATACCATGTTTTCAATCCATTGTCCCCCAACACCTTACTTCCCTCCCTGTTTGATTTGGATCATTATAACCACTCCTTGAACATGTCCTAAACATACTTTCTGCTGCTGAAGTCCATTGTGCAAAACCATAACTTCATCTAAACTCATACTTGGTTGTGCATACTTGGTTGGAGCCTGAGCCCCTGAACACACTTAAACACTCACCAATCTCACTTGAAATTTGTGACCATAACCCTAATGGCCTTAAAGTGCTGATTAGCCAACCTATTTTTAAATTTTAATATCTTAAAAACTCATACATAAATAAAAATGACTTTATGATTTTTAAAAAAATGTAAGCAAAATTGTACAAATTAATGAGCTACTATGTTGTCTTTTCATACATGTGTACATGTGTGTAATGCTTCTTCTTTTCTTGTGTATGTGTGTGTGTGTTGTCTATGGTATACATACATACATACACACACACACACACACACACATATATATATATATATATATATATATATATATATATATATATATATATATATATATATAAAAGGATGTACAATTGAGAGGGTTCATGGGTAGAGGCCTCAGTAGGATGTTGTGTCTTCCTCTACATCTCTCACCCAGAAGTGCCCTCTTTTGCCAGAATAAAGACAAGTATTGAGAATTTAGATTGGCTAGGAGGCTCTTGGAATCTATCATCTTTAGCTTCCCAATGCTTGGGTTGCAGATATATGAAGCCAAACTTGACTACTCATTTAGATATTAAGGATTAAAATTCAAGTCTTCATGTCAGCAGAGAAAGCACTCCTGTTCCTTAAGCCATCTCTCCAACCTTCCTATGTCTAATGTTTAAACCAGATTAAACATAATTAATTATTCTTGGTGGATGCATCAAAATTCTTATTAGTTTTTTGATATAGGATAGAGAATTGAACATTACAGTGTGACACTGTGTGGCTGTCCTATAGCTAAAGATGGGGTAGAAGCATGCTTGGGACCCTGGAATTCTCATTCTGAGAGCAGAAGGTATTAGGCTATTTCCCCATCACCTGCTCTGAGAAACCACAAGCTATGCTGCCATCTTGCACAGCAAGGTACCACCCCCTCAAAGGTATGCCACCTGCTGGTTGTTTACCTGAAGCTGGGATTTACTTCTCCCTATATGACCATATAAGGTCTCTCCCTCTGGTCCCTGGAAAAACATCTAGGTCCAAGTTATGAGCTCCCAACATGCAAATGAGGCTGTTGTACTGTCCTAACCAATGGGTTTCCCCTGATGTCCCTGGATGTCAGAGAACCTTCCCCTCTATATATGTGACCCATTCCCTTAATAAACCTAGTACATCATCTGCCATGTTCTCCCAGAAAATCTGTACTTCCCACTGGCTCTCAGAGCTTCCAATTGAAGACCTGCATGGATCTGTAGACCCATGCCCTATGCTTCTCTCTCTGGAGCTGCATAGCTGGCCATGCCGTAGCTTCTTCCTGGGTATGGAAGCAAACATGAAGAAATCTTACATGGCACCACACCAGGTCAACCACTGTTCTGTCTGATTGGCAAATTCTCCTCTCTTTCATACCAAGTTTACATCTTCCCTTCTCTTCAAATCCTCAACACTTGCCTATACTCCTACTGCCAACCTGCTGTCCTTGTTTCTTATTTCACTGGTGAAAATAAAAGAAAACAGAACCTAACTATCAAAAATGAGATTTACCAAAATGCAAGTAGACACATGCTTTGACTTCTTTCCTGCCACAAAGGGTAAATTCTTTCTACTGTCATTGAAGGCAAACCTATCCAGCTGTAACCTTTCTTCTAGACTTTCCAACCCAGCACTCTCCCACCTCATGAAGGAGATCATCTTTATAAGCATGCAATATATCAACAGTATTTGAAAAGCTCTTACTTGTACTTAACATTCAACTGAATCTATTTTCATTTTTATGCTTCCATTTATAGTTACATTCTCCCAAAGTGTTGTCTTTTCTTTTTTCCCCCCTTTTAATGTATTGTACATGTATGTGTCCTTTTTGTATTACGGAGGCAAATGTGTGTGTGTGCATATGTGTGCCCATGCATGTGGAGATCCATGATTGGTGTCAGAAATCATTCTTGATTTCCCTTTCACCTTATTCATTGAGGCAAAGTCTTTCAAGCAAACCCAGAACTAACTGATATGGCAAGTCTTGCTATCCAGCTTGCTCTGGGGATCTCTTGTCTTTACCTTCTAAGGCTGGAATTACAGGCAGGCTTTCAAGCTCACCTGATACTTAAATGAGTTTCTGGGGATCTGAACTCCACTTTTCAATCTTGCACAGAAAGCAATTTAACTGCTGATCTCGTTCCAGCTCTAGGATACAAGCTCCAAGATGTTTACTGACTTCCACTGATGATTCTAGTTATATTTCCTCTCTGAGACTCCACTTACATGACTTTTGTATGGTCCCAACAACCTCTTTTCACCAAGTTTACCATCCACCCAGTCCTTATTTTCTTAGCCTAGTAACATCATTCCATGTATTTGGATATTTGGCTACTTCCTTCTTTTGGAAAGGCTTTCTCCCCTTTGCTTGTGCCAGCCAGACATTCACAGTCGCATTACATATCCGAAGCACATACCATCTCATGGACCACTTTTCCCTCTGCTTGGTCCTTTCAACATCTAAGTATTGAAGTATCTCTGAGAACCATCCTCAGTCCTCCTTTCTCTCCAACTCTACTGAGCTCCTTAGGTAATGTCTTCCATAGCATGGCTTTAGAAGGCACACAATGCTGCTGACTACGAAGTTAGCCTTTTGTCCCTCCCCTCTGCCATGAGCTTCAAATCTATGCATTTAACTGTCCACTCATGCTTTCATTTAGATAGCTGATAATAATCACGAAATTCTTAATGCCTACCCAGAGCTCTTCATTCCTACTTCCATTCTCTAGCAGTGCCATCTCATTACATTCTCCAGTAGCATACTCATTTATTTGGATCCACACTTGATTCCCCTCATTTGTTTACCCTTCACATTCAACATACCTACAAGATCAAAAATATCTACAGTCTTGTTGCAAATAAAATCTTGAGGCAGCTTCCTGGTCCTCTAAGGTAGCATAGTATGGGTCGTGGGTCTAGAGCACAGTCATCAGTCTTAGATCGGAGATCTGTGAGGCAATGGGAATGAAGAGGATTCTTGGGAGTCAGTGGCAGAGGGCTTGAACTCGACTTTATTGTCAGGATGTGTTACATATATATCCAGAGGAATGGTCTCTGTATCCCAGGAGTGTCATTAGAAGTTCATTGGTTAGGACAGGCAGTCCCACTTGCATATTAGAGGACTTAGGTAATTTTTTCAGGGACCAGAGCTTATATGGTTATGTTGGAAGTGTTTAGTTGCAACTCCAGATAAACAATTCACCAGATCCCAGAGGCTTTGGAAGGGGGCAGTGCTTTGCAGTGGCTAGTGGCCTGTCAACACTGCGGAGGGGCCAAATTTCTCTCACTCTCAGAAATAAGAGTTCTAGGCTTTAAGCACCCTCGACCCACTTTAGCTCCCACACAGTTTTACCATATGGACTATTCTCAACCCCAAGTCCAACCGTTTCCCTTATGCTTAATTTCAAACAATATTAAACTAAGTTTGCTGTATCTATAATTTCCAACTTAGAATCTATGATTCATATAACAGCAGCCAGAGTGATATAGTGGGGCATCACTGAGACCATTATTTCATGACTTTGAGTCTTTCAGTGAATGGACTATTGTCCAAAGTCCTTAACCTGCTATGTGAGGTATCAAATCCTGTGTTGCCTTCTGTGCTTTCTGATCTTATCTCCCACTTCTCCTGCCACTGGGCTGGCACCCTCTAACATTTGAAACTACTTTGTTAAGTTCATCACAGAGCTTAAAATTTCTTGAACATCGTATTTCTCATCTGCACAGCTGCATTGACTGAATCACGATTACCTAGAAGCATGCCTGGCAACTAGAGTACCTCATGGGCATGAGTTGGATGATCATTTTGCCAATTTGAGTATTCATATGTTCCAAGTACTATCAGTGCTGTGCATGGAGTATTTTATTTCCTAATAATATCTTCCTGCTATTGTTCATCATTACTTAGTAGAGACTAAAAGCTCCGTGCGCTGGTCCAGAGCTCTGTTGTTGACTGTTTCTCTGCTCTCTGTGCTTCGTGATCATCCTCATTTCAAGCCACACTACACAGTCTGAGAAATTCTCCAATACACCCTTGGAAGCAGAAGTAGAACGGTATCTTGCCTTCCAGTTTCAGCATCTACCTCGCACGCCCAGTGGATTTTCCAGGTCTTTGTGGTTATATTACTTGGAGCAAGTCTTTTTTTTTGCTGTTTCAGCTACTTTCACATGTTCCTGAAACTGGCCTATTAACTATTTGGAGATAGCTTTTGTGTTTTTTAAAATCTCCTTAGGATTGTCAAGTCAAACACCGCTTATCATTTTCCTTCTCTTAAAATATTTTCATTGCTGCAAAAATATAAATGCATGGTTGATGGGGTATGTAACGGGTTTAGAGTCAAGAAATAATTGCCATTAATAATGAGGTACTACATAAACCAGTAAGCTACTAGGCCTGTATTGTTGTATGATATTATTTTATTTCATTTTTTTAAAATTTTTCCTTTACATTATGAAGTATGGATGTCTTACAAACACCTATCTGGCTAGGGAAACAGTCTTAGCTCCTGGAGCTAGCTACTTATTACATAACAACAAAGGGCATGTCTTCGACACACAAACAGCCATCCTTCTTCAGAGTAGTTTGGATATGATGTGCCAGGCACCTAGGAGCTGCCACTATACTTACTACAGAGCCTTCTGACATTAGACTAGCCATTTTAACATGTTACTCTTCCTTGCCTTTCCCCTAAAGGAATCCCCTAAAGCCTCCTGACTACCTTGTTGTTTTTCCCATGAACCCTTGTGTGGTGTGGCAGAAATCTATTAAAGAGTTTCTTCTAAGGACAATAGCCTCTCTTGTAATCATTCCCTTTACAGTTAGATCTAAATGGATTGCAATTGGAAAGTCAGCTAGTTTTGGTTAATTACTAAAGGACCACAATACCCTGTGTGATCCTATATTCATTTTTAATGAATTTACTATAATTATTTGTAACTTATGCTTTATGGAATGTGACCTATGTCTTTTAATAGCAGAAATATATATATTTTTTGTGATTCTCACCAGAAACAGGAAAGCGATTGGAGGGCTACTTCCTCTCATTTGCATGTCACTAATAACATGTCATTGTTGCATTAAGGGAAAAAACAAAACAAAACAAAAAACAAAAGCATCTCCCCTTGGAAAAATTAGCCAAAAGCAAGCAAAGATTTGAATTCTCTATTACTCTCTCCCTGTGTCTTCTGTGGTTCCCTGTATGTACTTGTTTGTTATATAATTCTTAATCAGTGCCTGCCTGGATACTCTCTTGTGAATCTATCTGTTCTTGTGTCTGTCTGTGTATGTTCTGTCTTTCACTGAATAATGTAGGAAGCTATTAGAAAAAGAATGAGGGATACTTTGCAGAAATATTTAATAGAGTTTTATAAGGGATGATACTTTACAGACTCCATCTGACCCAGGTAACAAACAATCATATGCTTTCAAGCAATATCCATATGCTGTTTTCAACATTGATGGCAGATATTCATTTTATAAGGTTATTTTCAACCTATTTGCTGTTTCCAGCACTTATTACCACAACATATATACACATATGCATTTCTTATAGGTCAGGGACATGGAAGAATACATGATAGAAGATTACAGCTATGCATTAGTTTAGGTTGTAAAAGTAGATTACATGGGAATCCCAGGCAAGCAAGATTGGTTATTACATTGTTCTCTTCAAGGAGGTTAAGCAAACAGGCTGAGAACACAGTATTAAGTGACCTTGAGGTACATTACTAATTCTGCTCTGAAGTTCAGCAAATCTTCCAGTCTTTTAGAATGTATATTTTTATAATAATGCATTGTTACAATATATATTTTGTAGAAGTGGAAGAATCAGCTTATTTTAAGAGCTGGTCAGCATCAGCCGTAACCATTTGTAGTCTCGCTGGTGTTAAACACTGAACTATATTTCACTTGACTGAAATGACCTCTAAGTGTGTGTTTTCTTTCCTAGATGGAAAATAATCCCCTAGGCTATTTCAAACACAACACATTCCTTTTTTAGTTGAAGACAGCTCATTCACTGTCATGCTGAATATTTCTTCTATAGTACTCTCTTCTGATTCCCTTTGGATAATTAAGTATCAGTCTCACTTTTGGCTTTTATACCTGAAGGCTAGTCCTGATTCTTATCAGATCCTGAGATAAAACTGCTTTCCACTCTTCAGTCCAGGTTCTTTAGATCATGTATTTGGAGAACCATGAGATGAACAATTGCAAAGTCAGCTAATATTCTAAATGAGTACTTCTGTCTTATTTATCTTGGAGGAAGCTGCATTGACAATGTTTCTGATAAATGCAAACTAGTTACTCCTTTAAATAAATGACTCTATTGATTTGTAAATGTCGTGTCTTATTTTCCAGGACTTCCCCATGATTATCCTGCTTGTTTCTTTTAAAGAATAAATTCATATACACTCATGATAGAACCTGAGTGCCATGCATACCCTGCCCTGCATCCAAGCGCTCACAGGGTATGTGGCAGTCTTGACAGTGTCTGATGAAGCTGCGGATGAATTACGTGGAATCGGATTGTCACTGACAAGGTCTACAAATCTGCTGATTCACTCAGTTCTTGAAGAAAAATCAATTATGTCAGATCATCTTGCTGTATGTTAGGAAGCAGTGTGGGAACAAGTCAATTCGATGTTAATTCAGTGCTTTGTATTTGACACTGCTTGACACTGATCTAAATTTTACTTTCTGGCTCCATAAAACAACCATGATGAGCTGCAGTTCCATCATTTACTACTGCTTACTGCTGTTCCTACTAACACTACCACTGTCACCGTGACCATAATGACTACCATGTTTTCTCTACGACTTCTAGCTAACAAAGGGCACCTAGGACCCGGTAGGTACTGCTATGATTATTTTCACTTGACAGTCACAACAGCCTTTATGATATAGGAATTACTAAAATGACATCTCTCTAAATGCACAAATCAAAACACAGTGCAGTTAAGTAACATGCCTCAAGTCACACAGTAAGGTCGTGGCAAACCAGGAATTTAGGAATGCTGGACTCAAGGCTCTAGAATGTTGTACCTGTAGACTGTATAACCAGTCCACTAAACTTAAATACCACCAGATGTGGGGGTGATTGCATCAAAACAACATACACTTCTTATGTCCTAATGTGTGAGTGTAAGCAGTATGCATATCATTGTCAGCACCATGAAACACACATATAGTTCTTTTCTTTCTCTATATCTAACTCTGTCCCTGCTCTGTCCTTCCTATATACCCCCAGTCCCCAAGTAGAATCTCATATATCCCAGGCTTGACTCAAACTCACAACATAGCTGAGGCTGGCCTTAAACTTTTGATCATCCTGCCTCTACGTCCCCAAAGCTTGGATTTCAGGCACATACCATCATACCTGGCCTTATAACCATATCTTTTAGTTTTTTAATTAGTTAATTTCTTTTATTAGCAGTGTTAGTTTCCTAATGCCTCCCCTCTCACTCTCCTACTTATCTAAAAACCCAAGCTACTGGATCTGCATAGAAAAATGACCGGGTTTTTCTTTCAAGCACCAGGTAGGCAGCAGTTTTGTCTGTTTTTGCTCTACTGTCTGCTGTTCATGCTACATGGCATTGCTCTTGATGACTGGTCCTTCACCCATCCATACAATTCACCTTCTGGGGCAGTTATTCCTTGAGAATTCATTCACCAAGTCAGTAAATGTATTTAGTGGCCACAGAACACATGCAAAGCCCTGTGCTATGGTACCAGCTGGACTGCAAGGGAAGATTTGAAGTGTGCTTTGAGCAGCTCATATTCTACTAGGGGAGGCAGCCAGTGAACAAGGAAGTCCATAATTAAGGTAAATCACTAGGTGTTTATAGTGTTTGAAGCAGGAAATAAGTAAAAGGAGGAAAGGTGAGAGACAGGCAATAAGGATCCCGAGTCAGAGAATAGTCAAGAGGGATGTCTGTGAGGAGGTGTCCTTTACACAGATCTGCAGTTATGAAAGTGCTCTAAAATTTACATTCTGTGGATGGCTGCACAGTCCTGAATATACTAAAATACCTGAGTCATAAACTCTAGTCATGTAAGCAGCATGGTATTTAAATTGCATTTCAACAAAGTTGCTAGAACAATGAAATTCTGGTAGCCAGCAAACATAAAAGCAGAGATTACTGGATTTCCTGTGATTGCCTGTTGAAGGTTCTATTATATATACTGGGAATGTCCTTAGCTTTGTGCACTGAATTTGCTTTCTCAGAGTGGAAATCACTTATCCATTTGTACAACAAATTTCATATTTCTATTGATCTATCTTCCTTTGTTCCCTGTTTTTGTGAGTTTATGCCTTTAAATAACTCTCTTTGGTATTGTCTTTTTAAAATATTTATCTTCCCTCTCTGTCTCTCTTTGTCTCTTTCTCTCTCCCTTTCTCTGTGCACATGCTCATACAATGCCCACATAGGCCAGAAGACAGCATCAGATCTCCCAAAGTATTTATTTGTTTCCTTTTCTGAGACAGGGTCTTACTAGGTTACTCTGTCCTGCAACTTGCATGTAGGTCAAGCTGGCATCAAACTCACAGAAATCTGCCTACCTTTGACCTCTGAGTGCTGATATTAAAGGCTTTTGTCACATCTCACCCAGCTGCTCTTTGCTTTAGTTTTAATGGAGTTCAGGAGAGAGCAAAATTAGATCTCTTTATTCAACTTGCAATGTTGATGAATAACTCCAGGCATATTTTCTACATATTGCATGCTATGAAAGCCATTGATATGTATGTTATAGAGTGAATATATAGTAGTTTCAGTCATGTCAGTGTGTTTTCTCACTACGTTTAGAATAGTCATCCCTGTATCTTGCTATTATGTATAACTGTTTATCTTGGCAACTGCATTGGTTAGTATTTTTGCAAAAAGTAAAGGAAATAGCATATGTGGACCTCTGGGCAATTTTGATTTCTTCTTCCAGAATGTTGGTGGGAATGCTTCAAAGGTTCATCATCAAACGTGGCAGTTTGGTTTGAATTACATCTCTATCAAAACTTATAATCAAAACTAAATGACAGATTTACACCCAGAGTGGTATCTGATAAGCCAGTCACACAGAGTCGAAAGAGTACTCTGTCCAGTATAAGATGGAGACCCAGAAAGCATACTAGTGCCTGTGGGGAGAATAGAGTGTAAGCCTATAGAAATAGGCTTGGTTAACTGTCAAGTGAATCTGGTAATTTTTACGATGTTTAAATGAGGTAAATGCAGGAACCAACCAATTTTTGATTGACAGTTTGGCATTCATGATGTATTTGAACCCATGTGTTCATTCCACATCAACTCTTACCACTGCCACATCTGTTGCTTACTCATTGCTCTCATCTGTTACAGGTTAAATTGACTACCCCTTCATAGGACAGTGGTGCAGGGCAGGCAGAGAAGGGGAGTGCTGCTACTTTTCTGAGGCCTGGCTGCAATTCACATTTTTTTTTTTTTTTTTTTTTTACTGGTTTGGACAAAATGCCTCATGCTTTTATGCTGTAGGTCACGTTGTCCTCTGAGTAGCTACTCTCTTTGTCCTACCACCCACTGGACACTGAGGGTGTCTCCCAAGGAACACTCAGCTCATGCATTCACCCACGTTCTGCATTTTTAGAGTGGGCAGGAATATCTGGGTCTCATGTTCAAAGCCAAGTGCTCTTTCCCAATTCCTCTCTTCATAGTCATGTCATGGTGCAATTTCTTCTTCAACACTGCTCTTCTACTTTGCTATGAGCCTTTCCTGAGTCACGGGAAAAAAATTAAAGCTACAGAGCCTCTGCTTATAGGGTTTTCTCGGCATTATCGGATTGTTTGTGACATTAGTACCCTTGGATGTGGGGTGAGTGTAAGTAAAGAAAATGGGTTGAACTTTATTCTCTCTCTGTCTTTTCCTGCATGTTCCACAAGGATGTTCTCGTCACTGGAGAAAGTATTTCTTATGTTCCCTACTCCTTGCCTCTCTTTATACTCTGACTTCTACTTTCATTATGCTGAGATTTCTTTTTAAAAATCTTTTCCTTATTCTTTGTTCTTCATACATTCCCTGTACCCAACTGTTTCCCTCTTTCTTTTGAACTGAAGGTTGGGCCTAGGGTTCCACTCAGGCTAGCCATGTGCTCTCCTCTGATCCACACTCCTAGCTCCTTTTTGCTTTTAAATCATGAGGTGATGAATGACAGTCCTTGAGACCTCCCCCCCTTTTTTTTCTCAGCAAGAGCTGGTGATGTAGATTCTACAATATAGATGTAGATTCTACATCAACACACATGGAAAGAAAACTATGGTAACCTCTATGTTTTAGGCTGGGCTCACCCTTGAGACTATTCATACCTGTGATTCAGTGATGGGTAGTTACAGAGAGTAAATTAGGCAAAAGGCTTTACACGGGATAAAACATTTATGAAATTAATGTCTTCAGGCATCTTTCCTATTTTACAGTGACGAGAAGGTTCCGAGGCTGAGCCAGGCTGACTGGATGCTGAGCCTTATCAGTGTAAGTCATTAGCCCGGAAGATGTGACATGGGCTTTTGCTGTGTTCATCAGTCTTCCCCTCCCTGGTTAGGTCCTGTAATTCTGTAGGAAACCCAGGCCCTCTCTTTCTAAGAGTAGATAGTAATTATTTTCATCCAATCACAGTAATTTCATTTCAATTGTTGTATCTTTTCAATAATCATAATGTAAGACACTCCCTGCATTTCCCCAAGTGACTTCCATTAGAACTACTTGTGAACTGATGCAACTCATTCATTCTCAACAGATGCTTTTCTGTTTCTTGTCTGGTAGCAATCCCCTCTCCTTTCTGGTGAGCCCAGAAAGAGTGCAACCTTCTGGATGCTTTTGCCTGCTGAGATCAAACAGTAATTGGATAAGATTCTCTGTTTATGCTTTAAGAGGGAGAAAGAAACAGGTACTGTTTCCATCTCAGAACTTAGCTGAGTTAATATCTATTCCAATTTTACAAACATATTTAATTCTTAAGCATATGTGAGGCAGGGTTTTTGCATACAAATCCTTTGTTGTAAGTAGCTTGATTGTGGCTACACAGTAGATGCCCCAAAGCCCAGATATCTTGACAATGAATTAGAAGGACAGCTATGGGGCAGCATAATGTAGGAGAGAGGTAAAAAGAAAGTGGTTCAAAAACCTGTTTCTTCTTAAGTGTTTTAGCAGTAGTTGGACTTAATGGTTTTATAGTTGTGCTGGGAGTAGGAAATGATAGGCATGAGTAGTGCTCACATGAGGGGCTAAGAAGGGGTGAAAGCAACATGGAGAACTTAGGTTCTGGACCCTGCTTTCCACATCAGCTTTGTTAACACATCTTTTGCCTCTCACTAACAATAAGGAGTAGATGTTAAAGAGATAGAAACCTGAGACTGAATGTTAAGTAATGTGCAATGCTTACAAAGCTAATATGATCTGACCATGGTCCAAGCTGTGCCTTCTAAGTTTCTAACCACACACATCATTATTTAATAATTTATGATGGCAAGAAAGCATAAAGCATGTTTCAGAAGGGGCTCTATCTGAAACGCTACGGTGGAGAGAAGGCACAGTAGCCTCCCAGTTCTAAGGAGCTGGTTAGGAGGAGCTTCATTCCCAATACTCATTCTTTAAGCATCTTAGCCCAGAAGGCAGAGAGACCTGCAGAGCTCCATCCCTTCGTGCATCGCAGTTTTGCTAAAATGATTGAAAAGGTGACAGAGCAGGAGAATTTAGGTTTTAATTTTGTGTGATGTGATAGTCTCTCTTCCTTGCCAGTGTTCTCTCTTCCCAATTCACATTCCATTGATTGCTCTCTTTCTGATCTTCTTAGCTCAGCGTGGGAAGCCATAGGCATATGCTGGTGCTAGGGAAACTAGCCTTTGAGTTTTGGAGTCTGACACCTCCTTTAGGAAAACACTAAATTTCCTCAAATAAGCAATTACGCAGACAGTATCTTTATTATTACATCTCCAGTGCTCACCTTCTTCCTTTTGATAGCTTATCCTAAAGGCTAGATGATGCTAGGGAAGATATACCCCCAGACTCCGTGTCCTTATCTCTCCTCCAAAGTACTAGCATGGTTAGCCTCAAGTTGGGGAGGAATGTCAAAACTACCTTTCCTAATTATTAAATTTGCTTTTACAGCCAAGAATAAACATTTTATGAAAGTGCTATGAGAGTTCTTTTTCATTGTTGTTTTGTGTTTGATAAAGCAATTTGTAAGTTAAACCATGTAAAATTGCCATTCAGAGATGTCTATCTGTAGTGAAATACAGGCAATACTTTATGGCTCAACGTGTTCCTTGTATTTGGCATCCTGCAGTTATGGATTTTTAATGTAGGTGAGGTCTCGTGGTGATTTTGTTTTTCATTTTTCCATGAACTCTCTGACAGAGAAAATTTTGAATGTAAATTCTATTTTTAAAGTTTCTGGGGACTTATCCATTGATATCAAATGTTCCTTTGTGAATGGATTCTGCTGTATTTCCATTCTTGATTCCGTTCTGTAGCAGATCCTCTTAGTATGTGGTTTAAATGACTTTATGGAGCAACTGCTTGATGAATTCAAATGAAAAGAAAGCTGTCAGTGGTGTGGATCAGTACAACCAAGTTTTTCACTGAAAATTATTCTTAGCTGATAGAGAGTAACTATATTTTCTTTTTTTTTTTTTCTTTTCTTTTTTTTTGTTTTGGTGGTTCTGTGGATCAAACCTAGCATTTTCTTCAGGCTAGGAAACGTCTATTACTGAGGAGGTGTACCCAGCTTCTGATATGAGGAATTTCTTGTTAGTGTCATACCTCTTATTTCATTTGAACTATCCTCATAAGCACTCTAGAAGTAGATCATAGGATCTATTAGAGGGAAAATTAATATGATTTTAAAATTAAAAAAAAACTCTCAGAAATAACTTCAAACCGGACTTCAGTCCTGGTGTAAACATCCTTCCTTTAAGAGAAGAGTCTGTAGTTTTTAAAACTTGCACACCTCTGAGGGGAAAAGATGAATTCATTTAATTGCATACTAGTTTTTTATTAAGAGCCATCAAATGTAAAATACTAAAAATCAATGAATTTCACTTTATTTTTTCCTTCTTTTCAAGTGCTCAGGGTTTAAAATATTACTATCTTTGGTGATAAAAATAGGCCTTACAATCATCTCGATATTGATTGCTTCAGTAGAAAAAGGTAAAGCGTTTCCTAGGTTACTGAAAATGAGGCGATAATAAAGAACACCTGCCCTCAAAGGTTCCAGACCCTTGGACACAGCCCCAGGCTCACTCTCAACATACTGATCAGCACAGAAGTGCTTTCACCTCTACCCCTGTTTGGTTCCCTAAGGACTCAGCAGTAGTGATTCTTCTGTATTGGGTTAACTACCTCTGTGCTGTATCTTTAACCACTTCCTGCAGAAGTGTAAGAAGTTGGCACTTAGATAGTTGTGGTGTGAATGGTATGTGTGTTTGTTGAATATGAGTATGGTGCATTGGTGTGTGTCTATGACCACATATGTACATGAAGAGGCCAGAGGAAGATATCCAAAGTCTCCCTCTCTTTCTCTCTCTCTTATTTCTTTGATTCAGGGTCTCTTACCGATCCCCACACTTGGCATTTTGGCTGCACTAGCCGACCAGTAAGCTTTTGAGGATCTGCCTGTCCCTGACATGTAGTGCTGGAGTTTCAGGCACATGTAGCCATGCCTGGCTTTTTTAAAAATGGGTGCTCAGAATTTGAATTCAGGTCTTTGGGTCCTATGCTTTCAGAGTGAGTGCTCTTATCCAGTGAGCCACTTCCCCAGCCTATCTGTATTGTTAAAAATATAGACACAAGTTGAAACTCATTTGCCTCATTCCGATGTCCCCTTTTCTTATGCTAAAATCACATTCAGATGGCAAGGGTCTTCTTCATTGCTATTTTTCACATTTTCTTCCTTTGTTCTTTTTTCTTCCTTTTCCTAATTTTTGGTCTCTGATTCTATTGTTTTCCCTCTTCAGTTTTCTCCACACTACTTGGTAAGCCAGTTTGGCATATGTAATATTTTCATAATAATCTTATGTAATAAATGGTGATTAGATTCCACACTGCTTCATAGGCCTTGATTATCAGAGCTACTGCTGAGATGTTGAGTATAAAGCAACATTACTGCGATGCTAGTAATTATACAGAAAACACTTAATTAAAAATCATTTTCAATGATAACTTTAAATCTCTGAATTCATTTGTTCTCACTTTAGCTTAATTTTAGGGTTTACTATAACTTTTAATGCAATTTCAATATTTTAATTTATTTAATAATTCAATTTACCCCTCTCTACTATTAAATAAGTAACAATTTAGAGAAAATATCCACAAGGAACGACTAATTAGTAGTCTCACTAAAGAATTAGTGAAAGAGACTAAGAAGAGAAATTTCTTTTTTCTTCAAGGCATGTTTGTCATTTCAATACCTTTTCCCATTATTTCCAACAATCCCATAGGACTCTCTATGCATAATTGAATGCTTCTCTCAGATTGAGCATCCAGCACAGAACATACAGCATATCTCTGGCTAACACCTGTGCAAACTATAGACCAACTCTGTAACAGGGGAAGATAAAGAAACCTCAAACTCATCTTAGTAACAGGAGCAATGAAACTCCAAAGGTACAACTTTCTCCCTGGGCATGGGGAAGAGAGCTAGCTGAAGAAACTGAGACCAGGTGGTCAGGAAGGACTGCAGCCTGCCGGAGACAAGATAGCTGCTGATAATTCCATCAGATCATAGAGGCTTCCACCTCTAGTCTCAGCACTTGGAGATTGAGGCAGAGAAATTTCTCAAATACATTATTCACATTGTTATTAAATAAAATGCTAAAAATGGGTTAAGCCAGTTCTGTTTTTCTACTCTACCTAGGTTACCTATGTGGTACCTGCATGTGTTCAGGTCTCTGGGAATACAGACTTCAGAAGTTTCATGTTTCCATGTGATATCCCCATCATTCTCAAGGTGCAGGATCAAAAGTTCTTAATTTTCTCCATGACTCAGATTAGTTTCTATTCTGAGCCAAAGTTGTTCTTCATTTAGGGTTTCCTTCAGTCATTCCTCTGGATTGAATATAATCACTGTAAGTCTTCTCTGAATGCCACAGTTGTGGTATGGGTGGTGACAGGTGAGATTGTTCAGCTGTGCTGACATCTGTACGCATATCCACTTGATAAGTCAGGTACTTGGTTGCTGGCACAAGTCAGTTACCTGAGAGTTCAAATTCTTGTCTATAAGGCCCTTGACAGTCCCCCACTTCTCCCTGGTATGCATGTGTGCTCTTATTCATGTGGGGATGACTCTACTGCTCTGGTCCATGAATTATGACAAACTCTTATGGTAATTTAGAGCTTATTCATTCCACAAGGCTATGCGTCTATTTCTCATTGGGGTTCCCCTACATTTTACTAGTTAACGAGAGCACCCAGATTTCTGCTGCTGCCTGATCCCAACAGTTTTTTGACAGTTCTGGGGATAGTCATAGTTCAGTGTCCACTTCTCAGAGACCAGTTAGTATCAAGGTTCTGATGGCTAATGCTCTGACTTCCTTTTCTCAGCTCAAAGGAATCTTGAGTACTTTTAGTAATGGCACACAGGAAGGCTTAGCCTTGCACTTTTCCTACTTTGTTTTAAAGCTATTAATTATTCTTCCCCCAGGTATGAGTTTCTCAAGGCCCAGCTTTTTGAAACTCAGAAGGAGAGAGTAACCTGGATGGGTGAATAAAAGGGTGAAAATAAGGAAAGAATAAGAAGATAACAAAAAAAATCTAGATAGAGATAAATATTAGTTATTTAAAGATCCCTACTATGTGTCGTTAATGCTTTCAGCTCATTAATCAAATCCAGTTATATAGTCTGTGAGGATGGACAGTGATATCCATGGACAGGATTCATTTTGTCCTCTGCAGGGTCAGAGGACAGAAACTGTCAGCAGCAGCATGTTTCCTAAATAAACTCTAAACTTCTCAGAACAGCATTTAGATTTGTCCAAAGGTGGATGCCAATTTATAATGCACATTTTCACTATTTTTACATCCTACCAAGGCCAATGCTTTAAACTTTCCTATTTCTGTGATCATCATCCATACCCCACCTTTGTATCTTCGCTCATGTCTCATCATACATGGAGTCTTAAATAACTTTTATTATATTTATTATATTATATATAAACATATATGTATTATATTCTGTTTTGTTAGCTTTTGGAGGGACAGGATCTAGCCACTCTAGCCACTGTTGACTTGAAGCTTGTTATGTAAGCCGGGGTGTCACTGAACTTGTAAGGCTCAATATTTATTATTTGAGATCTAGGGAAAATGCTGCCTTATCTAAAAAGATGGTTGGGGTTTCCTCAGGGGAAAAAAACTTGGCCTTTATGTGGAGGAGGGTGTCTTATTTGATACAAAGTATTCAAATGTTCAACATAATAGTAAATTTTAATGCTTTAGAGGGAATAACATTTATTCTAAAATTTAAGCAATATTCTTAGCTTTTTGTTTCTTTTATAGTCTCTGTCCTTTTAGCTGCACTGTCAAAGTCCAACATAGTGGTGGTTATTCTACTTAGTAAATTGACCCTCGATCCAGTTTTCCTTTAGTGGTCTAAGAGTAGGGTGATCACAAGACCCTGAACACCAGAAACAAATGCCGTGTCCTGGGTAACTCAGGCCATGTGGTCACTCTTTCTGAGCTAGCAGCCTCTCCCTCCTCCTCTTCTTTCTCATCTTATTCGTCCTTTTCCTCTTCCTCCTCCTTCCACTCTCGGACCACAGCAAGTACTCTGTTCCAAAGCTTTATCTCCAGTCCTCTTTTCACCTTTATTTTCAGATATCTCACAAGCTTGCCTGATCACTCTGTAATATAATCTATGCTTTAGACTTGTGATCTTCTTGCCTTAGCCTTCTGTAATACTCAGAAATAGTTGACATTCTCACCTGTACCGCCAGGTTCACCTCTAGTTGCTCTTTTTAAAGAGATGTAAAACAAAAGGCATAAGGGGAGAGGCTAATGTTTTTCCATTTAAAAGATTATGGCCAAGGAGGTAGTCCCTTCACTATCATTGTTTTCCAAAAGAAGGAAGGTAGCCACATGAGCACATTTAACCACGAGTAAAGCTGGGGACACATGACTAAGTGCCAATTCCTAGTGAAACTTCAGGCACTAAGAAGGATGGACACCCTGTGAACTCTGTGACACTGACTTGCAGTAGTTAGGCTGCTGTGGGGTGTCACCAAGGACAACAAAGAAGCATATTCATTGGTGCAAACTCTTCCAGACCTCAGCAAAGGGTACCACTATCCATTATCCTGGCCAGCACCATATTGGATAGTAGAACCATGAGCATCTGAGCTCAGGTGTTTTTATTGATTCTGAACTTCTCAAGTGTTCTACTGATAGCACGTGCAGGTCTTGATGAATCAAACAACCTCCACATAAATCTAACACCTTCAAACAATACAAAACACCAAGACCTAGGGAACCCCTCACCCAACAGTGCATAAAACAGTTATTTTATACATAACTAAAAAACAAACTTCTACAACACTGACTGAGTTTGAATATTTTGTGTTTAAGTCAGATAGAAGACTGCTAAAATGCCTGCCAAATTGTAGGTAGGTGTGATTCCGTTTAAAATGTCAGGGAAATGCATTGGTTTTCACTCTATTTAATAATAAGTAGATATCTATTTTTCATGACAAGGTACATAAAAGATTCTGAGACAATGGTATTGAGAAAGCAGCTAAGAAATGCAATACTTGTGTATTGTTATTCTAGAATAATTTTGTGTTGTTTACTAAAAGACAATTTTCAAGTGCAATTTAGAGAAAATTGGTAAGGACAATTTAGTATGTGTTATAGTTACGTTTCTATTGTGCTAAGGCGCTGTGACCAGGGCAACTTACAGAAGAAAGAGTTTATTCGGGGCTTGCTTACAGTTTCAGAAGAGTCCGTGACCATCATGGCAGCAGGCAGACAGGGATGGTGCTGGATCAGTAGCTGACAGTTCACATCTTGAGACAACATCCACAAAGTTGAAAGAACCTCAAAGTCTACCCTCAGTGACACACCTCCTCCTCCAAGACCACATTTGCTAATCCAAATAGTTCCAATAGTTGGGGACCAAGTATTCAAACACAAGAGCTTATGGGGGCCATTCTTATTCAAACCACCTCAGTTAACTGAGTGTTCTAACTCAATCACAGTGCTAACAGTTTGCTCCTCCAGTTCTACTCTGGTAGGATTAGAGCTCGGAGAGTCTGCTCCTTTGCTTTTCATACAGGATTTACATCAAAGAGAACCAGCTCCTCAGTTTTCCCCTCTAATTAACCACACCATCAGCTTGGAAGGAGGGAGTCATAGGCACCCATGATATACCTGCAGCAGGAGTTTGTAGGCAGAGCCTCTCTGAGAGTTCCTTGCAGAATGTAGGAGAGATAGGTGGCTCCTTCCACAGATACATCTTTTTAATCAGCAGTGACCTCAATATGTCATCCCATATATTTGAAAGGATACTGAAGTACAACAGCTATTTCTTAAATTTGACTCTGTATTTTCTTCTTTTCTGCAACCCCCAATTTTCCTATCAGTTATGGTTCCTATTATCCTGCCATCTCTGGCCACACTGCCAACTCAGTCAGTTACGGAAACATTATCATGAAGGAACAGTTTGTTTCTTTTGGAGAGATGAAAAGTGCATTTCAGAGACTGACTATTGGTGATTTGTTGGAATGTTAATTCAAACACTTCAGTTTAGGGTTTGAATTATTATTTATTTTCTGTTGACTGGTAAAGTGCTTCTCAAGTAATCGGTTCTGCAAAAATCATTCTTTGCTTGGAATAATTGTCAATTTCTTCATTTGTGTGTAAGACATATGGTTATATACTCTCGAAAATAGATGCATGAATGTTGAGTGGTAACAATGTCTCAGAGTGGCATCATTGCCATTAACACCTGTGCTATGTGTAATTTTTCTGTAGAAAACTTTTATTGAATTTTCCCATCTTATTTGAAATGATTTATATTTTTGTTTCTAAACAGTTGTTTTTCCTTTATCACCCATATTTTTAAAATCTCTGAGAATGTAGGCAAGGTGTAAGGGTTCTTGCTTTATTCAGTGGTCTCTTTCTTAAGCACCACAAGCAGGAATGAACACCTCCGTTTCTTGTACTCAGCAATGTACAAGGAAGGAAGTGTTATTTGACACGGGAATTTCACTTTGTCCTTTCTGTCATTGCTCTTTTTTTTGTTTTCTTTTTGATTCTTTTTTTTTTTTAATTTATACTTCTCTCATACAATACATTCAGACCATATTTTCTCCTCCTAGCTCCCCTTCCCTCCCCGAGATCCACTCTTTCTCCTTTTCCCTTTAGAAAAGAGCAGGACTCCCAGGGATATCAGACAAATAAGGCATTAAAAAGATACAATAAGACTAGGTACAAATTCTCACATCAAAGCTGGAAGAAGCAACCCACTAGTAGGAAAAGGGTCCCAAGAGCAGGTAAAAGAGTCAGGACATTCCACTCCTACTGTTAGGAATCCCACAAGAACTATAAGCTGAATATCCTTAACACATATGCCGAGGACCTAGTGCAGAGCATGTAGACTGCATGATTGACACTTCAGTCTCTGTGAGCCCCTATGTGTCCTGCTTAGCTGATTCTGTGGGATGTGTTTTCTTGGTGTCTTTGACCCCTCTAGCTCCTAGCTCCTAGAATCCTCCTCTTGCTTCCATGGGGTTCCCCAAACACCACCTAATGTTTGACTGTGGTCTCTAGATCTGTTCCCTCTCTGATGACTATTGGCCTAGACACCAATCTATGAGTATAGCAGAATATCATTAGGAATCATTTCATTGATTTTGTTTTGTTGTTTATCATCATCATCATCATCATCATCATCATCATCATTTTATTATTATTGGCCAGTTGTGTTTGGTTCTATCCTAGATCTCTGGGCTATCCAGTCTCAGGTTTCTGGCCATCCAGGCAGTGTCAGGCATAGGTTCCCTCTCATACCATAGACCTTGAGTTTCACCAGTCATTGATTGACCACTCCCACCAGTTCTGCTCTGGCAGGACAGATTGTAGGTACACCTGTCAAAATGGCTAAGATCAATAACACAAGTGACAGCTCATGCTGGGAAATATGTGGAGCAAGAGAAACACTCCTTCACTGCTGGTAGTAATGCAAATTTGTGCAGCCACTATGGGAATCAATATGGTAGTTCCTCAAAAAATTAGAAATTGATCTACCTCAAGACCCAGCTATACCACTCCTGGGCATATACCCAAAGGATGCTCCATCCTACCACAAGGACACTTTCTCCATTATGTTCATAGTGGCTTTATTCATAATAGCCAGAAACTGGAAACAACCTATGTGTCCCTCAACAGAAAACTGGATGAAGAAAATGTGGTGCATTTCCACCATGGAGTATGACTCAGTTGTTAAAAAAAAAAAAAAAAGACATCATAAAATTTGCAATGGACAGAACTAGAAAAACAATCATCCTGAATGACGTAACTCCATCCCAGAAAGACAAGCACCATGATATATACTCACTTACAAGTGGATATTAGCCATTAAGCAAAGGATAATTATTTACAATCCACAGACCCAGAGAGGCTAAGTAACAAGTAGGGCTCTAAGGGTGATGCTTAAATCTCTATGGGAGGGGAAATAGATTTTCGAAGTGGACTGGGGACCAGTGGGCATGGGAACAGGAGGGATCAGCTTGGGGGGGGGTCGAGGAAGAAAGTATGGGGAGAGACAACAGGAATTGGGGGGCATTTCAAGGAGCTATGGAAACAGTGCGATGAAAATTCCATGAAATCTATAAGGGTGACCCTAGGGAGGACTCCTAATGATTGGGGACACAGAACATGAACAGATCATTTTCTGTAACCAGTCAAGACTTCCAGTTGGGAAACTAGGACGCCAATCCAGACACAAAGGCTGTGTTTGGTTTGTAACACATGATTTTCTTCAGAAGCTTTCCTCATTTTCTACACTTTTAATCTGTAATGAATTACATGACTCGTAAACTTCCTCCTCTGTCCTCTCACTTTTCAAATGTCAGGTAGAAGTTTGCAAAGTTCTCAGTTGCTTTCCATCTCGGTCACTGACTATCCTAGATAATGGCTTCTTTACTCCATGATGGGGACCTCATGACATAAAACTAGTGTCTCAGTTTCATCTCAGAGTCTCTAACTGGAAAGTCAGTGATGTTCAAGTACTTTCTCTCTCATTCCCTACTTACTATACATCATATAAATAGATTAACATCACGCATCACTATAAACTTCCTGATAGAAAAGGAAATCTATAGCCAGGGCCTCCTATTCCATGACAATAGCTATTATTCCTGCTTCCAGGCCTGGTGACCATTGTTCTACATGACCTCCATTAACTTATAGATGACTTCCATTGTAAAGTTACATCTTTTTATTTCTTGACTCAAAAGATGATTAACTCCTGCATGCTATTTGAGAACAGGCTCTCTCTCTTTTTTTTCCAACAAGATTGTACCAGGTGGCAAAATGGTAGGATTTCTAAGAGAACAGAACAGAATGGGGAACGCATGCTTTTGTATTTAAAAAGTAAAATGGTTTAAAAACAGCTTCCTAAATTAAAGGCACAGCTCAAGCATGGCATATAGATATTCCCAGTCTTAGGTTTGCCAGTTTCTATTAGGACTGTAGAGCAATCATCACAGTAGTTAGGAAGAACTAGGTTATTGTTGGCTCTATGTAATTGCAATTCTTATTAGTTGTTCAATATAATTATAGCATTTGTGTTATGTATGCCAAATTTACAAACTAATAAAATAAATGTGTTGCAGTATTCACTATTTGTATTTGTATTAGTTGCTTACTACAACATGTTCAGTGTATCCTGTCACAGATTCAGTAATGGGAGAATATCTTTTATTATATAGCATGTAGTGTAAATCCATGGTGTACACATTGGCTCAGCAATCAAGCAAATGACTAGTTATTGCATAAAATAATTCTGTTTTGTGTTCTAATCATGTGTAAATCGAGTTGTTTTGTCTACTGTGGTCATTCATGAATTTATACATTCAGTAACATCTACTAATGTAAGAAAGAGGTAAACAGAATTACTATTTCTTATTTTCAATTTAATGCACATACCTTCTAGTAATGCAGTGTCTGCTATGAATGGAGTCTGGGATGGATAATAGGGAGTCTGATGGACATAATGAACATGATCATGACGATCATATCATTTTTGTTGCTGTTTTGACAAGTTGTTGCTGTTTATTCAGTTAGGCTTGAAAATGATTCTCTGTACATGTATGTTCCCTATACTAATTACTGGTCAATTAGTATTTGTGGGTTTGTGTATAACCAAAAGAGAATCTAATGGATGCAATATATATCTTGGAAAAACATTTGAATAAATTCCCCCAATGGAGAGAAAAGTAGAAATAATAAAAGAGAATGATACAAATAAAAGATTTGGTTTTTAAGAACAAATATGTTGACAAAAGGCATTTGGAGGGTTCTTAGAACTTATTGTCTACATAATATAAATTCCTGAGCCCACAGTGTGGCTCTTTCACGCATGTTTTGCCTTCACAATTAGTTTGCTCACAACACAGCCATATTTAAAGTCCTTGTTAGATTCACTTTTTATGTATAGAATCTGTACTCCTAGATATGGTGGTCAATGTCCTCCATTTCTGGTCATTTGCATCATTGGTTTGACCTGACCTGCTCACTGTCTTTGCTCCTGTCTACTGAATCTCTATGTTCTCCTTAACATCTAATCCTTTTCTGCATTTCTTCTTCTTTGAACTCTACCACTGCTTGTACATTGCTTTTGTGCTTCTTGGCTCAGCTCTGAGTGTAAACACTTCCTGGAAGATGTCTCTAATCCTTGGAGTTCCTGCACCCTTCCAAATCCTCTGCACTGATATCATCATGGCCTGAATTACTCACCTGCCTCACCACTAGACTGGCCATGAGCTAAGTGTATATAGTAGTTATTGATCTAAAATGTCTTAGCAATTCATCAAAAAGAGCTTCTTCCAGCAGATCACTGTATTATGTCTTTTATTTCCAATCTGGAGGCCTTCTGGTCAGAGGCACAGTCCTTCACCTCAGTACTATTACCTTTTCACTCTCTGCTATTGAGGTGGAAATATCGTCCTTCCCAGATCCATTCAGCCTCTGCAATAGACTCTTTCCCCATGGATTGTACGTTATTCTAAATTAACAGAAGACAAAGAAAGCTAAGGTGTGTATATTTGGAGAAAACATCCATTCGCTTTATAATGAATTCACGAACAGTGATTAATGTGTTAGGGTCTGTGAAATGTCATGTTGACTAGAACGTCCCCATCAAACTTTCTGATTTGACTATCTAAAGATTGCACTGCTATGTCTCCTATCATTAAGGTCCATTCAGTCATTTAGTTTCATTCATTTATCACATAGTCATTAGCTACTCACTGTGTGTCAAGACTGTGCCAAGGGCCAGCAGTGTGGCTACATCATGTGCCCTGATCCCAAAGAGTTCAGAGCTATAAAGAAGAAGGTTGTTTCTTTCTCTCCATGGGATTGGAATCTAATTAAAATACTTCTGATAATACTAGTTTGGGGAGGTGTTTTTGATTGTTTTCTACAGAAGAGTTATTTTGTAAATATTTTTGAAATAAGTGAAATGAAAAGCTAAATTTTTTAGTTAAAAAGCTAAGGTCACCTAAACCAAATACTCAATATAATATATTGAGTTCCTGGGCATGGGGATGAAAGCCGTGTTCTACTGATGCAAAAATACTCAGAAATAAAGGAACCACTACACCGAGGAACATTTAAATTCCTTTTTCGCTTGGTTGTTTATTAATAGCTCCATATTTCTCATGGAACCAGAGGATATTACAGTTGTGACATTCAGCGAGTTTGAGAAAGCAATAGAAATAATTAATAATCTACTCATGGAAATCATGATAAAACACTAGGAGCATACAATCTGATTATGGTGGTAACAGAAATTAAAATGATGTGCCATAAAAACAGTGAAAAATGAAGGCAAAAGGAATTGGCCATTGTATTTATTTTTTATTTTGGGATTTGTAAATCTGTGTAAAATGCTTGATTGAATGTAGTTTTAAATATATATATTTATACAATTTTATATTCTTGGCTAAAAAGTATAGCTTTCATTCATCAAATCCCAGAATAAGAATGTTTTGTGTCTCCTTCTGGTTTTTTTTTTTTTTTTGTTTTTTTGTTTTTTGGTTCAAAGAGTCCTAATGTTTGATGCACTCACATTTGGGAAGTAACCTTAGAGTATACCCTTACATCCATAGTACTTTCTTCCCATTTGATCTGAAAAACAGTAGTGTGTATGAATGCATTCTGATCACTGTGCATGTAATCCTGACTGATGTTTGGAAACCTTGAACTCAGCTTAATTCTTTTGTCTTGGAAAAGGATTTATAGGTCTCTCTCTCTCTCTCTCTCTCTCTAATTCTTCACTTCTTGTAAACTATTAACCACTTTTATTAAACTACAGGAAGGATGGGGGCAAGGGAGGGCACTGGGAACAAGGGAGGGCATGGGGTGGAAGAGTTTTGAATGGAGGTTATGGACATGATTCTGTGCTCCAAGTGTTTCCTTAGTCACTGTTCAACAAGCACTCAAGAAGGACATTGTGTTGCTTTGGCAAAAAATGCAGACTGATGTCTCCATGTGAATGCTGTGCTTTGTAATAAGCCCTGATGGTCAGTTAAAGGTATCTGGGTTTCTTAAGCAAGTGTTTGATTTGAAGCCAGAGGAGGCATGGGAGGCAGTGGGACTTGCCACCTCTTCTGTATGGGCTTGAAAGAAACTTGGTTCCCAGGATTTTCAAGTGTGAGTTGGTTCAAGGGGGTTGCCTGCAAAAAATTTCCTGAATGAATTCAAATGGCCTCTGACAAAGGAACTGGGCACCGTGGGTCTGTGAACAGAAAACTGCACAGTTGCACAGTGACTTGGGTAGATTGATGTATAAAAGAAGGTGAAAAGAATCATGTACGTGTCTGAGAACAAGAGGCTATACAGTGCCTTTGTTTATGCTGTGGAGTCAGCTGAAATAGGGCTTTGTATTACCTAGGATGCTAAGAAGTCTCCAGAGTATCTCATTAAAAGGAGATATCACACAGACATGTATAGAAGGACACACACCAAACAATTATCTCTAATTATCTTGCCAACAGTGGTCATAGGAATATAGAAAAGGTGGTGGTGATGGTGACAGGGTGATAATAAGCTTTTTTCATTTATACATTTCTTATTGTTCATGTAACAAAACCATTAATTAAATATTAAGAAAATATAACAGGAGGATTTTATTTTCTTCCAAGACATTTACTTATAATATGCAGCTTCAACACATTTAACTAAAAACAATTCGGCAGCATATTGAAATGTGTAGACATAGGGTTACAATGAAAAAAAAATTACACCAACAGCCATCCTTTCTGTAAGAGGGATGGAGTGGCCTCCAAGTGTATACAACAACCGCTCTCTGTGTAAGAAGACAGAGTCCTCTCTGAATGCACGCAATAGTCACCATCTCTGTAAAAGAACAGAGTGGTCTCCAAGTGCTTGCCTTCCAGCAAGTCTTGGTGCTTTTTAATTTTCTTTCTGGTTGTTACAGCATCTCTGAGCAAAGTGAAGGAAGCAGGAAATAATGCTTGTTTCCATTTCAGGCGAAGGGAATTCGAAGATGGAAAGTTGCCTGCAGATAGTAGTTGAGTACGCTTTGGAAGAGTCACATGACACACTGAAAGAGATGGATGCATTCTAGAAAGAATCTCTAAGATTTTGTATAATGATAGAAGGACACAAGAACAATGAACAGGTTGCAAATGTTATAAACATCTTCTAGTAGTGATAGTGACTGTTGTGGAAGTTTATTTTTAATTATGAGTGAAAGAATTGTTTACTGCACTGTTGGGTGAGGCGCTGCCTAGGTCTTGGTGTTTTGTATTGCCTAACAGCTACAAATGGTACCCAGTGTAGTAGACAGAAAGTAAAGAAGGGCAAGACATCATGCCAGCACATCCAATGTGGAGACAGTGAAGAAGAAAAAGAGAAACTTCAGACCTCCAAGATTCCAGTAAAGTATGATCAGACCAGTTCCCAGAGGGGAGAGATTAAGGTATTAATAAAAGGAAAGCTCTATAAAAGAGCACACAGAAACTGTCTTCCAGAATGGGCTGAGATTGTATCTCATGCTGGTAGCTGAACTTTGTAATGTAAGAGTTATCCAGCTGTTACTGGTTTAAAGGCAGAAGGGATCATGGAGAGCTGCTGAGGCTTGACACTATGAGAGGCCAGGAGAGGCCATTGGTGAGGGTGCAGCCCCCATAGTAGTTGAAGGCCCAGATTGAAGGGGTCATTTAAAAACGTTCAGGCTTGGCACCATGAAGAGAGCCCAGTAGAAGCCACTGGTACAGGTGCAGCCTCAGTGGCAGTTGAAGGCCCAGACTGAAGGGGTCATGTAAAGAAATTGAGGCTGTAAAGTCACGTAAAGAAAAAGAGCCCTGGAGAGGCTACTTGTGAAAGTGCAGCCCAGTTGCAGCAGAAGACGCCAGCATTTTGAAGATGCCAGAACCATAGGATGACCAACAAGAGTAGCAGCAGCAGTGTAATGGAGCCAGCCAGATCCTGAAGGACAAGCTGTGTGTGCTGAAGAGGTCAGAGACAAAGAAGTGACCCGCCCTTTGTAGGAGCCCAGAATCGTGAGTGAATTCCAGATTATCGGACAGTGATAATGTTTTTCTGCTGTCCAAAGACATTGTGAAAAGCTTGATAGATGTTTGGTTTCATTTGGTCCTGTTCATTAGCAAGTCTCTTGATTGTTCCCCTGGTAAATGGTTTTGCTGGTGTAGTGTTAAATTGTGTTGTAGAGACAAGGCAATTCATTTTTTGTCTTATACAGAAAGTGGGAAATGTGGAAGTTTATTTTTAGTTATATACAAAATAATTGTTTCGTGCACTGTTGGGTGAGAGGCTGTTTAGGTCTTAGCATTTTGTATTGTCTGCAGGTGTTGGATTTCTGTGGGGGAACATTTGATTGCTCATGATCTGCACCTGAGGAGTTCTGAATTAATAAAAACACCTGAGCTCAGATGCTCAGGGTTCTACTGTTTGGTACGCCACTGGCCAGGATGGTGGTTCCTCTTGCTGAGGTCTCACAGGGATTACATCTGTGAATATGTGTCCTTGTTGTCCCTGGTGAGATGTCACAGCTGCCTAACAGTTACAAGAAACATTATGATATCAGGGATTTTCATATGTGCACTGGGATTATAAGTAATTTCACTTGTTCTAATTGTATTGTGAAATTCAATATACAGAAAATGATAATATCTACCCACACAAATGCAAACACACACATGCACATGTATACACACATACTACACACACTTAAATTACAAATAATCGGTGCACTGACCCAGCTCTCTAGAACCTTCCAAGTTCCTCATTATGTTTTTCCCCCCAAGATAGTTGCTTTTGTCCTCCCTCCTCTTTTAGATAACCAAAATCTGTCTTTCATCTAACTCATTCATTTGCCTTTAAATGTTTTATTTTCTGTATATTCTTTCTAAAAAATATATTGGTTGGTCTGGGAAACTGCACAGTGTACAGGAATCTCTTTCCTTTAGATGAAGATTTCCAGGAGAACCCAGGAGGAGTGTGGTTCGTTGGTTTTAGTCTTTATAGTTTACACAGAGAGCAGTTTTGTGAGAAGAAATTAGTGGTTTGCTTTAGGATCCACAGAATCCATAGGGAGCAGGAGCTTCATCAACACATACTCAGCAAGGAAGACTTGTATCATAACGAGATTCCCCAAAGCATCTGTTCTTTGGTACATGGAGCTGGGTTCTTAGGACTCCTGACTGATTGCCTCTTGAAGGACACTTCTCCAGGCTCTGCTAGTTACCTTGGGCAACACCCTGGGATCCTTCTCTGTCCTGGGGATTCCTTTTTTCTTCTTTTTTCTTTTTTTTTTCTTTTTGTTCTGTCTTATGGCTGTTCTTTTTTCAGACATGTAGTCTTTTTGCTTGCTTTCTATTTTGTACATTATTGCCTATTATCCTCCACTATCCAATTTATCTTGTAGTATCTTATTCAATTTCTTTTTAGAGAGGTATTTAAAATAATTATTTTAAAGACTTCTTCTCTTGTCAAGGTTTCTTACCCTTGCATTTCAGTACACGGCTGGATGAGGGGCTCCCTAGGTCTTGGTGTTTTGTGTTGTCTGCAGGTGTTGGATTTATATGGGGGATGTTTGATTGCTCAGGATCTGCATGTGCTATCAGCAGAACCTGAGGAGTTCTGTATCAATAAAAACACCCAAGCTGGTACACTGTTCCACTGTCCTGGGTGGCCCTTGCCATGACGGCGGCTCCCTCTGCTGAGGTCTGGAAGCATTTGCTCTTATGAAACTGCCTCCTGTCTTCCTTGGTGAGCCGCCCTGTAGGTGTACCACTACAGAGTGGCCACCTTGATTATCTGCTAATGATTCAGTTAACTTCCCGTCTCCGTCTCCTATGCATTCAGGGTCATTGTGCTTTATTTCAGGGTGACTTTGGTGGAGGTTAAGAGGAGGTCATCTCTAATGAGAGTGTCTCTATGTTTTTCCTTCTTGAGCTGGTCAGATTGTCTAAGGCAGTCTTGCAGTCTCCAGCCTAGTGAAATGAATTTTGGACTCTGGCAGTGTTACAGTTTTGCTTTCAGAATTGGGAATGAGTGCAGGTGCACAATTTGAAAATGTGGATAGATACCTATACTTTCAAATGTGCACAGTACCCCTCTAGCAAGAAAACTTTTAAAATCCACAAATCACTTCTGACACAAGAGAAGGGAAATTGCCCAGCCGCATGGCTAATGCATTTTTCCTGAGGCCCTTTTTGATAATAGACCCCTTGGACAATCCTTCCTTGTTTCCTGTGTTATTCCATGGTAGCAGTTCCTGAGATTGTAGTGTTGTGTGGGGTACATAATACTGCCTCAGTATTTTATCCTCTATGGGGGTTAAATTTTATCTGTCTACTGACTAGTCCATGTATATCCATCTCCGGAAGGGTGGCAGATGTACTGCTGTTCTCTCTTCTTTACAGTGCCATAAAATTTTACTTTTACTCTGTTTTTAGTGGGGTTCAGGAAAATGCAAAGCTCAATGGTTATTCTATTTAAGGGAGAATAACGCATGTATATACATTAGTGTATATTCCTTTAATAGTCTAAAAAGAGTAAAGCCATAGTTATTTTGACATGAATACCAATAAGTTATTATGATAATGAGCAAAAAGGAATAAAATATTTTCATGTATCTTCTCAATGGCAATAGAATTGGTTGAATATAACAGAAATTTCTCCAAATTCTTAGTTAGGTTTTCCTATTATAAAATTTGATAGGTGTGAGCAGCCTGATAGTGAATATTATTGACTAACATGGAACACACATATGTATAATATACATATAACTAACACACACACACACATATATTATCTATACGTATAATGCATATATGCAGCTACTACCAGAGGATGATGTTTTTATCAGTGATGGACCAATACAACCATAACCCCATAAGACTGTATTGTTTAATGGCATCAGAGCAGTAAGTTTGTTTAAGTTAACTTCATGATGGTCACATGTTGAGGTCCAGTCCCGGCCAGAGTTTCAGCCACACATGAGGGAGGGGCGGGGTGGAGGAAATAATATAAAACCACACCTCTTATGGATGGGACAAACTTCTCTCTTTGTTATTTCTGTTCCTTCATACTTCTCTTTTCTCCTTCTTTCCTCTTCTCTCTCTCCTACTCCCACTCCTATTCCCTTTCTTCTGTTTTTCTATTGTTCCTTTTCCTAGTCTTCCTACTCTCAGTACTCTTCCTGCTCTTCTGTCTGTTTCCCCATGTCATTCATTTATATATATAAATTGTCTTTTACAAAAGCCCTCATGGGAATAGATCACATTACAATCACATCTTAATCATAAACTTAAACTTTACATAATGAATACAAGTTTTACATTTCAGTGATTGCAAGTTCCATATTTTTAAAAACAAGTTATCTTGAAATCCATACCTGAGCACCTAATTTTCCATATATAATTTTCCCACAGTACATCTATACCCTGTAACCGATAGTTTTTTTTTAATTATTATTATAGATTAGTGGAGTTTAAGCAAGCCAACTAATTTCACATCCAGTTTCTATTGTAATCGGTGGGTTGCTGGAGAATGAGTACATGTTATAGTATACAAATGTACCCAATTCTTATTTACTTAACACAGTGAAACAAGTTTATTATAACTAGAAAACTTCAAGTCAGGGGTCTTTTTGCTTTTCTTATGTAAAAGGAGAATCTGTTGTACAGCTCTATATCCCCAAGGCATACTCCAAACTCATCAGTAAACTTTTGATTATAGAAACCAGCAAAGAGTCAATTTTATTTGTGATCAAGGAAGTTCAAGCCTAGCAATGGGCACTGAAACTCACTTGTTATTACTTGATCATGGGTTTGTTTTTCATAGGTGAAACTCATGGGCCCTAGCAATTAAGTTTTTTGTTCTGGCTTTCCTAACCCTGACCAAACAAGTCCCTAGCAAAAATGTGTTTTCTTCTTAAGTTACTGATTATAAGGCAGCTGACAAAACATCCTAATTTAACCCTGTATGTGTGAAAATATATGTGAAAAACACCTACTGTTTTTTACCTATACATGTTTTTTAGTTATTCTTTCTGGAGCTTCAGTTGAGTGACCAATTCAACTGAGTGGCCTTGCTGGAGGGAAAACATCACCATTGTTATGTGTGTCAGCAACACTGCCTAGTGAGGGGTTAGAGACCTCCATAGAGCTTTCATACCACAAGAGAGGCAAGGAGACCACTGTAGCAACAAGCATGATAAAGCCCAGCAGTAGCAAAGGGCATTCAGGAGTCAATCCCCGGGAGACCAAGGTAAAATTTACAGCCAGTAGGCTGACTCCTGAACAGCTCCAGTACTGGCTGCTGTTCCACTGCATTGCTCCCAGCAGTCACACAATGATAAAATTGCCTATATACATTTTTTTTTCAGAAAGCATCTGTTGTAGAAGTTTATTTTTAGTTATGTTTAAAATGGTTTCGTGCACTGTTGAGTGAGGGGCTGTCTAGGTCCTGGAGTTTTGTATTGTCTGCAGGTATTGGATTTATGTGGGGGATGTTTGATTGCTTATGATCTGCAAATGCTATCAGTAGAACACCCGAGGAGATCTGAATCAATTAAAACACCTGAGCTCAGATGATCGGGGTTCTAACGTTCAGTATGTTCCTTGCTATGACTGTGGTTCCCTCTGCTGAGGTCTGGCAGGATTTGTACCTATGATTATGCCTCCTTGTTTTCTTGGTAAGCCTACATAGTAGGTGTACAACTACACTTCTCTGTGATGAAGTGATACATGCATACATTAAGAGAACAAACTTTATATTGTGAGAGTTTATTTTGCATAAAACATAGCCCTGTGGAAACAGCTTATAGGACACTAAGTGTGCTGGTTAGTGTTATATCAACTTGATCCAAGCTAAAGTCATCTGAGAGAAGGGAACCTCAATTAACAAAATGCCTTCATAAGATCAGACTTCAGGCAAGACTGTAGGGCATTTTCTTAATTAGTGATTGATGGGGGAGAGCTCAGCCCACTGTGGGTGGGGCCAACCCTGGGCTTGTGGTCCTGTGATCTATAAGAAAGTAGGCTAAGCAAGCTATGAGGAGCAAGCCAGTAAGCAGCACCCATCCATGGCCTCTGTCTCAGCTCCTGTCTCCAAGTTCCTGTCCCAAGTTCCTGTCCTGACCTTTTCACTGTTGAACTACAATGTGTAAGTGAAAGCAAAATAAGCCCTTTCCTCCCTAACTAGCTTTTGGTCATGATGTTTCATCACAGCAGTATTAATCCTATCTAAGACAGATATTGGTATCAGGATCATGGGGTATTGCTGTGACAGACCTGACTTTGTGTTTTTGGAAGGATTATTTAAGGACTTTGGATGTTTGGGCTAGAAAAATACACTGAGTATTCAAAGCTTGGTGAGCTGTAGGTAGAACTTTGATGATTAAATGAGAATGCTGAGAGTAGTACGTATGATGTAGGCCTGGCTTGTTTCAGAGGACAGCAATGATTCTACCAGGCTATTTGCTGGAGGAATTTCAGGTGTCATGTTAGATAGAGCTAAAGAATCAGCTGTGACTAGCAAGAGACCAGAACTACTAAAATGAAACCTTCCCTTTGCTGGGATAATGAATGCTGGTCACCTGGGAATGAAGAATCAGATGCAATTAAGAAGAGACCAGCATCATTGAGGTACGTCAATGATGGAAGTGGTTTCTCAGGATCAACACACAGAGACTGTGTGTAGCCAAGGTTGGATCTCCAGGTAGTAGCTGAACTTGGTAGTGTAAGAGTTTTCCAGGTGGTGCCGGTTGAAGGCATGAAGGAGTCATGGAGAACACTGAGATTTGCCACTGTGTGGCAGAGTTAGAGTCCCTGAAGAGAGCCCAGGAGAGAGTATTGGTGAAAGTGTAGCCCAGTTGCAGCAAAAGAACCTAGTATTTTGGAGATGCAAATACCATAGAATGACCACCGAGATCAGCATCAGGTGGAACAGAGCCAGCTGGAGCCCAGAAGACAAGCTGTGAGTGCTACAGAGGGCAAAGCCAAGAAGTGACCTTTGGAAGAGCCCAAAATATTGTGGGTGGATCCCAGACATGGACTCTGGTTATTTACATAGTAGGAGTTCGGTTTTACTTTGTTCAGGCTTTGATTGTGCCCTGCTTTTTCTCTCTTGAAGTAAAATAATTTATTTCTGAGTTTGTAGAAGTTCACAGTTGAGACTTTGAACTTTAAAAGAGAATTTTTGATTTTTAAGGAGACTGAACTTTTAATGTGTTTGAAATTGTAAAGCCGATGAGATTTTAAAGTTATTTATCTTTTATATTGTGATATTAATGCTAACATAACCATCTTGTGGATAAATGAAAAAGTTTCTAATTGAAAAATGATGTATTTGTGTGTCAAGTTGACAGGGGCTCAGTTGTGCTGGCTAGTTTTATGTCAACTTGATATATTAAGAGTCATCTGAAAGGAGGGAACCTCAATTGAGAAAGTGCCTCCATAGATTGGGTTGTAGGGATGCCTGTAGTGCATTTTCTTAATTAGCAATTGATGGGGGAGGGCCCAGCCATTGTGGGAGGGCCCATCCTTGGGCTTGTGGCCCTGGGTTCTATAAGAAAGCAGGCTGAGCAAGCCACAAGGAGTAAGCCAATGAGCAACACTTCTCCATGGCCCCTGTATCTGCTCCTGCCTCCAGGATCCTGGCCCCAGGTTCCTGCCCTGACTTCCTTCAATGATGAACTACAATGTGTAACTGAAAGCCAAATAAATCCTTTCTCCCCAGCTTGCCTTTGGTCATAGTGTTCTATCACAGCAATAGTAACCCTAAGACACTGAGCCAAATGCAGAAACAGAGGTTATTCTTGTATTGCCTCTTGCAGAGATAGTAATGTATGTTTTTATGACTGGGAGTTATAGTTACTCTCCATAGCAATACAATGGATAACCTGTTACTCATGTCTAGATCTTTCTGTACTTCCCAATAAAGCCCCATATCCCAGTGCTTCAAAATATTTTTTCTGGTTGACTATCTGGACAAAAGCATTGCTTATGTCTCTGGTGTTGCCATTTATTTAAAGCACTGCTATTCAAGTTTTATATATTTTTAAGTTACCAGGGTTTTCCTGGAAATGATGCTTCAACATGAAGGGGACCTCCAGTGGCATTTGCATTAAGAGGCAATATGAGACAGGCTAAAATGGGCTAATGTGATGTGCTAAAAGTTTCATACCAATAACATTAGACTTCTGCCCCACTATTTAAAAAAAACAAAACAATCTCAGCCGCACCAATCCCAGGTCAAAACCAGAAACATTGATTTGGTATATTGTTCTGTAATTAAGGGCAAGATTTCAGGAAGACAGGTAGCAGTTTATGAGCATTTTTTTGGCATAGCAAAGAGTTAATAAGAGTGAAATTTATGATTTATAGCTAGAAGTCTCTAATTTGGAACCCATGTGAACATTCCATGGTTTATTTACGTATTCCACAGCTTATGGCCCTTTAGTTATTTCTCATCTTGGACCAATTATGAAAGTCCTACTCTCGACACTTTAGTATGTGCATTTTGATGAGTCAGTGTATCAATTTGGTCAGTATATGCTTAAGAACAGAAGGGCTTGTTAATAAAACAGACAGGTTTTCACCTTTATTACATATTGCCAAAGAATTTTCTGAGGTTCTTGAATCAAATTCCATGGTTTTTTCCCCCTGTTTGTGAGATTATAATTATAACATTATTCCTTCCCTAGATGATCTTCGATGGCTGAAACAGTTGCAGAAATGGACAAATTCCTTTGTGGATGATTTTGTCTGTCCCCACATATAAGTAAACTAATTAATTTAAGCAGAATTTAATCATAACATTTACCTGATGGAACGCACCATCTTGGTTGGCTTTAGCTTAAATGATGCCTCCAACTAATTGCTTTTTCTAGTTTAACTTTATAATTAGTGATGTTTGTGTCCAAATTATTTTCACATTTTATTCATTTAGAAATGATACATTTTGTTTTCCATCATTTTGACAAAATACCTGAGAAAAACAACATAAGGGAGTTTTTTTTGAGTGAATATTAAATATTCCCCCATAACCTCACGTATTTGAATAGCTGTGTTCCAGCTGGTGGTACTGTCCAGGAAGGCAGTGAAATTGTTAGCAGGTAGAGTTTATCTGGAGGAAGTGGGTGGCTTGCTGAGGTTGGGGTAGGCCTTATAGCCTGGCTCAGTTCCTACCTTAGGTGTATGGTTCCTAATCTGCCAAGGTGTAAACAAGCAGCCTCGTGGTTCTGGAACCATGGACCCTGCCTCCCCAGCTACCATACCTTCCCTGTCATGATGGATAGTACCACCTTCACCTATGAGTCAAATAAATCCTTTCCTATTAAGTTGATTTTTGTTAGATATTTGATCACAGTGATTAGAAAAGTAGCAAATATAAAGAAGAAAATTTGTGTGGGCCCAAGGGTTTAGTACAGTCATGTTAGGGTATGGGTGTGTGATGGAATAAGCCAAGTTGCATATAGTAAGCAGGGAGAGAGAGAGAGAGAGAGAGAAGAGAGAGAGAGAGAGGATGCTTACATACAAAGCATTCTCCCCCCCCCCCTTTGAGCCATTCAGGCCTCTGGAGTAGTAGGTGGTACCACCCACATCCGGGGCTGATCCTTGCTCCCTTAGTAAACCTCTCTGGAGTCAGCATCACAGACACACCTAGAAGTGTGCTTTATTAATCTCCTGGATGCTTCATAATCCTATTAACTAGACAATCAAGATTAACTGTCACACATCCCTACTAGAAGAACTACAATTGTCCTTTTCTTGGACTGAAATTAAAATTGGTCATATCCTAATCTATAAACTATTTAAGATCTCCTGGTTATTACAGATTTATGATTTTAATGTCTAACATCCTTACATTTGCGGTTCTTAAAATTCCTATGAGATAGAGCACAAAGAGAATCCTGCAGAGACGCGGAGTCATATCTTTCAGAGATAAGTATGATCAAGCTAAAATGTGAAGTATGTCTAATTCACTTCCGAAGCCCAAGGAAATTTGGATAACTATGAGAAACATTGGAAAATTAGGCTTATAATACATGCCAATTAAATTTAAAGGAGAAAATGACTCATTTGGAATTAAAAATACATAAATAAAAGGTTTTCCCAAATTGAGAGACCGTCTCACCATCAGGATGCATGAGAAGGGGAGACAGGGTAAGAGAATTTAATGTTAACAATCTTAAAATGTTCATTAGTTAAATTTGCTGTTTTTTTTTTTTCTGGAAATGGATTTTCCTTTGAAGCACTCCAGCAATGTCCAGCTATTAATGTAAATTAGCATAGTTGATTAAATTTAATCATAACAAGCCTGTGTGCAGAGCACGCATTAAAGTACTGAGAAAACTCTTGTGAACTTTTACCTCTTCTGACCCAGTGTGATCTGCAAGTCACAGGGTTTGTCTTGGCTAGATATTAATTCAGAGCCCTTGGTTTATTTGTTTTATGTCTTAAATAACTTATTATAAGAATTTAAATATTCACAGCATTAAAGAAATGGCATAATGATTCTCATGTAGCCATCAAGTAACCTTGCAATTATCATAATTGGCCAGCCTTATGTTAGACATTAGATCCTTCCTTCACCCCAGCTATGGAGAAACAAAGCCCAGATACCATAATTATTTCATTTAGAAATGTCTTTGTATATCTCTACAAGACAAGGACTTTGAAATGGCTCAATTATCACATCTAGAACAAATTTCTTTGATTTGTGTTCAATACTTTTTCGTGCATTAAGCAGGAAATATTTGAACACAAGTCATAAATCAAATAATTATGTATTTTGACTTAAAGTTTGCATTCTATTTTATCACTAGTGAATATTTTCAAACCTACTCACGTTTATGGCTGATTTTTGTTCAATAACTGCTTTCTTAATCTTGTATCAATATTTCTCTCAAGTCAAGATTTCTCTATGCAGTTTTTGACTTATGAAGTTGATATATGGATGATTCCTTTTATTCTTTTTTATGAAGCAAATTTGAAGTTTATGAAGAAAAATTAGGATAAATTTAAGCATGGGGGCTGGAGAGGAGAAGGGAGGAATGACATTTTTCAAGAGGAAGTTACTACATGCATCCTTTCCTGTTATGTGTCTTTATTGGAGTTTGACCTTAGAAAGGAATGCAAACACAGACTAGAATGGTTGAGACTTCATTTGGCAATTTGAAATTCTTTCTCAGCAGTCCTTTGAGAAGAGAGTGGTATATCTATGCTTGAAATAGGTGCTTGGAAGCCTCGATTATATTTCCTAAGCAGTGACATTATCTGAGTCATTAAAAAAACAAAACAAAACAAAAAAATGTTAACCATGGCTCAGTCCCAGTTAGAGATTTGAAAGCTGAGGGTATCCTAGGTCCTCTTCTGTTTCTGTTGAGGGTGTGAGACTGTGAAAGAATAACCAGTGAAGGGCTGGAGAGATGGCTCAATGGTTAACCGCACTTTATGCTTTTCCAGAGGACCAGAGTTTGGCTCCCAGCACCCATGTTTGGTGGCTCAGAAAGTCTCACAACCTCAGACCCAGCAGATCCAACACTCTCTTTTGGCTGTTTCAGGCACCTGTAGACACATGGCTCATGCTCACAGACAATGAAAAATGAATAATGGTATCAAGGTGCATTCATGTTCTATACTTTTATATTTTCTTTACAGAAACCCTGTGGAAGTTTTTAGATATGTTGGAAACACACAGATAAAGCTTCTGATGAATATAAAGCAGGGCATTTTAAAAATAAAGGCTCTGTAGAGCATGATGAGAAACTTCCCTCAATCCTAAACCCAGAAGGGTCTATTGTCCTATTTAACAGGCTTTAATTCAAGGTGAGATATAGTATTATGAGTCTACACTAGCCTGAGTTGAAGGCTACAGGGAATTTTTAAGCCACAGTGGATGTTTTATGGTGACACTGGTGCCTTTGAAAGTATGTTGTACCAAAGCCATAATGCCTTACTCCTCCACCAAGGAATGGGTAAATCCTGGTTTTCTGAAAACATTCCATGTGTAGGCAGCCAGTTGTATCTGTCAACAGAGGTGAGGCTATACTGACATAATACAACCCCCTGTTATGGAAGCTTATATCTCACTCATAAAATATGCTGAGGGCTAAGAATTCTGTGTGAGGATAGGTGTCCTCCCTGTGTTGGTAGAGTTATTCTGGTTTGCTTCAGATTTCTTTGAATATTTCTAAAACTCTATACTCAGTATCCATTATTTTGGTGTAAAGACAAAACTGGCATTATTTGTTCTAGTCTGCTTATGCCCCACCCCCACCCCATGTCCTTTCCTTATCAGCATGACCTTCCATGAAGACTTCTAAAGGGAAAGTGCAGAGAAAGGGGTGCTAGCTGCCTAGTGCCTCCATAGGGGAGTGGTCTGTGTCCCAGCCACTCCCATATCACCAGCACAGTAACCCCTTCCTAGCCACAGGGAAATGAAAGAGATTGGGACACAGCAGTGTGAGTGGGTCTGGCAGTCTCAGTTGGCCTCACTGACGACTGTTCCAATAGTTGAGTCTGGCTTGTTCCTTTGATCATTGCTAAAACTCTGTGCTTAGTGGCCACCATTTTTGATTAGCCAGAAAAGAGACACTCTTTGATTTTTTTTTTTTTTTTGTCTTTCTGTACAGAAGCAGGTGTTTCCCCAAAGTGTTATGTATTTCTGTATAAATTTTGATGGTTCCATATCAAATGTTTCCCAAGCGTTCATGTTGATCCAAACTAGACAACAGCTCATTAAAAGTGCAGATTCTGGGTCAGTAGGTCTAAGGTAAGACCCAGGTGATGCGGATACTGCTGACCTGGAGCATACACTTCAAATTGCCAGACTTTTGGTCTGTCACTCCCTTTAGCAAACAAAGCATCCTGATTTCATTTGAATTCACATAGAAACTGAGGCTGTTCCTTTTTCTTCTTTGTTACATCTGAGTTAAGGGCAGTGTTTCATAGTGACAGTTGTCAAACATGCGGGAAGTTCGTCAATGCAACTCAAGCTTCTGAAGGATAATTGGCTTTGTATTCATTCATTTTGAAAGAGGACAGATAGGGAACCTGGTTGAACACTCCAAGTGTTCCACCAAATGCCAGCATCTCATTTTAGTAAGGCCCACACAGCAGGGACGCTGAAGAGGAGAGGAGATACCAAAAACATCTTTATGCTCTAGGCTCTTAAGAGCCTTTCCTCAGATCAAATGTAATTTGTGCTGAGGAGGCAGCTACTGTCTCAGAGTCTGAGCACTTGTTATCATGCTTCAGTTTGGCCTAATTATTAATAGAACACTTATTTTTCTCTCATCCTTTACTAATTAAGATTTTTGCATATTTTCAGCATTGCACTTAGTATGTAGGTTTTCAGATGAGTTGCCGTTTGGCTCCAAGATACAGATTGGCTTCAGAGGACTGCATTAGGGCTTTGTGGATGTGCATATGGGCTGAAATGAATCTGGGTACCATAAGAACACTCACAGGCACTTCTCATTTTACCCAGAGGCTGGTTTTTTCCCAACCCTTGCTCATTTGTAATGCTAGCCCATAATGGTGGAATGGGTGTCTCACCATAAATTAAAAGCCCTGCCTCAGACTTCTTATTCTGTAGGTGTAATTCAAAGAACTGTCGCAAGGAATTCCAAAGCTATATATTCTTCTTTATAGCAACTGTCATAAAAAAAATCCCAATTACTTTAAATTACCACAAAATTGCTTCAGAATCAATCTAGACCTGTTGCCCTTGATTTTTTTTTGTAATTAGTTCAAAGGGCAGGAGACAGAGCAGTAAGTTTTGGGGTATATTATACAGCAGTTAAATTTTTCATGTTCAAAGAAGCTTTAGTTTACAGCTTTCTTCCTTTGAACTAATTCACTGAAGAAGACAATAATTCTAGGTCCCTGCCTTATTAGGCTGACACTCAATTTCTAGAACTTGGGCATATTTCACTTCCCTTCTATCATTAAAATATTTAAAACTATAATTTACATCTTAGAAAGTGCATGATATTATGTAATAGACTGAAACTCATGGATATGAGCCTAAAGGAACTCTCAGTGCTTGCGGGTAGCCTTGGTGAAACTACTCATCAGACAGATGTGTGAACTGCAATGACAAAGGCAAGGAAGCATGCCTGAGTCTTCATAAGCAACCAACCAAGGCAAGACTCCTTGTCAGACCAGGCTGCATTGAAAGGTATAGTCTGGAGACTTAAAGACATTCCTCTTATTATATGAAGGTTGAGCCCTATTTTCCCCTACCAACAGACTGGAAAGAGAAGAGCAACCCAAGAACTCAGAGCATCCTACTAGGTGTAAAGTTAGGTGAAGATGTATTGAGGATAGAAGAAAAGGGTCTGGCATACTGTCTTTTTACACAGAGGGAGGTGGTGTTTCCCATGGGTTTCAGCAGGATCCAAACACTTGCTGTATAGCTCTCCCTGTTCACGGAGTGGTACATTCTAGGGAATCATTCACAGATCCTAGAAAATATGGGGAAACGATAGCCTTAAATCCTAGAATTCTTTAAGGCACAGTAATCTAAGGGGCAGAGAAAGAGATTTAAGAACTTGGGGGATTTTAGGTTTCAGGCTCAGCCATAGATCCAGGGGTAGTTGTGAATCTCAGCTGCCTTTTGAGGTTTGTGGTCTGAATGCTGAAGCAGTAGGTAAATCCTGTGTGTTTAGCAGGAGCTTAAGAACATTTGGTAGGGTCCCCAAGAGGCTAAAATAAAATAAAATAAAATAAAGCTGGAGTGACTGTAGTAACCCATGCAACTGAGAGCTGGATGCAGCCAAGAATGCTGGAAGGTATACAGGTGTAAATTCCAAGCTTAGTGAGAAAGTTCTCTTTTGCCACTTACTGGTTGTGGATAAAGATGCACTAAGTTGGTACAAAGGCAGGAATCCCATGTGTGCCTCCATCTATTGCACTGACCTATCCTTGTTTCTCCATCCATTTCATCTATCAAGAGAAAAACATGGACGTTTATGGATTATGTTCACCCCCTCTAACAGAGTCCCTGTTCAGGTAATATTTTTCCCCCCAAAGCACATTTACATGTGCAGTAATTGGTATTTAACCAACCACAAATCCACCTTCATTTACAAAACATGTTTCAACTGATACATAAAACATAAAGTTAGGCATATTAATGGGTATCAGGCAGTATTTCATTAAAGATATGTAATAAATGATGCTTAAATCATGTTAAATGTGTTTATTCTCACAGATATTAATCTTTTCTACATGGGCACAAAATTATTTAATCCATCCTTTCTGACACTGGAAATTCATATTACACTGTTATCTATAGTCTCTTGACTGTGCAAAATAGCACACCAGAACCTCTTGCTTCCATCTGTTTTTATATCAGTTGAACAGTCTTTCCCCATCTCAAACTTCCTTTGTCCCCTCTGGTAACCACCATTCTACTCTCAATTTATGTAAGACCAACATTGTAGAGACTATATACAAATGAGATCACGTGATAATTCTGTGTCTTGATTGTTTCACTTAATATTACAATCCCGACTTTCATCTGTATGGTTCAAATGATAAGAATTTATTCTTTTTTTAGGGTTAAATAGTAGTTCACTGGGGCTATTTCATGTTTCCTTTATCTGCTCATCAGATGATAGATGCTAAGGTTGTTCCTATTTCTTGGCTACCATGAATAGTGCTGCAGTGATCACGCAGGAGGTGTCTCTTCAACACAAAGATGCCATTGTCTTTGGCTCTATAGATCATACGGTCATTCTACTTTTAGTTTTTGTGAGGCACCTCCAAACTGCTTTTCACAGTAGCTATACTAGTCTACTTTCCAACAATAGCAGGAATTTAAGAGTTTCTTTTTCTTTGCTCCCTCTCAATACCTGCTATCTTTACTCTATTGGGTATGATGATATCTTACCACAGTTTTGATTTGCATTTCCCTGAGACCTGGTGGTATTGAGCAGGTTTTTGTGTACTAAGTGGCCAAGAAATATGTTTTCACTAATGCATTTTATGAGGCAGAAGGGTGGATAGTATGGTGCACAGAACTCTGGGTCAAATAAACCTTTCAAAGGCCTCATATTCCTAAACTCCAAATCCAAAGTCCTCCACACTTGGAATGCAGTCAGCCCTTTCAATACTCCACTCTGCATCTGTGAATTCCACTATCTTCAGACTGAAAATATGAAAACAAATGGTCGCATGTGTATTCAACATTCACAGGTTTCCATTGGTCATTATTCCCCCAAACAAGACGAGAAGACAATCATTTGTATCCTGTTTACATTATATTAGGCATTATATGTAATATAATTTGCCTATTTTTGTATATCCAGCTGGCCTTGAACTCCTGATATTCCTGCCTCCCCCTTCTGAGTATTGGGATCATAGGCATGTGCCATGATCAGATATGAATTTTAGTCTCTGTACTACTGAGTAATGAATTTCATATATGCTAAAGAAGTGCTCTACTATAAACTACTTCCCAGCCCCCAGGGATAGTTTTTAAAACATGTAAGAGGATGTGACATCACACATGACTGTTGTGGTACCTTATATAAAGGACTTACCCAAAGGAGAGTCTGGAACCACTCCACTATAGACACTGAGGAGAGACTGCATTAAACATCAATTCAGTTTCTTAAGATTTATTCTCATTTGTAATGGATGAAAATCCCCTAAAATCCCTTAAAATCCATGTGTAAATTTCTAACACCCAATATGATAGAGTTGGCTATTTTAGAAATAATTAGCATTGAGATCATAAGTATGGGATCCTGGCTTGACAGGCTTAATCTATTTATAGGTAGATACATCAGAGTCTTCTTTCTGTCTGTATCAGAAAGCACTGTTTCCCCATAGTTGTTCTAGCCATACAAATACTCAGAGAGATGGGGGTCACAGAGGAGGCCTCAGAATGAAACCTATCTTACCAAATCACTTGATTTTACTCAGTGCTTGAAGTACCAGAATCATAGACTCCTGCTAGAACTGTAAGAAACAAATTTCTTTTGTCTAAACTGCTCAGCCTTTGTTCCTTGTTATAGCAGTCTGATCTGATTAATGTATTGCTCTTAACTCTCAGGGCATGAATTACACATGGAAATGGTCTATATTTAAGACTGGGTTTTTTGCTTTTTTGTTTTCTTAATAGATTAACACCAGAGAACTTCAAAAGACTGTTTTCCCCTTTTAGATATGATGAAGCAGCAAATTTGATGCAAGTTTTCTCAGTAGAGAGTATTTTTGTTGTGGTGGTGGCTGTTCTTAACAGCTGAGTGCTTCTCTTTGACCTTTCCTGGTCATGTGTGCCCCTCCCGTCCCTTGTCCACCTACCAAAGTTTTTTTTCTACTTACCTGTATGCCCCATGGCCACAGTATACTGTATGCCAACTACATGAAGGTCTGCTACATGTCATGTGTCCACTATACATGTGTCCCCTATTCTATCGTGTGTCCACTATCATACTACATGTCCACTGTATATCACATGTCCACTGTATATCACATGCCAACTGTATGCCATGTGTCCACTACATGTCATGTGTCCACTATTGGACCACATGTCCACTGTATGCCATGTGTCCACTCTCATACCACACGTCCACTGTATGTCACATGACAACTGTATGCTATGTGTCCACTACATGGTGTGTGTCCACTATTCTTCTATAGATTTCTTCATGCCTCTCTTCCCTGGGTGGTAGCTAAGCTGTGGCCAGTGGCACAGCTCTGGGGAAGAAGAGGTCGGGTCTAGTGGGTCCACACATATCTTTGGTCTGAATGCTGAGAGCTGTGCGAAACAGAATTTCTAGAAGACTGTTGTCAGTGGAACATCTCCATTCATTGAAGCAGGGGAGGTTACATTTATAGGAAAAAAGGCAGAAGAGGTCCTTGGTACTCAGATTGGAGGGCCACTGGTTAAGACAGGGATGCTGGAGTAACCCCATTTGCACATGGGGGCTCATGTCTAAGGTCAAAGTACTACAAAAGCATCTTCTGCATAAGGTGTAGTCCCACCAGGAAAAGAGGAAGACACCTTATCAGAAAATGGGCTCAGCCCTAGGCCTTCCAGCTACAGTATTCAGATAAACACCAATCAGGCCACATTCCTTTGCTAGTGACCTGCTGTGAAGCAGGCAGTGTTTAGAATTTAGCTGGGCTTTGCCAGGGCTAAGAAAATGAGGAACAGCCGAACACCTTCTACTATCAGGATGAGAATTCTGGGGTGAGAATTCTAGGGTTGAAAGCACATTTGACCCACTCTTAGCTCTAGGAGAGCCCAACATTGTACCATATGTTGACTATACCATATGTGCACTATATGCCTTGTGTCTACTATACCATGTGTCCACTACATCATGTGACCACTCTACTATGTGTCCACTATATGCCATGTGTCCACTACATCATGTGTCCACTGTACCACATGTGCACTGTACCACATGTGCACTGTACCACATGTGCACTCTACCACGTGTGCACTATACCATGTGCCAACTGTACGCCATGTGTCCACTATACCATGTGTCCACTGTACCATGTGTCCACTATACCACGTGTGCACTGTACCACGTGTGCACTCTACCACGTGTGCACTATACCATGTGCCAACTGTATGCTATGTGTCCACTGTACCATGTGTCCACTATACCATGTGTGCACTATACCATGTGTTCACTGCATGCCATGTGTTCACTATGCCATGTATCCAATATCATACTACATGTCCACTCTATGCCACATGTCAACTCTATACCATGTGTCCACTGTACACCATGAGTTCATCTCATCACTTATTACTTAAGTTCATAAACCTGAAGGATGATTTCTTCTCTCATCTTATGTGTCTTTTGAATTGCACTCACCATGGTCACTGCCTTGAAACAGATCTGACTCTGCTCCAACAAACTAAGTTTTTCCTGCATGTGCCCATGCTTCTCTTCTTGGCTACTCCTTCTTTGGGTCAGAAAGCTTTTCTGAGCTTGGCTCACATCTGCTCCTCTTCTTATTCTGTATTACTTAGGGAATAGCATTTATGCTAAAACATTAATCACTTCCCATAAGTAACTGACTCATAAATGTCTATCTAATGACAAGGTCTCTTGGGTCTGTACATCGCCCTCCCTCTCTGCTTTCTTAACTACTATTGGTTGACTTCAAGATATATCAAGATCAGAAAGGTCAAATTAACTTATGGTCTCTAACTTCCAACCTGTCCTTCCTCTTGGGCTTCCTGTCTTTCCATAACATAACCCTTCATCTAAGACATGGCATTTAGAATCTTAGAAATTTCTTATACTTCTTTATCATTGCTTTTGCCAATTCCAAATTTGTTTATTCCACAATATTTAAGTCCTATATGTACCAGGCCCCATTCTTAGTGCCAGTCATATTGACAAAAGAAGTCCCAGGGGAATCCATCATCTGTCCATCAGTCCTTGTTCCCTTATGCAACCTGCTGTCTCAAGTCCACCCATGCCATCTAAGCTATCATCACCTCTCCCTGTAGCAATGGTCTGCCAGGTTTACCCTCCAAACACTGAGCAGCCTTTCCCATCCCTAGTTATTCTCCATCCCACCCACCACAGCTTCAGCCTCCTCGGTATCCTTTTCCTTTAAATGAACATTTTTATTGTTTGACAGTTTTACATGTTTAAACAATGGGTTTCAGTCATTTTCATCCCAACTCCCCTCTCTCATCGCCTCCCTCTCCCATGAATTTCTTCTTCCTAATAAGTCCCCTTCTGGCCCAAGTGTAGGTATGAAGTTATTTACTCAATAAATAAAGGACAATATGTCAGTGACAACCCCACAGAAGAAAAGAACACATCCTCTCTGAACAACCATTAACTGCCAGTACCAACAGTCTTATGATGAAAAGGAACCAAGCCCTGCTTCTGCAGAAAATGACAGCTGCAGCAAGCATATGAGTGCAAAAGCCGTGTCTTGTTCAGGAGACATCTTTTTGCTGCATATCTCTCCATCCTCTCCCCATCTTCTTCCTCTTATGTTCTCTCCACCCACTGTTCCGTGGTGTCCTCTGACCTTATTAGGGGTATTACAGCTATACTATGTAGATCCAAGCAGTACACTTATGCTAAGGACTGTAGCCAGTTACGAGTTCCCGTGTTAACTGCTACTACTCACTGTAGTCAGAAGCTTCTCTGAGGAAGGCTTGGTACAGCACTAATCTATTAGTATAAAAGGCAGTTTGATGACATGACTTTTAACAATACAGAAGCATAAGTTACACCCCCCCCCCCGGGGTGCTTATCACCTCAGCCTTCAGCTCTTGACCTCAGAAAGAAGCAAAAGCACCTTCTTCCTGTGGGAGGGAGCCTCAAATCCAGCCAGAAAGGGATTGGCTACCCTGATGTGAGTCATGCTTTTTCTCAACTAGTCAGTGTATCTTGCCTGACGGGTCATTATTATAGCTAGAAGGATTCTCAGATGTTTAACAGGGTGACTGACCAACCTCCTGAGCCCTCACTCCCTATCCTCTACCCATGCTGAGGTAGCCTGAGAAGCAACTTCTGGTACTAGGAAGGATAACCAATACGGAGGATGCTTTCAGCTCTGCTCCATTATGATTTAGCTATGTCCCATCACCAAAGTTTGCAGTATCTTCAGCAAAAGTGTCTTACCAGCCAGTTCTGGTAGATACCAAGAGCTATGTCATGGGGCCTCTAGGGCTTCTCTGAAAAACTACTTATAGGAGGTGTCCTACAACCAACACTGGGGTTTCTGTTTAATAACCTATGGTATCTGGAAGAAGCATTAGCTACCATCCAAACTCTTTTTTAAAATTATATGTATTTTAAATAAGCTTATAAAACAGCAGATTGTCATGTGGCATTTCTCATATATACTTAGTTTAAGTCACACCTCCTTACTCTTTTCTCCTCTTCCCTCTCCTCCCACCTCTCCCTTTGCTCTGACTTTTCCATTCCTAGTGTACCCCCTTGCTCTGCCATTGTCCAAATGTGTCTGTCTTCCCTTCTTTAAGGCCTCTGCACTGCCTCTCTGATGACCCCCTTCTACTTTTAGGGTCTTACTGTGCTACGGCCGCTCTTACCCTGGCCTTCCCTCTAGTTTCCTCTCCAGTCATGCCTCTGTGTGCTCCTTCTACTCTTGTCTTTCCATTCTGATTACACAAGTGTTTCGAACATCGCTCCTTCTTTATTACCGTGACACCACTTTCTAGCTCCTTGTGCATCTCTCTCTTATACTCAAATACTATTTTGCCTTTCCCAGACTAGATCTAATTCTGTTTCTTCACAGACTCATGAAGCAGGGGCAGGCCTTTAATTTCTCTCTACAGAATTTGCAATGCTGTAAGCAGAGCCTGAGCCTGATGCATATTAGAAGTTAATTAATATTTATAAATGAACAAATAGTTTTAATCTCATTTTTATGAAAATGAATTGAGCAGGACTTTTGCTCATTTGCTTGTCATGAGAACATTCTTTGGGCTTCATGGGCCTTTACTGATGCTTCCCTTAGGATCCCTGTAGATGATTTATCTTTGTCCCCAAGTGACCTTTCAGCTAGTTTCATGTAGGCAGTCTCATCCAGGATTTAAGATGCAGCCCAGAGCCTCAGACTGTTTACCTGAAACCAATGATAATCATTGAGGAAGATGTAAATTAACATCAATTACTTGCATTTATCAAGATTTTCATTTAAACTTATACTTGAGCTATGCACTACTGCATAAATTATTTTTAAAACTGATTTTCATGGAAGAAAACCTTGTAATTAGACTAGAGTGAAAATATGACTGACAGAGAGAAAGAAAGAATTATTTCTGTTACTTGATTTAGAAAAGTGCCCAAACAGGTTGGTTATGGTCTTGTGAGTTTGCCAAAATCAAACGCTAAAATTTGATGTGCTTGACATGTGTGAAATTACACACACACACACACACACACACACACACACACTGGGTCATGTAGGATTGGGGAACCTGGATAATCAATCAAAATAAAGAAGTCTAAAGATTATTAAAAATAAAAAACCCACACAATTGTTTTACTCATGGATGACGTGATGGACACAAAATATTGGAAACCTTCTCTTCCTAATTATATTGGGTCACATGGGGTCTGGAAGAATCAAGTAAGATAATTCCTGTACTTCAAAAAATTCTATACTACTATTAATTATGTGATTTAAAAATGCTACTTAAATTATGTGCATGCATGTGCTCCTGTGAGTATATGCACATGAGTGCAGGTGACCAAGGAGACCAGGATATCAGATCCATTGCAGCTGGAGATATAGTTAGTAGTTATTTGTTAGATATTATGACTACCCTAAGGCAAAGGAAGGTCACATGGTTTTTTGAAGATGAAAGTTATATGCTTATCAAGCAGTGCCTTATATTTGGAAAATAATGACCTCATTCTAGAAAGTTCCGGCTCTTAGCTTGAACTGGACATTAATTTACCTTTCGCTAATGGAGTGTGAATGCTCATCACCTTAGTAGGTAGATGTTTGTGTGTGTGTGTGTGTGTGTTTGTGTGTGTGTTGGGGTAGGGGACGAGATGCTTTCCTGTACCTTTGGAGTATCCCACTGTGCATCTCCTGTCAGTATTAAGATACAGGCTCTTACCTCAAGGTGGGATTTACTGTGCTACTTTAATTCCTTTCACAATACCTTGCCAGAGTGCTTTTGAAATTCTGTTTTTCTCTGCATCAATGATTTGTCCTTTGAAACAGAGAAATAGCATTTGTCATCCTGGCATTTGGAGATTTCACAGTGCCATGTGTCCCTTCTTAGCCTCATTTTTAGGTAGTAAATCAAGCAAAATATTGGCTTATCTTGCTCAGGGAAGATGTGATACCATGATAGGTGTTAACCAGTTGTGGGTGCATAACTGTCCTTTTCTGAAAATATTTTACCTCATGTAGAAATGTTCTTTTGTTTTTCAAGATTTTTTAAATGTATTAATTTTTAGGCATCTTTCTTACTTGCAAACAGCAAGAGATTCATTTTGACATTCTCCATATTTAATATTAGTAAAGGTTGTGTCATTACATCTTCTAAAATAATACCAGCAGTGTCTATCCCAGTAATCTCAATTGTGTGCCCAAAGTGACTTTGTGGGTGAAAGTCCAGACCCAATGATTTGATCTGACTTTTAGGTACTTTTTGATCAATCTTCATTGTATGGACCACACAATTATTTGTTTCATGTATGTGTGGACAGTCTAAATTTAGTAAACCATCTAAAATTTTTTTCCCATTACATTAGAGATTTCACATCTTAAAGCAGAATCCTAGAAGTGTGAATAAAAGAATAGTAAGCTGTTTTTAATGTTAATTTTGAATTGCTTTAAGACTCATATTTTTAGTTACATGGGGGAAAACATACTTAGGAATGGGAAATGTTTAATTTTCTAGCTCTCTTTCTGTGCTTTGAATATTGTAGTTTGTGCTATGTTTGAGATAATTAGGTTAGTGAATATAACAGGAAACAACACTTTCAAGTTTTATAGATGAAATTCATAGGAAATAGAAAGAGGTAAATAGTATGTTGATGATTTAGAATTTCTGAAGGTCTGGGCTAGGATTGCTCAGTAGACAAAGGTAGCTAGTCAAATCTGAAATCTTAAAGAGTGAATATTAAAAGCAACAACGACAACGACAACAAAAATATAACTAAGTATCTGTCAGATGCCACAGGGAGTAAATTTATACCAAAGTCTTGTTTGCCAGGCATTTTTATATGAGGCCACTTTACGTTTTTATTTGCTAAATTTGCCAACTCTGTCCCAGCCCTACTTTGTACAAGTTTTCCTTATGGAGAACTGGTTTTACTCTCAGACATCTTAATCATAGCCAAATATTTTATCATTTCTACAAGTAAAGCAAGCTTAGAAATGGGATTTTATGTACATATGAAAGTGGTCAGATAGACAAATACTTTAAAGGGACCATGCAAGGACCCAGATGAAGTCATTTGTGTCTAAATAAGGGCCCTAATAAAAAGCAATAAAATTGACTTTGTGTGAATCTGTCCTGGAGGTCATCTAGCAGCCCTCGAGGGGAGTCTCAACTCTTATCTCTGCCAGAAGCAAGGTGTTATAGCTTTCACACCATTCTGTACATCTCAGATTGAGTTAAGTCTGTAAAGTTGACAGTAATACTATACAGTGTGACGGCAGCTCAGAGACACCATTTTACTCCTTGCGAGTTCTGTAAAAATAGAAGCTCTGCCCTTCCTCTGCCTGGTGCCCCTGCCTCCTTTTTTCTTACTTAAATCAGCATTTTGCCTCAGTCACAAACACTATGAGAGGCTGTTCTCCAAACTCATCCTAAAACTTCAACACCAGATTTTGGATCTCATACATATTAAAACATTATGTAGATCAAAAACCTATAATCCAATTGCAATGGAGGCAAAAATATTCCCCCAAAATATCCAAATGAAACAAGCTAAATATTCCAGTAACATGTTTAGATTCTACTGAGCAAATCAGATTTTAAAAGCATTATTTGGAATTTCCTATGGGTCTATGGGCCTAACCCAGTGTCAAATCCAAGTCCTTCCTATTGTCTTCAGCCTTGAAAATGGGCCTTGACCTGGGTCAGGATTGGTAGACACCCTGGGTACCAAGCTTCTGTTAATGGCTCTGAGAGAACTTTATACCCATAGATCAGAGCGTCAGAGCATCTTTTATTTAAATTTTAAATTTTAAAATTCTTTTTGGTTTATCTAGACAGAGTTTCTCTGTTGTAACTCTGGCTGTCCTGGAACTCACTTTGTAGACCAGGCTGGCCTTGAACTCACAGAGATCTGCCTGCCTCTGACTCTCAAGTTCTGGGATTAAAGGTGTATATCACCATAGCCCAGGGATCAGAGCGTTTCTTCACCATATCCAAGAAGCTTCTTTTTGCAGCAGATGGCAATTAAAACAGAGATCTACAACTGGTCAACATGAAGAGACTAAGAGCTCTTTGAAGTTCTCAGCCATAACTTGTACATTATATCACATCTCCCTCCCAAGTCTTGGGATTATCACCAAAGAAGGGGCTGGAAGATTATAAGATCTAGAGGGAGTAGACTTCTGCAACAAAGCTGTGTTTGCTGGCATGACAGAACAGGCACACACATGATCTCACAGCAGCTGTGACTACATGCACAAGACCTGTACATGATTCAGCCCAAATCCCAGTAAAGATCAATGAAGGGATATGAAGTCCCACTCCCATTTCAGGAGCTATTGGCAATGGATGGCTGCTGGTGGAGGGAGGGTGTGTCTTCAGGGATGTGGTCCCTGACAGGTTCCTCATGCTCCAGTGGACAGGTCCCACACCCATGCCTGTGGGACAGCTTTCAGAACTCCATGGGTTCAAAGAAAGGTTACATGGAGTTGGGAGGGAAAGTGGGGGGAAGAGTAGGGAAAGAATTGAAATAGAGGGCCGGACGGTGGATTTGATCAACATATGTTATATACATGTATGAAATTCTCAATCAATAAATAGTTGTAAAATAAGTGTTGGTTGAGAAAATAGTACTTGGAAAGGACTGCGCATTGGGCTTATAATTGTATTTTCAGAGATGGGATTGAATTCTACTGTGGGAATGGCTCTTTACAGTGGAGCCTAAATCAACCCAGCAGCCTATGCTAATTTATGTAAGCAGTGGTATTATTAAAAATCTTGATAAACATCCATTTTCCCTCTTAAGTGCAAATTGATGAGAAGGAATGTGTCTCCATTAGGAGGCTATATAATATAAAACCTACTTAATTCACTGCCCCTGTTTCCTCTTGTTTCCAGAGCAGTTTTTTTTTTTTTTTTTTAGCATTCCCCCTCCAGGGTTTTTCTTTCAACTTCTCTCATTGTTCCCATAAAACTTTACTGAAAAACAAACCCCTCTGAAATTAGTCTTGATAAAAGAAAAAAAGAAACCTGTAACTTCGTGTGGATGGATGGATGTGAATGCACATGTGTGCACACATTTCTGTATGGGCCGGAATCAATGTCAGGTGCCTTTTGCAGTTGCTTTCCACCTTATGTTTTCAGACAGGGCTTCTCACTGAAGCTGGGGCCTAGGAATTGGCCAGAACGATTCTCCAGTGAGTCTCAGGGACTTTCCTATCTCTGCCTCCCCGGTGGTGGGTTTACACATGTGCATTGCTATTCCCGGTTTTTAATGTGAGAATTAGAGATCTGAACTCAAGTCCTCACACTTGTATCAAGATCTTTACCCATTAAGCCCCTGGCTGTGAGCTTTTGTATTTCATTTAGTACGCATCTTCTGGTAGCTGAAACAAAATGTCAGTGATCTGAGTTTTAATTTAGAGACATGTTCATTCACAACCCAGGATTTTCTTTCAGTGCTGGGGATCCAGTGGAGATGCTATGAATCCCAGGCAGGTACTAGACCACTGAGCCACAGCCTTAGCCCATTCCTTCCTTTTGGGCATATGTTGTACAAAATTCTCTGGTCTAATTGTCAGGTTCAAAGGAAACCTCATTCACTCAAGTTCTGGTACCCCTTTCCCTCTACCAAAGGAGCCATTTCCTTTGTCAGTCAGGAGGGACAAATGTCTGTCTGTGGTGCCAAAGCCCAGGCTGGCCTCCAGGCTCACTCAGTACCTTGGATCTTCTCAACTCTTCTCACCGCACTCCCGACCCTAAACTTCTCCAGCTATGGACTTCCCTTCCCTTAGCATCTCATTCCCATCTAACCCTGCCATTTTGGCCATGTACTCTCTGTTTGTCCAGCCCATTCCTCCTCTCTCTTGGTCCCCTTTGCCTACATAGTCTTTGTCTCTCTCTCGTGTGTGCTTTCCTCCCCTCCTCTGTCCTCTCAAGGCCAAGTCCAGTCTGCTGACCATGTTCAATCTACTTTCTCTCCCTGCTCTGGACTCTTTCAGATGCCTCTGGTTGTATTCTCCCTCATAGCTACAAAAAAAAATCCTTCAATCATACTTTTGGGGTTCATGCCTCAGTTTATACATCTGGCACCAAAACGCTGAGTTTATACACTAGCATCCGTAACCCCCTCTAAACAGATGATTTCCGATCTCACACACTTACTCACATTCAAGAATATCATTCGTACAGCTCCTGGAAACATCTGTAACCTTTTGATGAAAACAAACAGCTTGTTGATAGAAGAAACTTCTTAAAAAAACTTCATCTCTTTTACTCCAGAAATGACTCTCCACATAATAGTAAAGCTTGAACTAAGGAAAATGTATTCAGAACACTGACACTTCAGTCAAAATTGTTATTGTAACAGAAAAGTATTTGAACTCTAGGCAACGGCTTTGACCTCTGTGCCCTCGTGCCTCACACAGGCTGTTGGGCTGTCAGACTCTCAGATAAGTTTCACTATCCCATGACAGCTTCTGCAGTAGAAATGACAAGCTGTCTGCAGTGGGCCAACATGTGGCTACTTGATGTACTACTGTAGCAGGAGGGAGTCTCTGTTTTCCTATGGCAGTCCTGTGTGAATGGTTAAATTAATAGTGAGAGCTATGTATATCTTATCACTCCCTGGAGCTCTGGTGGTTCAAGATGAGAAACTTTCGATCAACTCTGCTGAGGTAAAAGCAATCAGGGTATTTTTATTACTGTTATTATTGTAGTAATTCTTAAATTCCCCCTCACAGGGTTACCTTGTGCTAGGAACCCCAGTGAGTAGCATTTGCCTCCAGAGGGAGTAGAGACACTGGGTATGCTCAGAGAATGGCCAGTCATCATGGCAGGTAGTCTCAACTGTGTTTTTGGAAAAAAACACCATTTAGAAGTTTTTATAACTTTTTCTTCTTTTTAATTTTACTTTTATGTACTTTAAAAAAAATTTATGGGTATATCTGTGTGTAGGTCTGTGCATGTCTGTCTGTGTGTTTATGACACATATGTGCTGGCACCTGTGCAAGTCTGACGAAGATGCTGGCTTCCTTGGAGTTATAGAAGGTTGTGAGCCCCCTGACTTTGGTACTACGAATCAAACTTGGGTCCTCTGCAAGAGCAGCAAGTACTCTTAGCTGCTGAACCATCTCTCTAGCTGCCAGTATTTCTCCTAAATAAAATACGCAGGCCTTATTGCCAGGAGCCTTCATCCTTATCTACGTGCACACTTGAGTGATTGACCTGCATAAATGTATTGTTTATATAGAAAGCATTCCCCCAACTTCTGTTTGCAATGTCCTCAGGAAGCCTGGGTTAGAGCTGACTGGCAGAGCTTTCTTGTGAGTGGAGATCCAGTCTGCCCTGGATCCTCGCTTCACAATGGGCCACTGAGGTTCTTGTTTTACTTTTGTTACACGATTGTTTTAAAGTCTGAAGAAATTATTTAGCACCAGCTCTGAATTTCCTCATTACTGAGCAAGGGAGGTCAACTAATGCTGCTTAGGGACCTCCCAATGGGGTTATTTTAATGGTGTCAGCTGACCTTCGAGTCAAGGACTTTTCCTGTTCATGAGACTCAACAGACCTCCAGTCTGGTCCCTGGTGCATGGGCTTCCACCATGATCTTTAGGGGGTCATTTTAGCTTCATTGCAGAGACACTATGTTCCAAGCAAGATATTTATGTCACATTCCCAAGCACCAATGACTAACATTATTCAAAATGGTCTACTCATAAATGTATTAAAACATGTAACTTTTATAGAGCATTCTCTGTGGTTTAAGATGCTCCTCAGTGCTTATATATTGACTTTTTCTCCTAGAAAGTGGTCATTACTTTCTTATTATTTTGGGATAAAAACAGAGGAGACATTCTTTCAGTTTTAAGGGAGAAGGGTGAGGAGGTGTGTGCATGTGTTTGCATCTGCTCAGGGAGGCTCCGGGAGGGGGCATCATTTGTAAAATGTTTTTCTGAAGGAGAAGTTTAGAATTTGTTTTGGTGTAAATTGAGCCAGAAGTTGGAAAATAAGAAGAGACTTCATAAACACTCGCTCTCTCTGTGTAACCACCTTGTTAAATAAACGCAGAATTTGGACCGATTCCTTTTTTTCTAATTCCGTGGTACACTTGGGAAAGCAGAAGGCGTTTTGTATTATGCAGAATCTGCTGTTTGGTTATTTGGGAAAGAGGGCTGCTCTCCCCACTGGGTCATAGTGACTGACTGCAGATGCTGATGGTAGGTTGACAGTGTCCGCGGCAAAACCATTGCCACCCGGAATGTGAAACATTACGGGAGGTCAGGAAATAATTTATTTTGCTAACCTCTCTTTCCCATCTGCAATTTGTACCTGTTGAAGCTGAAAGTGCATGCCTTGTTTGAGCCTGTCCTTGCTTCCCCTCTGCGCAGTCCATCTCCTTTATTTGACAGACGTGCAATGCTTGAAGCCTTAAGTTCAGGTGAACATTATTAACGGCAACCTTTACAGTCCACTGGGGATTAATTTCATTTTCCTGGTCTGTGTTTTTACGATAGTTTCAAGATGGTGGAATGTAGATACAGTTCTTATAGAAAAAAAAAAGAAAGAAAAGAAAACAATTTAGACAGGTTGATTCATTTAGCTACCCAGCAGGAACTGATCACTTTCACCCCCCTCTCTAAGAAAAACAAAACACACATCCCATCCACGTTTACAGGCACCACCGCAATACATAAGAACAGTGTGGGAGCAATTTACAGATCAGTCAGTGAGCACTTCCTTATGTATAAATAGATGGAGAGTTAACAAAATACCTTAAAGTTTAAGGTACTTTTGCTCTCTGGGTCTGTGGATTGAAGCACCTTTCTCCTTTGCTTAGCAGTTAATATCCACATATAAGTGAGTACATACCATGGCTGGCTGTCTTTCTAGGACTGCATTACTTCACTTATGATGATTTTTTTCTAGTTCCATCCATTTGCCTGAAAAACTCATGTAGTCATTTTTTAAAGAATAGCTGAGTAGTACCTCATTGTATAAATGAATCACAGTTTCTTTATCCATTCTTCTGTTGAGGGGCATCTAGGTTGTTTCCAATTTCTGACTATTATGGACAAAGCTTCTATAAACATAGTTGAGGAAATGTCCTTGTGATAGGATGAAATGTCCTTTGGATATATGCCCAGGAGTAGTATAGCTGGGTCTTGAGGTAAGTTGAGTTCCAATTTCTGAGGAATATTGATTTCCATAGTGGCTGTATAAGTTTGCATTCCCACCAGCAATGAAGAAGTGCTCCCTGTGTTCCACATCCTCATCAGCATGAGTTGTCCTTTGTGTTATTGATCTTAGCCATTCTGACAGGTATAAGATGGAATCTCAGAGTAGTTTGGATTTGCATTTCCTGGATGGCTAAGGATGATGAACATTTCTTTAAGTGTTTCTCGGGCATTTGAGATTCCTCTTTTGAGAACTCTTTGTTTAGATCTGTACCCCAATTTGTGATTGGATTATTTGTTTTGTTGGTGTCTAGTTTCTTGAGCTTTTTATATATTTTAAATACCATGCAACAAGTAGGGTCCCAGTGGGGATGCAGGGATCTTCCTGGTAAAGGGGAAATAGAACAGATGGTGCAGAAAGGCAGGGGTAGGGTGGGACAGAAGGGACCAGGTGGGAAGAGAGGGGTGGAGGGAGAGAATACATGAAGAGACAACAGGAATTGGAGGACATTTATGGGAGATCTGGAGACCTAGGGCAGTGGAAACTCACTGGAATCCAAGATAGAAACCCTGGAAAGGACTTCTAGCAGTGAGGTATGGGGATCCTGAACAGGCCATCTCCTGTAACTGGACAACGCTCCCAGTTTTGGGACTGGGACACCACCCCAGCCAGAAAACCTTCAACTTATACCCTATCCTCCCTACAGGATCTGCTGGGACAATGGAAGGGCAGAATTCCATGTCATAGGAGGAGACACTTGCCTGATTCTGCAGGGCAGGCCAGGAACTAGAGTCTGGATAGTCAGGAGACAATTTCTAATGGTACCCCACTCTACTCATAGATCAGTGCCCAGCTCAATCTTCTTCTTTTGGCGTAGGATGGGAGCAGATGCAAAGGTGTAGAGTCAAACATCATACAGAGCTGGGAACCGCGAAGAAGGGAGGAGGGATTGTGGGGGCCAGAGGGGTCAGAGACATAGGAGAACAAGCCCCATGGAGTTAACTGACCAGCACTCTTGGGATCCCATGGAGCCTGAGGCAGCAGGCATAGAACCTGCAGGGTTTCCTAGGGCTTGGTGTTCTTGCAGAGTTCCTACAGGCTAGAGTATGTGGGGGTTTCCTGACTCTTTTACTTGCCCTTGGGATATATTTCCTCTTGCTGGGTTACCTAGTTCACCCTAGATGTAGGGATCAGTGCCCAGCCTTGTTGCATCTTGTTGTGCCATGTTTGAACAGTAACCCTAGGAGGATTGCTCTTTTTTTCTGGTAAGAGGCAGGCACGGGGATGAGCAGGTAGGGGTGGGGAGAGTAGGTTTGGAGGAGAGGGGAGATGAGGGAGCTGGGAGAAGTGGAGGAAGGAGAGGAGGAGTGAGGTATTATACCAGAGAAGAAAAATAAATAAAAAATAAAAATAAAAATAGACAGGCAGTGGTGGCCCACACCTTTAACCTCAGCACTCAGGAGGTAGAGCTAGGCACATGTCTGTGAGTTCGAGGCCAGCCTGGTCTACAAAATGAGTTCCAGGACAGCGAAAGTTACAACAGAGAAATCCTGTCTTGAAAAATCAAAACATAAAAAAATAAAATAAAAAATAAAGTATTTATGCTTTAGTTAGTTGTCTCTTTGATGAGACTTATTAAATAGGTATTTATATTCTAACATTTTTTCAGGATCATAATTTTTCAAGGGTTAAATCTGCCAATCTCATGGAAATTAGGAGACTGTTACCTTCTGTGCCTGGCCTGGCTGCTTGCATTTTGTTTCACCTGTTTGGTCACAGCCTCTGCAGGACAAGTTGGAAAGCTTGTTCTGTTTGTCAAAGCTGCATGGAAACTCTATTTCAACTCGACATAGGCAGGAAAAGCTGTAAATCCAATGTGTTGTAGATATGCTAATGAGAATACCTTCTTGTCTTTTGTCTTTTCCAAGAAACCATTCTGAAGAAGAGGCAGAGTGGAAAGTGTACCTTACTGTTTTTAGAGCACACAGAGCATGACTAATACCCAGAAGAAAGTGAAAATGTTTAATTTTTAAACTTTCACCTCAGCTTGAAATGTAGATGAAAGTTGAAATTTTATTTATGGCTTGAAGGCTGGCAGGACTTAATGACACATCATAAAAAAATATGGAAACGCCAATGGCAAATTTTATCATTTGCCATCTATCAGGTACATAAAAGAGGGAGAAAAACCTTGAACAGGTGCCACTCTTGGACTTAAACAATGCTAAAATTTTTATGTGTTATCTGATTACTAAAAGAGCACATTGAAAAGCTTTGGACTATTCTGGGTTAAAGAGTAGTGCGTAGAAGTTGAGTATTTGGGATACTTTTAAGGAATATAAAATATATTGGCATTACAAAGTTTTTCTGTAATACTGAATGAACATGTGGACAGCATGAGAACTCAAATTTTTCACAGAAAGACAGAGATCAAGAAGAAGGCTAAGGAAATTGAATCATTGTACTCTCTGGCATCAAAGTTAGAGGGCAACAGACTCAAGCTTTCCCACAGCCACCTAATAGCGTTAGTGCCCTATAGAATGAGCTCAACTTGAAGCATCCGGACTCCAAAAAGATAATAAAATAGGGACCTTTTCAGCACCTCATGCCTATCTAGTGTCCTCCTTCCCATCTCAAAAAGTGTCTACACCTCTGACTCCACAAAACACAAGCACAAAACAAGGCAGACCCCAGCCCCTGTTTGTGTCTGGCCCTGAGATCTCTCAGCTTTGATCGTTCAGTATTACTCTCCTTCTCTGAAGAGTGACTTGGCATTAGTCAGATGGGGAACCCATTTCTCAGGGTGGCTGTGTTACTCAAGCATACGAGGAAGGAAGAGGAGTGAGGCAGGTGTTGTGAGCTGGGGCTGGGTTGTCTTTTAAAATGTGGCCACATACACAGTTACCTTCTCTAGAACAATAACAACATTCCTATGATCAAAGAATGGTAGAGATGGAAGAGATAAAAGAAACACAGCTTTTCACTTCTCAATAAATTTAGAAATCAATATATTGTAATACATGAACGTTTATTTCCCTTTGCCTGTCTTTCTTTTTTCTTTCTTTCTTTCTTCCTTTCTCTCTTTCTTTCTTTCTGAAGGGATTATTTAGCTTATGTTTCCTTATCACTGTTTATCATTGAAGGAAGTCAGAAAAGGAACTCAAATATTTATCTTTATTTTTTAATTCTTTCTTTTTCAGAAAGTCATACATTATTTGATGTATAGCAATAGAGTTTACCTATTAGATAACACTCTATAGAATGATTTGATATAGTTTTAAGAAGAAAGAAGAGGAAAAAAATCAGGTTTCAAAAACCGTTTCCCCAGAAAAAAAATTATTATTATGTAAAAATCAACTTTTCTTATACAACAAGTGCATCAGGGACTAGTCAAGTCAAATTCCTACTACACTAATGGTCAATGGGATTAAAATTAAGTGTAATTTTGAGAATCACTGTTTTAAAGTATTGATACATGAATTAATGTTTCTTAAAGTACATTTTTTTTTGGTCATTTTCTTCAAAGCTTTTTAAAAAACATTTGAACAACTAGATGATTACAACTACATTAAAATGATTTTAAGTGCTCATTTTTGTGGCTATGATAAAATTAATTGAGTGGCAGTGACATTTTATAAGAATAGGAGTGCTGGACCCAGATAATTTGGACTCTTAGTTTCGTGTAGTATTTGCTGGGTGAGTTTGATTTTGAACAACTCATCCAGCCCCTCTGTACATCCCCTTTCTGATTATTAAATAGAAACACGGTCCTGGGCCCTTACGAGATGGTGCATGTGCAAGGCATATGAGCATGAGCAGTGTGGCTGGATGTTAGATATCATTCATAAGTAGTTTTCAGCAGGTTCTAATGAAGCATTGCTTGTAAGTTAATTAAAAATCTATTAACCATGATGTGTGTAGTGCAAAACAAAGTGGGCAGGGAGTGGCAAACAGACTTCTGAAAGATGGGGGACAATTATGTAAATAGCTTGAATGTATTGATTTAATGCTACTTATTTTTAGCTTGAGTGAGTTTGTTAGACATTTAATGTCACATTATATCTTAGCTGGTTGGATTGGTTTAATTTTCCGTGTAATTTTCAAGGCAGTATTAAACAGCCAATAGCTGTGATATGGGATAAAATCAGTTATTTTACACTAACAAGTTATTATTTTGGTCAGTGGTTTTAGGGAAATGTACAGTAATAAAATAATTTTTAGATTTGTATTGTTCCATCCCATTAGAAACAGAGTTAGAGGAAAATAAAAGCAGCATCAACAGCCTTAATGAAGTCAGCTTTCTGTCTTTGATTTGCTAGTGTTATCTTCCCCTTTTAACACCACGATGGAAGAGATCAGTAGCTGCCCTTGGTTGGAAACAGAAACAGAAGAATCATTCTGAATATAAGGCTGGTGCTCAGAATAGCACTGACTAATATTCACAGATACTAGGTCAGAATTTCATTGCTGAAATATATAAATTTTTAATGAAACTTCTAGAAACCCCTGGGCTTATAAGGATCATGTGTAGCCTAAGAAATAAAAAGTCCACGGAAGCTGTTTCTTTGGACATTGATAAGTCGAAGTTTAGGGAGGCCAATGCAAGACTGCAGTGCTTCCTGAGAGACCGAGGAAATCTGCGGGGGTGGGGGGGCACTGCAGACATGTTTACTTTCTACAGAGGAAATTCTAATCACTTCCAATGGCAGAGTGCTAAGCTCCAACAGAGGGACAGAAGCAGCATTTCTCCAACCCCAGCAGGGGCAGTTCACAGAGTGCTGGGGATCCAGAGGCCTTTCATCATCTGGTTTAAGTTTCAATGAAATAAATAGACTAGTTTATCTGAGTTCTACAAATATTTATTACCCCAAGGAAACAGGGTAGGGGTAATGAATGCGTGTTGATTTTTTTTTTTCTTTACAGGAGATTACACATTCTACGCTGTAGGGCTCATTCCGGTATTATTACCTCCACTTCACAGATGAGGAAAGAAACATAAGAAACAAAAACAAAAACAAAAAAACCCTCCCCTGCTAAATTTTGTGCTTCAGGGGCTTAGAATTTTACTTTCTGATTTTACCTTTCTGCTATTTCACACTCTTTAGAACTGTAATGGTTATAGTAAATTCACCTTTACAGCACAAATTTCTTTTTCTTTTGCATCAAGATTTTCTACTTTTAGAACTGCTGAATATGTTCTGATAAGAAAAAAAAAAAAGAAGGAAAATAGGAGGAAGATACAACATAAATGAAGGAACATTAGTGCCAGGATGAGAAATTCATCAGTAGATGAATATGGGAAAGTGTGTGTGTGTGGTGTGTGTGTGTGGGGGGGCGGGGGTAGGTGGGAGGGGGTTGGGCAGAGTGAATTTCCTCTGGGGCTCAGTAAATGGCCATGATTCTAGAAAATGAAGGCATTCATTTATTGAAAGTTGTAAAATACTTTATAAGAAATCCTAACGATGTAAGAAGGAATGGGGTAAATATGAAAATAACTGTTAAGAGTTAGTGATGGCTGGTATCTTAGGACACGAGAGGCTCCAGAAAACAACACACTAGAACCAAACTGAAGCACTGATTCAGAAAGTAAGCTGGGCTTATAGGGTTACAAATCTAAGCCATAAATGAGGCCTTCTTAGATTCATTAAAACCAGTAATTAATTAATTCCAGCTGGGGCTGAAGAAACAACAATCAATGTTATTTCTAGTAATGTTTCAAAGAAATGTCCAAGAGAAGGGAAAAACACTTGATGTGAAAATAATCCCAGCCATGTTTTGTGCAAAGGCTTGGTTCCTGGAGAGTCTCAGGCAAGAGGTCTGATAGCTTCTGTGTAGCTTGCAAAAGGCTCCAGAGATTTATCTAGGGGAGACTTTCTCTTTATTATGCATATTAATATATGAAACAAAGTTCATCAAGCTTTGGCATTTAAATACCCACTGCAAATAACTGGCCTATCATGTGATTTGATATTTATAAAGAAAATGAAGCGAAGAAGACATACTTTCATCTGTGTACATTTCACAGTGTTAAAGTAGAAGACTAGTTGTTCGATCTTCTGGAGTGGCCTTGCATTCTTACATTCTTAAATACGCTGCAAGTGTGAAATTGGTCATATTGGCTCATGGTCAGTGTTTATACATAATTTCTTATTGCCTAAGTGTTCTAGTTCATATTGGTTTTCAGCCATATATATATAAATGTTTGATAAAAGTAGTGATAATAATTGCAGGGTAAATGTATCACCTAAAATAAAATTAATATAGAACATAAATATGCAAAGTCTCAGAAAATAATTAACCAAGAATGACAAATTCACACAGGCAGGCATCCAAAAACCAAACAAAAACAGGGATATTTAGATGAATGCACAAGTGAATTTTAAAAAAAAAAATGGGACAGGGTTTCACTGTGTAGTCCTGTCTGATCTGGAACCTGCTATGTTGACCAGGCAAGGGTCAGACCCACAGAGACCTGTCTGTCTGTTCTTTGTGCTGAGATTAAAGGCATTCACTCCCAGACCCTGCTACAAATGAATCTTATCTTTAAACAATACAGAAATAACTGTAATGTTTAATATTACATTCTCAAAATTATTTTTATGATGTCACTAATGCTAAAGGTAAAGAAAAGATTATTTGCAAACCATGGTTTTAAAATCAAGTAACACTGTCTAATATCAAAGGTATCTGACTTATGGAACTATCATCATGTGCTTACTAAATATTCAGCAGCTTCGGTAAGCCCAGTCTAATGAGATTTTGAATGTGAATGCATTTATGAAGAATATGCAGGGCTTCTGAGAAAAGTTCTCAGAGACTTTATGTTTTGGTCATCTGACACCAGAGGAGATAGTTTTTAAAGGGTACTGCTAGTGATTGTTTTCTGAGGTGAACAGGAGAGGTATTCAGGATTAGTATCTCAAGGAGGCAATAGTGTTACTGTCTGGATCAAAGAGAGCTTGAATGCCAGCAGCAAACTGCTTTATTCACAACACACACATGACTGGATACAATTTATCTTCATTCAGTCAATGAAGTACTGAAAATTTTCAAATGCAACAAAGTTACTGTCAGAGTTTGCCCTCTGTTCAGTGTGCTTTGAAGAAATAAAAAGACAACTTGTAAGGCTAGTTTTTCTCCAAGATACAGTGGCTATCTTTGGGAAACAGATTCTCTGTTTTGGAAGTGAAGATAATACAAACTGTTTCTTTTTATATTCATTATTATATCTGTGAAACTTACTGCTTTAAAATGAAATAATCAGTATTTTGCTTTTGTAATAATGTATACTAGGGTTTAAACCAAGGACTGTGGAGAAAAGGGTTCAAATTATGACTATGGTTTTTATTAATACCTGTTGATTTCATTTACTCATTCCAATAAATCATTGATCACTGTGGTTAGGTTTATACAACTATATTTACATGCTGTCATGATGATGACAGACACTAAATACTTTCTAGAACCAAATGCAATGAGAAAATAAACCTATTTTTTTATTTTTTCCAAATTGACGTATTTGTAAGTGATGTGGCCATATAAGTGTACTCTATAGGATCACAGGAAACAGCGCTTGATGTGAACTTTCTAATAGTTCTTGCAGCAGCGTTTACCTTTTTATTCAGAACTATCTAAACTTTATGTCATTTTGTTTCATCTTTAGACTGAAAACATAAATCATAAACCAACACAGATAGGCACTTAATCTATAGCTAACTTTAACTTTTAAACACTTGAATTGCATAGAAAGCTTGGTGAACTAGTGAAAACAGTATCGTTCCTATCATTGACAGAAAAATGAATGAAAACGCTACTTGTTAGTTTCTAAATTGGCATAAAAAATACTTGGTCTTGTTATGCTACTTTCAAACATAACTCGCTTCGGTTGATCCTCTTACCCTCGTCATCCCCATCTTCCTGCCCCTCTCATGTACACTTACATTAATTTCCATAGTGAGCAAAGTTGCAAAAATCCTCAATAAGATATCTGTAAACCAAATTCAAGAGTGTATTTAGAAGATCATACATAGTGGCCCAGTTAGTTTCATCTCACTTAATTGATGCAAGGTTGGTTCGGTAGTTGCAAACCAGTAATTGTAATTAACCACATAAATAAGGTTAAGGACAGAAAGTATGTGGTTATCTTGACAGATGCAAAAGGAGTAGTTGGTAAAGCTCAATATACCTTCATGATAAAGAGTCCTGAAGAAACTAGGAAAAGATAGAATGTACCTCAAAATAAAGAAGATTATATGCAGCAAAACAATATTTTACTAAGTGCAACATAAAAAACCATTTCCATTACAACCCCCAAATACTACTTTTAATGTATGTTCAATTTTGTAACTTTAAGTCATGACATTTAATGTCCAAATTGCTGAAAATGTGATGAACAATTAATAAATGTTTTGTAGATAAAATGTTTGAAAAATATTCACATTTGGTGACTATTCTAAAAAATGCTAGATGAAATACTCAAACCTGGAGACCTAGGAAAGATTATTTGCAAGGGAAATACCATGGATTCCAATATCAAAAGTGAAATAAGAAAGAAATCAAGATGCTAGGCATCTATATAAACAGAGATGTGCTTCAAAGGATAGACATGACAGGCATAAAAGTATCCTGAGAAAACACAAATGAGAAATATGAGGATTGAGAAATAAAGGATAGAGCTAACAGCACACTTTGGTGTTGATTCTGTTTTTACCCTGATGCTGATGACTGAAACCAGTGCCTTGTGTTTGTTAGGCACACACTCGACCACATAGCTATATTCCCAGCCTTTGAATGCTTGGTTCATTAATCCAATTAATAATACTCCTATTTTTGGATGTTTTAAAGATTAAGTGAATGGATGATATGCATATGAGCTAAGCCTAGAACCAAGATTTAGGTCCTTACTGATAACTCCTGACTGAGTACTGTAACAGTGAAAAGAAGTGTTATTGTTAGATTCTGTGTAAAAACAAACGACTGTGAAATCTCTTTCTAGAATGTCAATTATGCAGTTGAATCTGAAGTTCTGATGCTAAGAGGAACTTCCTTAGCAGAATGAAGCAAGTCAGTTGTTCCTGTATGACATACAAAGCCTGTAATCAGTGAGTTTCCTTAGGAAAAACTTCAAGATTGCAAGGAGAAAAAAAGAGCCTTCAGAAAATACTTAAGAATTTTAATATATGAAATCTAGAGAAAACTAAGGTAAGAAAATTACTAAGATTAGACAGGTGTCCAGCAGGGTGTGATGCAATGGGATTCAAAGGGAAAGAGTCTAATGCAGAGAGTGATTCAATTCTGCTGAGAATTCGTGAAAAACAAAATGGGTTTCCATGCACAAGTTATTCTTAGATTCTCTAGTCTGTGGAGTCCATTATTCAAAGCAGTGTATATGGCTCATTAGGAAGAAGTAGGGGGAATAAATGCAAATTTAGACCAGATTCTAACAGAAGAGGTCCATGGAATCTCGATATAGGTAAGTTAAAATGAGTCTGTACTGGCACCTAGACCCTCTGGGTTGGTCACATGAAGAGTGATAGGAGACCTATGGACTATCCAAGGCCTCACCTTTCTATGTAGAATACCCATCATTTTCATTCTAGGTGGACAATTCCAAAGTTCAGATAAGGTATTCTTAACCTTTATTTTCTTCTCCTTGACTTTTTATTACACAGTGAACTCTAGTCCTGGAAGCTGGTTCTGTCACAGAGGCGTAATGTGTAGAGGTGGGTGTGGGCAGACTTCAATACACTATGGAAAGTATTCATGTTGGAATAGAGAAGAGGAACGCAGTCAGCCTATTTTGTGGGACAGTAGAATGATATGTAATTTAAAAGAGAATTTTGTTGTCTCATGCGTTATGCTTTCACCAACAAAATGTTTAATTTTTTTTCTGATGAAACTGTTTATAGTATTCTTTTTCCTTTTTAAAATAAAATTTAAATTTCATACTGAGCAGGATATATATATATATATATATATATATATATATATATATATATATATAATTTTTTGTTCTTTTTTAAAACTAGGATGCTTTTGTTTTTTCTGAGTTGTAGTTGAACAATGAGTTACTTAATAAATATCTTTTTAAATTTTTAATTAAAATATAATTACAGAGTTCTCCCTTCTCATATCTAACCCTTCCTTCTTCCATTTCATAATACTTTAAGATTATAAACTGCCATACCAAACTCAAGTTTTGTATATATACTTAATTTTAGAAAAAAATTACTGAAAACCTATTTCTGCAAAAATATTATGTGGAAAAAAGCTTAATCAAACCAAACCTTGCTATTGATTGTCCAACTAGATCTGTAAACAAGTATTTACTTGATATTTGAGTAGCAATGAGGGTTCTACAGAGAAGTCAAACCAATACATGGATAGATGGATGAATGGAAAATGGAGAGGTGTATGGAAAGATAGATGAGAAAAGCTTATTTGGAATTGTTTTGTGCAGTTTTGGAAACTAGACATTTCAAGATCAAAGTAACAGCAGAGTCTGTGCTTGATGAAGCTTTACTTTCTGCCTTGATAAAAAGGCTCTCCTTTGTCCAATTTTATAGCACACTCATTGCCCTCAGGAAGGCAGAATCCTTTGACCCAATTACCTACTGAAGGTTTTCCTTTTAAGGGATTAAGGTCACTGTGAATTTTCAGCAGTTACAGACGCCTGAATAAGTTTGGACCCTCCAACTTTCCATCATGGACTGGGGAGGCACCCATGAGACCTCATCCTTCCCTGAGGAGGTAGTGACTGCTAATAGTTGCTGGAGGTGGCAGTGACGTTTTCTCTAATGGTGTAGCCACTGAGAGAGTAGCTAGGATGAAGGGGTCCAGGTGGAAAGGAAGTTGGCTATCAGAAGATAATGGCAGGCTGGTGAGTATAATCACAATGTACTACATATGTGTAGGAAGCAGTCAAAAACATCAATGAGAATTATAGAGAGCCATACGCATTCAAACCATTGCTGTTGTATCACTAGTCCTGGTCTCTACACAACCTGAACTATGGAGTTTACAGTTTATTATGTTATTTTATCAAATATTCTGACAGTTTTATTATTGACATGGTAGATATTATACATGGATTTTAATGCATCAGTGAGAGTCTGAGTCACCAATAATACCTTGGTGTCACATTAAGGAAAGAAACGAAAGAATCTTCACTTGGAATCATTTAGAAAAGAGCCAGCCCAAATTTGAATCCTCTTCCTAATTTTCTCTGTGTCTGCCTATTATATGAGTCTGGATTTGTGTTGGCTGGAGGGATGTCTTATGAATGTTTGTCCCTGTATCTGTCGTATGACATTTGTGTGTCTCTGTGTGAGTGCTCTCTCTCTCTCTCTCTCTCTCTCTCCCCCTTTCCCTCTGTAAGTGTGTATGTGTCTGCTTTCTGTCTATTGATTGTATCTGTGTGTGTCTTTCCCAACAATGGACTTTGCTTTGAACAATCTAGAAAGTATCACAAGGTGAAGAAATGGGATACTTCGCAGAAATCTTTAACAGTTTTACAAAGGACTAAGTAACTAGATCTAACTGATCTCGACTGACCCAGATAACAAGCCTCATTGTTTATGAGCCAATATCCATAAATGGATCCTTCCAACCTTTCTGGTAGATTTTAGGAATTTGTTTTCAACTTCCATGCTTGCTGCTTTCAGAAAATGATTCATATACATTATCTGGGTCAGGGGCATGGAAGGGTACATAACTAAAGATCACAGCTATGCATTAGCTTAGGTTGTGAAAGTTGATTGAATGGGAAATCCAAGGCAAAAAACGTTGACTGTTACATTCTTCCCTTAAAAACAGGTTAAAAAAAAAAACAAACAGTTTGAGTACACAGTAGGCTGGCAGTCTTAAGTGTTCTCAGGGTGTTTTATTGACTCTGGCTGGAAGGTCCAGCAAAGATTCCAACCTCTTAGAATTTTCATGATATTGTATTGCCACAATTGTATTACATGATCTACTTTCTAAGAAAATAAATATAACGAGTAAGTGTTTTGATTCCAAAACAGAAATTATGGTTGGTTACATTGCTTAGAAAAAGTATTTTTGAATAATGTACTCATTTGTCCCTTAAATGTGCTTAGCATCCAACATATGCTTAGTTCCAATCTGAGCCCTGGGAAAACAAACAAGGAGTGATGTCTGGCTCTATCCTTAGGTTGCTTATATTTTTACCAGGAAGATATATTAGACAAATATGTCATATGCTAAATGGCAAAAATTGATGCACAGGAAGAAAGAAAAGTGAAAGTTAGAATTAATTAAAAGTTCATAAATTAGGGTCATTGTAGTGAATAAGAATAAATGTAATAGAATGTAGTGAATAAGAATAACATAACAGAATGTAGTGAATAAGAATAACATAACAGAATGTAGTGAATAAGAATAAATATAAGAATAAATGTAATGGTTAAGAATAATGTAGCAGCATAATAATGTAAAATGTGATGACAAACAATATTGAAAAGCCAAATGTAAGTAGGCGATATTAAAGTCCAGAAAGTGGGAACTGGACACGCCCTGAGGTACCCCAGTGCCTGTGTGCACATCTGGACAGTACTGATAAAATTGACCATGCCTGTACGCCCATGATTGGCTGAATTTAGCTTAAAAACCCTAGTCTGGCCCAGCTCAGCATGCCTCCGGAGATGCTGCCACTCTGACCAACCGAGGCTGTGTTCTGCTGAGACTAGTCGCAGACCACCAGACCAGTGCTCCAGTCTTGCTGAACTGAAAGAGGAAGTTGGCTGCGGACCACACAGCGCTGCCGGACAGATGGCAAGGCTTGCTGTGTCTAAGGCTAGACTAGGAGAGGTATTGGTGTGACTGTGTGAGTGATTATGTGTGATAAGCATAGAATAAAAATCCTTTGTGGAACCAATACGGCCTCTGAGGCTTCTTCCTGCCTGATAAGATCTTGCTCACGACAATCATAAAAGGGGACCCATAGGAGACTCAGCAATTGTGGCTAGATCGAAGTGGTCTGGGAAGGGTGATGCTGACTGCATCATGGAGATTGAACACTGGGGACTCTGACCCTGACTTCTGCCACCGTGTCCCTGCTTGTGTTGTGGCAGGAACAAGGCCTGCCACTAAATAGCATGTATGTGCCGTTTACCAAACAACTTGCTTACATGGCTTGTCAAACAATGTGCACAAATGGGCACGCATGCACAGCTGGGCTCCCACTTAGAAGGGTTGGCCTGAGACATGCCCAGGAATGCTGGGAGATAAGCCCGCTAAGACTTCCTGTTTCGGCCAACCTGAAAACCTGCCGATGGACCCAGAGACAGATGACGTGGGGAGACGCAAGCCAATGTGAAAGAACGACAGCAGCAGACTGCGGTCCAGGAGCCAATGGGTCACTGAGCGAGGGTTTAAAAGGTGTCCCTCTTCCTGGAATAAATGAGTCTGTTTTTGTCACTAACCTGACTCCGGAAGTCTGTGTCATTGACTCTGTGCCAACTTACCCTCACCCCCAAGGGTCCCAGGACTGGATTCAGCAACAGGTACAACATCTTAAACAACATTATATAATCACAGTCAGGAAGAAGACCTGTGACAGCTTAGTCCAGGTCTCATGCCCACTCTTGGGCTTCGTAGAAAGATGACTTGCTGTCCCTTGCCGTTTTTTTTTTGTTTTTTTGTGAAAGTGTAGTTTGATATCTACATTTATTTGGTTTCCCTCAAAATAGGGGCTGATAGATAAAACGCAATGCAATCAATCACATTTGAATTCCGTATTAATAAAATGGATATTTTGTATAAGAATGCTCACATTTAACTGAGTCTCCTGTATTTATCTTTGCTAAATCTGACAAACCTTTTCCAAACAGGAAAGTAATTTTCATGCTGGACATCAAATAACACACATGTGAACCAGTTACATATGAAGCTTTGAAGAAGACTAGTGCACAAGTCAGCACCATGATCCTGTGTATCAGTATTGCAACAGAACTATACCTAGAGATCTACGGGAGAACATCTGTGATAGATACTCATTTTCTAACTAGAAATGGGATATTTTTACAAATCTGCAGTATTGATGAATTTAGAGGTAAGTTCTGAAAAGAGTAGAGGTTGGTAAGTAAGAAAATGGGATTTATTAAAAGACTGGTGTGAGTCAACACACAGGGTTATGAAGTGATTGACAGGAATTGGCTATGGTTTGCACGAAGTGGTTATTTGTGTGTGAAGTAGGGAGTTTGGAGTGATACAGAGCAGTTCTTCCTAGAAGGATGAACAGGGATCTTTTGGATGATTTTAAAGCAGAGTGATATTTTGAAAGTGTACTTTTGCTACAAGGCTGCTATTGAAGAATTCAATCCTAGGTGTATTTGTTGTTATGTCATCTTGATTCCCCAAAAGAAGAGACAATTACCTTAAGTCCAGGAGTTAAATTAACTGCATGTCATGGTGTGGGTATACAATCAGAAGAAAAGTCCTGTCTTGTTTGGCTGTTGTTAATTTTTTGAGGAATCTCTATACCATTATGTAATTTCTGCTCTAATTTACCTTCTTACCAATGTGTGCAAGCATACTCCGTATCCCGCATCCTTTCCAGCATTAATCCTTCTCTCCCTCTCTTTGCTCTTATTTTATATTTTTAATGAAAGGTATCTAATAGATGCTAAACAAAATCTTGTTTTTTATTTTTTATAACATTTTTGTTTATCTTGTGTGCATATTCTGAAGACAACTTGCAGAACTCAGTTTTCTCCCTGCAGAGAGTCAGACTTGGGGACTGAACTCAAATCATCAGCCTTGGCAACAGTCACTTTTACCAACTAAGTCAGTTGGCCAGGTCTTTGGGGTTTTAATATGCATTTTCTTGATGCCTAGTGAAGTTGAGAACATTTCATAGGTTCTTTCTCTTTGTAAGATTTCTTTAGAAAAATGTCTACTGACATTGACAGTCTTTCTTTCTTTCTCTCTCCTTTCCTTCTTTCTTTCCTTCCTTCTTTCCTACCTTCTTTCCTTCCTTCCTTCCTTCCTTCCTTCCTTCCTTCCTTCCTCCCTTCCTTCCTTTCTTTCTTCCCTTTTTTTTTAAGACAGGGTTTCCCTGTGTAGCTTCTCAAGGGCTGAAGAAGAGACTTTATAAGTGTAGAATGTAAATTTAATTTTCTTCTTTACCTCAAAAGTGCTTATAATTTCAACCTAGTTCATAGAAAATCCCTTTCGAAGAGTGCTTTTAAAATTTTTGTGTTATTTTGATGTTCCTAATGCACTTTTGTCTGTTTTGGATAATCTTTAGTATGAGATGTACTGAGTTCTCAGTGTGCAGTTTAATGGGAAGAAATCTACAGATGGAATAGTTTTACATACGTATATAGCATAAGTATAGTAATAATTCTTGTATGCAAACAAATACAGTGGAATTCAATGAAGACACCGAGAACAGTAGTCTTAGAAACAATGCGTTAGTAATTTTGTATCCATCTGTATTTCAGCCTCTTTAGTTTAATATTTGTGTTCCTTAGGTTTTACTATTTAAAGAAAAATCTATGCCAGAGATAGAGCCAGAGAACTGTGACTGTGACTATACATTAGATTTTTGTTATTATATCTGCTTTTGGTATGGTTAAGAGTATGGGCACATTAGGCATACAGCAAGGAGTGTTTTATTTCATCCAACTGAAACCAAGTTCGGAATTGTAATGGAAGAAAGCCTGAGATAGTATAAGCATTGGTTGAACTGTTAGGCTGTCTCTTGACGGTGTGAAACACCTGATGTATTAACTGAAACGAGAGCCTCAGGAACACATGAAAACAGATACAGCTGAACTCTGGTTGTCAGAATTTAATAGTCAGACTCACGAGGTTCCAAAGTCACCTGGGATAAAACTCTAATTTTTCCTCACAAGTGGACTCACCGTGTGCATCCAACTTTAGTGGTGGATCAGAAAGAAAATTGGCTTTTCTCTGCATGAGTGTACAAGTTATGGGATTTCATATAATGGAAAAATTTCTGAAAGGTATGAAATTGATATTGGTGTCCCTCATTTGCACTTTCTAGAGAAGCTGGAGGGAAGAGAAACAAAGGAAAACAAATGAGCAGGCCCCCCTCAGTGCAGACCTGCTGAGGAAGCAATGGAGGCCATGGCACCCCAGAGCTAGAGTATCAGCATCTTCTGTGCGGGTCAACTCAGTAGTTGACTTTGGGGCCTCCATTCTTTCCTGACATCTGTGCTGATGACTTAAGCCAAGCAACTACAATTCAGTCTAAATGTAATTTCTTGGTCAAAATGAGAACAGCTATGGATGCTATGAAATACAGAGACACTGCTAGGAAACTCATCACAAACTGCCAATCCTTTTCCAAGCCAGGCAGTCTAGGGCAGGCGTGAGTTCTAAATTTGTCACTTTTAAAATGAGGTGGCGGGTGTCAAGTAATAAACATTTGTATTAGTTGCTTTCATTTGCTTTATGCGCAAATATATAGAGAGATTATATAAACACAGAAACAGCTATATGAAGACATATACTATGTGTGTATAAAATTATAGACCAATGAAATTAAAAATAAGAAAGAGAAATAATTTATGCTTGTCTTTCAGTAAATACCTACCTGTTTTCAGGATGAAGGTAATATATGCACTTGTTCCCTCCAAATGCTACAGAGATTGAGGTTTTGTGATTTGTGTTTACAAGAAGAGATTTGTGTGTGTGGAAGCTGTGCACTGTGAAAGGAATCTATAACATTTTTTCAATCAAAATTGTCCCCTAGTCATTCTGAACCTGAACTATCTGACATTCAGTCATTTACTATCCTAAATGAAGTCTCCAGGGAGTGTTGGCACCCTGTAATTCATGGCTGCTGTCGATAGACCCATCTTTTACCAAATGTGTCTTCTGTAAATCTAGGGGTAGGCAACTCATTCAGCTGCACTTACAGAGTTGTCTCTGTGTTATACAGTTCAGAGAGTTCTAGATTCATAATCACTCGAGGAAGCTAGCTTAACCAGTCTCTAGTTACTGTGGGGGAATTCAAGGGTAGAAGATGCATGAGGAATGTTTGAAAGCAAAGATGAGCAGCACTTGCTCATCATAGTTCCAGTTTGAGGAAGAGAGATGAGACAAGTCTAAGTTAGTGAATATATTGGAAGGAAGTAGAAATGATCAATAATTCTGGTTCTTGAGATGGAGAGAGCTATCATGTGTCAAATGAAGCATGACTTATGTGACGTCAGAGTCAGTGAGTGGAAGTGGAATAATTGGAAAGGAGCAATAGTAGGAATCCAGGCTCACCTAAATGGTAGCAGGAGCCGGGGTAGGTCTCGGTGATGGGAAACATGGGCAGACAGAGAGGGAGATGTCATTTCCAATGTCATAAGTCTCCAAAAACCTCCTAAGGAACCATGTGAAAATGGCCTATGATCACTTTAGGGTGTGGGTGGAGCCACTGCTGCTTCCCTGAGAGAACACAGCAGTTGCAGGCAACTGAGCTGTATGTCAGTGTCTAGTGAGATACTGGAGAAGTCCAGGGTTCTAGTACAGATATGGAACGGATTGAGGGCTCTAGTCACTTGGTTCTTTTATCTTCCAAATGTCAGGAGTATTTTGGACCTGTGTTGAAATCTAATGAAAAGTGTTGGCTGGCTTTGTTCAGACACATCGTTTTATTTGGTCACAGGTACTGTCATTTGTTTTTAGACTGTTTTTTTTTTTTTTCATTCTAAACTAAATGGAAATTCAATTATAAAAGTTGGCTGGCATACTTTTTGAGTCAATTTTTTATTGAAAAATTGCTAAATTTATAGTGAATGATTTGTAATAACATAATTCCTATGATTGTCTAATTCTGCATTTTCTTTTGTTACTGGAGAAACCTATATGAAATGGTAGATCTCCTTAAGGAATATATTATCAGTTGGAACTCCTGATAGGAAACAAATCAATGTTTTTTGAAACCAATATATCTATAAAGAAGGGAAGGCATATGCCATGGGTGCCAGAAAATAGTTTTTATCTTCTGTCCAGCCTGTCTCCTATGCTTATTGTTCATTTACTAACTCCCTGGGGGCATGATTAAGTTTTCCAAATGCAAGCTTCCCATTCATTTTCATAGCCTAGTGTCTGGTGTTACCACAAACTGGAGGATGATGAGTCATCAGGAAGCCACATTCAGTCAATGATCAATTTTTGGATGCCAGCAGCATCCTCTCTCATCTGTTGATGGCAACGTAGGACAGCCTGATGCTGAGTGCTATAGCCTAAGAAGTTCCTCTACTTACGTCCTCCAGCCAGGGGTGGCTAGGATCTGGAGTTAAGCTGGAGAAAAGAATTTCAGGGTGAGTTGGCTGCAAAATTTAGTTTATATTTTTAAGACAAGATAAAGAGATGGTGAATACTTAAATAAGAACATTGTAATATATACACACATATATACATATATATACACAGATATATATATATATATATGCATATATATATAGAGAGAGGGGGGAAAGACATGAATAATAGCTATAAATAAGATTTTTTGGACTTTAAAGTTACATTGTTTTAAGGATATAATTTACAACCAGATTCAAAGGATTAAGCAAAGTTCAACTAAATGAAGTTTTAAAATTAAGTAAAAAAAGTATGAACTGGTTTACCTTCTCGTCTGACCCTTAAAGAATTCTATTTATCAACACAAAGTTAAGGTGGTTTTGGAGATGCATTGTTCTACTTTAGAGATGAAAGAGGAGTATTCATAAGGCCAAACAAAAGGGTCACAGGCATGCCAGCTGTTTTGATACTCTTGTTTGAGAGATCTATCTGAAAACAAAACAAAACAAAACAAAAAAACAAAAGCAAAACCAAAAGCAGCATTGTCTGTTTAATGCAAATTTTCCTAGTTGTGTTGAAAATTTTGAAAATAACTGGTGAGAAGTGTAAGTCAGATCCTGAAGTGAGGGCTCCTTTCACTTCGCCCTCCCACTCCCCCATTTTCCTTGTTTTTCTGGTTTACCTCAGGTGTACCACAGTGGAAGTATACCTGGCCCCTCAGACACACTTCATCCTTCCAGAAGAATTGCCACATGCCCTTTGAGCTGTAATTTCTCATTAAATCTTCTACCTTTACTTTAGTACTCAGGGATTGTTCAGTATTTCGGGTACCTTTTAAGAAGTCTTGACTTGAGAGGGCTGTCATGAATTTAAGTAATAATGTCATTTTTAGAGACTGGATGGCATGTAAGATCACTCAGCCTTGTTTTATCTAAATCCTGCTAGTAACATGGATTTTGTTTCTTTTAGTAAGTCAATTTTAATGAAATAGGGTTAGATTTCTAACAAAGTCTAAGTGCTCCATATACATATCTGCTCTTACCCTATTTTATTTTTATTATGTTTTGGCATTCTTCTCAAATCTGATTAGAAGCATTATCCATATTATCTGTACTTCTCCAAGGAAGGGGGAGATCCAGTTAAGAAATAGAACTGGGAGAGAGAGGGACCAGATGGCCATTTATCTTATGACTCACTTGCATTCTGTTCATCTCTCCATTTCCTGAATTTCTTTGAGTACACGTGAGCCGAATTGGCATGTCATCAGTAAACAGCCACAGGAATATAGATGCCATTTCCATTTTGGGTCAACAGAAATGAATGTTCTAGATTAGTAGTCAGCTGGCTGGAATCAGATGCTATGATGCTTTCTTAGGACTGACGTTGTGGCCCTCGAATCAAATGCTGTCTTCACACATTTAGCTTAAATCATTGGATGAAGTTAGAACATGTCCTACTTAATATCCTACTTAGGGAGTCTCTCTCTTTCTCTCCCTCTCTCTCCCTCTCTCTCTCTCTCTCTCTCTCTCTCTCTGTGTGTGTGTGCATGCACACATGTACATGCACAGCGTGCACATGAATACATGGTCCTTACCAAGAGATTGACTTGGCCTGTGACTGGATATTTTATATCCTGGGAAACCCTTTACTCCACCCCATGGAAATCTGTGTTTGGGTTTATCTAATATTGAGCTACATCGTGCTTAGCCTTTCACTAGACCAATAAAATTTGTGTTTCCTATAATCTAATTCCTTAATATATCTCTGGTAGCAATAGATAAATCAAATTATAGAAGCACAAGGCTTCTATATTGAAATTACTTTTGCCCAGTACCAGATTATAGGAGGCAAAAAGAGAAGAACTTTTAGTTTTATATTTATGAAAAAAAATATGTAAGATTGGCAGCAAAATTTCCCAACTTACTAATTTAAAATTTATGTTGATTTCAAATCATAATATGAAAGTTTTAATTTTGCTTTTGAAAATTTGTCTCTGTTAGAAAATATTGCACCAATGTGAGTGCATATATTTTATATATGGTCTAACTATCATCTTTAGATGTTTATTTAAAAATGTCACAGAAAAGAATTAACAGGAAAATTATTTATCCTCAGTGATGTTTATCAAAAAACATACCTTAGAATATTAGAATAGAAAAATTTAAATAAATATTCATAAATAATGAATTTTTATTGAGTATGCTCTTTTGAAATATCTTGTACAGTTAAGACTGAAAGAATTAGAAAAAATATGCCTGCTATGGAATGATTGTGAAATGTTCCCTTTAGGCCCATGGATTTGATTCAGCAGAAGGCATTGTTTTAGAAGGTTATGGATCCTTGAAGGAGTGGAAAGTTAAGAGAGGAGCTGAGTCATTAAGGAAAGGCCTTGATGTTTTATACCCTGTCCCAATTCCTTTGGGCTCTCTGCTTCCTGGCTGAGGACACAGATGTGACTTGCCAACTCACACCCCAATCCCTGTGCCTTTGTTGCCACAATGGACTGTATCCACTGAAACTGTGAGCCAAAATAAACTCTTCCTCTATGAAGTTGCTTCTTGTCAGATGTTTGGTTTCCTGAACAAGGAAGATAATGAATATAGTGTCTATATTTAAGTGAGCCACTGACATAGAGGATAAGCTCAGACATAATAATATTGAGGTTGCTAATAATGTAAAATACAGAAATGAGTTAGTTAAAAAATGAATAGTCCAATTTAATCAACTTATGACTATTGATAAGCTTCAGATTCTAGAAAATTTGTTACTCTGTGTCAGAATTTGAAAGCTGTCTAATAGATTTATATACCTTTAATATCCTTAATGTCTTTTCTAGGGAGTACAATCATAATTTTTTATAATATTAAGAAGAGCCTTATTGCTTAAAATTGTACTAAGTTGATAAGTTTCTTGAGTTGTGGATCTTCAAAATAAAATTTTGTTTTATTTGGTATCTTAATTTCACATTTTTTTAAACAATATACTTTTTAGGGGGCAATGATGGGATTGAGATCAGGGCCTACGTATGCATGCTAGGCAAGCAGTCTACCATTCTGCTATATTTCCAACCATTTAAAACTTTTAAATCATTCATGTTTCAAAATTATCTTTTCTGTGTTGGGGATGATATTTACTTGGTGCTTACCGCAAACCACAGAGAACATTACAACACTGTACACATAGTCTAATTTAGTCTTTGTCCATGAACAGAGAGAAAGAGTTCATGAAATTGGGAATTTGATCACTGAAATTTGCTATCCTATAGATTCCAGAGGGTAACAGATCATGTTAATGCTAAACCCAATTGCCTTTCAGTTCATAGCATTGCTGTGTAATACGTGGCTATTCAATACCTGCTAGATAATGAATAGATGAGCCTGCTGGTAACATACAAAGTTCAACAGACATCTCAAATAATTTCCATTTTGTTCTTAAGATTTCATCTGTGTTCATTTTAGCAGAAGAAATCCAATAAATCTTACTGACTAGCCTTGACAGAACTTGAAAATCAAATTGGAGAGCAGGACTGGAAGATAGGTAGTTTCAGGGTCTTGGGGCTACAGAAAAATGATTGAAAGTGATACCTTTTCATATTTCCTACTTACCATTTAATTTTTTCTAATTTTCAACTCAGGAGATAAGGCTGCCTAACTAATAATTGGATGGTTCTGTGTTAACTAATCTACCTGATAATTCAGTTTATAAATTTTGTCAATTATATTTTTATAGTAATGAATCTTTGGTTGGCAATCTGTATGTTCAGTTATACTAGTTAAGCAAATTGTACAGTTGTCAATAAGTACTGTATTACTTTGAGTTTGCTTTCACATTATCTTCATGGCTTTTTCATTGGCTTTTAGGATACAAGGCTGTCTTGTTTATTGTATACTCTAAAGTGAAAAAAAATCACTATATTCCTGAAGTAAATTGGGTTCATCATGAACCTATTTTTCTTCTTCATGTATCCAAAGACACAGCAATGGCAGTGGCTTATTTATAATGCCACTTATAATGCAAATACAGATCATCACTAAATGTTACTGAAATAGAACATTTCTTCCAGGCCATGTTTTAGCATGCATCTTTAACTGCTGAACACACAAGACAGCATGTGAAAGGGTGTTTACACAGCTTTAATTGCGATTATTGTCATTTTTCCGTATTCCTGCTGAGCAATCAGTTTTTCTAAGGAAACTACAATCACCTCCTGCTTTTTGATCACCCTGCTGCATAATTTTATTTCAAGTTACTGAAGTAAATATACGGCCTCAGTTTAATAATTCACAGGGGAAGTATGACTTTCTGTATTTAATGAAGATGCTTTCAGAAGTAAAAAAATAATTTGAAAATAATTAGAAGCCAACATACATTTTAGAATTTCTGACTCTTTCCTTGAGGGCTGACCAGTGATATAGCTAAGTTTCTGTGAAGTCTAACACATAGTAGCACAAGACGTAATCAAATAGTTAGTACAATCTAGCATCTTTGATAATGAAAAGAAAATGACAAGATTCAGATGTAAGTCTTTTGACATGTTGAATTATCTGGAACATTTCTAAATTTTTCCAAACAGATATTATGATAGTTAATGAATCTGTAGTTGATTTTAAAAATTGCATTTGGTGGGTCTATGAAAGTTTGGAAGACAGTTTGAAAGCAAATGGAATATCTGAATTGCTGGTGAATTCATTTTTAATGCAGATTGATGTGAGTAAATTGTTGCTCAGCAGGCCCCAGCAATAAAACATGAAACACACCCACTGAGTCTCCTCTTCTGCACTACATCAACAGACATGGAGTGGCTTGAATGGAGATGGTGCTGTTTTGATGTATTCTGTGGTGTTGAAGAGCCTCTTTCCCGGCAAACGTGAAGTCTATTTATTTCAGATTTAAGAGAATTAATTCTAACAGGCTCTAATGTTCTACAAACTTGACATACATTTTGAAGCAAGAAAAACCATATTCTTAACTATTGGTTTGTGATTGTATATTGTGGTAGCAGATACTACACATAGCAGATTACTCACTTGGTATTGTTTTTTATTTTATTTTTCAAACTTTATTGTAAAATTTTCATTGCAAATAAATAACAATGGCACATACCAAAACTATCTAGACCTTAAGTCTACACAACTTTGTGAACTTATATATAGTTAGAATTGGCATTTGAAATAGAAGTTGTGACTCCTCACATTGAATTTTACACATCGAGAATCAAATATATTTTATGGGCCTATCCACTGTCACAATGAAAACATTTTATTTATTTATTTATTTGTGTATTTATTTATTTATAAATGTGTGCTTATTTGTATGTACACCTGTGTGTTCCCACAGAGGCCACAAGAGGGCATCAGATCTACTACAGTTGTAGTTGCAGGTGCCCACTTTGGGTGCTGGACACTGAATACCAGACCTCTACAAGAACAACACTTTCTAATGGCTGAGCCAGCTTTCTAGTTCCCACCTAATTGATCTTTACTTAATTTATTTATCTGGAAAATAAGTATTAAAATAGTGCTTGGCTTATGGGGTGGTTGGGAGGATTGAGATAATTTAATAAAGGCATTGCTCAGCAGAGTATAAGTTAGAAATAAACGTTACTGGTTGGTCTTGTTTATCAGCTCAGCCAATAGTTTAGGATCTTTTCCCCATATATTCTTCTTTTCATTAGTTAAGTTTATAATGAACAGTACATTGGAATAGATTTCTGAGTTGTCTAGGTACATTATCCGGTTTAACCCAAGACTATAGTTGAGACCAAGCAATAATAGCACTGAATCATGAATTTATATAAATGGGTAAACTAATTAAGAGCCCGTGGTTAAATATTTAATCATTCTTTAGACTGGGCACCATGAAAAATTAATCAAAAGTTATTAATTAATCACTTGTTAAATTCAAGCCATTGCCTGTGATTACTTTATTTTTGTTCATCTCAAGTGACTCTCAAAATTCTCTTGAAAGGTAAAGGCATAGGATCCAGAAAGGTAATATAACCTCTATTGTGTTAATAAGTAGTGAAGTCTAAACTCAAATGTAGCTCTTACAGATTTTACAAAGTCCATGGTATTTGAAAATTATCATATTCTATAATCTCAATTGAATTTACATACCTTGCATGCTATCTGGAAAATACAAATTGTTTAGCATAGACACAGGTCTGAGAAAAGATCTGGGTGGATCTTTGGATGTTTAAATTTTGAACAGATTTTGAGAGAATGTGCAAGCAGTTCAGTTCATTTTCTAATTCTCTTCCTCTGTCAGAGAATCCAGTGTTGTTTGCTGGTAATGTCCCATATTAAAGTCTCAAAAGTAACCTGAAAGCAACTTGAAATTTTTCATTCAAGCAAGCTATTTAAATTATAAAATTATTAGTCATGTTTAGAAAGAGATTTTACTCAAGGCTGAGTAATTTTTTTTCCTTGTACTTCAGATGTTCTGGGCTTAATAATAAAACATTTCTTTAAGTTAGACACATAAAAAATACTGAATTTTAGTGCAGATGCATAAAAAATAAAAAGAGCCATTATATATGCACAGACAAATATACATATGCACATATATGTATACTTATCTATATGATATCTATTTATATGTATATATTAATAACCTTGATATAGATTGTATATATTAATTAATAATTTTATATATAATTAATAACTTTGATATATATTTACCTGACACTGGTCTCTTTGTATAGGTGCTCTTTACTTCTAAGTTTCAAGTTAAAGTAGGGCTGGGAAGAGAGCTTACTCAGTAGATTGTTTGAAGTGCAAATATATGCTTGATGTGCTTTACTAAGGAGGCAGAGACAGGTGGAACACTGGGATTTGCTGGCCAGCCAATCTGATCGGTGAACCCTAGGCCAATGAAGGCCCCTGTTACCACTAAAATAAATAAGTCAGTTAGTAAGTAAATAAATAAATAAAATATGGACAGTGCACTGAGGAATAAAAAGCAAAGTTTTTCCTTCGGCCTGCACATGCGAACACATACACATGTATATATGCTCACACACACAGATAAACATGCACACATTCAGATATATACTTCTAAAACAATATTAAACTATTACTAAGCTCTTAAATTTTAAAGAACCAAGCCATCTTCTTTCTTTGTATTCTCTGTCTCTGTCATCCAAGAAAGCAAACCATATGAAATGGTTTCAGTTCACTTAAAGAATTACTACATAGACTAAAAGAGAGATTCAGCCCAGAAAGGGAGTTTTGAGTTAGCAATGGGCATTCTTCTTGTTACCTCACTGTGGCTTCACTCTGGAATGCTATGTGGTGTTATACCTAACACATGCATTTGCAGCTCCCTTTGGATAGCAGATTTTAAGTAAGGCATGTGAAATTACACTTTTTGGAGCTGATACTACCCTTTGTGCCATCTGAGCTACAATCTGATTTTCTCATACTGGCTTACTTCTTGATAGAAAAAGTCTAGTTTCATAAAAGCCATGCCTAGTTAGGAATACACGGGAAGGGGGTTATTAAGCAAGCAATGTTCAAAAGCCAAGTGACACAGCAGGAGGGTGCCTGTTCAAAGGAAAAGTTTGAGAACTTGAAAAAAATAAGAAATGGAAATTATATTTAAATAAGTTTTTCAGCTTTGTCTTTGATATTAACCTGATGAGGTAAATTGCTTTCAGAAGTTAAAATAGAGATCTAAAGGTTATAATAATATCAATGCAAAAATAGCCCAGAGAGGGGAAAGAATGGAAAGTTCATTTAAATAAGTGAATGATTTGTGGAGAAGTAATGGCTGTATTAATATTAATTATGCCATTATCCTTCACTGCTCTCCAAATGGAAATTTGCCAGCCTACATCTTAGTGACAGACATACTGAAGTGTAAATAGAGGTCAACAACCCTGCTTCTATGTGTCTGGGTTGTCTATGGCTCCTATATTTAAGAAATTCTAAGTTACTGTCTACAGTCTTCTGCCATGGTGACAGAATAACTGGAATAAAGTTGAGATAACTTCAAAAGAGAGAAGTCTTTTATTTGGGCTCATTGTTTCAGTAGTTTTTAGCCCATTGCACTGCGCTTGCCTGGTTCCATTGCACTGAGTCTGTACCAAGGCAACAGGCCTCCTGGCAGCAGCACATGGTGAACAAATGGTGTTTACCTCATAGAAGCATAAAAGTAGTGGTAGGGGCTGATGTCTCAATATCCCTTCATGGGCATGTCCCGATGACCTGTTTTTCTGTTACTAAGTCCTGCCTTCTCAGGGTTCCACAACCTCTCATAAGCACCATGAATTAGGGACTAGGCTTTAACACAAAGACCTCTAAGGGGACAGTGCCTGCCCATCTCAGTTTGGCAGGAAACTCTGTAAGTAAATAATTATTCTATGAGTTGATTTCCATTGATGATCTGTTCATGGCCTCCAGTTGGTGTTTAAAGGACTGATGCTGTCTAGTGTCAAGCTCTGATTTAGTCCTCACATCTGCACACACTCCTCCAGAAAGGCAGAAGGAAGTATGAGGGCTCTCTTGATTTCAGGATGCTCCTGTTAGCTAGCAGACAGCCAGATGGACTCAAGTTGTTTGGGACTAGTTGGGACAGAGACATTGCCTTGCTTAAAAGACATTCCTCAGACCAAATGCTTTTCTTTATTTAGAAATAGATGAGGACCGAGAGAAATAATTTTATCTCTAAAAACCTATCCCATCATTGAAAGAAACATATTTTAACTCTGTACATTGTTGTTTTCTTCCAAAAGCAATTGACATTTAATGAGGAAGAAAACAACATTTTGAAGGTTGTATTTATTTTTTTAATGCTATGACTGTCCTAGTGTTTGGAAGATAATGTTTTTATGTGCAGCTTGAAATGTTTGATATCAATTTAAGTCCTAAACAGATACATTTCATTAAATTCTCACGACTTTGGTTTTACCCCATTAAGTTCCATTATCAAAATTACCAGGCAATATCTTAAAGGCTTAGAAGTTGTACCTCTAATAATTGCACAGGTCTCTTCCTTCTTCTTAAATCTAGAATGTTATTACAAATGAATCATAGCATGGGTTTAGCTGCCAATTTGAATCCTCACATCTGGGAATCGTCCCAAGATTACACACTTCCTGTCTGTAGGAGGTAGCGTTCTCATTAAGAGCATCAACAGCAGTGATTTTGTGCAGCAATAAAAAAGAGGCACCCCAAGTGAGCCCATGTGATAAAACAAAAGAAAAAGGGGGTCTGAATGCCTTGGCTCCTCAGCATATGAAGCTAATTAAGTTTCCAAACTAATTTCTTCTCTTCTTTTTATAACTATGCCTGGCTGGCCTCAAGTATAAATGAAAAAATAACAAAGGACCAAAAAGATTTGAAATATGGGAAGGAGGGTGTGTGGTGCCATATGGTAGCCCAAGCAAAATTACCCAAATACTTCAAAACCAAGCAGGCCATGCCCCTATCCCTGATCAGTAACCATATGTGTACATCTAGAAGCTGCCTTTGAGTTGATTTAAATAAACTCTTTGTCACTGATCCTCTGGTGTCATCTTAAAAATAAAAAACAAAACAAAACAAGAAGACTTTCAGAGAGGAAACATAGTGAGCTTCTTTTAGAGTCTGATCCTGACTTTGCCAGGTACGGTAGAACTATTTTAGAAGTGAAAAGACGTTCTGAAACCAGAAGGGAAGTTCAAAAAAGACAGCTTGTCATTACCAAGAGACATTGAATATTTCTGGGAGTGGTTTAGAGAAGATGAAAGAGTCCTCCCCTGTCCTAATAAGTTTTATCCCTGGAGAAGTACAAATTTTGGCAATAGCAAACACAATATTTTTATGAAATCATGGGAACATACTGATTATGCAAAGAAAATCCTTTTATAGGACTGTTAGGAAATGTGAAGGGGTGGGGAGGTTGGTGGACCCTGGATTCATCTTTGAACTTGACCTTTCAGTTTCTTCTTCTGTAATTGCTCACATTTTCTTAGTGACTCCCATCATGGCGCCTCCTTTGACCTTTTACTTTTAAGTTATGCATTCAGCTTATTTAAAACATACATATTGCTCCAGGGCCAGGAAGCCTTGTGCCATCTGCCGGGTCATATACACAGTATATAAACTAAATGCATAAAATTTAATTGATAACTTAATACAATTCCCAGGAAAGGAAATCCTGACCAATATTTATTGGAAGTCAGAGGATAAAGGATTTTTTAGAGGTCTAGAAATGAACTCAGTAAAACTGTGAAAGCCAAAAGTTAATGTTTAAGATGTTCCTATATTCATTTTAGGCTCCATTTTGTTTAATGGATTTTCAGGTGTGAAACCATTCTCATTTGAATACTTGGTGGAAGCTTTAAAATGCCACATTAACAAATATATCACTAAATTAATAAATATTTTTGCATATTTAATAGCTTAGGAAGCCAGTTTTGTAAATACATTCAGTGTTCTCACTACAGCACAATTTGAACAGATTAAAAATGTTTTGGTAGCCATAGCTTGTTGATGTTGTCTGCACAGTCACCAAGTTGCTGAATCATTTTTGAGCATTTTACTGTAACTATTTCATGTTCTAAGGCCCATACATTCAACTTCACAAATTAATATTGATTTCTTTGTATATTTGAGCTATATAATGCTAGGTATTTTTACTAAAACAATAATCGAATTGCTCTAAATATACTATTTGTTAAATAAAAAGTCAGGCTATAGGCAATTTCATTTCTACTTAGGTTGTAATAGGTTAAATTTTACTTATACCTACAATATAGTATATGCCCTTTGTCCCAAAAATATATTCACATGTCAAATATCTTCAATTACTTTAAACTGACTTTATTTAAAAGTTAATAGCAAAGGGTACTTTTATATCTGTGACCTATAAAACTAATCATCACTAAAAATTTAATCTCCAAATTCTTATTTTCTCTTACAAATTTCTTGTCTACCAATACTTTCCAAAAGTAACTCCAGGCACTCCTATTTTGTGAATCATTTGAGCTTACTAGAATAACCTAATAACCCCACACGCTGGGAATGCAGAATGAAGCCATCTGTAAAGTGAAATGACTTTACAAATGTGACTTGGGGTTATTGGTATGCAGCCTAGGACCTAGAACCAGGACTTCCATCCCTTGTCTGTTTTCGTGTTCCCTTTTGAAAATCAAAATATGCAACTGCCAAAGTAGTTCAACAGCTCACTACAACATAGTTCATTTCAATTGATCTGAAAGTTCAGGGGGATTCACTTTTCTAAGTGGCTAGCCCCCATTTACATGTCGGCACAAATCAGTGTAGATCAGACCACTGAACCAGAACTCCAAAGCAAAGTCTCTAGATCCCATCTAAAATGTTATCAGAGCAGACTTGCCCTTTGGTAACGATGCACTGGAATGGAATAATGTCTCTTTTGCCTGCAGACAAGCACTCAAGTGTTGTCAGCCGTGCTGGAAGAGGGCATTAAAGCATCTTCTACCTAAACAAATGGAGTAACATATTCTGATAGCAAAATAAAGTTGCTCTTCAGTTCTCTGATGTGCTTCGTTAATGGATGCAACCTTTTTCTGTCTTTCTTTCTTTTCTTTTTTGCTTAACATCATTTACTTATGTTAAATGATTTCAAAATATATCATGTTTATCACATGCTTTTAAAAATTTACATATTTTGCACATTTCTTTTTTTGGGAAAAGCAATTTTCAGTATAAGATATGATTTTGTATACCAGCGAAGTGTCTGTAGCAATAAAATGATATGCTTAAGTATGTTTTTTCAGTCATAGCCTTAAATAACAGCATAACAGTAGGTTTACCTAAGTGGATAATAATTCTGGTGACGTGGATTTCATGAAATGGCAGTATTATGACTATCACTTTATCTTAAATTTTCTTATCTGAAAATAATTTTTGTTGCCACCTAAATCAAGAGAAATATATCAAGACCTGTGTTTCTCAGGTCTTCGCTATGTATTGAGAACTGTGAAAGTATGACTTGCACTCACTAGGGAGTCACTACTTTTGAGTTTGTGCTTACCTTTGACAGTTTTATCCAAGCTATCATCAACTTGACTGAAACTTAAAGAATATGCTTTGCTGCTTATAGCTATAAAAGTATTAGACAAAAAGAAGATAAAACAAGGATGCTATAAATGATACTCTACAAAAGGCTTAAACTCTCAGGACCCCTTTATTCATCTGTCTGCCAGTTGTCTTTTTATGGCTCATTTCTCTAATGCGAGGCTTTAAGCTTACAACTCTGTGATTGCTTTCATGTAAGCAGCTTCATATGTACTGAGTTATCCTGACCCTCAGAGCTGTAAGTGTATATTTATGCAGGTGGTGGACCACAACCCTTTAGTCTTACATTAGGAACTTCAGACTTACTGTGAGTTTACTTTATGTGTGTTTTCTGCTTTGCATTTTCTCTTATAAACAGCTTCCTTGTTGGGGGAGGACGAGAACACCCTCAGGAAGAGGACGATAACTTTCCCTGTTTACAGAGTCACAAGTGATGCCCAGTGACTGCCTTCTGTGAGAATTGCTGAGGGTCAGATTTGAATGGGATAGTAAATTGCATGATTTGGATAAGTGCTTATCTTGGATAAAATTATTGTCTCTCGTTCTCATACCATTATTGTGGTCATGTCAGAAAAGTATTGTTTGAGGTTGAACTCCCGGTCATTCCTCCATGAATTTGGTGCTTTTCCAGCCTTCTTCACTAGAATCAACACAGCCTCTGTTGACCCAGTTGCACAAACCTGGAACACAGGAACCACCCCGATGTTCCAAGCACAGAAATAATCTTTTATTCATTCCTGGCTCACTTTCTTTACTCAGTGTATCCATGTGTCTAGAAACACCTTTAGCATAACTTTTTCAGGGCTCGTGAAGCTGTTTTTATAATGCATTGAATTCCTTCCTATCCAACTGTTATAATACAAACAGCAGCTTTTTAAAAGATATTAAAATGTTTAGTTTTTTTTATATTTCTGATTAAGAAACAATCACGCATGTTTAAGAAGGCTGTATTTGCTTTATGTAATCTGGTCTTTACCTACTTTCTGTGCATGTTTTGCATCATTCACCTCTTTTATTAATTACTCTGGCCTTCGTTTACTTTCTTAAAAAGCCTGCACTCTTTCTGCCTAAGCACCTCCACACTTGGTTCTTCTGCTTGAAACACTCTTTCCCCTACTTTTTATACATTTATCTTCTCAGTCTTGGGTTAGTATTACTTCCTCATTGGATGGATCCCTGAGGAACATGCATGTATGGGTGTATACATACATACATATGTATGTATGTGTGTGTATATGTATCCTGTTAGTGTCTTTTGGAGTATATAGTGCAGGGCTCATTTAATTGGTCTGAGCTGCTCATATCCTATACACTTCCCAGACAGTCTTTGAACTATCTCCCAGAAGATATAAGTCTGAGCCTTTGGAATATTTTGTTGAGAGTTTTTCTTCCATGTTTGATTCACTGGACCATACATTGTCATTTTTACTAATCAGGTATGTTAATGATGTGACTCATAGTGAATACCTGTTATGGAAGGTATCTAAAGTCTAAGAAGTTAAGGAAAATTACTCAGTGACTGAATGCCTCTGTGTCTAGCCACCAGTTATTATTAAAACTTCTACAGTAAACTTTACGTGAGCCTTCTTGGCTGGCAACATCATTGTGCTGTTGACCATCACTAAAGAGGGAATTAAGTGTCCCTTCCTCATGTAACCATTGGGAGAGACAAGTGGAAGTGTGTGCCTTGTTCCTCTAGGACTTTTCCCATGTGCCATCCTCTTGCTGATTTTAACCTGTTATCTTTCCTCTATCATTAAACCATACCTGGCAAAATACTTGCTTTGGAGTTCTATTAATTCTTGAGACTGAGAGTGAACTTAGGGATAGAAAGCATACATAGTATCTACTCTACCTCAAAGTAATTATTTCTTCTTAAGATGTATGTTTATACATGCATTTTTGCTTGGTTCCCATACTGTCTAGTGGAAGTGAGGCAGTACATAATTAAGCTTTTCATTGCTTATCTGGTCCATGGCATAGCAAGAAGGTATTTAGCAAATATTGGGAAATTATATGATAAATGTACTATGAATATACATGAAAGAAGACTATATGATTACTAGCAAGAGAAGAAGCCTGTCTGAGAATTCTATATCATGAATGATTCCAAAGAAATGCTACTCTGGAAAAGACAAAACTATAGAGACAATGAAAAGATCAGCAATTTTCAAAGGATTGGGAATATGGGGTGGATGAATAAATGGAGCACAGAGGGTTTTTCAACAAGCTACTCTGTGAGTACTGTCATGGTGAATATGGACCACTGTATTTTTGCCTAAGTCCATAGAATGTACAGCACCAGGAACCTATGTAGTTAAAGACTTTGGGTGATTTCATGTCAGCAGAGACTAATCAGTTATGAAAAATCTATTACTCTGGCAAGGAGATGGTGATAATGGAAAAATTCTGCAGATGTGGGAAGGAAGGCATATGAGAAATCTCCATACTCTCTGTCCCATTTTGTTCTGTGAACCTAAGCTTTTCTAAAACACAAAGTATGTCAAAAGTAAATGTATAAGATTTTGTAAAAATGTATCTTTGAAGAAAATTGAAATATTTGATAATAATGCTTTCTAGCCAGCCTTTGTGGTTTAGCTTCCTTATCTACATAATTGCATATGTTATTGGGAATACAAATTCACACGAGTTTGCTTGATTAACAGATTTTGTAATAATCTTAACTATTTTCACTCAGTTCTCTCATCTGACATATATTCTTGTCACATTTGTATAAAATTTATATGATAATTGTTAAGTTTGATATAGAGGGATTTGTAATTACTGATACGTTTTAAGAAAGGGAAAGCCAACAAGAGTCGAATTGCTCAGCTTGGCTAAGAAGGTAAAGTGAAGCCATCACTGGGAGGAAATTCGTATCGCTGTAAAGTACAGAACTCATTGAAGGGGTTTGTAATGCGCACTTGACCCACATTTTGAATTGCATAGCATGAGTAAACTGGGACTAGAATTCCCCAAAGATATAAAATGGAATAGACAATAGCTTTCCTTATAAATAGGAAGGATGAGAGTAATGAAAAATTAATCTAGGAGTTTAAAATTATCTGCACTGTGAGTGATAAACAGTATCTGTCCGTGATGTGCATGCCTTTGTGTTTGTCTACGTTCTGAGCAACTTGACACCAGTCTTCCCTTACTTGTTGGCTCTGTCTCCAATTGATGAAAATGACATGGGAGGGAGCGGAGGATGGCAGTGAAGGGGCTACTAGAAACCTGTAATAATAGGAAATTGGTAACAGAAGAGTGAGCACTCATTTCCCAGCTCCTTAGTCCTGACATCTCTAAATGCCCTAAGATGTTAGAATCACCTGTTTTCCTAATTTTAACCTGAACACACTTTGTTGCATGGGTAGAGATGTTCATTTTCTGTCTACAAAGGACAAAGTCATTGAGATGTTTTGCCTTTTTTTAAAAACCTGGTTGGCATTATTCTTTTCGGCAGTATTGAGGTTTCCCGTAGAAGAGCTATCCTCCTCTGGCCACAGCTAAACTTTATTGATACTGAGTACAAGAACCAGTCTGGAACTGGTGGATGCAGGCCCTAGGCCCTGGAAAGGCAATCACTAAGTTCTGCTGGTTCTGTTCTCAGGAATTTCATCATTCTATGTCTCTTTCAAAGAGAAATTATTTTCAAGTCTGTGAGAAATTAGATAACAGATACCTACAGGTTGACAAGGGTTGACCTTCTATTTTTGAGACGGCCCACCTATAGCTTGGGAAATCCTTGTGAACTGAAAGAGATATTTCTTTTGTTTTTAAAATATTCTTCTATTTTTGAAATTATAATATAATTATATCATTTATCCCTTTCCTTTCTTCCATCCAATCTCTCACATGTGGCCCCTTGTTTCTTTCAAATTAATGGCCTCTTTTTTTAAATGTTATTACATATATGTTTGTGTCTAGTTCATATATGTGTGTTTATTACTAAATATATAAATGCAACTTTCTCAGTCTTCATAATGCTGCTTGGATGTACATATTTTCAGAGATGACCATTTGGTATCAGATAACCATTTGGTGTGCTCTTTCCTGGAAGGACTACTCTTTTGTTCACTCTTGCTCTTGCTCATTCTTGCTTGCTCTCTCTTTCTTTTGGGGTCAGTCTTGCTCTACTCACCCTCTTATTCCCAGCATTCCTTAGTTTCCAGTAGTTTTTTGTATAAGGCTGAGGACAACAGGACTCCCCCTTCTATGTTTGCATGTCTATTGTTGTCATCCATGTTCGGGTCTTGTGAATGTCATGGATGTAGTTTCTGACATTTCTAGAAGACACAATCTCACAGTCAACTCTTGGTTCCTTTGGGTCTTAAAATCTTTCTGCTACCCCTCTTCTGCCATGATCTCTAAGCCTGCAGGAATTGTGTTTTAGATGTACCCACTGGGACGAAGCTCTATAACTCTGTGTTTTGATTGATTGTGGCTTTCTGTAACAATATTTGTCTGTTGCAAAACGAAGTTTCCTTATCAATGGGAGAGAACTACACTTATCTGTGGGTATAAGAACAAATATTTAGAATGAAGTTAGGGATTATACTTGTTTAGCGAAATGTCTGTTGTAAGTTCTCCTCCAGGATCTATGACTTCAGTAGTCGTGGTTGGCTACATGTTTAGTACCAGGGATAATTTCTATTTTGTTGAATGTATGGTTAATGGTATAGTAAATTATACCATTGTAGAGAGTTGTTGGTTACTACTAAGGTAGTAATATATTACTACTACTAAGATGCTGCTTAGTGTTATCTTGCCATGCTGGCTACTGATATGTTTCACAGGCATCATAGCTAGGCAGAACTATTGGTTTCTTTCTTCTTTTGAAAACATGCATGAGGCCTTCTGGTATCATGAAAGCTAGTCATTCAGGAGGAAGCTTTCGAGTCAGATCCAGCTCAGGTCCTCTGGGCTCTGTGTCTGAAGTGCATGGTGTCTTAAGAGAGAAACTTATATTCTACTTCTGGGGGTCAATAAAGGACAATAGCAATAGCTTATAATGTTTGCAGAACCTCATGGACAACCATGAACAACAACTCAAAGGAAGACTTCTCCTGCCTGGTGTTGAGTTTTTGTGATATAGTCTATGACTTATATTAGGAGCATTGACAACTCAGATAGGAAATTTTCTAATAAGATGTAATTTTAGGGTTTTTTTTGTAGTGCCTCTTCTGGCAATTATGCTTTTGTTTCAGCTAATACATGATCTATCAATGAAGAAAATGGTGCTTAGTGAATCCTTCATGAAAAATTGATCAGGTTACTGTGGGTCCACAACAGAGTGAATACAATGAAATAAGCATGAGGATTTTTTACTATACCCCTTCTTTCTTTTACTAGTGTTGCTCAATAAACAGAACCTATAGTAGATTATAGTATACTATATATACTATATCTAGTATACTATACTACACTTTACCAGGAACTATACAACAACACTGTGATATAATATATTATACCAGGAATTACACTATACTATATACTATACTATACTTTATACTATACTATGCTACACTATACTATACCACACTAGATTATGAATTCCACTATACTCTACCATACTATATGATAAAGCATTCACTATGTTATACTATAGCATGCTAACTTTATCAGGAACTATATTATAGAGAGGCCTCAGTCTTTGTGTTCTTAGGTGCTCTATTCTGAGTTCTCTGATTTTGTTTCTCTTCTTTTAACTTATGCTGTTATTATGGCCTTAATTTTGCTTTCTCCAAACTCCTACGTTAAAACAATAATGCCTTATACCTGAGAATGTGAACATTGGGTCCTTGAAGAGGGAAAGTTAAATAAAACAATATGTTGGGCTCTAATTCAAAATGATTGGTCTCCTCTTCATAAAGAAAGATACAAGATACAAGATATGAGCAGAGAAAATGTCATGTGAAGACAGCAAGATTGTAGTCATCTGTGGCCATCAGGACAGAGGCCTAGAGATAAACTATAATTGCTAACACCCTGATCTCAGAACACTCAAAGAATATTTCTATTGGTTAAGCATTCTAGGCTGTGAAAACTTGTTATTGTAGCCTAGTAAATTAATACAATTATGTCAGAGTACACTAGCCCTGACCATAACCTTTGGAGGTACTCCCATATGAAAACTTAGTTTGTGTTATTTTGTTTCTTCTCTCTTTAACTTCAATGAGGTTATTCTTGGTTTAAGAAATGCCTTGTAGTGTTATATTAGAATTCAAGAACAAGCCAAGAAAGATCTCTGGAGATTCTAGGCATAGATTTGAGAATATTGTCTTTTTGTTCAAGTTTAAGGCCATAATCAGATCTTGCTATTATTACTTATGGTAGAAAATATTGACTAGATGGCCTTCTTTTTTTTTTAAGTCTGACTAATTTTCATAATTTGTATCTGATTATTAGAACCAATTGCCTGCCTCCTTAATCCTTTTATTAAATTTTAGGTTAAACCACATATTTCTCTGCCCTCTTAAACATACTAATGCACGTACACACACAAAATATATACAGCACATAAATTCCAATAACAATAAAATATTTAAGAATGGACAAAAGGAGACTCCATGAAGACAAAAGCAGTCCTCAATAGCTGTCCAGAACATTAATGATTGTTGAGAGCCAATGATGTATGAAGACATCAAAAATCTTTAATGATGGGGGCTCTAGAGATTTCTCCAGTGCCACCAAACTCGATACTCCATATTTTTAAAGGAGGGGTTGACCTAGATCATATCTAATTCTTTCATAAAAACATTACAAAGTAAAGAAAAGTAACTTAAAACCATGTGTGCAACTTTTAAGTGTCTATATTATGTAAATTTCTACTTTCTTACAACAGAGTTGAAATTCCAAGGTAAACTTTTTCTGATGTACTAACGGTCCCAGCCATTCTTCCTTGTAATCTATAATTAGCCTTTTAAATATGCTTTCTAAATCAAAATAGATGGGTGGAGATGGCCATGAACAGAAGAGTAGCACACATAGGCCATTTGAAGGGACATGGGGAATTTGCCAAGTAAGAGATGACTGTTATATAAGATGATGGCACTGAGTTTTTGGACCCTCTAATTACTTGCAAAAAAAAGTCAGGCATTCCAATTTTAATATTGAATCTCCTCATTTTAAAATATTACCAAGCAAACTATTCAGGGCAAATACCTGCTACCATTCTTCAGTATCCTCACAGTACCCAAGAAGAGTTGTGCTAACATTCCCTGACAGTGGGTTAGTGATGTTTATTGTTGGAAGCCTGTCATACTAGCTTCCAAACACTTTCTTTTCAGAGCCCAGCTGATAGATTATCCATGGCTCTACCCCCAGCCTTCTTATCAATTTTGTTTGTTTGTTTGGGGAAGATCTTAATATTTCATGAACATAGTTATTTTGGTAAATATATGTTAAGTTGTTTAAAACAGTATTTGGCACACAGCAAGTGTGATTTAAATGTCAGCTATTATTAGTAAAAGGTCTGTAAGATATTTTCTCTAAGAATTGTAAATTAATGTCCTAATTATTCTATCATGTTGTCCCAAAGAAAGATTACCCTTCATTTTCAAGAAATTCAAAAGCATTTGAACTCATCTTTAAAGTTCTTATGATATCCAGTAATAGCTCTACTTTATTTAAGGCTTTAACATGTAAAAAATCCAAAAAGAACCTTGCTAGTTGGCAAACTTATTTTTCCTACTTTTGCATGTATATTAAAAAGCCTGCACAGCTTCATTTCTTATCTAGGTTGCTCACAGCTGGGCTGACGGGGAATTTTACCTTTGCATCTGAGAGTACAAATGCATCCATCAATATTCTATTTCCCAAAGGCATGTAATACTCATGAATAATCACAACAATCACGGAAATGTTTAGAGGTTATAACCGAGCCATCCCTCTGCAACTGCTGTGAAGAAGTTCGTGTTAGAAAGTATGTAGCTTGATGATCACAGTCTAGTCCTTGCCCTACTTTTCCCATCTCAGACCCTGAGAGTTCAGTGTTTGGCTTTCTTCCTTCTCTTGCATTTATCTCCTTTTCCAGACTCCTATTGTTTCTATTGAGTGTCAAAATCTTTTCCATTGTTATGTGTTAGTTTCAAATCCTACTTTCTCCAGGAAAAATTTTCTGCTCCTTCGAAGTTATGATCATCCTGTGTTAGTCTTACTATTTTCTTCCTTGAAGTCATCAAATGTTTTAAGCCATTATTAGCATATATTAGTCATACATACTAATAGAGTTTCATTGTGACATTTTCATAAATTTCTATAGTATATTTTGACCATAGTCACCACATTATTTTTTCTTCCTCTTGATTCTTTGAAACTTCTTACAAGGCCTTATTATGCATCAATATGTATCTACTATAGCTCTCTACTCTGCCTTTGTGATGCTGTATAATAAGCAGATAGATTATCAAGCAGCATTTCACAATATAAACAAATCATCTCTGTGCCTTGATTTAGAATATTGGGATAACAGGACCTGCTTCTTTTAAGGCATAAAGTCCTCCTAGAGCCCTCAGTTGTAGTGCCATTTTCTAGGTTTTCCTTCAGTAACATCTGAACTGAACATAAAAATGATGTTCAATTGTAAAAGTAATTTTATTCGTGAAGGTTCAAGGAAGTATGAGATATAATCTTCAGCATGCAAGCCTGGACCTAGCGTGCTTCAGCCTCTGAGACTGAACTGAGATAAACTTACTCTGAACTCAACACTGACTAGCTGTCTTTTCAAGTACCACTTTTTCACATGCCTCCCTCCTCAATCTCTTCTTCTGATTCTCACGCTTCTCACCCAGCTTCTACCTCTGCTTCTATTTTCACTTCTATTCTCCGTGTTTTCTTGTTGCTTCCAGTCTGCTTCCACCTCTGCTTCTTTGTTGCTTCTTCGCCTTCCCCTTCCTCTCAGCTTCTACTGGCTTTTCTTTTTCTATCCTGAGAGTTGGGTTTAAAGGTTTGTGCCACCACTTCCCTTTGAGTTGGGTTTAGAGGCATGTGCTACTTTTGTCTTCTGAGTTGATTTAAAGGCCTGTGTTAAGTTGCCTTCAGATATTTTGCATTAATGAAGAGAATCCTATAATTCACTTCCCAAATGCCAGGCCAGTCAACCTTGGCTGCCACTAGGTGGAGGTCAGACTGAAAGACACGGGGTGTTCCTTATATCTCCACATTAGTTGGTAGGGAGAAACCACAGAATTCCCTTTCATTTAACGTTATCACAAACAGAGGACAGGATTAGTCTGACTAAACCCCTTTTACCCTAGAACAGCCATTTTGCTAGATTAGAGATCAAAGGTCTCTCACGCAGGCCTTTGAACGTGATACTTACCCCAGCAGCCATGCTGCCAGATCAAGGATCAAGCTCTACATTCAGTGAGCTCCTTATATCAAACTTATCTAATCAATTTGGCATGAAGTTTTCTTACTTTTGATCTCATAAAATTTTCCCTCTATTTAACTATATTCTCAGTAATATGTTGAATTCTTTGTTAGGTCATAATGTTTTACAGATTGTTTGAGGGGGGTGTTATGGTAAATCAGATCGTGAACTTTATCATTGCCATAATTTCTCATAGAAGGCTGCCATAGTTACTTTTCTATTCCCGTGATAAAACACCATGACCAAGGTAATGTATAAAAGAGTTTACTTGGGGTTTACAGTTTCAGAGGGTTAGAGTCCATGGTCCATGACCATCACAGCAGGGAGAATAGCAGAGGTAGGTAGGCATGGTGCTGGCAGTAGCTGAGAGCTCATATCTTGGGACACAAGCATTAGAGAGACAGAGAGGGAGAGAGAACAGGGAAAGAGGCGGGAAGACAGAGATACAGAGACAGAGACACAGAGAGACAGAGAGACAGAGACTTCGGGAATGGTGAGAATTTTTTGAAACCTTAAATCCAACTTCCAGTGACACATCTTCTCCAACAAGGCCACACTTCCTAATTCCCAAATGGTTTTCATATGAGCCCATGGGGACCATTCTCATTCAAACCACAAAGGCTGTGTACACCTTGACATCCACGTTACCCCTGGATGTCTGGGAAGATGCTTCCGGAGTATATTGATTGAAGAGTGACTTTCAAATGCTGTTGTTCTCTGAAGACTTATGTGAAGACAAGACTAAAGCCAGTGCTCCTACCTATCACGGTGAACTGATTTCCCTGTCTCCCCACTCCTGTGCTCACGGATTCCTGCTTGGTGAACTCCCCCATATGTGTTGTCTCTGGGTGACAACTAACAGTGATCCATTTAACATTTGAAAGTGTCCCAATTTATATATTAAATAATGATTGTCTCTCTGCTTTTTATGTCCTTGTATCTATTTTTGTAGAATATGAACTTAGTATGGGAGACACAGTTTGTAGCTGAATCGGAATGAAGAGCGGACTTACTCCTTAGAGCCGAAGCTCCTTTGATGCTACACTTAGTGGCATTTAATAAAGGGACCTCTAGGCAGAATATGTCATTGAATGACTCTACAAAGGATAGGATATGTGAAGTGTGTGTGAAGTGGTCAGATGATTGGTAGTTGTACAGATTGATGCTATTACCGGCAGAGCACAGAATCAGGGATTATCATTCATTATGTAAATGACACAATAACTTACAGCCTAGGAAACCAAAACGTCTTTGGATGTTTTAGTTAACATTGAGAGATACCTGAATAGAACATTCTGGTAGAATGAGGCTCTTCAGAAACTTTCTAACTCCTTGTAGACCCCTGAGTTCAAGTAAAGTATCTGAATGTTGCTTTTTAAGTGGACCCTATAATTGGCTTTGTTCAGATCATTTTGTTCATAATTAAGAGGATTCAAGGTTTAGTCCATTTTATCTCAGCTCCACATGGCAACATTTTAATATCACTTGTCTTTCCAACACTTTTTTTTCCTGCTTTATCTATACCAAAACACTGCAGAGGTTTCTCATGCTCTAGTCCCCGATGAAATTGTTAAAAGTAGCTAATATGAGACCTGTTTAGCATGCCGCTCTCACCTCTCCCCCTAAACACTTTAATAAAGGCTTATGTCCCATCAATGCAAAAGCATAGCCCTTACTTCAAATAAGAGAGCATTTGTTCTGAGTGAAATATAAATAACCATGGCCTGGGGACATGGATTCAGGGCACTCCAAATACCACCTTTCAATGTGGTAACAATTCTGTGAGGTTTTAATAGTTTCAGAACAATAATAGCAAAATTCTCAAATCAAATACGTTGGAGAAACATGAGGTAGGCAGGTTACAACAATGTAGGGAAATGTGTGCTCTAGTCAGATGCTGTCTGATGATATTCCTAGCATTTGGGTTGGTGGAGTCTAAGGGCTGCTAGTAGGTTTAGGTCAGACACAGAAGTTATGTCAAAGAATTTGGCTTTCACATCTGTTAACACTCTAATACCCCACAATTACTGAAGTTCGAGTCAGTCAATCATCCTTGTATAATCTGCATAGGTATAGCATTTTTTTTCTGGGAAGTTCAGTTCAGAGTCCACATATTCCTCTTCTTTCTTCTGCCTCCTTGAGTGATCCAAGTGTTTCCTTATGTGGCCGCTCTTTTTATAAACCCCAAATCCTCTCTTTTCAATGACATTTGTCTCCTGCTGACATTTGTATACATTATTAGATCCCAACAATAATAAGACCTATATTTGAAAGTGTAAGTATTAATGCTATTGTTATATTAATGGTGGTATTGTCATATTAATAGTGGTAGAATTTAAAATTGATTCAATGATCTTATTGCTTAAAGTATACACATTAATATTCTCATATTTATCATCAGAAAATTGCAAGAGATAAAAGGCAGATTTATATTATAGATTTAAACATATTACATGAGCAAATTAGTCTTTTGATATTATGCATTCCTTGCTTTTAAAATAAAACAAAGTATCACAAGGTTGATAAAATATGATTATTAGAAGTTAAAAATTGCAATGTATATGAAAGGGTTTTGAAGTATTTTTATGCTACATGGAGAAATTAGGGAGCCATTTTGGCAAAGACAAAAGCATCTTACTCTATCAATTAAGAAATATAAATCTTTATTATTTAATGCATTAAGAAGAGTGAAACAAAGTTAATACAAGGACCACATCTAGAGAAATAAATGCTGAACTACAAATGAACAGTGTATGTAATGAATTATGCATGATTTAAAATTAGTTAATGAAATAGATTCATATTAAATGATAATGAAGGATGTCTGGTCCTAGTTTTGAGTTTGATATTGAAATAAATCACTGTGCTAGAGTTCCCAGAGATAGCACCACAATGTAAATCTTTCTGGATCTTATTCAAAGCATCCTCCCTAATGAGTAGGGAGGAAGGAGGTTGTTGGCAGTGTTGCAACATGCCATGTAGAAGGTAGGCTTTAGGTGGCAAGAGATCAAACAGTATCATCCAGAGTAGTTCAGTCTCCGTAGGACCTCACACAGCCTGACAAGCATCCCATTTTCTCCTTGGATGATCTGTGCTCTTTATAGCTAAAGCTATTCTACTTTATCATCATTTCCTTAGGAATCTGACATTTTGGCCTGAAGGTTTCCTATGGTATATAGCCACTTAGACCTGCTGGTGGTAATATGGTTTTGGTCAGTCCTAAAGGTGCTAGGAAGAATTCTTTGACATTCTCCCCCACTCTCTGTCTCCATCTCCCTCTTTCTCTCTCTGTTTCTCTCTCTGTCTATGCCCCCCCTTCTTTGTGGCTGAATCCTGCTTTCAGGCTTGATCATCATAGAGAAACATCTAGTTTTTAAATGTACTCAGTAAACATCAGGGGTTTGATGTCTATTATCTATTTGGATACTCATGATTATCCTTTGAGTTCGGTTTACCCTTCAGAATTTATTAATCAGGATGACATATAGAAGACAATGATCTGGTCAAGGTCTTATAACTACTAACGATTAAGGTAGAATGTGAGATGTGATCTGACTTATTCACGGGCTTGTAGAACTAAACAGCAACGTTCTTCAGACATTTGCCTGATCACAAGGAACCATGAGAAGAACAGAAGTAAATGCAGCAGATACACTTGTCACCACTGTGAGGAAGAATGATAACTGATTTTCTTAAAGACATTTCACATGTATGAATGTTTTGCCTACATATGTGTATAGGTATCACATTTGTACCTGATACATACAAGCATTAGAAGAGTACACTGAATTGACTAGAACTAGAATTACAGATGGTTGTGAGCCACTATGTGGGTGTTAGGAATTGAACTCCTATCCTCTGCAAGAGCAACAAGTGATTTTCACCACTGAGCTGTCTCTCTGGCCCCTAAATCTTTAATTTTACACATTGCATGTGCTGTATTCATTTGGCTCCGTGCATTGATATTTAGATGTCATCCCTTTTTCAAGTCATTTTTATTTATCATTTATTTGTTTCTTTTTAAAAATGATTTTATTTCATGTGCATTGGTAGTTTGTTTACATGTATATCTGTGTGAGGGTCGGTTTTCCTGGAACAAGAGTTACACGCAATTGTGATTTGCCATGTGGGTGTTGGGAATTGAACCTGGGTCCTCTGGAAGAGGACCAGTGCTCTTAACCACCAAGCCACCTTTCCCACCCTCAAGTATTTGTTTATTATTTTGGTGTTTGTGTGTATATGATGTGTCTGTGAGTATGCACACATGTGGAAGTGGCAGGACAACTCTCAAGAGTCCATTCACTTTTACCTTAATGGGTTCCTGGAATTGAACTCAGCCCATCGGTCTTGAACACAGATATGCTTTTATATGTTCAACACTCTTGCCATCCCCTAGATAACTTTCTAGATCTTTTTGGATCCTAAAAGAAGTGACAACAGCATCAACAAAATCACTCCGATACCAATAAGTCACAAGGAACTTCTGTGAGAAGGACTAGTGCCTCAAACTCATCAGAGTTTTTGATTGTTTCTTGCAACTGTTGCTTCTATGCCCAAAACTTTCACTCAGATCATAATTCAGGGACTTCTCAGTTATATCTTCTGACCTTCTACTAGCCCTGAGTTCAATGTATTTACCTAGTCTCCTATATGAAGTTTTGGTCTGTAAGTAGAATACCTATAATACCAATTATCTTTACCATATGTTTGACACTTAATATTTAGGGAAGGGCATTGCTAGCTAGTCCATTACTGTCTGTGCATTATGTCCTATGAACACTCTGAGGCCAGGGTTAGCTCCTGTTCCTTCCCACCCACAATGACGTTCTAATGATTCTACACATGTATCTATAATGAATTTTGCTCATATTTACCCCAGAACTACTTCCCTCTTATAGCCTACTTATATTTCTTCTGGAATCCTTCTTTTCAACATATTCTCTTATGACTTCCAATGCCTTTTCATTCCTTTAACCCACTGAGTTTAATTGGAATTTCTTGCATGTCCATTGTGGTGGACATTATGAATCACAGGTGATTTATCAGTGGTTATGTCATTGAAGAAAACCAATTCCTCTCTCATAGGAGCTATTAACTGTCAAGAGCTCTTTCGATAGGTTTGGTGTCACTCCCCAACCCATACTGGAAGGTTGATGGACTTGACTTTGTTCAAACTTTGTGTGGCAACCAGAGCCATTGTTAGTTCATGTGTACAGCAGCTACATTGTGTCCAGAAGGCAGTGTTTCACAACATTTCTCCCCTTCGTCTAGCTGTTATACTCTTTGTACTCTCTATTGTGATGTTCTCTGCATGGGTGGGATGTGATATCAATGTCCTGTTTAGAGCTGAGCACTCAGTAGTTGCTTATTCTCAGGAGTCTGACTCACTATAAATTTCTATATTAACTGTTGCTCACTGTGAGGCTTCTCTGACCAGGGATGAGATCAGGTCTAATCTACGGGTTTAAACACAAATATTTGTATTGCAGTTTGAAGACATGCCCATTTATTATAAGCAACAATAGGAAGTTCCTCATTATGGTCTATGATCTCCCCAGTCATGGATTCTTACAAGGCTTACAGTACTCAGTATGAATTCCTCCTGTGGAGGAGCCTCAAGTCCAATCCAAAAGTGGTTGGCTATCCTTACAACATTGATAATACTATTGAACCAGGGGACACATTTTGTCTGGAAGAAAGTATCATATCACCCAGGGTACAACCCTGAGCAAATGTCCTTGATAAGTTTTCTCCCCGAGTAGGATGAATCTTTCCTTCTATCACTATGGAAGCCAGCTAGCAGGGAGGAATTTTTGTTTATCCTTCCCTCCATCCACTCCTCTCCCACTCTCCCAGTACCTGCTTAAACCCATCCAATCCCAGTAAGTCCTCCTGCATTTTCATATCACATGTGTTCTATTTTTCTTCTCTACATTTAATGTCTCTGTCTCTCTCTCCCTGTCTCAGGTGCCCTTCCCTGTTACTTTTGTATTTCCAACATATGATGTCATGCTTGGTGATAGGTGATCTATATGCACTGATAACTTTGGTTAATTTGAAACCCAGTGGGGGAGATTTAAGGGATTCTGTAAGTTCATCAGTTGATGTATGTCTAACTGTTTACTGCTGATCTGACATAGAAACAAGTTTTACATTAGGGTCAGTACAATTCCCAGCACAAATGTATGAGTGATGGAAATGAAGGTAGCTTTTTCTATTGACTCTCAACAAACAAAAAAAACTTGTATTTTTATCACAGAAGTTGATGAAAGTAGAATAAAGGAATGAAAACAATATATGTGTTTGATGACCAGAAAATCTCTGCTTTGTGAGTTCCCCTCTTCTTAAGTGTTCAATATGTTACATCTCCTGGGGATTAAGCAAAGTGCTTTTTATGCATGTGCTTAAGTGCTAGATAGTCTGAAAATCAGTGTTTAGTATATAGTGAGTGCTTTTAGTTCTTCATTGTTTATATAAACAAAAGCATCTAAGGAGCAAATGTTTTGACTTTTCCACTTTCTGCCTATTTTGAAAAAATTAATCAGGCTTCTTGAAGATTGTGCTAGAAACCCAATCAAACTCATGTTACTATAATTAAAAATATTAACCAAATTATAATTACTAGTTTTTCCCATTAGGGCAATGAAGTCAGCGAAATGTCTATCTTGAAAACCTTGACCCTGTTGTTTAATTGTTCTCTTGGTTTAGCATATAGCAATAGATTATTTCCACAAGGCTTTGTGAATGAGATCTAGTGAGATAGAAGTTAGGTTTTCTCCTTTACTTTATGACTATGTTGACTGTGTGCTTTTTCCCCTCAAAATGTCTCACAAACATCTATTAACAGATTCCCTATTATGCCCTGGTGAAAGAATGTAATTGACATAATTTAAAATTTAATGGAAGAGAAATACTGACTATACCCCTATTTCTGTTACCTCTTCGTACTTTTCAGTTATAAATCCATTTTCCATGCATTATTTCTGGAATCACACATTGTGAAACTTTATGATTTCATCTTAGGGTGACGATTTTTTTAAAGATGCTATATTAGAAACATCTGAAAAATGCCTCTGAGAATAATGTGTTTCATACAGCATGTGTAGTATTAATTCTTGAAAATGCAACCTTAAAATCTATTAGATTTGTCACACAGGGATGAAAATGTTTACCCTGGAAATGTTGAGTGCCATCAAAGCGAACATATTCAGAAGCTGAGCCACCGTCATTACTTTAGCTGTGTAAATGTCCTCTCCTGCCTGACGTCAGCTTTCATCATGTCACTGATACATGGTGTGGTGGTTTGAATGAGATGCCCCCATAGTCTGGATGTTTGACTATTTAGTCCCTAGTTGGTGATGCTTTTTGGGGAGGGATAGGAGGTATGGTCTTATTGGAGGAAGTATGGTTATTAGGGGTAGGTGTTGAGGTTTCAATAGCCACATGCCATTCCCAATTTGGCCTCTGTTCCCTGCTTGATTTGGGATGTGAGCTCTCAGCTGTTCCTGCTGCTACACCTCTGCTTGATCATAGTGGACTTTCCCCCCCTGGAACTATAAGCCCAAACACCCCTTTCCTGTCTAAATTGCCTTGGCATGGTGTTTTATCACAGCATCAGGCAGTAACTAGTATGTATTAGTAAGTCAATGGCAACCTTAGGTTTTGCTTTGCTTCGTTTGGAAGTTAGCATTTTGTTTGACTAATTTTTACGCTAATACACATGCCTAATACTTCAGAGGAGCATGACTGTGAAGTCAGCTTTGATCTTTACTCCAGGCTTGACCTTCTCGGGTCTTTATCTTTCATCTTTCTATATTCCAGCTGGTCTCAACCTAATCTGGTCCTCTGTTGACTTTCCCCCAGCTCTCCTTGCAGGCTTGCTCACATTTTGCATGCCATTCAACATTCAACACACATTTGAAATGTCATGTCTCCCCTGAAGTGCTTTCTAGAGGACAGTATGTATAATAAAAACTATCTTCTTAACAATTTCTTTGTTTGTGTGTATTTCACATAGACAAAAACACTAACTAAAACAAATGCCATCACCATATCAAGTATGTGATGACAGCGCATAGTTTAAAATGGTGGCTGTCTTTAGAGTTCAGGTTAAAGATGTCAGAAGCACCAGAGTATGGATAATTGATTTCTGATTGTGAGAATCAGAAAGCACTTCAGGGGACCACTTCCAGACTTTATAAGATACTAGTCATTATTTTACATGGAGGCAAGAAAAGGACCAGTCATGACTTACACAAGGAATCCTACGTGTTCAGTGCCTCTTTTCCTTTCTTTCCTTTTCTTTTTCGTATTAGAAGAGGGCCAAAACAAAACAAAACAAAGCAAAACAACAAGGCTTTCATCAACATTTTAATATATTCTAGAAAAATATTCCCATTGTTGTAACTTTTTCTAATATACAGAGCTCAAGTATTTGAAGTCAGAATTATGTTTATTATTGAACTCAGGTATGGTGTGACCTGTAAGAGGGAAAGGACTCTGTCACTTGTTTCATAAAATTTCTTCTTCTTATGTGTGTATGCTCATATGTGTATCCTTATATATATACATGGAGGAAGGCATTTTGTGGTGCCTGTTTTCTCCATTCATGTTTATATTTATTTGGGTTCTGAGGATTGAACTTATGTCTTAGAGTTTCTATTGCCAGCCCCTTTTCCCATTGAGCAACTGCGCAAGTTTCATTCACTGTTCTGATCATAGGCTTCTTTTATGGAATAGGTGCAATTATATGCCTTGAATAAAGAGAGAGGCATATGTAGTTACCTCAAGGAACAGACTGTGTTGAATCACAAGCAGCAAGCAACGCAAGGAAGGATATATTGTTTAACATGCAATTTCAGAAGCTGGACAAAAGGGGTATGGAAGAGAAAAAGATGCACATTTGCAGCAAAAGTGAACAGAAATATCCTCATCTTCAAAACCCCTCTTATAATCCAGTGGAGTTGATGGAGGTCTGCTTGACGTGGCCCTCAATGGTTTGGGGGCATTTGACTCAACCTCAGCGTACCATTGGGTTCTGCCAGGCAAGCAGTCCTGCTGGAGCTGCTTCCCAGCTATCCAGATCTCTCCTTCTCATTCATGAGTTTGATTATAATGTTAATAACAGCCCCTACTAAACCAAAATAATATACTGGTCTGTAAACAAGGCACTCAAATAGCAAATAAATGTATTTAGTAAGATATTAGTACTTTGAATCAGAAGGACATGTTAAAATATAACTGTACTGCCCCTTTGAAAAAGAAGTTGGTTTTGTTATTTTATTTACCTATTAGATTCTACTGCAGGCCATTTTATATTTTGACAGTTCTATAGTGAAAATGTATTCTACTTAGGACTGCAGACTGGTACTAAATTTTCAGATAATGGAATAAAACTGCTTGGAAAACATATGCTTAAGTCAAGTTCAGTTTATCCAGATTGCTTTAGAAGGGACTTTTCTTCAAAAGGAAACAGTGCGATTCTATAGAAGAGTCAAGTGTATTTTTATTATTGTTGTTTTGTTCTGCTTTTGGAGGAGGGATTTAAAACAATGATTTTCCCTATAGAAAGAAAGTGTGTCAAACAAAATGAGAAACTAAAGACTGGAAGCCTGTTGTTTTCCTGCACGATTTCAGGTTGGGGAGCAGAGTGACCTTCAGGCAATGTGCCTCCTTTAACACAGGCCTCCCACTGGCTTTTGGGAAGGTCCCAAGAATGCACAAAGTATGTTGCTTCTCAGATCCCAGCTCTCACAGGGATCTGTATGGGGACAGCCAGTGCAAACCTAGAGGGCTCCTGAGGCGATGCTTTTAAGGTGCTGATGGATTCAATATCCTAGCAGGATGCTGAGGGCAGGGCAGGGGGCTTAGATGCTGGCCTCTCCCTCCCTCATCTACTACATAGTAGATTTTTGGTCTTGGTTTTAACATCTTTCAAATTTGAGAAGCAAGCCTTTACCGTCAGTTCTTTAATCTATTTTCACTCAAAAAGGACCTGCAAAATGTGACTAGAATGTCCTCTTACCAGTTCTATGATGAAATGAAAGGTCAGCTTTAGTGTATACGATCCTTGTCTCTTATTCTAATTTTTTTTCTTCCGATGTTAAAGTCTTGCCCTGAAATTTAACAACTCTGATTTTCATGAACCTGTGACAGCCAAATGTTATCACTTACTGACAGGCCGTGATGACTATAAATTGAGTAAGTTGAAATTAGTTTAAAAATAAATTTATTTGACAATGAATCTATAAGTATGGTACAAGTGACTAAGATGTCTAGTCACTATGCTTGATTTTACAGACATGGGGATTCTTCTGAGTGAGGACTGGGAAGAAAGTGATGAAATAATAAGTTGATAACATCTGGAAATTTACTATGAACTTCTTTCTCTGAAACCATACCTAGATTCTCAGTGCTTTGAAAAGTACCACTAGAGTCAAACTAAGCTGGCTAGTTAAAACAGAAATGAAGCCTCAATGTTTATAGTGTTAGATAGTATTTAAAAATATGACTGATAATGTCTGAGTTGATATATTTAACTTTAGTTCACTGTTTTAGCCACTGGTAACGATGAGTTTTCAGTCTGAGGAATAGTTTTGATGTGGCTAATTGCATTGGCAAACTTCCCTGCTTTTAGATATGGTGCTCTTATTTGATGCTTTATTAATCTTTACTGTGTGCAGATGACCTTGATAAGTATTTGATAGTTGCATGTGGCATGGGAGAAGGCATTGACAAGTTAAATATGCAAATACAGTAGATTCCATAGTAATTAGTGATAGTGTGTGACTAAGAGAGGAACAATATACCTTACAAATTAATTTGAGAACAAAACAGGGACAATATACTTTGCAAATTAAGGTTTCTATTTGCAATTAAGAATAAGTTCCTGTTTCTTAGATCTGATGTAACCTGCAAAACGTTTTTTCAACTTACACTAAACTTGTGACCCCATTTACATGAGGTATATCCTTTGTTCTTTCTCTTTCATTGTATTTTTCTAACAATGTCTAACAGCCAACTATCCCACCCCTGTAAACACTTTATCTGTCCTATAAAAGGAACCTCAAGAGGCCAGCAGGAGCTGCTCTCTAAAATCCAGATTTAGGGATAGACAATCAGCTGGTCTGTCTTGGGTGCACATCTAAAATAAAGCTTGCTTTAATCAGACAATCACGGATTTGGCCTTTCTCTTTGCAGTTCTCAGGTTTAACAGTAGGTGCAACAAAGGCACTGACACACAACTCTCAAGAAGTCATGAGATCTAGTTTTTGCTTAGAGTATTGATACGATATGGAACAGAATAGCAAGCAAGGTTTCTACAGAGGCTTCATGTCACAGCAAAACTTAGAAAAAACAGAGAGCCTGCACATATTTCAGCAAAATTTGTTGAAGATATTCCTTGAATTCTTAGCTACTCAAGAGGAAGAAGCTAATTGGTAAGGTGAAACAGTAATATGAAAGACAGATAAAACATAAAATTGCTAAGCTGTGTTGGTTGGCTCAAGCAAGCTCTGAGTGAGTCATGTCAGGTGCATCAGTGATGGACTCTATGGTTTTCTGCAAAAAAGCTTCCCAAGCACATATGTCACATCCTAGGAAAACCTGGCCATCATAGCTTATGAAACAGAAAAGAGGATGTTTTTGTCTCTGGACAAATGCTAGAAGACAGAATGTTAAATGTTCTCAGTACCGATGTTAACTATGGGTGGCAAGCTCCTGCTGATTCACCAGATTCATTACTCTACAATTTGTATGTACTTCAGGTATCATGTAGAAGGAGAAAGCATATGATTTAAATCTGTGAAGTAAAAAAATAAATTTAAAAACAGTGGGAAGAAGATAGGCTATTCCTTGCTTTGTCAATTTTTGGCCGGCTTTTGTTAGCTAATCCAGTCTATAAGAACTTGGACATCTTTCAAGGTCAGAGTTGGAGTATGAACACACACTCCTTACAGAGCAAAGAGCAGAAAGGTATACATCCACCGGTGGTGCCAAAGTAGTTCCTGGAATTCTCAGACAACATAGGCTATTCTGAGTTTATGTGAATGGGTCTAGGCTAATTGAAACAAGCCTGTGTATATTTAGTCCCCTTCTAAATTCCTTTTCTGAAAGTCTGGGTGTAAATCAGTCTTACCTGAATCCACTGAGTTCTCTTTCAGAACTTGCTGTCCTCTGCCTTACAGAGCATGAGCTGTGCATAAGAGCTAAGGGAAGAGATCTCCCCTGCTAGGAACAGTGAAAGAAATGTTGACAGCGCCTAGGGAAAAGACACTTCATTCTGGAAAGCCCAAAGCAGGAACAGAGGGCAAGCTGCTGCCAAGGTCAATGGGACCAAGAGTGAGGGGAGAAATAGTGGGTACATATCTGACCAGGAAAGACTCTGCTAGGAAAGTCATCTTGGGCCCTTGAATACTTCAGAGAAGATAGTATATAACAGCTAAAAGGCAGTAAGGCATGATAGCTATATTAAATTATATTGAAGCAAATCAGGAAAAGAAGAGAAGCATTTTATATAGTGGTTTAAAGAATGTAAAGTGTTCAGACTGGGAACTGTGACTGGCAATCACAGCATTATGAGAGAGCTCTTAAGACTAATAAGACAATGGGCACCTGCTTGGCCAAATGATGAAGAATTTCTGTAACAGAGTAAAAGATCACTGAAAGCATTTGAGAATTTTATTCTTTAAGCTCTCTGTGATGAGTTGAATGAGAAATTTCCCCATAGCCTTGGACAACTGAGTACTTGATTCCCAGCTGATGGCTTGGGGGAAATCTAGGAGGAGTGGCTTTGTTGCAGGAAGTATGTCACTACAGAAGCTTTGAGAGTTTAAAAACTCTGCCCCGTTTCCAGTTTGCTTTCCCTACCTTGTGCTGTGGTTAAAGGTGTGATCTCTTAGCTCTCTGTTCCTGCTGCCATGCCTGCTGCCTGTTGCCATGATGAACTCTATCCCTCTGGAACCCTAAGCCCAAGTAGGCCTCCTCTGCTGTTAGTTAGTCAGTGTTTTATCGCAACAACAGAAAGCTAACTGATGTGCCCTCTCCCAGAATTTCCAGGAAATTACAGATTTGTCTTAAATTATTCATGTTGATGTAAAGTTACTATTAACACTCTAATATATTTTCTTCTTTTTAAAAATGCGTATTTTAGTTCTTTCCTTGGTATTCTAACATGCAAGTAATTTGAATTCTCCACCCTTCCAGTCACCCACATTGTAGCATTCATTTTTTTACATTACTTCAATTGTCTGTAAATTATTGGTTTAGGTGATCATATTGTATCTCATGAATGGAAAAAAATTATGTAGCTGCTGTTCTTTATACTTATATTATTGTTATTTATATATATAATATATATATTTATATTTATTATTTTTATTTTATTCTGTTATCATTAATGACATGATAAATATCTCTGGTTAACTTGGAGTTACATTTGGAATTATTTTCTTAGATATGATTTCTTGACATAGAAAATATTCGATCTAAAAATCTGTTAGAGAGGCTCTCGGTTTACATGACAATTCACATACTTTATTTTTCTTTAGAGACATCTTTTCACAGATGTTTACAGGAAGCTGTATCTCTTTCTCTCTTTAACTTTATTGAATATTTAAATTTCAAAGACTTTGTTACTTAATAGGAGAAAAATGCTATTATCCCTTTTGAAGTATTGTCTTTGAACATTTTTCATAGCTCCAGCATACACTTATAAATATATATTCTTCTCAGGGAATGACTCAATCAGGGCCTAGTTCTATGACTCAGGTACTATGGATTCAGACAGCACAGCAAAATGTAGCAGAGACAGGGTGAAGAACAAATTCACCATGTTTACAAAGCTAGCCAGCTTTTTGAGTCCCATCTTAGTCTAGTATACATATCTGTTGACAGCATTTTAAGCAGAGCCAAGGCCATTGTCTTATGAGTTGGTGTTGCCTAACTTTAGTCCCCACTTTGCAAATTTATGTAAATACCTTCAGAGAAAAGAAACATGGGTCTTCAGAGGGTTAGATCTTCCCTTAAGGTGGAAGATTGCATATTGTCTGATATTCAGGGAGCTGCAAAGCTTTTGAGGTACATTGATGAATTGTTATACAGTTTTGAATGTACTGTAATAAAAGATTTATGCAAGAATGCAAGCTGTAAAATAAGAAGGGCTATCATTTACTTCTCAATTCTAAAGATAGTTCTGGGTAGATTCGATTGTTCTTATGGATGCTTTTGCAGTTTCTGTTTAATTTTTTTTTTTTTTTTTTTATCTTCAAGGAGTCTATCTTCCCATGTGTGCTCATGATGGCAATGACACCTTATGTTTAGATTTATTTACATTTTAAAAAAAAATTTAGCTTATTTATTTTTATAGTAATTGAACTTGTTTGAGGTGGGTTTTTTTTCCTTTTTTTAAAATTTATTTTTGCAGTGTGTAAACTGAGGAATAAGATGGATCTTTCTCCTAAAGTAGCTCAAAATATCATCAGAATGCTTGGTTGAAATTTTCTTTCAATACTCTGTCAAGTTTTAATAGCTTTAATTTTATGTTATTTCTTCCATTGATAATTGTATGAAAGGAATACCAGCTTCATTGTGTCACTCTTAGAGCCAAATTTACTCTCTTTAAGACCAGCTTCTATGTATGTCTCTTAATCTAAAAGTTAGTATGAGCTGTTTAAAGTCTGTAACTTTCAAATATTAATTTAATAAAAAACATTAAGAGCATATTTATTTATAAGTTTGAAAGAATACCCTTTGGCAAACAGTCTTGAAATATTAAAATATGATTGATATTCTAAAAAATCCTTTTGCTCATTCATGCTTATAAAAAGTGAAAACAGTAACACATTTCAATGCTTCCAGGGTATATTATTAAATTACTGCTCTAATTATTGTTGACATAAACAAACTAGAAGCACATACTGAAGCATACACATTTATAAAGTGCACTGACTTCTCTTATTTCTCCTGAGCATTCCAAAATAAGAACATGAATAAGGTTCCTGGTTTTCTCCATGCTTGGAGGCATGAAAATAAAAGAAAAACATATGTTCACACAAACTGTAGTTTTCTTTTCTTTATTTATTTATTTACTTATTTATTTATTTTTGTTTTCTCAAGACCGAGTTTGTCTGTTGTAATTCTGGCTAACCTGGAATTCACTCTGTACACTAGGCTGGCCTTGAACTCACAGAGATCTTCCTGCCTCTGTCTCAGGAGTGCTGGAATTAAAGGTGTGTGCCACCACTGCCTAGCCACAAACTGTATTTTAACCAAATTATTTTAGCTGTTCTAATATCAGGAAGGAATGGTTCTGTTGCCTGTATATGCCTCTCTCTATATATGGTGGCATATACCTCTAATCTCAGCACTCAGGAGACATAGGCAGGTAGATCACTGTGAGCTCAAGGCCAGCCTGGTCTACATAGTGTGTTTCAGGTTAGTCAGGGCTGCAAAGAAAGACCCATTCTCATGACAAAACAAGTAAAACAGAACAAAACAAACAGTGCTTCTACCATTTAGTTTTAGGTTCAGCGCGAGATGCTTTTCCTGGATTTCTCATGATTTTTAACAAGTGCGAGGTGTTACTCAGAAATCATTTGTTTTGTAATGTTAAACAAAGGAGTACTAAAGAAAGGAAGATTAATATAGATACTTAAAAAACATAACGGATTGCTTTTTTTTTTGACAAAAAGAAAGAGATTTATTAATGCTTCTGTGATTTAAAAGCTAAAGGAGGGAAACAATGACCGACATTCCAGGGTAGGCCAGGCACTAGAATCTGGACAGTCAGGAGAGAACTTTTAATGTTATTTTGCTCTTCTCACAGATTAATGCCTAACCTAGTCCTCAACAGAGAGAATCCGTTTGACAGCTGAAGGGACCAGATACAGAGACCCAGGGCCAAACAAAATGCAGAGCTTGGGGAACCCCACAGAAGAAGTGGAGGAGGGATTGCTGGGATGTAATGAGCTTTGTAAACGGCTGTAACTGGACTTGGATATTGTTTTATGTACAAGAAAAGACTTCATAACCAAGACTATTGGCTCAGGAGTTTTGATTGCCGTCAGATAACTGGCACACGTACTTATTCGCCCCTGTGCATAGGCAGGAGGGCTAGTGACATGGGACTAGAGGGGTGCAGAACACCAGGAGAACAAACCCCATAATGTCAACTGACCAGCACTCTTAAGGGCTCACAGAGCCTGGAGCAGCAGACATGGAACCTGCTAGGTCTCCCAAATATGTCTTGAGTTTCCCTGGCCTGGTGCTCTTACAGTGTGGTGCCCTGTAGAGGGCGCTGTAATTGTTTTGCTGTCATCCCAGAAAGCAAACAAAACTAGGCCTCTCCCTCTTGTGTTGATAAATGAGGGTTCTGTCCAAGTCCCAGCCCCCTCCAGAGGGCCAGCTGAGATTGGCAGAATTCCTTACCTGTCTTAACCAATGCATCATTCGTAGGTATTGGAAGACCTATGCTCCCTGAACCTCCAATAAATACACCCGAACCCTTGCAATAAAATGAATTTTAACCCCGCCCCCCTGATGGTGCTCCTGGAATTCAGTGTGTTCCGCTGTGCTAACTCTTAAGGTTCCCTGACCAAGAACCCCTCCCTGGAAGTATCAGACCCACACCCTTCCTGTTTCCTTCTCGCCACTGGGCAGGTGGTCCAGCTGCTTGGGTAGGGGAGAAATGAGGCTTGCCATAGACAGACTAGGCCCACTGTGGACTGAGGGAGAGAGAGAAACAACCGACATTACAGAACTCATACAGACTAAAATAGGGATGTGTGTCCTTGAACCTCTTGCCCATCCTTAAGTACATTATCCTCCTACTGGGTTTCATAGTCTAACATTGAAGTAGGGAATCATGCCTGACCCTGTTCCATCTGGTTGTGCCATGTTTGAGCAGTAACCTTGGGAAGACTGCTCTTTCTTGGAGACAGTCAGGGTGGGAATGGGTAGATGGGGGGTAGATCTGGGGCATAGGGAAGATGGTGGGGAGCAAGGAGGAATGAAGGAAGGGGTGGAAGGGTGTTGGAATATATTATATGAAAGAAGGAAAATTCTAATAAAAGAAGATAAATTCTTTCTATTGAGGCCAACAGTCCTGACATGATAATAAACTTTTAAAAGTTATAATTTAACAAAGCACAAAGCTGTACAATATTCTATACAACAATCTTAAATTCAAAAGGACTGTATTTTAGGTAGCTTTAGTTGTTTCACGATTTGACAAAGAATCTAGTAGAGTTCATGGTGGATGTGGGGTTAAGTGACATCGTCATAATACCGTACCTTAGATATTTGTCTGCCTTTTGTTTCAGATTTTTAATCTAAGTTTAGTTTAGTTTGAAAGTTCTATCAGGAAACATAGAATTATTATTATTATTATTATTATTAGTTTTTGAGACAAGGTTTCTATGTTGTAACTCTGGTTGTCCTGGAACTCACTGTGTAGACCAGGCTGACCTTGAACTCACAGAGACTCACCTGCCTCTTCCTCCAGAGTGCTGGGATTAAAGGCACGTGCCACCACCACCCAGCTTTAAAAAAATTTTTTTTAATGATTTTATGTGTCTGTGTGAGGGTGTCAGGTTCCCTGGAACTGAAGTTACAGACAGTGAGCTACGATGTGGGTGCTGGGAATTGAACCCAGGTCCTCTGAAAGGGCAACCAGTGTTCTTAACCACTGAGCCACCTCTCCAGCCTGAAATCTTTTTTTTATTTAATGTTAATATTTTAATCTGAATTTTTAAGAGAGTCATTTTAAGAGAAGTTGGCTGCCCTGACCCCTTGGTGAGTACAGTGTGGCTTCTGTGGAGAAGTTAGAATGTGAGCTGAAGAATTTCCCTCTAAGGACCAGGAGACAGTGTTGCTGAATCAGAATGCTATAGAGAATGAGATCTCACAGACATTCTCAGGCAATGGTTATATAGATGAGAATGGGGTTGCAAATGCCTGTCTTAGAGAACAAGGCATTCTTATTGTTTGTTACAGTTATGAAGCTTTGTATGGGTTCCATTTCCAAAAAATATCCACAGACTTTCAAAGTGAAAGTAAAAAATTAAACATGTTACGGAAGTGTGAAAAATGTGAAAATGTCAGTGCCTTAGTTATGGTATCTAGGTTATTAGTTCATCTTGAGGAATACATGCGATACTATAATGTATACATTTGAAGCAAGGAATGAAACAAGACAGAAGTAGTGACTTCTAGATCAAAATTTAGGACATATACAGCACAATTTTTGCAATTTTTAGCCATATAGAATCTCACCATGATCAGTTTCATGAGGTCCTTTTGTCAGGAAAACTCCATGTTCTTAAATAAATTCTTTAAAAAATCTCAGGTACCTGGTCCCACTGGGAAAAATCCAGTATGCAAATTGACATAGGAATCATCTTGCAGTTCAGGGAAGTAGTTTTAAGTTACACTATTATCTATCTCACTTGGTACTATATTCCTTTTATTTTGTTTTTGTTTACTACAATTTATATATTTATTGTGTGCGTGTTGGGAGGAAGAGCATACATGTGGAGATCAGAGGACAACTTGTAGGGAGTCGGTTCTCTCTTCCCACTGTGTGGGTCAGATCAGCTGAGATTGTCAGGCTTGGTACCAGAAGCCTCTCCTGACACTGGATTCCTTTCCAGCTGTCCCTTCTTCTGGGCTTTATAGACATGGGCTATCTGTGTCAAACTCCAGATAGCCACAATGCATAAAATGCATCTATAGACAATGAAAAGGTGATTTAAGTCAGTGAGTCCAGATGCTGTGGAAAGAAATGCTATGAAGAATCATAAAATAATGAACAAAGGGAGAAAATGCAGGGCACAGTGCAGCATTTTATGTGGGGAAAACAAGATATATGTACTTGAAACAATAACATGTTGTTAGAACATCTTTAGGATCTGAAAACAGACAATGATCCCATTACACATATGATTTTAAAGAATCAGGATAAGTATTAACATATTGCTGGACTGTAAGCCCTGAAGTTCCATTTCCTGCCAATACTGATGGATTTTCACCAGGCTTACCTATGATTTTTCTTGCTGTTGTCAGTGTGCCTCCTACCTGGTGAGAAACATTCCCTACTTGGCTAGTTACTATTAGAGAGACCAGCTTGTCCTCAACCGAATATGTTCCTCTTCTTGCCAGATATTAAAATTTTCAAACAAGCCAATCTCATCTTCCTGTGGAACCAGGTGTTGCTGCACACTTTGTCAAAACAGGGTCTGCTTCCCAGGGTCGCCTCTACACCCAGTGTAACTAGCAAGTGGTCCGGATTGGCATGTGGTGTCTTCCAGGCTGAGTACATGACTTTAACTACTGTTCACTTCTGCCCAGGGTTGGGTGTTGTGGTCTTGACCACCTACAGTACTTAGTGCTTGTGATCCCACATTCAAGGGAAATGGCTAGGAGATGATCACAATTTTTGGCAGACGAAAGCTTTGGTGTCTGACTTATCATTTCCCACATGCATACTGGGAGCCCTTTCAGCTCTAGTGAAGGCCAAATACAGAATTAATCTGTTCGGAAAGGTTTGCTATGTTGTCAGCTTTAATGATTATTTGTGCTAACTTTTCCCAATGCATTCCACCATAGTATTCTTTCTCTGCCTATAAAATATAGTTCATTAAATTCTAATAGTGCAATAAAAGTGTAACAATAGAGACAGGACAATAGAAGAAATAACACTTCTTTTAAAAAACAACTTTTCCTTGAATTCCGTCCAAATTGTTTGGTTAGGAATCAGGTTCTACAAAGGACTACTGTGAAAAATATTTTTATGACCTCTTGTTAGCATGCAGCAAGGCAGAACTTTGCGACACTGAAAGAAGAAAATAAATCATTCTAATATGTTTACCAAAGCTCGTAGTTGCCAGTGACAATGAGAATGGGATATCAGTCCACACATTAGGGGTTGCAAACTCAGTTCATGACAGGAACCAGGCAGGTAATTAAATGGCTGAAGTTAGGGGGATGGGGATTTAATTTTAAATGTTGGCAACTAATTAAAATGTTGAAAATATACCATGTGAGCCAAACAAAACACATCTGTGGGCCACATGTTCGCGGGTGACTGTACAGCAATTTCTGAAATCCCACTTATTCCTCAAGGCTTGCATTGTATGCCTGCCCTTCCAAGAATTCTATTACAGCAAACTCGGTTTCAGCAGATCCTGACTGCTCTAAGCTTTTATGGAGTAAGTAATCAGAGTTACCGGCTTAAGTGCCTGAACTCTTCCATTGTTTTCTCAGAGGGTCTTACATTCCTTTGAGACTGAATGTCCTTGGGGATAGACACCGTGGGCTATGTTGCTTTCATCATTCTGTGTGAAACATGCTTTGTGAGAACTCAGTAAGCATTAGTGCTCAAACATATTTCCTTTTCAAGTTCTTTTTCATGTTATATATTTTCGTGAGCCTGGGCAATTAATTCAAAACCATGAGCATGGCAGATATGTATTATACTGCTGAGCTGTATCTCAGGCTTGTCTAACACATTTCTATTATGCTTAACATAGATTTCATAAGCCTCATAGAGATCACAGGAGGGCAGAGCTACTGTTATCCTATTTTATCAACTAGAAATCAAAGCACAGATAAATAGCCAGAACTACTCAGTTGCAGAGGGATGGAGCCAGTAGGTCTTCTTAGGCTACTTCTCTACCTTTTCTCTTAGTCATTGTGCTACAAACATTAACTCCACATACTGATCCTAGCAAGAATTTTAAACTTTATAATGTTGAGATATGTACCATAATTATTTAATTCCTAATAAGTCCAAAAAGGTTGGGCTGAAATATCATTCTGCTCTTACTCCTATTTTTATTTATTTTTACTCCTAATTTTATTTATTTTAACTCCTAATCTGTTTCTGTTTTATTTATTTTGAATCATAGTAAGATATGGAGCCAGAGAATTACCAGAATTCATAAGTACAAGATGTCAAAAATAACTATAATTTGTTCAAACCCCTATCAAATTTAAAGGAAATAAGGGTTAAGTTCATCAGACAGAAACTTGTGTATGTACAATTGGCAATTGGATGGTTGAATAGAATATGATGTTGAACAAGTTAGTAAGGAGAGATTATGGAAAAGTAAAGTCTTTGGTGGTAAAGACATTTATTCTTCAGTTGGGTGCTGTGCAGAATTACTGGTAGGACAAATAGGTTAGTCATGTCAGGGTACTGTGCTTGTGGGTATAATCTGAGTTTGATGGTTTGGTGCATCTCTCTTGTCTATTTTTAAGATCTGTTCCCTACACATTGTTTTAAGGGGTAATAGGAACTAATTGAATAATTTGATAGAGAAACCTCTGATAATGTTATTCTTTTAAGGCAAAAGTCAATATCAGCCTAGTTAGAATGTATAGCATCTTTAGTGGGTTCTTAAAGAATGACAGGAAAATTAGACATTTCTGAGAGAGCAATCAAGAGGGAAAAATTTGATGAGGCCCTTCGAAGTGCTATAACTCAATACAGCTAAGTAGAAAGTGGTTCTCTGGAACACTTAGATTTATACTGATATAGTAGTGACCATGTCATCACACATGCACATACAAAACCAATGATAGCATAGAAACATTAATTCATGTGCAGCCTGACTCACCAAGAACATATTAACAAAAAGACAGAAATTTAATAACGTGAAAATGAACAAAATTTTATCTTGTTTAATTAATTTGTCTGTTGTGAGATTGAGTTCTCCTCTGTAGTGCAGATTGTTTGGAAAATTACCATGTAGCTCCAGCTGGCTTTGAACTTGGAATCCTCTCATTTCAGTATCCTACACTATTGATATCACAGCCATGCATGGCCACACTAAGTTAGAACTCATCTTTAAAACACCTCCATTGAAAACTCATTATAGTTAGTACATACATGTTATCAAGAAATACGGAATTAAAAATGATAAATACTGAGTGGGTGGTCCCAGGAGATTAATTAACATGTATTTTGCTCCTACTGTGTGCAATGCTTTGCAAAAGGGTCTGTCATTAAATTGTATGCAATATCCCATATTGATTCAGGCAGGAAGGTGTTATTTTATAAAATCCAGATGAGTTTGAGGTTCACGAAAGAATAGTGGCACACATGAGGTTGTATAACAAGCAAGTGTTTAATATTAGGACGTGGGTGGCTCTTCCAGTAAAGTCAGGTTTCTGGAGAATCAAGGGTATTTTGAAATAAGTGAATCAGAATTTTAGTAGTTAAGGAGCTTGGGTATATTTATTACACAGCCACCTGTCTTAATATTGAAAATGTAAGTGACTTATAGATTGATAAAACTATAAAATTCCAAGAAGGAAGCAAAAACAGAGAACTAATAAATTACAACATAAAATAACCAATATTTAAGATATAGATTTTTACTTAATAGTTAAAAAATCCACATAGTAATGAATCACATTTTAACCATTCCAAGTAATAAAATGTCTAAAAATAATATAATATTGAAGTCTGGGAGTAATGTCATGTTATGTATAAGTACTAATGGGCAGGTTAGTAGGTTCAGCTATCAACAAAATGTGCCCATAATTCATGTCAAATTGTATCTCTAAATATGTTTTCTGCTATAATAATAATAATAATAATAATAATAATAATAATAATAATAACAACAATAAAATAATCAGAAGCACATACAAAAGTTTTGTATTAGGACTATTAATCCATTAATCTGGGAAACACTCAAATTTTTAAACAGCTGCTACTTTGATGATTGGGGGAATTATAAATATATTTTATGATCATCCATGAATGTTCTAGTATGTAGTTGTTTTAAGCATTAAAAAGCAAAGAAAAACTTATTCAGTGGTCTGTGCATATATAGACACTGTCAAACCATGTATAATATGTATAAGACCAGAAGCTTCTAATATATTTGAACATCTCTCATGAGTCTGAAGATAATCAAATGTATTTGAATTTGGGACCATGAGCATGGGTCACCTGGAAGCGTCAATAAGTGAATATGACTAAAACAAATTCAATAAGTCCCTATACAATGCAACAGCATCAGACCTTATTTTGCTATAAGGGGTTAGCCAGCTCTATCATCCTATGTCCTTCTGAGTTGTAGGGACATCACAGCCACCTGGTGGTGGTCAGCGGTTTTGTACGCTGATTGGAGAGTGACCAGAGCCTCCCATGAGAGGCCAGAGCTTACAGCTAGCCTGACATAAATGACTTGCCCTCAAGTAGCTGCATAGACATGACTGTCACAGAGGTGTCTGTTCAGTGGGCCTAGAGGACATGTGGCTTGTGTGAATAAGTTCTCAATGCTCTTCACTTCCACTGGGGAAGCTTAGCTGTGGAGAGTTCATGAGACTGAGGTCTGTACAGGCAGTTTCCAGGGCACAGACGCAGCAGAGTAGGCTGTTTCTTGATGGGAACAGGAGCAAGCTTCTGTGGACTTAAAGTTGCTCCAAAACAAAGGATTATCAGTAGACCAGTGATTTTGAAGAATAAAGATCAGAATTTTTCTAGATTTGATAAAAACCGCCAGACTCAGACATCCTAGCAATTTGATAAAGTGTAAGCACAGACATTCACATTCTCACCAAAGCGCATACACACAAATAAACTCACACTGTGAAAATCCCAGAGAAATTGTTTATAGCCAGCAATGAGGAAGCGTCTTAAAAACACAGAGAAAAACATGCATTCAGGAGGCAAAGAAACGACAGAGATCCGACTTTTTCTCAACAACAATGCCAAGTATAAAAGGGAGCATTTCCACAGTGCTAAAAGGAACAAAACCTTGTCAATCTAGAGTTTGACATTCCCTGAAAACATATTTCAAATAAAAGTGGGGGATGAAATAAAGTCTCCTTCAGACATAAACATGCTGCAAGAATTCATCACTGTCAGACTTGCACTCCAAGAAAAGACATAAGGGATGCTTGGGACAAAGAAAGTGGTACCCCAAACACATCTGGATCTACACAAAGGACGGAACCACACTGGACATGGTAAAATATTTGAAGGGGAAAGGTCTTATTTTTCTCCTTTTTGATAATTTTACTTTGAGATCTAATTGTTTTCAGCCAATAACACTGCATTGTGCAGTAATATGCCATGCAGAAGTCAAAAGGAAGAGATACAACAGGAAAATTATTTCAAGTGATGAGGACAGAGGAAGGGCTTTTATCATGGGAAGAAGGTGGCTCTCAACTGAAGTGAACCTATGATACGTTGGAGGTATGTTGAAATACCTCCCAGCAACCACGACAAAGCTACACCCTCAAAGAGATGCAATTAGCACACCGGTAAAGAAAATAAACTTAAAGGCTGGAGAGTTTGCTCAGTGTTTAAGAGCACTGGTTGCTCTTTCAGAGGATCTGGGTTTGATATCCAGCCCTCACATGGTGGTTCACACTGTTTGTAAATCCAGTCTGGGAGGACTTGGTGCCCTATTCTAGACTCTGCGGGTAGCAGGCATGCACATGGTGCACACACATGCATTCAAGAAAAACACTCATACACATAAAATAACTAAATATAAATTTTTTTTAAAAAGAAGATAAATTTAATTACAAATGCACCTCATCCAGTGTTATGGAGAAGGAAAACAAGTAACGAGAATGGCTATTAGGAAGGAGCTAGCAAGCTGATAGAATTAACTGAAGTGCCACTGGTCCAAATACTCCAAACACATTGAAAAATTGAGTCCTCACTCTAAAGACATACAGTTTAAATGAGAAGACAAAAGTAAATTGAAAAAATGAAAACATATGTGCTACCTATGTACCAACCAACAAACTCTAAATAACTTAAGCTTGGCAAAGCTAAATCAGTTGCATGAACTATAAGAGGAAATAAATTGAACTTCACTGAAATTAAAGTGCTTGCTTTCCTAAAGACACCACTAAAGAAGTAAGAAGAGCAGTCATTGATTGGAAAATGTATTTGACAAAGAACTTGTATCTTAACTTTAAGCAGTACTCTCACAACCGAGTAAGACAATCAATCCAATTTAAAAAGATGACCAAAAAAGATGACCAAAAATCTTAAGATTTTTGAAAATCATATTAGTACTTTTAAAAGTTGTTCAGAATCAATAGGGTTCTTTTGTGTAAATATAATTGAAAACCACAAGGAGATATTTATATATACCTCTAAAGTCATTAATATAGTATATTTCAAATGCCAGTCAGGGCACAGAGGAGGTGGTACACATAGGGTTTTTTTGCTGTTGTGGTAAAATAGTAAGACCAAAAGCAAATTGGGGAGGAGAGGGTTTATTTCAGCTTAGAGTTCCACAGTACAGTCTATCACAGAGAGAAGTCAGGGCAGGAACTCAAAGAACGTACCTGAAGGCAGGAACTGAAGCAGAGGCCACTGAAGAGTGCTGCTTTCTGGCTTGCTCCCCACGACTTGCTCAGCCTGATTTCTTAAAGCACCCAGAATCACCATCCCATGTGAGCTGAGATGACCCAGTGAACTGGGTCCTCCCATACCCAATCATCGATCAAGAAAATGCACCCCAGATTTGCACACAGGCCAATCTTATGGAAGCATTTTCTCAACTGAGGTTTCTTCTTCCCAGATGACTCCAGCTTTTATCAAGTTAACACGAACCTGATTAGCACAACCTGATAGAATGCAGAGTGCTGAACCACTTTGGAAAAGTTTCTCTATTTCTTCAAAGGCGAAAAACATTCAGAATGACTTGACATTGTGTTCCTAAATATTTATCCAAGAGAAAGGAGAGCATTTTCCTACACTAAGTTGTGCTTATGTATTCACAACAGCTTTATTTTTGCTAGGGAAATAGTCCAAACAGCCATCAAGAGTTGAATAAATAAGTGCTTCATACAATGGGAATGCAACAATAAAAATAATAAGCTTCAAAAGGTACAACAAGCTAGGTTAATCTAAAAAGTAATTATGACAGGTGCAGGAAGTCATGGGCTCCTTTACAAAGAATGTGGACAGTATGAGTCCACATATACAACACTTTAGATAATGAAACTAATTTCTAGGACATGAAGCAGGTCAGTTGCCTAGGAAAGGGTGTCATAGAGACGTGGGAAAAATGGATGATAACTAAGAGACTTTCAGGTGATGTATAAAGCTCTCATGTTGATTTAGATGATGCTTTCAGAGCATATGCATTTGGCAGAGCTAACCAAATTGTAGTCACATTTACTTTTAATCAGTGCTAAGAATAGATGTCAAGGTTTTACATATTCTAGACAGGTATTCTACTATTCAACTACCCATACCCTGTATCTCAAATTTGTATTATTCAAGTAGGTGCAGACTTTTATATACTAATTATACCTTAGTGAATTAATAACCTTTTAAGGTTCAAAATAAGAATTTTATAGAGTGCAGAGGGTCTCTCATTATGAGGTTACCCAATTCCAAAGCATAGTTCTCTTAAATTGGTCTCCACATTTGGGTTGGGGTGGCAAGGCTTGTAGCAAGGGATGCCTGGTGAGAGAGTTTTCTTACAAGGAAAGTTCATAATTTATGCCTTTAGGATTACTGGCATACATCAGTGCAGGCATGTGTGTCCAAGTGCATATGCAGAGGTCAGAGGAAGACTTCAGGTGTCCTGATCCATCATTCTCTAACTTGTTTCCTCAACACAGTGCCCCTTACTGAACCTGAACCAAGCTGGTGACTAACAAGCCATAGTAGTTCTCCTGTTTCTGCCTTCCATAACACAGGCACAAGCAAAGTCACATCCAACCTTGTATTCAGATTCTTGGATTTGAACTCATGTCCTCATACTTGCTCATTATGTACTGTTACTTACTGAGCCATCTTCCCAGTCCCAGAACTTGACATTTCTTTTTTAAGTAGTATACTGTACTACTCTCATGCATTGCTCAAAAACAGAAATACATCATATAGAATGCCTTGCTAGGAAGTTTTGACATTGTGTTAGTAATATATTCTCCCCAACATTTTATTTATGTATCTGTTTATTTTTACATTTTTTATTTAAAATATAGTTATGTACACATATATGTGCATACATGCATGCAAGCAAACACTCATACAAATACATAAAGGCATTAAAATTATGTGACAAATGACTTGGTAAGTCATGAAGATTGGGTATAAAAATAAACCTTATTTAAAAACATCTGAAGATTCGTGAGATGGCTTAGTGGGTAAAGGCACATGGTACCAAGCCTGATGACATGACTTCAATTACTAGAACCTCACGTGATGGAAAGATAGAACTGACTTCCACATACATGCTGCAGCACATGGACACACACACACATTCTCTCTCTCCCTCTCTCTCTCTCTCTCTCTCTCTCTCTCTCTCTCTCTCTGTGTGTCTCTCTCAAAAATAAGTAAGTAAGTAAATAAATAGTGCCCATATAAATATGACCATAAGAAGCTGCAACATACTAACTGGACTTAAGGTGGAGAAAGGACAAGTATTCTTCAGTTCGGAATGGATTACTTCTTTGCAAAAATATCAGCAAAATTTATATTTTGCATATCAATCACACTGTGTTATACAATTCTGAGAAATAAAATTTCCAAGCTGCCCACTTGAGGCATATCCTTTCTGTAGCTCACAGGCTACATGTATTACAGGAGAGCTAAGAAAAATGACCCAATACATATGTAAACGAAAATGTCATCTCACAATGTCAAAATGTTGGAGAGAGGTATATGGGAGGGTTTTGAGGGAGGAAAGGAGAGAAATATTACATTGAAAGTACAATTTCAAAAATAAACAAAAAATTACACCTTACTTAAAATTGCTAATAAAAGAAATACTAGACACCCGTGCACAGACTATTTGACATTTTTAGTTGAATAAGCTTACTGAGGAACACTTTCAGCTGTAAGATTTTAATAATGTTTTTTTCTGTGTTGCTAACTATGTCCAATGTTTTCAGAGTCTTCTGAGTTCTACATTAAACCCTTACATGGAGGGTTGTATTATAAGCCCCCAAAAACATGGTGAAAATTGTAGAAAAAAATCAATTGCATATGAGCTTGAAAATTATGATGGATGTTGTTGTTGTGAAAACAGGAGGTTGGGAGTGAGTTGTGTGCATTTCCATGGCTGTGGGGAATGTTTGTAATAGCCTCAAACACTAGGAAACATGGTGTTCATTACGGTGCAGTTTGTTCTATGACATTAAAGAAATGAAATATTTTTACTCATCAGTAAAAAAACCCCAAACTACCATATACAACCCTGAATAATTTGGACATATTCCACCTTTGTACTTTATGTGCCATGTGTTGGGCTGTTGGTTAATGTCAACTGAAAGCAGGCACTTCTGTGCATAATGCAATTTATGTTGACATTATTAATTTTGACATGTGATGAAATGTTTGTTTTTAACATGGAAAAACATACTGGGATTGTATGACTAGAATTCTCATTCTTCATCGTAGAGTCTCTGTTCAAATTAATGGTATAACCTCCAAATACAGAAATAAATTCATAGTGATATATACATATATCTATATATCATATATCTATATCTCTATATCTATCTATCTATCTATCTATCTATCTATCTATCTATCTATCTATCTATATTTATATATATGAAAGTCTGTGCAGTGACATCATATAGCTGAAATCCAGAGATTTCCTTCTCCACAGAAAGGATGTGAAGGATTTCTCATCAAATCTTCACTAGGGGCTTTCTTTGTGTGTGGAAAAATTTTGTCCAATTAAAGCAAGCTAAATCTAATAGACTGGATTTTTAACAAGGGGTACCTTAGGAGAATTTTTCTGTTTCACTATAGAACATTCTTAAAATACACTTGTAATTATAAAAATATACTGAAAATATTCAAAATGACTTCACGGGGAAACTCAAAATGATATAATTACATTTCAAGGTATAAACTATAATATCTCATAATGAATAACTGCCTACCATGATATCAATAGCTTTATATACAGATAGCTACAGAGCCAATTTGTTGGCTTTGACAAGGGGAATTATATTCAGTGTTCTAATTATTTATCACCTCCTGGTATATCTTCAGAAATAATGGTTAATTGAACAATATATTCACACAGAATATTGTAGAAGATTTTAATGAGGCAGAAAAATGTCAACATTTCAATGGGTGTTAGGTTTTACTCAGAGTAACTGAAGTTATGAACTGCCAATTAGGAAAACTCGGGTAATCTGGGTCATCTCTATTGCCTGTCCAGAGTTTATCTGAGTTTGGCAGCCATAATTTGGAAATAGAAGATTTAGAGCATTCCCTTGTGCTGTAGAAGCTGTTAGAATTGTCAAGAATATTTGAAAATTTCCAATTTCATGTCTTATAGATTGAACTAGTATATAATTCAGCTTTAAAAAAATCAATCTTAATAATTTTAATGGTAAATCTATATTTTTATTTATTCACTTTATGTTGTTGCTGTTCATTAAACAGTGTGAGGTGTAAAGGGATTAAAAGGAACAGTCATTTGATCTGCTCAATGTAAACAACTTAAGTTAACTACTTAATTTCTTAAGTAGTTAATTCAGTTCTCAAAGTAGATGCTTTTCCTGAAACGATTTCTATTATAAATGGATGAGAAAACCTTAAAATAATGTGTTCAATCTGTGTTGTTTGAATTTAACTTAATTTTATTAATTGCCCATTTAACAATGGGTTTTCTAGAACTACATAAGAAAAATGCTCACTGAAGATCTTATAGTGAGATATTTGTAATAGTAACTTATACATATGAACAACTGGAATCTCTGTCTTTGTTTCTATAACGGCCCTTTAGGTTATCGGCTGTCAAACTGCAAATCAAACAGTACCATTTTTGATTATGAGAATTTATTATTAGATGATCTGATATTAGTTGACCAGAAGATAAAGATGAAAGAAGTGGATGGGTATTTGATAAGAAGGTTCATTAATTCATCATACTGTGTGAAAGACAATGTATTTTGTTTAGCTAAATTACCTTCACTAAAATGAACAAACTTTGACATTAAAATCCTGCTTGCTACATGGAAAGTATATCTGTCCCTGGTCCTTGTTCTAGTTATTATAAAGATGTATTATAGAAAGAAAAATAACATTGCATTTTGTCAAGTGTTCATTTTCCCCTTTATAGCTAGGTGTCACCTGAAGGGGAAAACCTGAATTATTTATTAATAATGCATACATTTTCATTTTTTGTGTTTTCCCATATGTATGTGGGGCTTCATTTTTAAATGCATCTACATTCTCCTGCTGTGAGTAACAATAGTAATTACATCTAATTAGAAAAAACTAAAATGCTGTAACCCACAGAAATAATGAAACTTAGGTTTTGTACAAGGCATAGATCCCAAGTCTACATTTATGCTTGAAATTAGATCACAACCTGCTTAGCAGCATAATGACAGAACTGTGACTGTCTACCATGCTGTGTTCTGCACTTTCCCAGTGTGCAACTTACCTACCCCTAGGCAGAGAAATACCAGCTCAAGGTTTTAAACATCACTTGGACTTAAAATATTAATTTAACTTATTTAGGTGCAGTAAGTCACAGTAAGAAATGTGATATCTATGGTTAAATAAAGAACAAATACTAGCCTCAATTTTGTTCTTTAATAGGTCCAGAAATAATATATTGTTTTCCATTTTATCAAGATATTTTAAAGTGAAATACAATCTAGAGGCTATTTGGTTTTTCTTTTAAACAATAAGAAACTGTTTTCTTTTTGTATATGCCAGATTCAGCATGAATGTTTTCAGCTATGGTCCATCTTACAATGATCCCCTTTGCACACAGGGAATGTTCACTAACATGCAATTTTATAGTGGGGCAGAGGGAACCATTTCATAGAAATAGATTTGTGCTGTAAACACATATGGGCATAAGGGAGTGTGTAGATGGAAATAGAAATACAAGCTAACATAAAAACTTCAAAAGAATTGAATTGTAATTGTAGCCTGTAGGAATTTTTTACTTATCTGGTTACCAATCTGATGTGAAGATTGTAACTCTCTGATTATAATGTATTGAAATGTTTGTAAGTCTGATGATAAGAGACTTTTGATAACATCTAGGAATACTGGGCGGTCTAATAAGAAACTCTCTTGAGAGGTAAGCTGCTTTTACCCCACAAGTATGTGGGGACAGTCTGCAGCTCAGTCTTGTGAGTCTGAGTGTATAGTCATATAAACTATGAGAATGAATAACAAGACTAGACACCATGGGGTATATTTATATGACTGAGCAATGCCTCTGTGTTCTCAGCATTGAATAAAATAAAGTTACTGAACTTCTGTGAGTAACTTCACAGGCAAAAATGAGAAGCATGAAAAAGAAATATATATTAAAGATTGAGTTACCTTTATGATACATATAAATATATATTAAATATTGATGCAAACCTTTATAACTTTATTCTAAGTAGAGAAATTTATTCTAAATAATGTACTTTACCATCAGCTAGGATGAACATATTTAAAATAAGTGATTTTTTTCACTAAATATTGTCACATCTTCTTATTTTTGTTTCTTCTTTATGTACTTTTTACTGGGAAAATGCAATAGCCAATGGTAGAATTTCCAAATAGATTCTGTGGAGATATTATAAGTCCTGTTAGAAATAAAATGCATGAATATTTCCTCTTAAATACCATTTAACATGTGTGTGGACAAGAGTTCAAGTGTTCCACCAGAATGTGTTCATTTGCTGGCCCTCATTCAATGCCCTATCCTGTAAATTACACATGTATTTTGGAGTCAAGTGTTATGACTATCTCTGTATAATCATCTCTAGCTCTCTGCACCTCTCTATGTCACATTCATTAGACAAAAGTACACCCTTAACAAACACAACTGTTGCCCTTTTTGGTACTGCATATTTTAAGAACACTCAACGAAGCCACACAACTCTGCTGCTTTTCTCAGTGAGCACAGAGCTCCATGCTCCTGATGGGGTTCTGCTCTCTTACCACTGTCTTCCATTACTTTGCCCTGCCTCTGCTTTCAGATTTTATCCTATTCCCAGCTTACAACCTTGATGCTTATTATCTTTGGAATGAGAAATAATCAGGAGAGAGACCCTACAGTTTTCCTGGACCACACAATCTGCTTGTATGTTTCATAGAAATCTGAGTTATTCTTTAAGTCCTGTCCTTTAAACTTGTTCAGGGAAATCCTTCCCATCTCACCTGCTCAAGGAGATTGCTCAACCAGTTCTGCTATCTCCTATGTCATAAAGTTTCTCCTGTCTACTGCTTCAGTCTATTAGAATACCTTAATCTTGTAATGATACGGATCTTACAAAACCTCTTCACTTCAGTTTTGATCTGTAGATATTGTCTGATACAGCTTTTTCTACTAATCTCAGTCAAACTCTTACCTATACCAGTCTATAAAAATTGTTCCTATAAAACAAACAAACAATCAGAAAACACTAGGGCTTACACACAGAGCAGGCTGATCATCAATTCTTAGTTTTTATAATTTGACCTATGAAAATCTTTTGTTCATTACTCTTCAGTGTTCTTTCGTTGCTTGTTCCTATGCTGATACATATTCATAGTTTTCTTTCTACTTTAAGTCTCTTTTTCTAGATTATATCTATAACTCTTTTACAGGAAACATTTTATATGAAGTGGGAAGTAGAATAATGAAGAGGGTATCATCTCGGTGGAGTGAGATAAGTCAATATACAAGAAGGAGGAAGATGAAAAACAACACCAAGTTGCTTGTTAAAACCTCAAAAATCATATTTTTTATATTTATTTAACATTATACATAGTACACATAAGTGTTTACACACACACACACACACACACACACACACACACACACACACACACAAAACTAAATTACTTGGGCTAAGAATGCTTCCCACAATAATCATAGACCAACATAACCCTAGTACCAGGCATAAGAAACCTTTTGTGAGCGGTTGGTCAGGGTACTCCAAGTCGCTCTCAAAACAATTATCCATGTAGCCTGTGATTGCCTCTTCTAGCTGAGGATGGGCCCTTCTTGCTGAAGACACTGCACATTTAGAACATAGGACTTGAAATATTCAAGCTGGATCTGGCCTGAAAGCCTTTTTCCTGTAGCCAAGCTTTCATGATTCCAAGAAATATTACAAAAATTGCTAAGGGAAATAAGGAGTTAAACAACTCTACCCAACTGCAAGACCTATGGACCTTGACAATAACCAGCATGGCAAGATATGCATAAAGGTGCAATAAGTGACACTCATGCATTGATGACAACCATCACTCGACAGGAGGAAAATTCTTCCTGGTACTAGAAACCTCACTAGCTTCCCAGACCTAGTGACATCATGGACCTTAGAAAATAATCTATTATTGTTACTTTGCTAGATCAGCGTAATTCCTTACTAAATTTTAAATCTTATCCTTGTATCCATAAGTAAGTGTAGCTATGACTCTTCATTGGTGGAGCTTCTCTTTACTGCAAACACTGACCATCACAGGAAATTGCAAATGGACACATGCAGAGATCAACAGATCATGAGAAGCCCAGCTCCAGTGGATACATCTACATCACAACTCCTGCATAAATGGCTCAGAGAACACTGTGGAAGTAGGGGCAGAAGAATTCTAAGTGCCTGAATACCAGAGAGTCTGCTGGGAAACTACTCTAGCCTAGAAATGTCTGCAAAAACAATGGCAATATCAACGAAGATCTTAACACCGAAGTGAGGATGTTTCATAGGGTTCTACCTTTAGACAAAGAACCACAGGCAACTAGTGACTGTTGGGAGAAGGAAAATTAACCTCTCCCAGGGATGAGCCCCCTTATTGGTTGCCAGATATAGAGTGGTCAATCCTGAAACCATGTATACACAAAGAAAATGGACTCAGCAGGTTGTATTTAAAATATATATGCATACATACACACACACACACACACACACACACACACACACACACACACACACACACACATAGAGTGGATAGCTATTCCCCAAGAGCTATCAGGTATTAATATCACCTCAACTAAAACTTACAACAGGCTTCTTCTAGTTTTGGGAAATATATAGTGTATTTTTGCTATCTATGTTCACTTTACTGTTCAGTAGTACAATAGAACCTCTTAAAAAATAACACTGTGTGTGTGTGTGTGTGTGTGTGTGTTACACTCACATGGTGTGCAGGTGTATGGTATGTGCAAATATACATGGACTCCAGAGCAGGACACTGAGTACCTTCCTCTATTTGTTCGTTTTGTACCTTATTTCATTGTGAGAGAATCTCTCATGGCATTGGAAGCTTGCCATTTTGGCTAAGCAGACTGGCCAGAGGGCTCTCAGAACTCACTTGTCTTTATCTCCCAGCGCTGGTGTTATAGGCATGTTCAGCATCCCTGCCTGGCTTTTACATGTTTGCTGTGGGTTCGGAACCAGGGACTCACACTTTCAGAGGCAAGTGTTTGTACCCACTAAGCAATATCTCCAGTCCCACAATATAGAATATTACTTTTTTCTCTTTCCTTTGTTTACTACTCCCAAGCATGAGGCTTACCCTGGAGTGTGGTTAATGTACTAGTGTCAGTCCATTAGAGAAAACTATCGTTTTCTCTCTCAGAAAGTGTCAGTTGCAAATTGCATCTTGGTCACTTCCCCTTCTCTCTTCTTCATGCTGGGACTTTGCCTTAAATTTGTTCAGGTCTTGTGGTCTTGTGCATGCTATCACAGTCTCTGTGACTATATGTGCAAATTAGCCCTGTTATATCTGGAAGATGCTGTTTGTTTGGAGTCATGCACCACCTCTGGGTTTTAGAATATTTCTGCCTCCTCTTCTGCATAGATCCCTGAGCCTTGAAGGGAGAGGGTTGATGAGGACATCCCGCTTAGGCTGAATGCTCCTAAGTTTCTCACTGCCTATTGCCCCATTGTGAATATCTGTGTTTGTTCCCATCTACTGCAAGAAGAAGTTTCTTTGATAAGGGTTGGCTGATGCATTGATCTATGGGATGGCAATATGTTATTAGGAGTCATTTTTTTTATGTTCACTTAACAGAATAGTAGCAGTAGCTTTTCCCCTAAGGTTCACAACTTGTCTAATATCAGGCTTTAGCTCTCACTAGAGCCAAGTATGGGTTCCATCTCATGGAGTAGGACTTAAACCCACTAATAATAAGAATTCAAAAAAGTGTTTGGTTACTTCCATAACATCTATGCCACTATTGTATCAATAAATAATTCAGGCCGGTAGCTGTTGTCTTTCACTAGGTTTGTAGCTGGGTGATATTGATGATAACTTTCTCATCTAGTAGCATGTTTATTCCCTTCCAACATAATGAATTCTAGTCAGTAGGTAGGAGTGAAGTTTCCAGCTGGACACCAGCTAAATTTCTCCATGTTCAGTATCTAGACTTTATATCTTTGTAAATCTGATTTTTTTCATTTTATCTTTTGATTGGTTATTATTCACACGTATCTGGTTGAGTTTTATATGTGTAATTTTTTAACAGGCTTCCTTATTGAACCCATTGTATTGATTTTTTTATCTGCTGTTTCCTTCCCCTTTTTTTTCTGTCAGGGTCCTATTATATATCCCTGGCTGGCCTGGGACTCACTATATAGAAGAGCTAGGCCTTCAACTCACAGAGACTCATCTGCTTCTGCCTTCCCCACCCCTGAATACTAAGACTAAAGTTGTGTACCATCATGGCTGGCTCTAATTTATCTTCTTAACTTGAGGACATTTTTAAGCTAAGAGATGTATATTTCTAAAAATATGTCTGAGATCCCCTAAAAATTAGTTCTTTTTTGCTATATTCTAAGGTAAATGTCTCTTCCTCTTTCTTTTTTTGAGATGGATTCTTGCTATATAAGCCTGGCTGGCCTCAAGTTAGATTCCTCTGCCTCAGCTTCTAATGGGATTACAGACATGAGCCGCTATAACCAACTTAAATAATTCTTATTTGAATAAATATAATTACATATTTCATTTGAATTTTGGTTTAGCCTTGTGAAGTGATTACAAGTCTCTAGGGTATCATTATTACTACACTGAGAGTTTAAAATGTAGCCCTTACTTCAGCCGTCTCTCTGTATTATGTTGTCACATCCCAGAATTCCTTGAATGAGAGAGTTTTCATGCCCTCTTTGTTCCTTCTAATGTAGTGTGTAGGCAAAGGAAAACCCAAACTTAACATAATATCATTTTCATCCTTGATATTATTCATCATTATTTACCATAGAATGTTAATAACACAACATGTTTATCTTAGGTGCAAGTACTCATGATACTTAGTCATTTCTAATCCCATTTAACTAAAATGCTGAGAAGTTGTTGAAAGTTCATAAAAAAAGTTGCTGTGTAGAGGAGAAAGAATTTACCCAAAGAAATAAAAAAAAAAAAATTTCCCAATTAAAGCCATCATTAAAGGAACATGGCTGCAGAACTTTATCACCCACCCAAGTCTTTTTTGTGCTTTTTCTCAGAATATCTTGCACGCAGGCCATGCTGAAGCAAGACTCCATTCTTTCTCAAACAGTTGCTTTATGACAGTATATAGTTGTCTCAGGTTCAGGAGTTGGCCCCATTTCCGTATGAGAACTTAAGCGAATTATGAACTCAGGCTGGTTAGGTTAATAAATTTAATTGTTATTTCTCTTTGAAAAGGTTAATAAAAGTACTGATGGAGGATAAAGGTTTTCGAGAACTCTTACACATGGGTGCTTCTATTTACGAAGTGGAGAAAAAAATGGGAAACCATTGAACTGTATTATTGCAAAGCCAAATGCAGGTGATTAAGCTGATGCTTAGAAAAAGATGTATTTTGTTTCAGATGAATGAGCTCATTTCCTTCATGAGCTACAGTTGCTCTCTGCTTCACTTCTGATTTTTGTGTCTTCTACATTTGCCATATGTATAGGATCTAATACTCTTTCTTAATGAACACCTAGGTTATCACCCTAAATTAAAAACTGTTATCCTAGCCCGGTGGTGGTGGTGCATGCCTTTAATCCCAGCACTCAGGAGGCAAAAGCAAGTGATCTCTATGAGGTCGAGTGCAGCCTGGTCTACAGAGTGAGTTCCAGGACAGCAAGAATTACAACAGAGAAACTCTGTCTTGAAAAAACAACACTAACAACAAGACCCAACAAAAACAACAAAAAAGTAACAACAACAACAACAACAAACCTGTTATCTTTAGGGCCAAGATTCTGAAAGCTCATTCCCCCTCTGCCTTCTATGGCCTTTTCCATGCCATTCCACACCCCCTTTGCCATCTAGCTGACCTGGTACTCCTGTCTTCATTAGGAAGAATAGAATCTTATATCTAGCCCAGATTTACTTCCTTCTGCCAAAAATATCTCTCTTCTCCCACTTCCATCCCACAATATTTTTTTTCCTTGGTAGTGCTTCATAATTTAGATTTTAGTTGCACATCACTTTTGTTGATATGACTTTCTGGATACTTACTAAATTAGCCTATTCTTTTCTCTTTCTATTTGTATGTATTTCTATAGCTTCTATAATTATATATTTATTTACTTGTTATTTGTTTATTTTAGGTTTATTTTATTGAAACTATACTCCAAGTGAGTGGACCACTTCTATTGCAAATGGTGATGCCTTCCTTGCATCAAGAACAGCATCTGGAAATTGGTGAGATGGCTCAGCAGGTAAGTGTGCTTGTGCTCAATGACTTAAATTTGATCCTTGGGACCCATTTGCTGGTAATAAAGAACCAACTCCCCAAGGTTGTCATCTGTTGTTCACACATATACCTTCCCATGTGAGTGCTCAAATCTACACATACAGGCAGGCACCCATGCCCCTCCACAATAAATAAATGTAATTTTTAAAAAAAGGATAATATTTGGCACCCAGAGGATACTCAGATGGTACTAAGAAGTTTGCTTAATGTATGACCAGTGCACAAAATTATGAAATAATAAACATAGTGGGTTTTTTAGTATCTTCGTATGACTTTCCATGTACCAATCACCAACTGAAGCATTGCCAGGATGTCATTTGCTTTAAGTAGTCTAAAGTAGTTTCTTTATTTATATTTGGAAGATATTACAGAAAAAAGGAATTATTTATATATTTATGAACACCAAACAAATAAAAATCAGCCACAATAGAAGTTTAGAGATCCTGTCCTTTGTATGCACAGTCTGTTGCTACAGCCTCTTAGAGATGTCTCACAGGATAAACATGGAAGACTAAAGGTTGTGGGCAGGTACTTCAAGTAATCAATGTAGCAGGAGGAGAGAAGAATGTATGCTTAGAGTTCAAGGTGAATGTTGGAGATTTCAAGAATCTGAGAGTGACTAGAATAGATTATAAAGTGGCGGTGACTTTGGAAGGATGGTGTGGATATAATTTGGAGGGATTATTAGAATACCTCAATAGCTCAGCACTCAATTCCACAGCACAAATCATGACAGAACTATATTCGCCAGGACAAAGTCCATGTTGAGTAGAGATGAAAGTGAGAGTCAGTGGCATGGGGTTTTGAACTTAGGGGAAAGTGTGGTAGACTTACAGAGAAGTTCCCTGGATGGCTGAGGTCACTGGGAAAAGTACAGTGTGTGGTTCAGAAATCTCTGTAGCTTACTGACTTCGTGATCTATGTAGAATTGTTAAGCCTGTACAACCCTAGTTTGTAGTGCATGATTGCTATTATAGTTAGTTTTTGTCAACTTGTCTATAGCTGGGAAGAGGGAGTCTCAACTGGTGAATTGGCTCCATCAGACCAGCCTGTGGGCATTGCTGTGTGATACTTTCATGATTGCTGATTGATGTGGAAGAGTTTTGCCCATTGTGGGTAGTGTCATCCCTGGACAGACAGACATGGCTACATATTGAAAAAGGGGGAGGGGCAAGAGGACAGAAATGTAAGAAGGAAAGTAATGTAATTCTATCTTAATTTAAAATGCATAATAAACAAATGGATAATGAAAAAATTGTAGTTGAACAACCCAAGGGAAGCAAGCCTCCATTGGTTTCCGTTTCAAGCTTCTGCCTTGACTTCCCTTGGCAATGGAGTGTAATTCATAAGACAAGTAAACACTCTCTCCCCTCAAGATGCTTTTGGCCAGTGTTTTACCAAAGTCATAGAAGATGAAACTAGTACAGTTCCTAAGTTTAGTTCCATATGCATCATGAAGCATACTGCACTATCATTTTGAGTCTAGTCACAAAACCGTGTAAAGAGAAATGTACATTGTTTGCTAGAGCCTTGTTGTGAAGGAGCCATAGAAGAGCTGAGATGTTAGGGTAGGCAAGGTAAATGTTGAAGTAAGAATATAAAGGAGGCCATGTAAGGAAAGGGACTTGAAGTGATATAGATAGGTATAAATTTGTCCTATCCTTTATCAGTAAGGTAATCAACCCCCCTCACCCCCGTTCTTATTTTTGCCTGGCAGTTTGTATGTTACGACATGGTTAGTATCTGCTGGGAAATAGCACTGCTTTAAAAGAGAAACAGAAAACCCATTATGGCTACCCAATTGGAAAAGGCACAATTTCCAGCTGTGCCTTTTGAATAAAATTATCAGATCAGAAATCATTATTGTGGATAGGAAACCTTGGACATCCCTAATATACATCTCATAACCTATTTGTGCTATAATTTATAACAAGTATTAATTCTCCCAGTTTTGTAGGTGAGAAAATGATTTATAAAGAATAATTTCCAGAAGTTCTGCAGTTCTATTATTCTGTCAGTTACTTCTAAATATGCTGGAGCAAAAATTCAATACTGGGCATTATGGCCTGAGAAGACTGCTTGACTACTGTTCTATATGAAACACACCTCGTATTAGTAGCTTTCAGTTGTTAAGGCACAAGATAAAGACTTGGTAACTTTGTAAAAATTTATGTCTGCATTACTAGCGGCAACTCAGGAACTCAGATCTCACTCTGGCATTTGCATGTCTGCATATATGGTTTATTGTATTTTTTCTTTACTCTTGTACCTCAGAGGAGTCAGGTATGCTTTCTAATGGAAAGACTATTGCCTGTGTCTGCAAATCAAATGGCTTAGAAGTACAACACATTCTCCTTCTCCATAAAACAGTAATAATAATGAAACTTAACTGGGATGTACTACAAATCTAAATCACTGGCTCTCACTTGTACAGACAAATCTGGGTGACTAATTGCAGTGATCCTCAACCTACCTGGTACTTAGTACTGATGACCGCAGAAGATGGTGCAAGGTGCTGGCCCAGAGCATTTGAGTGAGAAACATCTGAGTTTAAATTTCAGGAATACAGCGTATACAGTGTAGTATGCTTCACTTCACCTGGCTTCTCTGGTTGTCAACTTTCTCCTGAGAAAGTGTAGGTGGCATACTTTAGGCACATTCTAGATGGATCCAATAAAGCTGCATTCCAGAGTCTCTTACAGCCCTGCTGCATGCATCACATTTTATCATTTTTTTTTTGAATAAGTAGAAACCCCACCTGGCTTAAGGTCCAAGCATTTGTTTTCAATGATAAAATGTGTATTAGTTTTTATTCTCCTACTGCTATAATATTCAGTCATTATATTCTTACAGAAACAAATTTTCTTGTATAGACTTTAATGGTTATCTCTCAAACTGCCAGATGGTTCCATCAACAACTCAAGAAATTTATGAAATTAATCCCTTCTATACTTCACGTGTAATTCTGTTTCAGTGACTGCAAACCATGGCTTTCATTTGAATTCTGAACAAATTAAAGAACAATTTTCCTCATAAACTCTAAAATGCTATTTTGCTTGCCTCCTTTTGAGTAGAGCCTGATATTGCTGCAAAGGGATAAACAAGTAAGTTTGCAGCACAGTTGTGCATTAGGCCCCAAGTGCTTTCATTTTTCTTCATAATCCTAATGGAATTGACGTTCACAAAAGCAAAGAGCTGGGTAGGAATGGTGGGATTTTTTCCCCCTGGAATGTACAGTTGTTCTCTTTGCATTCATTCTTAGATTAATTTTCATTAGTGTTTATCAAGTGGGAACTAGGAAGAAATTGAACGTTTTGACATTTTTTTCCACTTAGATGTCATTTCAGTCTTATTTTAGGTCAAGGCTTGCATGTGTACATTATAGAGACCTGGGGATATAGGCATCTCTGAAGGAGTCCCCATCCTGTCACATTCTGCCTCACACAGTCTCTCAGAGTGAAAGGATTTTGTATTGGATATTTTATAAAATCTGCCTAAAGGTGATGGTTCCCCTCTTTTTTATTTTAAATAAGTAGGCCATATTTACCATTAGTTCTTTTGCTTATTTGGAAGAAATGTAGCAGTCTTGGAAATCAAAGACAGAGTTCTATTTTTAGTTTTATAAATTCTATCTCTGTAAGTTAAGTCTCAGTCTTCCATCATTTAAGTATGCAATTATACAGAATTCATCTGTTTTCTCCACAATGAAATTTGTTCAATATGATATCAATGTAAGCTTTTTTGTTTGTTTTGTTTTTTTGTTTGTTTGTTTGTTTGTTTTTTGAGACAGGATTTCTCTGTTGTAACTGTAGCTGTCCTGGAACTCACTCTGTAGACCAGGCTGACCTCACAGCTATTTGCCTGCCTCTGCCTCCCAAGTGCTGGGATTAAAGGGGTGTGCCACAGCTGGAGGCTCCAATGTAAACTTTTAGTATGACTTCTGATGTCCAAGAATCCTTACTGGAAAGTTCAAAGTGGTTGGAAGTTACCTGGAGTTATGTACAAACTCAGTGACAGATCAGCTCAGCTCAGTGACTGATCAGTCACTGGGGATAAGTGTTTAGGACACTGAGCGGACAATTGTTTACTGAAATGAATGAATGCAATCATAATATGAGGTACAAGTGCAGAATCAGCTCTTTCATCATCTTCCTTACTGAGGGCCACCCTCCCTCCACAGTCCCTGAACCAGCCCTTCACATTCTTATTCAAGTTTCTTGCCCACTGCCTTCCCGAGACAATATGACCTTCCACTTTAAGAAAATGAAGTTGAGTTGACTTTAAACATTTTTCCTGCCACACTTCCTTCTGTTTTCCACCTATGGGATGGTTCTGATGTGAACCAAGGATGCTTTCTGTTCTTTAAACGTATATCTTCCTTCAGCTATGGGAAGGAATTTCTTTCAAAACTATTAACCTCTCCTTTTCTATTGATGGCTTCGATATTTTAAACCAATACAAAAATTTAAAAAAAAGTTTATCTTTTCTGTCCTACTATTTTTGCTACTTTAAAAAAATCAGTGACACCGTGAGAGAGTAGGGCTCATGTTTTAGTCATTCTGGTGCTCCTTCCTCTCCTTATTGGCGTGCTGTGACCTGACAGGGTTACTTCCACAGCAAAGTTTGTTCTCTCATGGATCATAGATGACCTCCAAGACACAGATTTCAGATTTATTTCAGTCTTCACCATTTTATAATTTATTTTCCTTAGAAATGAAAACTTTTTCTTTTGAAACAACCATCTCCCCATGTTTTCCTTATTAGGTTTTCTGTGTCTTCATAAATATTTTGCTTCTTACTGACCAGCTCCTCTTTTCTTCATATTCCTTGGAAATGTGCATCTTCCATGGAATTTTTTTTTGGTTTTTAATTGTCTTCATTAATTTTTGTCAATTTGACACAATCTACAGTCACCTAGGAAGAGGGAACCTCAACTGAGGAATTGTACACATCAGACTGATCTGTGGGGAATTTTATTTTTTATTCCCTACTGTTGGCAATCCCATCCCTGGGCAAGTGGGATAGACTATAGAAGAATATTTAATATTTTAATCCAGTAACATGGATGCTCTAGCAGAGGATTTCACAGGAAGTCCTGTGTGATAGACATTTGATCTCTGATCCAGCAACATGGCTGCTCTAGGGTAGAAAGAATGTTACTACATGCCTTTAATCCCTACATAGCACACAACTTTAAACCTAATTCAGAAGGCAGTGGTGGCACATACCTTTAATCCTAACTCAGTAGAGAGAAGCAGGTAGAAGCAGAGGAGATAGCAGAAAAGAAGGAAGCAGAGCTCAGAAGGACATGGAGGCAGATAAGAAGAGACTGTTGAAGCAGAGAGTAGAAAAAAGATGGAAACAGACAGCAGAGCTCAGAGAGAGAAACAAGGTAGAAGCAGAGGTGGAAGCAGATCCAAATACAGAATGCAGAGTTAGTTCAGTCAAGCAGTTTGAGTACAGTCAGCTCATAGACAGTTCAGTTCAGAAGCAGAAGCTGAGAAGAGCAGAGCCAGTACAGAATAAACTAAGAGAGAAAGCAGAGAGTCAGAAGCAGGTTTTCTACTTACAGTTTGGAGTTCAGAAGACAGCCAGAGTGAACTCAGTCAGCAGTAAGTCTCAGAGGCTGTAAACATCTAGGTTTAGCTTTGCAGATTAGATTTTACAAAGGCTGAAGCCTTTCAGGTCTAGGTTTAAGATTAAATTATATGAAAGCTGAAACCCTCCAGGACCAGGGATTGAATTAACAAAGAATAAACTGTCCTCTGCCTTGAACCCATGAGAAGGTTTGTAGTAGTAAACTACAATCTTTTACCCTCAATTTAAGGAAAGAGAAAGGAAGGATAAAAAGAAATTTTCACTGCTTGTGCAAGCAGCCTTGGTAGAGAAAGAGAGAAAGGTAGAAATCTTCACAGCCTTTTTAGGCTGTCCTAAGCTTGGAGAGGACTAGCTGACAGTGAGTCAGACTAGCATCTCAGCTCACTATCCGCAAACCCAATCTCTCCAACTGATGTTTTTCTATACAAGAATCAACACACTAAGGACAGACAAACCATGTGGGACCTCTGGGGCTGAATTGCAGTTGAAGCAGCTAGAAAGCTCCTTGCTCTCCCCAGAAGGCTAGCTAGTAGGATGCTCAGCAAGCTCCTCCTCTTTTGGCCCTGGAGAGATCCTAGTTAAATATTAGATTATTGTCTATATTCACAGGAGCAAAAAGGAAAATAACTTAGCAAGTGCTTGTCTGCCCTGTGGCTGATTGGACACCTCCCTTTTTGTCTTTGTCTCTACCAAGACCACGAGGCCAGGTGCCTGCCCCATGCAGATAAGACTCCCCCCACCCTGAGTACGGGGAGCCCGCCTCCTCTGGGAAAAAAGATATAAACAGGAGAAGACCCATTTCTATCAGAAGGCTCCTGGGACTCTATTTTTATTGCATCTAGTCCGTTCGTTCTCATTCACGGTGGTCAGAGCCCACAACCAATCCACGGAACCCATGTCTGTCTTCCTCCATATGCCTTCCTGCCACTCCCAGCAGGGGTTTTCCGCCCCTGGCCAGGGTGGAAAACTGAGCTGAGAGACTGAGGGAGGGGACGAAGCCATGGAGCACAGTGGGGACAGAAATCAACAAAGTCAACCAATATCCACCCCAGCTGTTGGGGCTTCAAACCTTTCATACTCTAAGCAAAAGTTCCTATAAACCCAAGCACCGTGCAATCCCAAGAACAAGCCACACAGACCAAAACAAGTGCTCCTACCAAATTACAGCCCTCAGAATCAAGCATTCCAAATCAGACTCATAATCATTCACCACTCCTGGGATGAGAACATAAACCTAGTCCAAACACCAAAATAATAAAAACTTCTTCCAAGTGTCCTGCTGCAAAGAATAATTAAATAAATCAATGCATATATGTAGGCTTATAATGGGCTGTATAAAAAAGGAAACTGAGCAACCCAGTGTAAGCAAGCCAGTATGCACCACTCCTCTGTGGTCTCTGTTCAGTTCCTGTCTCCATGTTTTACCTTGGCTTCAATTGATGGTGAACTATATAATCTACAAGCTAAAATAAACTTTCTTCCCTCAACTTGCTTTTTGTCAGTATTTTATCACAGCTATTGAAAGCAAACTAAAACAATAGCGGTGGAAGTTTATGTATTTTTTAAAAAATTTCTAAGGCTGTCACAGATTACCTGGACTTTTTGTGTTTTGAGTAACTTTTCAGGTGAGTACATGTGATAATTTCAACTGTTCTGTATTTGTTAAGGCTTGCTTTGTGTCACAGCATGTGATCTATTTTAAAGAAGCTTCCATGTACTACTGGGTAGAATGTCTATCCCCTGACATTTGGATGGAATACTCTATAAATGTCTGCTAGATGTATTTGACATATAATACCATTTAATTTTGAGATTGCTCTATATTTTGTTCAGATTATTTATCTATTAGAGAAAGTTGATTGCTGAAATCACCTACTATTATTGGGCTTATTTTAATTTGTGTCTTTTGTTCCATTTGTTTGTATTTTATGAAATTGGGTACACTGGATTTTTGTGCATACATGTTTAATATTGTAATATTTTCTTGATTAACTGATTCATTGATTAGAATAAAGTTCTCTTCTTTATCTCTCTTGATTAGTTTTAGTTTAAAATCTATTTTGTCAGATACTGGGTGGCACCACATATTTGCTTCCTGATCCCGTTTGCTTGGAGTACTCTTCACCCTTTCACTTTAAGGCTGTGCCTATCTCTAAAGCTGAGTTTCCTGTAAATGACAGAGAAATAGATATTTTTCTTACTAATTCAGCTACCTTGTGTCTTTGGATTGAAGAGCTGAGGCTGTTGACGTTTAGAGTTATTATTGAAAGTATGCATAGATTGCAGTGATTTTGTATACTTAAATATGCTTTGTATTTCATTAATTTACAGCTTTGTTAGCTTTCTTTCTAGAGTCCCTAGGCTTTTCTTCAGTTTGGAATATTCTTTCCAGTATTCAGTATTCTTTCTAGTGGTTTTTTGGTTGGATATGAATTTTTTAGGCTGTTTGGATTGTGGATGTGTTTCTTTTTCTTGTAATGGTAGCAAATAGTTTTGCTGGGAGTCTGGATTGGCAACTGTGGTCTCTGAGAACTTGTAGTGTATGGCGCTAGGCTTTTCTGTCTTTTAAAGTTCCATTGAGAAATCACATGTTATTCTGGTGGGCTTTGCTTTATATGTGACTTGTGTTTTCTTGACGCTCTTTAGGCTTTCAATATTTTTTTTATTCTGTATTTTTAGTGTTTTAACTGTGATACGCTATGGGGGCTTCTTTTCTTATTTTGTCTAGTTGTTCTGTGTGCTTTTATCTATATGGATGTGTATTTCTTTTGTTTGGGGAATTTTTTTCCTATCATATTTTAAAATGTCTATTCTATTCCATTGACCTGGGATTCTTCTCTCTCACCAATGTCTATCATTCAAAGATTTAGTCTTTTTATGGTGTTCCACAGTTCCCACATGTTCCCTTCCTGTGCTTGAAAAAGTTTTTTATATTCTTTATTTCATATAGATCCACTGCTTTACTCTTCGAGTCTTGATATTCTCTTCCATCTAGTTAGTTTAACTTGTTTTTAAAAATATTTCCATTGTTATCTTCATTGTGTTCTTGTCAGTGCTTTTATCTCTTTATTGGATTCAGTTTTCAAACACTGAATTATTTTTGTCATTTCATTCAGGTGTGAAATGTTTTTGGACATCCACTCAAGCATTTATTATTATTCTTTTGGAGTTCTATGAAGTGCTTCTTGTTATAATTTTCCTTGAATTCTTTGATGGAGTCTAGAATTTTTATTTTCCTGGTTTTTTGAGACAGGGTTTCTCTGTTGTCCTTTGTAAGGACACCAATCCCAGCCACAAAGACACTGCTGTGCCTGGGTCAGTCACCTTCCAAAGGCCTTACCTACCAATGCTGTCGTCACATTGAGACTAGGGTTCAACATATGAGTTTTAAGGTGACAGAAAAAAAAATCAAAATATAGCACTAGTTTCTCTCCAAAACCTATTTGCTTTATTCATTGATAATTTATCATGAGAGATTTTTTACCAATATTACAGACTTAACCAAATTCTTCCAGTTTGAGAAGGAAGTGCTTTGATTTATGTGACACAATCTTTGCAAAGGCATCCAATATTATTTTTAGCTTTGATTCTTCATAAAGATGATGATTTTGTGAGGATGGGTGATATTTATAGACTAATGCTCAACAACTATAAACTATTTAGCTAACCTGGATAACTGATATTTATTACTATTTAATAGTTACTCAGAACTTTTTTTTTTATCTGTATCTTGCTTAGTGATTTATTAAGCTGTGCTTACAGTCTGTGTCTTTCTCCAACTTTTTCTGTATTTCCAACTTGATTTTACTGTTCCTTATCTTAAAGTCTAAGCAGTTCTAGCTTTGACTTGCAAATTAGGCTCAATTTCTTTTAAAATATGAACAGAATGATTCAGACTGAGCAGAAAGGAGAACTTTGATTATGTTTTCCCTAAAGTAACTTCTGCAAGCATCATGCTACACCAATTGAATGGTTCCCTGCTCAGCAGACCCTTTTATAGACAGACATGATTTTACTGCAAGATTACCATGCTTCTCAATTACAGAACCGAGCTCAAGCCTTCGCATGCTTTTCTTCCAGACAGTGGTTTTCAGCCTGACTTCTGAACAAAATAGTTCAATTGTTTGAAATATGGACAAATACACAATTTAATTTCTTCTTCTTATTTACACAAATGACTTGAAATAAAATTGAATTGAATAACTGTGAATAGTTGACCTCGCTTTACTACTTAAAAATCGAAGGTTAAAAAAATGTGCCTCTCTTGTTTTTTATTTCCTCATGGAAGCACCTATTGTCCACCTGTACCATTGACAATTGTCACAGATGAGCCCTGTGCAGTGTCAACAATAGCTGTTCCAAATTGCTGCCATAAAATTATTTTTATACATAATTATTAGTTGAAAGTGGCAGGACTTGAGATCCACTAATACTGGACCAGTGATTATTAACTCAAAAGGAGGAGTTAGCATTCTATTTCTGGACATTTTTGTAGTAGAGAAAGAATAGATTAAGAAATATATATTCTATCTGGCATTTGTTTGTTATTGTTCATTTTCTTATTTCTTTTATAATTCAGCCAGCATTTCACTTGTTTTTGCAGGAGGAAGAGTTGCTGTTAGTATGGTATGCACAGGAAATCACTTTTTCTTATGCAAGCAGATGGGGGAGTAAATTGCTATTTATTGCTTAACTTAGGATGACAAAACTACTAGGACAACACTGCCAATATCAAATAGCACTTTTCAGTTCTATTGGTTGTTCCTGGTACTATGGATCATATGCTATTACTGAGTGGTCTTAAAATGATTTATATGCTTAAGCTCTTTTCTTTTACCTGTGGAAAGTGGTGGCAGGTAAATCAGACTGACCTTGATAACACCAATATTACAAAGGCAAATAGAGAAATAATATTGGATCTCATTCTAAACTACTAGCTTAAGCTGTATTCACAAAAATAGTTTGCTTTAAGTACTTAATTTATAACTCAAGTTCATTTCACATCTGGGGCTATAGTTTTATTAGCTGTCAGTATTTTCCAATGAACCAGCCAACATGTGAATTCTTTAAAAACAAAAGCCCAAACTGCCTTCAGGTTGACTGTCTCCAATCAAATGGCTCTCGATCTCTTTGGCAGGGCATTGTGTAAGAGCTAAATGCTTCACATGTGTTTAGTTTTGCAAGTAGGTCCTGAACTTCATTACTACCAAGACTGTGCTTTTAAAGAAATAATTGTCTTTTTCAGCTACATTCAAATAAGCATTTCTTTGGTATTTACTACAACCTGATTCTGATTACACAGCATACAAAATTTAAGGGATCAAATCACCAGCAATTTGCTTCCTCAAGTTGCTTTCTTAAATCAACTTTTAAATAGATTTATGCTGCCTGTGGGTACAAAGTGGTGGAGTAAAACTAAACCTTCCTGATTTCCAAATCAGCATTTAAAGAGCTATAATTCATACTTAATGAAGAAAAACAGCTTAATAAGCATCCACAAGCCTTTAGATAGAGACTTTATGCCTGTAAAGTTTGTATTCCCTGCTAAAAGCCCCTTCACCATATATTTTTATTATACTTTGATGCAGAAGGCTAAAAGGAAGTTGGATATTGTTAAATTGCTCTTAAATTATAAGAGAACAAATATTAGGAATAAATTTCAACTCAGTTAACTATGACAAGACTGGCATTTTTCCTAACTCGTGTTCAGCATTCAGTTTTCAAACAGAAAATGTTTTATTGCCAACTGAACATGAAACAATATTGAGGCCAGATGTATCTGACCTTTTGTGTAAGGATGAAGCACTTTACAGTTCAAGGGTAGGCGTCTTGTTTATAAATGACTACATTGTAATGAAAACTGACTTTGTTTTACCTGGGAAATTGAGTTTGATCCTTTCCCCTGGAATAAAGATGGGCTGTTGAGATTTTCTTGCCTGAAGGCAAAGTAATATAAAGTTCTAGTATAATGTATGTGTGTTTAGGACTGCAGTGCTGCTCAAGTATAAATGTCTTGAATCTCCATCATCAAAGACATCACATCTTTGTGTTAAAGCCAAAAACACAAAAAGCCAAAATGACTCCTTGGGACCCTTGCTGACTACTATAGACATTTTTCCTTTGCTTTATAGGTCTCAACTTCACTTCATATTTGATCTTATTTTTTTTTTTAACCTCTGATTAATACTGAGAGATGTTGGTGAATCAATTAAGAATGCTACTTAAAAATACTAAAATCTTAGCATTTATATTGGGCTACCACTCTGTCTGCGTGTATGAAAGCGACGTCTCATCTTCCTGGCCTGAGTAATGCCTTCCACATTCTCTTATTCTAAAGCAGTGGTTCCCAACCTTCCTAATGCTGCAACCCTTTAGTACAGTTTCTTATGTTGTGGTGACCCCAAAAATTACTTTAGTTGCTACTTCGTAACTAAAATTATGCTACTGTTATGAATTATAATATAAATACCTGATATGCAGCCAGTCTTAGGTGACCCACGTGTAACAGTTTTTCAATCCCCAAAGGGTCGCAACCCACAGGCTGAGAACCACAGTTCTAGACAAAGGAAATAACACAATTGACCTCAAATTCCCTGACTTCAATCAGTTTTGAGATGAAAAAAATAGAATCTTGACATAATAGTAAACTAACTTGTCCAGCTTCTGTTGTATCTTCAAAATTTTTATCAAATTCTTGTTTGTAGAAATTTGTTAGTCTAATCACTTTAAATAGAAGAAATAGAATTTAAGTGTTTGTTTGTATTTCAATCATTTGAACTATATTTGCCTTTCCAGAGGAAATATCAGCATCCACAGCTTTATATTTATTTATCTTTTTTTCTGAAACATAATTTAGATCAATCCCCCCAAAAATAAATGGTTTGAGGGGATTACTCTCCATATATAGTTCCCCAAAACGGACTATGACTCAAAGTCTCATGCAAGGACAGATAACTTTGAATTTATTGGGGATTGAATGACGTGTTCTATTGATTTCTAGGACGAAATATAAGTGGTACCCAATGGGCTCCTATTATAATAAAACATTATAATAAAACAGGGCAAATTAAATGAACAATTCTCTGGGGCCTTATAGAAAACTACCCAGAATGTGGTTCTAATGGAGAAAATGGCACAAGAAAATTGTGTACAGCTCATCCATTTAAGATCAAGACATTTCAGTCATTGCCTCCAGAATATACAAGGCCTCAGTAGAAAAATTTAAGGCTTGAATATGGTCTAGCATTCAGGCCTAGTGTTTTCGGAGAATGAGTCATATGGCATCTGGAGAACAGCTGCATCTATTGACCTGGTTCTTTGCTTTTGAAGAAGAAAGCATCCTGTCAGTGTTGGAGTCCTCCATAGAAAAGAACTGAGTATTTTGTTAGTGCCTGAAACATACGCAGCACATGGTAAGCCAATTTTAAGGAGTCATCGACATAGTGTACATCACAGGGCTTCCTTTATATAAAGGGAAGGGATGCTATTGTAACAACTGACTATTTTCATTTGGTCTCCTATTCTCGAGGAAAACATTTTTTAAAATGTGAAGACACTGTATAGGGGCCACATAATGCATTTTTATCTGGGACATTGACAGTGACAGTCTTAGAGCAGTAACATGTTACATAGGCCCTTAAAAATCATACACTTTCCATGTGTATATTTTTAATTTATTTATGAATATGAGACAATAATTATACTACCTTGAATGTGGTTGGTTTTGTCTAAAAGTATAAGAAGTTGTCTTTCAGCTTATTTATATCATATATATATGCTAAATTTATAAATAATATGCAAATAAACAATTCTGATTTTTCAGTTTTGCATGGTTTATATTTACCTCTGTGTCATTATAATTGCTTCATATTCTATATTGATGTAACATGATTCATTTAACTGGCCATAATTAGGGGCATTTAAATTGTTTTTAATTTTGAAACATAATAAATATTGCTATGGTAAAAATAACACTTCAACACTTTAGAAATGATTGTTCAAACTTTACTACTTCCTTGGGATAAATTTTAAGAGTAGGAATAGTGCAAAACTGAGTTTTTCTTTCACTGTAATCATTCTCTCTTGGGGGGAGGGGACCCCACGAGATAATGTTTCTCTGTGTAGCTCTGGCTGTCCTGCAACTTACTCCATAGTTCAAGGCTGGCCTTGAACTCAGAGATCCTCTCCTGCCTCTGCCTCCCAAGTGATGGGATTAAAGGTGTGCAATGATTCTTGAATGGATTTCCAAGTTGTATTCTAGGAAGGCCATGTCAAATTTTATTCATACAAACAGATTACAAAAATTTGATTTCTCATTTTGTACTCAACACTAAGAGTGCTCACTTCTGACAAATGTTCTCCACCAGTCATTTAACAAGAAACACCATCTAATTTTGAAATGTGGGTTCTTAGTTATTTGTACATACAGTGCTCGGCTGTCTGCTCACGTCTGTCTTATGAGATTTTGCTTTATTCTTAATGGTTTTACAACTGCTTTAGATGTCAGTGATAGTAACACATGCTTGTTGTGTGTGCTAATATACTCTTACCCTAATTCTCTTGTTTTGGAACAGACACTTTCCAGTAGATTTTTGTTTTTATATTTTAATCTTGTTAATCTTAAAATTGGTAGAGACACTCACTTAATACTTTTGCAAAGCAAGCCAGGCAATGTGCTACTCCTGAGAGTAGTGGACTGAAGCCAGGCGGTTGCAGGCTGTGGCTATGTTGCATGCAGTGAGCTCCAATGTGAAGGTAACAAACTTGTGAATTCGTACATGATTTATTGACAGCTATCGAGAATCTTTTCCCACTAACAGTAATTTGTGTTTAGATGGAGTAACAACAAAGTGAAATGTCAGGTCAAGGTGAATAAGACATTCTATATGATGATTACAGAAGAATAGTAACTGTCAAGGTCATTAAGGTCACTCATGGCTCAGTGCAGATTTAATTTACTAGTGACCTTTAAGGGTAGTTGACTTTTCAAATACATTTTTTTTTTTTTTATTCAGGGAGATTTATTTAAGGGAATCCACCTAGTGGGGCTTGATTTGTGTTCTAACCTCCCTCCACACTCATATTTGATCACATAACCTAGGTTGCTAGATATCATTAATAATGATTAGAATATTAAAATAGTGCCCTTGGCTACCAACATTGTCTGCCCAGTGTGCTTTTAGGACTTTTTTCTCTAGGGCTTTCCTGATTCAACAAGGCAAATATTCCTTTTCTTAGAGCCTTGTTTATTTCTTTTCATTGCCATCTCTGCTATGCTGAGGACTTCAATAGCATTAGGGAGATAGATATAACATGTTCTCCTGGAGCGAATATGTTAATTATAATCAAGAGGGTGTCACTTTTTTTTTTACACATTTTGAAGCCTTAAATGCTGAACTAACTTTGTTGATGGCTTTCATCGCTTAGCAGAAAGGATAGAATGGAGCTTTTTACTAACGTAGGGTTCACTTCTCACCATTGCTATCGTCCAAGGCATCCTTAAATTTCCCATGTTAAGAACATGGGAGTTAACAAGGGAGTTTAAATAAGGTACACCAATGCTTCTCTACTAAATTATTCCTAGGCTTTGAATCCCTTCTTTTCTCCCTTCTTATGGTATATATACTTTTTGATCACAGCATTTAATTTGAAAAACCGCCTTGGTTGCTAAATTATGGAGCTGATACTGGTGTTATGAGACTTGAACTTAATAAAGCTTGAGGAAAGGCTTTGAACAAATTGCAAATCCCTTCATATATTCTATGTACAGAGATGATTATTTTCAAGGGAGGTGCAATATCTTCTCCTTTGCCCCAACTTTAGCAGAAATCACTTCCACTGACAGGTAGGATGAATGATAAAGCTGGCCAGGGTCTATGTGAAGGATGGAAACCACAGGACAGGAGAAGGTCTGCTGAAATAATTAAATGTGGAGAAGAAAGAAATGTTTTTCTTGGAAGTGGGAAGTAGAGTTGCTTTGTTTGTGCTTAGACCTCTGTGGAGACCCTGAATCACTCTGTGGAGCCCAGAACTACAATGCTTTTATATATCTGCATGCTGCTGCAGTTGTCATAGCCTTCCTCCCTGCATTGACTCAACAGGAAGCAAATCCATCAGCCTGAGCTGCAAGTTGCAGAATTAAGTGTGGCTTGCAGCCATACAGTGTCTGGATTAATGACTCTGGGATGTCCACACATTTCATTAGTTTCTCCATTCACACATGGGGTATGTGAAAAAAATATTAAATTCTAAGTTGAGATATGGATGCAATCATGGAAGTTGTGATGATTTTAGGGGTATATGTAGCATGTTATTTAAGATACATTTAGTTCAAATGCATTCAGTTCAATAAAATACACGTAGGTCAATATTTCAATGAATACTAAAATAAATATAGTTAGTATATAAAGCACATTGCTTAGGGAATGTTAATTCTAAGTGAAGAATAATGAGGGCTAGAAAAGCATTTTGGTCATAATAGTGTTGGTATATTGTGGATATGGCAAAGATATTGATAAGGGGGTAATCGGGAAACTGCTGGCTGGCTAGGAGGTCTATATTATTATGTTGAGCTATCGTAATTAAAATATTTGATTTCTTCCATAGGAAAAGAGATTCAATGGCAAACTTCACAATGGGATCTTTATGTTTATTTTCAATAGGCTTCTGGCCCAGAATAGGGCAGAGAAGCTCCTTCATATGGGCATCAGTCTCCCTAGGTACTACAAATCTGGTAGGAACCAATCATGGCAACAAGCCAAAAAACAGTGCAAAACTTGCCATATATGAGGTGTTTTAGTCATTCTGTTCTGTCTATTGCATTATATCTGCAGATAAATTTGCCTTTTATACTTGTGTGATTTCTTCCTGGGCAGAGAGAGCTCAAAAAGCAAGCCCTCCCATACCTTTGTCTTCCTTTGTGATTTTATTAAGCTAACTATTTTAGAGAGTATCTGTCCAAAAGAGAGGACTCTTTACAGTACCTACTGCTTATAGCAAAATTTCAACCAGCCATTAGGATTGCCTCATGATACCAGAGTTTCTGATATTGCTTTATTATTCTGTAAGGAGAATACAATGGTACTGCACTGGTTCCTGCTGATTCTCCAAAAGAAGCAGCAGCACCCATTGGGTTGTAGGCTTTTCAGCAATCATAGTCAAGTATTTTATAGAACTCTTACACAAGAAACAGAGTTACTTCTATCCAGTAAATGATTGTTCTGGGAAATAGAATTATAATGCAACCCTTTCTTGTTTGTTTTATTAGTTCCATTGGATCTATCAGACCCACTAGTAACAATTAGTGTTAGAGTTCCCAGAATCCCAATGCCCTGCAACATAACAGGAGGTCTTTGAGTTTTCTCAGACTTCAGCAGCATCTGCAGTCAAGTCAGCGATCCCTGGTGGAGCTTGGGGTGAAAGCATCACTGCAGTACATTGTGGTTCAGCTATTCTGCTTGTTATCTGAGAACCTGATAAGAATGAAGTGGCATCTATCCTCTCTTCTGGTTTGGGGTAAGACCAGAAAATGTTTGGCTGTCTAGGAAAGCCCTTTCACAGCCAACATGTTTGGCTACTTGTCTTTATCTGTTTGGAAACTGTTTATCTGTTTGGAAAACAGTTTCTAAACTGGTCAGGCTGGAAAGCTTCTAAGGGTCATACTTAAGAGCTACACATCAGACAGACCAGCTTTTAGTTCTTGACTCTGATAATACTCAAGTTAAACAAGTTAACTTATTTAACTGACAAGTTAAACTTGGGCCTGGACTAGATGTAGTTCTGTGAATTTGCTTCTTCAATGTAAGATGAGGTCATCAGAGTACACAATGTAGTAGACTTTCTGTGAAGATCACTTCACGAATCAGATGCCCCTCACATGTGTCTTTCAGTTCTATTAGTACCGTGTCTGCATTTTGCCTCTGGGAAGGTTTAATCCTGATAACATTTGTTTTGTACTTGAGGTTTCATCTGATATCTCTAGGAATTTGTGGAAATCACCTGCCATGCATATTGCAATATACAATTATAAGTTCATACTAATGAAAATACTATTGACTGATATGTGGCTCTGATATAGATAAATGCCTTTCAAACTAGTCTTTTGGGCAAACAGATTTGAACCACATTTCATCAGATATCTCAGAATGTCCTACAGGGGGACATACTTAGCAGCACACCATAATTACTTTTTCTGTTTCCTGTCTTGCTTTCCTTAAATTCATTCTTTATTACTGTGATAAAGTATACAATGAACTACCTGAATATAACCATCTACCCTAGGATCTATTCTCAAGATAGCTGTTTCCTTGAACCAAGACTGATCATAACTCCCAACTTTGAGTTTGCAGCTGAGTCCTCAGATGTTATAGTTTGGAGCATATCACCTTGCTAAGATTACCTGATAGTGGATCAGGATAAGGGTCTGTGAAAGGTGAGGTATTGGGGTACATGGTAGCTATGATGCCTCAGGAGTGTGAGGATGGGGAAATTACCAAGAGCATTGAGTTAATTGGCTTTTCAAAGCTGCTCTGGGATATTTAAAAATAGAAACAATAAACATCAGATAATTGTCAAATCCACGTCAGCTCTGGAGGAGGCTCTCTTCTAACAAGGTTGTGCTAGCTTATGTTGCATGGTGTTGAACTAAGCACCAAGTGGTGTGTCTTCTTGTTAAGAATCACAGGGCAAATGTTTTTATTATATTATTTATTGTTTAAAACAAATTTTAAATTCAAATATACTTTGATTATATTCTTGCCCTTTCCCAAGTCCTTCCAGATCCTCTCCTCCTCTCTTTCTATCCAACTTTAAGTTCTTTCTCAAAAAACAAACAAAAACCCAATAGGACAACAACCCCCTCCCAAACTATGAAAACAAAATGAAACACCAAACAACAACAACAAACCCTCCAAAATGTAAACAAATAAAAACATGCATTAAAACTGTGGAGTCCATTATATGTTGGTCAACTTCTCCAGAACGTGAATCCTGTCCTGAAGTGACAATATACCTATTGCTACTCCATTTGAGAAAGCTGATTTTTTCCTCTCCCAAAAGATATAAATACAGTTGAATTGTTAACCTTTACCCTAGTGCCAGGTTTTCACTAATTCATTCATTCACTCATTTTTAATATAAAAAATATAGTAAGATAAAACGATCAACAGAAGGAAAAGAGCCCAAGAGAAGGCACAAAAATCAGAGACCCATGTATCCAGTCACTCAGGAATCCCATAAAACATTAAGATGGAAGCCATGATATATGTTCAGAGGACCTGGTGTAGACCTGTGTAGGCCCTGTGCATGCTGCTTCAGTCTCTCTGAGTTCCTATGTGCTTTCATCATGTTGATTTAAAGGGACTTACTTTCTTGGTGTCCTCCATCCCCTCTGGCTCTTATACTCTTTCCACATGCATCATTTTCCACGGGCTTCTCTGGGAGGGACTTGATAGAGAGATCTCATTTAGATTTGAGTGTTCCAAGTTCTCTTACTCTCTGCATAATGTCTGGCTGTGGGTCTCTATATTTGTTCCCATCTGCTAAGGAGGAAGCTTCTCTGATGATGGCTGAAAAAGGAAATGAAATCTATAAGTATAGCAGATCATTAGTAGTCATTTTATCACTATACTTTTTTTTAAAGACCAGTATAATTTTATTTTGCCCTAGTTCTCTGGGCTATCTAGTCTCAGGTCCTTGGTCACCCAAGCAGTGTTAGGTATGAGTTCTATCTCATAGAGTGGGCATTAAGTCAGATAGGTTACTGGTTGCTTACTCCAACAGGCTTTGTACCACCATTGTCCTAGCATGTCTTACAGGCAAAAAACTCCACAGGAGACAAAGCATTTATGTCTAGCTTGGTGCTTGTGTTTCTCTTTTGGTAGCATGCAGAGTACCTTCTTCTACCAAAGATGTTAGAACATAGGCATGAAGACTCTTTGTAGGCACCAGCTTGACATCTCTGCATTCAGCGAGTTGTGTAGGTGTTGTCTTAAGCAATGGGTCCTTGCTGTCAGTTTGTGGAGAACAACCTATAGTCTTTGCAATAGCCCAGAAATTAGAGGAGATTCCCATGGGACCCATTTGTCCACTACTCAAATAGATGTAATCCTATCCCAGGACTAGAAGCTTCATTTTGTGACAAGAGGTGGCAAGTTGGTCCCTACAGGAAATCATGACTATTATAAAGAAACAACAGGGCTTGGAGACACAGGGCAAATAAATTCTTTTGAAAAGAAGCCTGAGAGTCTCACACAGTGGAAAAAACTCTGAATATTCCTAGTAGAGTATGTGGCTGATCTTCTTAGAGAAGAGTATCCCTTCTCCCCTGCCCTTGTCTGGAAACTGTAGAAACCACTTATGGAGTAAGAATCCTGACATTTACAACTCATTTTTTTCTGAGTCATTTTTTTCTGAGTACTCATCTCTGTCCCCTTCACTCTGTTTGGCTTCAGGCCAACTGAGACTCAGCAGAACCTGTATAGAAAATGAAGTTCCTGCTTAGGCAAGTATTTGCTTAAACACTGAAGGAAATTAAAGGTTAGCTCATACATAGCACTAAGAAGTAGAAATACCTGTTTAGAAATAGATTTTCAGGGTCTTATATTATGGCTATAAAACAGAAGGCTAAATTATGTAGAAAGCTTATACAAGAGCCACAATCCATACATTAGGATCCAGTGTCTTGGTAAAAGTGGGTTGGATGGATTCTTGAAGTTTAGATATATATGGGAAGAAGTCTCTGTTGGTGTCAGTAGAAAAGCCTCAGCAAAGACAACCCACCTTTTTAGGCAAGGCTTTACCTTCAGAAGGCAGACAGTACTTACTTCAGAACAGAGGGCCTGATAAACCCTGAGTTGAATCCCTGACCATCTGAGTAGAGCATATCTTATGAATTAGATATACTCTGAAATAGAAAGTTGAACAGGCACCACAGCAGTAACTGTAAAAAAGAAATGGTATATTGGGGGGATAGGGCAAAGCAGACCAAATAGGTACAGTCCCCGGTGTGTGGGGAGTCAGAATGAATGTGGAGTCAGTGAATAGTTCAGTCCTGGATGATGAATGTTAAGTACCATTGTCTTTCCTATCTTCATCCTCTACTCTAAAAGTTAATATTTAGTTAATTCAGTGATCCTTTAAAAATTCAGTGATTCTTTTAGAATGTGAAATGGGGGAAAAAACAATGTCTTTTTTTTTTTTAATAATTCCTGTTGACATATAAAAGAGAGTAAAACGTTTTCATGGCAAAACTTAAATCATACTGAAATATGTAAAATGATAAAAACCTTTCCTTTTTAACTCAGTCCATTGCCCTAAAGATAATCCTTTAACAATGTCTAACAGTTTATGCATTTTTGATCAGAAATATGCCTATCAATATCCCTAGCATGTACGTGTCTTTTTAAAAAAAGTTACTAGGAAACCAGTTATATCACACAGTGTTCTCTACTTTGCCTTTTTCTATAGGCTATATTGCAGGAGGTATTATTATTCTAGTTTACTCACTAGAAAGAAACAGGATAGGGCTGGGACTATAGCTTGCGGATAAAGTACTACCCAGACTGCTTGAAACACTAGGTTCAACCTTTTAGTTCCACAAACAAAAACAGTGTATTAAACATCATTTTTACTTCCATAGTTTCTACAGATAGACTTTTAGGCCATTAGATACCACTTACTTTTTTCTTTTTAAATTCTATAATAAACACCCTTACATGAATATATTAGTGTCCGACTTTTGAGCCAAAGGGTGTTTACATTTTAATTCTCCATAGGTATGGAATAATCGCTAGTTTTCAAGTGCTGCTTGGCCAATAATGTCTGTTAAACTGCTTCTTTTAAGTTCTATCTATCAGATTGAGTCCTTTTTGTCTTATGAATAAGTTTTGGTCATTCTTTTCATCTTCTGAGTCCAAACAATTTGAATTATAATTTGTTGCAAATACCCTCCCCAAGTCTGTAGATCTTGTTCTTAAAGACATTTTCTAAGGATAAAAATATTAAATTTTGTACAATATAGTTTGTCATTATTTCTTTTACAGTGTTTTTCATGTTCTGTAACAAACGTTTTCATTAGCATTACAAACATTTTCCTTTCTTTGTTTTTTTAATTTTACTATTATGTCTTCTTGGGGCTCCTCATTTATTTCATAGACTCAACCAGAAGAAATGGAATACTATGAATTCTTCCTCACTGAATAATAATCAGTATCAGATGCCCAAGTAAAGTGAAGCTCTGTTGATGAAACCAGGGGCAAAGTCCTCCCAATCTTTTTCTTTTCCTCCTTTCTCTCTCTCTCTCTTTCTTTTGTTCTTTTTCTCTCTCCTTTTCTTGTCTGTCTTTCATCTCTCTTTAAAATATCCTAATTATTTCAGAACCTTTTGTACTCCATTCTAAATTTTAGAACAATTTACCAATTTCTGCCAAAGTCATTTTGGATTTGATGACATTGGCCACATAGTTATAAGAAAACTATTAAGTTGTTCAGTTTGTTTCTTTCTAATCACACTGCAGGTTGAATTTCATTTAAGTAATCTACATTTTGAAAAGAAGTAAAAATCACATATGTAGTTCTAAATGGTTATGTAGCTCTTTCAATATTACTTATAGAAAAGTCTTCACTTCTTTATAGTTGAAATGTTCTATCAGTTGAGTTGAAATGTTCTATCAGTTGAGTTTTAGTATATATATATATATATATATATATATATATATATATATATATATATATATATATATTCCATTCAACTCTAGTGGTTAAAAATATATGTAATATATAGTGTCTGTTTTGATATGAAGTTGTACTTATGATGGAGTACTCATTTGCTTTCTTGGTGTTTTGCTCATTTATTGTATACTTTGAGTATTGAGACTTCATTGCTTCAGCAAACAGTTTGCTTTCTATCTTAGATCTGCGTACAGCTTAAGATTTATACAATGATTTGGTAGGAACTTTGTTACATCAAAAGCACAGATAATGACCACTAGTTGCATACCACATGGTTTGATTATAAACAATAATAACACATAGTATTGTCAGTTAATTAGTGTTTGCTGAAAAGCTAAAGAATGTTTTATATAGGCAGTTTCACTTAGGACACTGGGATTCTAAGTCTGACAGGGAAAAGGCAAACTATAATTTGTAAGCCTTTATAGTGCTAGGCAACATACCAGTACATTGATGGGTTTATTTGATTTAATACTTTGAAGAAATCTATAAATTAGCAATATTAGCAACAGTTTTACAGATAGTATACTTAAAGATGCACTTTAAGGAGCATGCCTGTGATCTAAACAAGTTTTTATTTCAGAGTGTAATTTGTTTCTTGTATTCCAGCTTCTGTGGAAAATTGAAACACTTTTATTATTAGAAAGGGATGAGTATGGAGCAGTTGAATTTCTCCTTCAACTCTATAGTCAGTTCATGACAGACAGAGGTCAGAAAACCATATTTCTACTTCTTAGTTACTACTCTCTAGTTTGCCTAGGAAGTTATAGAATAGATTCACTTGAGCGTGTAACTTTTGTATGTATAAAAAGGGGGCAGTCTTTGTGGTACTCGAAATAAACACATGTAAGGAGCTCACACAGCTGTTCAGCCATGGCATGAATTCCACCACTGAAGGCAGTGCTGGGTTGTCCTTCTCCCTCTCCTATCAAATACCATTAGAACAAAACAGTTATCACTCTAATGAAACACTGTGAATTTAGTTATACTGATTAGCATTTCTTTAGAATACTTTTTTGTATTTTGTACTTTATTGTTCTGTTGATGTCTATAATCTCAAGAAATAATAACCCATGTTGATGCCAAGAAAGTATAGATAAGCATTTTAGGAAATTTAGGAAGTGATGTTATTTGACACAAAGCTACCTATCAAGTCAAAACCAAGTGTAAGGTTGACAGTAGGATACAGGAAAGTCATTGGCTTAAGGTCATGACTTCTCGAGATGGTCACAGATATCTGCCGCCCGCTGTAATAATTGCACAGAGAATGATAGATTATTAAGATACCTGGGGAAGATGGGGAAGTATTATGAGAGTTCATACAGAAAGCCATGCCATCAGAGGAAAACAGATGTTCCTCTCCATGTGCATACCAGGACCAGTGCCAATATTGTCCACAATTTAAAGAAATTTAAACTTAGATTTAAAGGAATTACTTCTGAATCCTGAATTTGATGCTAAGTAGTCTTACTCCCTTGGGAAATGTTCAATGCTATGTTGTTTAATACACTAGCTACTTGTCATGTTCAAAACTTAAATTAAGATTAAATTAAGTGAAAATTCAGTTTCTCAGTTGCATAAGCCATAAGTGATAATTAGGCCTATGTAGCCGATCAGTACTATATTGAACAGTGCAGGGGAGGATTTTTTTCATCATTAAAAGTTCTAAGTGGAAAGCACTGGTTAATCTTGGATTAGCTTTCTACCTTTGTAAAATAAGAATGCTCCTATACTTCTCTAACATCCTGAGCCTTAAAAGATGACAACTTAAACTGGGATGTGTAACATTATGCTGTATTATTTTTAAATTGACATAAAAATCCTCGTGTAATGTGGACTTTGCTTTGCACTACGCTCAATTCTTAAAGCTCTTTAGTGCAGCAAAGGAGAAAGGGAAGCATGAAACTCAGCCTGGTGTATAGTGCTCTTTTACCAGAGTATGCATGTCGCGTACGTGTAATGTCTTGTCCAAGGTGAATTCATGGCCATATACAACTTCCAGAGTATTTGTAACTATAAAGCTACAACATCCCTGGGAAGCAAAATGGAAACCTTTAATGGTTAGTGGACACTATCATTATAATGCTTACCTTATATTTGCATACGTAAGCACTTATCTTTTAAAGATCATGCCTTACATATTTAGGAGTAGATATACTCAGAGCAACATGTGTTAAGTGCACGTTGACATACACTAGAGCTGCTTAGGGGCCAATTAGAAAAGGTCAAATGTCAGTGCTACAGCTGAGTGTCACCACAATGACTTCATGCTCACTGTCCCCCTGATGGCTCTGTACAGAGAAGCTTGGTCATGTCTGCCAGAGTTCTCCCTGAATTGCTTCTTTTTTCTTTTTTAAAGGTAACTTTACATCTTTATTATTAAGTAAAGCCATTGTTTTAAAAATAGTCTCATTGTTTATAAGATTTGTATAGATGAAATATCACATTTCATATACCCCATTAGTAGGAGTCCTCATTAGGATAAACTTCATACATTTGAGGAAGTTTCCACTGCACTAGCTTTCCATATAATCTTTCAAATGCACCCCACTTCTAGCCATATCTCTCTCCACTCTCTCTCTAACCATTCCGTCTCTCCCCATACATGATCCCCCCTACTCCCATTCCCACCTGCCCCAGTTTACCTGTAAAATCTATTCTATCCCACTCCCATGGAGATCATGTATTCCTTCCCACCCCCTAGATCCCTCCTCCTCATGTACCCTCTCTGAGTCTATAATTATATCTTGATTATCATTTACTTAATGGCTAATATCCACTTAAAAGTGAGTACATATCATATTTATCTTTCTAGGCCTGGGTTACCTCACTTAGGATGACTTTTCTAGTTCCATCCAGTTGGCTGCAGATTTCATGATGCCATTTGTTTTTAACAGCTGGGTTATACTCCATTGTGTTAATATGCCACATATTTTTTACCCACTCTTCTGTGGAGGGATATCTAGGTTGTTTTCAATTTCTGGCAATGAACATGGTTGAGTAAGTGTTCTTGTGGTAGGATGGAACTTTCTTTGAGTATATACCTAAGGGTGGTATCGCTATATCTTGAGGTAGATTGATTCCCAACTTTCTAAGTAACTGCCATATTGATTTCCATAGTGGCTGCACAAGTTTCCACTCCCAACTTGTCTACAGGGGAAGCTTCCGACAGCAGGATTAGGTTGCATTTAATTGAATTGTTGACCAAGAGGGTACCATGGAAATTCTCAAACATCTCAGGCTGTTCAAAGACAATGGGTTATTTACAAACAGACAGCAAGAGATCATTGCCAAGGACAACACCCACCCAACTCATTGAATATGGAGATGGTAAGCTAGTGCCTACATGAAACTTTCACCCCTACGTTCTAGTCTCATTGGTACAGAAAGGTATTCTGCTGGCTACCAAATGAAAAAATGTGTACGGTAACCCAGCCAAAATATGTCAAAATCTTTGACATATTATCTAACCTGCCTGCAAAATATGTTAGGGCAATGGTGGCACAGAACTTGTGGGAATAGCCAACCAACATCTGATTCGATTTAAAGCCAACTCCATGAGATAGAACCCACACTTGACACTGCTTGGAAAACCAAGAACCAGAGATATAGCATAAGTACAAATACTACTGCTAAAAAAAATCAATAAAATAACTCCTAATGATATTCTGCTATATTCATAGATCAATGCCTTATTCAATCATCATCAAAGATGCTATCTTTAGCAACAGATGGAAATAGTTACAAAGACCTATAGCCAAACCTTATGCAGAGAGAGTCTACATGGGAGGTCTCCATCAAATCCCTCACCTCAGAACTCAGGAAATCTCATGGAAGAGAAGGCAGAAATACTGTAAGAGCCAGATAAGATGGAGGATACCAGATGATCGAGGCTCTGAATTAAATAAACAAAGAGCAGCATAGAGACTGAAACAGCAAGAACAGGGCCTATAAAAGTCCTCTGTGGTTATATCATAGCTACTAGCTTAATATTTTTATGAGATTCCTGACTATGAGAAAGAGTGGGTCTCTGACTCTTGTGCCTGCTCTTGGGACTCTTTTCTTCCTGTTGTGTTGCCATGTCCAACTTTGATGTAATAGTTTTTGCTTCTTAATTATATTTTATTTTGTCATATTTGATTGTTTTCTCTTAGAAGCTTGTTCTTTTCTAATGAGAGAAGGAAAGAATGAATTTCAAGAAGAGGGAATATAGAGGAATAGGCCTGTGTGAAAGCTAGGAAGGGTCTATATTCCAGGGATCTACATTTAGAGGGCTGTGTTATCTGAATGGAATGTAAAAACACCTTTAATACCAGTATTAAGGAGGCAGTGGTGATCCATGCCTTTAGTCCCTAAGACAGAAACAGAATGTGGAAGCAGACACCTGAGGTGGGGATCAGATGGAATCAGTGTCACACAGGAACTGATGTATGAGATGAGTTAGAGTGAAGGATTGGCAAAGTGATAAATCAGAGAAAGAGTTAGCAGAGTGAGTCAGAGTGAGGACATGCCCAACTCTCATAGAAAAGGTGGTCTTTCAGCTCAGAGCAGAGTTAGTTACAGAGTCAGTCAGTTACAGCAGAGTCAGTCACTGAGACACAGAAGTACCAGATAATGAACATGACACAGATACAATGAAGTGGTCTGACTGAGGCGAAGGCAGAGAAGCAGAGACTGACTGAGGTAGTATGGGCAGTGAGAGCTCACTGAGACACAGAAGCAGTCTGAAGAGTCTGAGTTCAGAGGGAAGCTAGCAGGGTAGCTCAGTCATCAGTGGAGACTTAAATATTCTCGATTGTATGGAGACTGAAGCCTTCCAGTTCCAGGTTTAAGAGTAGATTATATGGAGGGCAAAACACTCCAGGGCTCCAGTTCTAAGAACTGATGATTTAATTAGACAAAGAATAGAAGCTTTTGCCCTATTGTCTACATCTGGCATGAATCTACATTTACAAGTGGAGGGTGAGAGGAACTACAAGGAATAGCGGGAGGAGAGACAATAATCAGGATTTATTGTGTAAAAGAATAATCTGTGTTCAATAAAAGGAAAAAACAAACAGGAAAAAGGTAACACCTTGAATCTTTTTCTGAAGACAAAATGAAAGAAAGTTGGAAAGAAAGGAGGAAAGAAAGAAAGAGAAAAAAGGAAAGAAGGAAAAAATTATAGTTCAAAAGAATTTGGAAGGGAACACAGGTGATTATGGATAACCCAAGCCCAATAGTTGGGGTGATAGGGATCTGGAATATAAATTCTAGTAACTTGAGAAACTATCCATATAACATTAAGTGAGCCACCTGGGCCATCTGTTTCCACCTTTATAATAAGTGGATATACAAAATGGCAAGGCTGTGTATTTGTGATGACATGAATTTGACAAAATTTAAGATTATAGTTCTTTCCTCCATTATACTAAGTGGGAAAGAGATGAGTGATCTAACAGGAGACTTGAGTTTCCTGTAACAAGTATTAATCAGAACTGGCTTGGACATCATGACTCTAAAGTTCCATGGTGGAACTATATGGAGAATCTTAAAAGGTACGGTGGATACTATGCATAATTTAATCTCAAATCTAAGATAATAGCCAGTGATCTTAGTCTACTGATGACCCTCGCTTTCTAGACTCAGTTTCTTCACCTATGAAATGGAAGTGATAAATCATGATACTTCATAAAGCTGTTGGAGGAGGTCAAATAATACAATATATAATGACTATTGAACTCTCTACTTGACTTTCTCTCCTATGCTTTCCATCCATACTATCCTTTTGAAAGACAGTCATGTAAACTCATATCTGTAGCCAAAATTGTGTTAAATGTGTAACAGAAAAACATGTTGAGTTTATCAAGACTTGTTTGTTTTTTGTGTTTCCTAATCTGATTTTAAGTGTATCAATGTGTCTATAGAATTGGAAATCCAAAGAAAGATGGCTTGCTTTGCAAGCACATTATAAAAAAAGGAATTACATGTGCATTGACTGGGGGATACTCAAGAGTGTATTAAGTCTGGGGGCAACCTGAAATACCTACTTGAAGCTTCAGTCTAACTGGCAGAAGTAACTAAGGTTAACAAAATCTTTCCCAGGCTCCTCTGTCTCTCACTAAGTAAATCTAAAACATGTTGCAAATCAACACAGTAAATATTTTTTCAAGTTATTTGAGGTTGTATTTTCCTTGGGAAGAATTTAGAGACCTCTGGCAACCAAGGTTAATTGGACTCATTTCAGCTTCAAAGGATGCTAGCTTTGATTTAAAGCTTTTAAAAACCCTCTGAAATCCCTGTGATTGTGGCATTGTTTTATTGGGTGTTTATCTATGCTATCACTGCAGGGATCAGAGTAGATCATTGTACAACCAAGTACCCAGAAAATGATTAATGATTTTACATCTATGATGCTAAAAAATTTTTTCCCACTGGAAAAGATTTATTGTGCATTGGCTTCAGTCAAATCTCTCCAACTAGCTGTTCTAAACATTGACTCTGAAGTAACTTACTTTAAACATGACTCTGGGTTCATGTGCATTATTTTTTTATTATGAATGTTCTGTTTTCTGTTAAAACATTTGCCTCTTATTGCACTCAGTTTTTGCCAGTGGAGAAAACTTACTTTGCTTTTCAAAGGAAAAATTGAACACTATTTTTCCCTTTTCTTTCAAGTAGATCCTGTCATAAAAGTGAGGCATTAAATTCAAAAAGACAATACTTCCTTGGAGTCAAGGAGAATTTTTATTCCTTGTTGGAGCTTTCCCTAAAGATAAAATCACTGTATAATTTTAGGAAAAAGCAATGCTTTTTTAAAAAGAAAAACAATCTCACTGCTTTTATCCATCCTTAATTTTAAATTCACACATTCTTATTGTAAATGTTTAGATATATCATAATACCCTACTGTTCAGAAATATCAATGTGACTTTTTAAAAATATTGTCTTTTTTTGTCTTTTTCCATACTTATAAAAGCATAAATACTACAGTCTCAAATTAGCCCAAAGTACTTATATTAGTTCTTTAAATTGGGGTGTTTTTTTATGTAGCTGTATTTTGTTTCACTTTTTCTAACATTGAGATTGCTAGTTTCAAAACACATTTTGTAGTAGAAACTAATTGCTGAATAATTGTTCAGAGGTCAGAGCAAGGGGTGAATGCTATTTTACCTCTGTATTCTCATCTTATGCGGACTGGATTAGGTTGACCTGGGGGGTGATTAGTTAGAAAGAAAGAAAAAGAAAGCAAGGAAGGAAGTAAGACAGAAAGGAAGAAGGAAGGAAAGAAAGAAGGAAGGAAGAAAGGTCTTAAGCTTACAGCCAGTATGTTTTTTGTAAACAGCTCAGAATCTAGTAATGTTAGACATATTATAAACTATCAGTTTAACAAAATGTCGATTGCAAACTATAAAGATACTAAGAAAAGTAAGTAAAATCTGTGATGTATTTTCTGAGTTGAATTACGACCTTGAACTCTTAAAACTAATGAAGTTTTATTGTATTTTAATTAAAGTCAATGCAATTAACCATGTTAAGAATGTAGACTTGAATACAAAATTCTTCACAATGCCATCCTTTGCAAAAGTATGTCATGGTATATTTTCTTATATGGGCTAATATCATTGCCTCAAAGGAAGTTTGCCTCCTTCTGGAATCAAGTTAGTGGCCCTGTATTTAAAGCTTTGGGGGAAGAGACTGCTGCCTTTGTCTGTAGATTAGCAATCTTTGAATCTAGCATACTAGACTCAAGAAAAAGATATCGCTAAATTAACAATAAACAAGAAAACATATTCTTGTTGTCCCTAGGGGTGACTACACTCTTTTCCCACCTTTCCACTTGCTGCCTTGAGTAGTTCAATCCCTGAAGTAAGTGAGGGAGATTTGTTGATTGCTTTACTAATTTAGGACTTGTCTCACTGGGGTCACAAAGAGAAGCATGTTTTTCAGAGTCCATGCACAGGAGACTTGGGAATAAAGACCACGATTAACTTTATACTATTCAAATGTATTCAATCATCTTATGGTAGAATCATCTTCTAGCAGCCTGCTGGGAAAACTTCCCAGTCCCCAATATTTGATTTCTAAATGGCTGAAGGAAAAGATGACTTTGCTCTGACAATCAGCTAACGAGGTCCTTGTCTCATCTTTCTAGCTGCCTTGTGCTTGAAAGAGTGATCCAAACAACTACAGCTTCACTTAGCTAAGGGTCTGATGCTTGTGTCTTTATTTTGGTTAAGTTGAAATGCATTAGGATATTTCTTACTCTTCACTGGCATACAATACTTTTTAAAATATATGGATAAAACTCCCTTTAAGTTTCTGTCTTTTGTTTTATGCACCCAATGCAACTGATTATTGTAAAATGAACAAATGAGTGGCTTAAAGTAATCTTGTTCTAAGAGGAGATCTCCACATTAAATAATGTTTACTGTTTTTTTTTTTTTTACACGCTCTCTTATTGTGTTTGTTAGTGTATGGATAGGCGACTGATTTCTTTTCCTTGTACATAACATATGTTTAATTATGGGAAGAAACATCTGTACAGTTTTATTTCACAAGACATATTGATAGGAGATTTTTGTCTTCTTTTTGAAGTTCTAATTTATTTTGTATATTCTTTATTTTTTATTAGTCCTTTAAAAGTTTCATACAATGTGTTTTGATTAGATTAATATTGCTTTCTCCCAATTTTTCCACAAAGGCTGACTTTTATATGTTAGCTCTGTGTCCTGCTACTTAAATAGGCATATGCTTTTATGTTCTTTGACTAGAATTTGTTTTCTTTCCACTTGCTTCCTTAATCTAAGAATAAACATTATTATAAAAAATGAAAAAGAATTATGTTTCTTACCTAGAAAGTCTAGGAAGTTATTTCAGGAGGGAATCTGAAACACCAATAAAATGTCACAGAAATCTGTGCATGTGTGTGTGTGTGTGTGAGTATCTGTGTGTGAGTGTATGTGTGTATGTGAATGTGTGAGTGTGTGTGGAGTTGTGAGTGTGAGTGTGTGTGTCTATGTGTGTGTGTGTGAGAGACAGAGAGGGAGAGAGAGAGAGAGAGAGAGAAACTGATGGGCAAGACTGGCTGGCCAAATGGCCTCTGGTATCTTCACATGTCTGCCATCCTAGTGATGGATTACAGTATGGAATATCACACTTGACTTTTTGCATGGATTCTTGGGATCCAAATTCAAGTCTTCATAATTTTACAGCAAACACTTTTCCTCCTGAGCCATCTTCCCCAGGCCTTCGACTTATGATTTCTATACAGCAAAATGTACTCCTCTCCATGCAACACTGCAGTATATGTATTGTACTGCACTATACTACAGTATCCTGTGGTATACCATACTATAGTACAGTATAGTGTATATGTACTGTGCTATACCATATGTGGGTGAGTATATAAGTGAAATAGTATGGCGTCAAGAGTGAAGCATCTGGGTTTTATATTAATGCACAACTCAACTTTTAAAAATCTTTAAAATGCTCAGTTCTAAACATTCATATGAACTCATCTGATTCTAGATAAAAGAATTTTCTCTTCATGTTCCTCTTCACTGAGCCAAGAGATCCTTGGTTCTCCTCCTTCTACCCCTGGTATCTCCCAAAGTGATCTGTTAAACTCAAGGAATCATTTTAACCTCTAGGAATATTAAAATAGTCTCCCTCCTCTATTCCTAGTGTTATATTAGATGCATCATGGATCTTCTTCACTTAAATTCTGCCTAGTCTAAAAGATCCAGAGAAAGCAATTACTGTTTTTCTTGTCATATAAACAATTGCTAATTAAGAATAAAGCACTGTAATGGAAATCACAGAAATCACGTTTATTTTTATTTTTATTTTTTTTTCAGAAGACCAAGGCTCAAGTCCTGATTTTAATTTTTACTAGCTAGGTTACCTTGTTTAAATATATTTAATCACTAATAATTGAGATTGTCATCAGTTAAATAGGAATTATCATTATAGTAACTTTACAATAAGAAGTGTGTGTGTGTGTGTGTGTGTGTGTGTGTGTGTGTGTGTGTGTGTTTGGTTTTCAATTACAAGGAGCCATCTGAACTCCATTAGTGGTTTTCTAATTCTTACTAGCTGGGTTTCCTTGTAAAAATACATTAACTACCAATAATTGGGGTCTTCATCTGTTAAACGGGGTTGATAATTATTCTGACCTCACAATAAGGAGAATGTATATGCATCTAATTTCAAGGGGCTTCCTGAATAATAGTTATTAGTGCTTTTTCTCTGGGATATTTTGAAGTCAGCACATCAAATTCAATGAAGAAGAAAATTATGTTTGCATTTTCTTGCAAAATCCTATGCTTACATTCTAATGTTTGTCTAGCAATCCTATCCAGTCCTGAGGGAATGGATGAGGGTGCTTGGCTGCTGGAATACTTTTTCTCTTCTGGGATTCAGACTCTGCTTTTTAGTTCCTCTATTTCCCTCCATCTCTCTGAAATCCTACCATTGTGCATCTGTTTCAACCCAGTTGTATGTAGCCTCCATTAATAACCAAATAAAACAAAATCAGTGAAAAATAACTCTATAAACATTGCCTGAAGAAGGTATTAGTAGGACTGATTAGATTGTACAATGTTTTACTACTTAACTACTGCATGTGAAGGGCCATTTAGGTTTGAAGAGTAAAAGTTTTATATTACATGGAGTATGTATGTACCTTCTGATATCTGTACTCAGAAGGTCAAAATCAAGCTAGTAGCAAGGAAAGGCTCATAATGGGACTGAAAGTGATTTGTTCTCTGACCCAGGGCATTAATTATTATTAACTGCCTTAGTAGGAGTTTTATCTACTAATATTTCCCAGGAAAAGAGCTGTTTTAAGTCAACAAAATTACTAAATCCATATCACTGATGTCATTATTCTCAAATGGTGGAGATTTTAATTTAATTTATGTACTACTTTAGTTCAGGAAATTAACTGATGAGTCAATTTGTTTTAGACAAATAATTGTTAAGCACAGATGTGTATCAAGGCTTTTGAATTAAAAAGAACATTACTTCACTTCATCTCTTTTTGAAACTAGGCATTTTATTAATATAACAGATGTAGTGTCTGATTATGAGAGATTGCCAATACATAAACCATATTAAGTGAACAGTGGCCACCTTGTAGGTCTTGGGGAACCTATTCATTAGGCCAGAGAGGGGGTAAAGCAAATTCTGATCTCTCCTGATAATTTGGGAATTAGCTTTACCAAGGCTGTCTTCAGAGTGGTGGAATTTCCAGGGCTTGAAGACAACAGGTTATTTGAAGCTCTTATTTGCTTGCTGACAACAATTTTCAGCCTGCTTGGACCTCTATCCTAAATATATCTTTTTCCTCTATGAGCTGTGGCTTTTTAGTACTGGATGTCAAAGTATCAATAGGAAGAGAATTCTAGGCATAACTGACACTTTTTTACTTTACTAAAATTTCACAAAGAGGAAATAGCATTGTTGGTGTATTGACTTAATTATTACAGTTAGCTGGAACATAGGAGATACTTGGGGAAAAATATTTAGGAAACTGTTTTTACAACCTAAAAATTTTATTTCCTTCTCCAAAATCATTGGGTTTGGGTCAGTCTGACATTTACTTGTTTTCTGGTTCAACCTAATGTCAGTTGTATAACCCCATAAATTGTGTTTGAAAATTTTAAGTCTAATTTCTCCATTTTAAAAATTATTGTTTTGCCAAATCCCCCCCTCGCCCTCTCTCCCTCTCTCTCTCTCTCTTCCCCTCTTTCTCTCTGTGTGTGTGCAAAACAACAAGATTAAATAAACCTGATCCATAGGAGATTTTGATATAATCAGTTCTTTTCTATTTCTAAGTAATCTTATCTTTTGTGGGCGTCTGGGTTTGGCCCTGAAAAATTGTAACACATTGCACTGAGCAAATAGTGCAATGATACTGGATCTCTGTGATACAGGATCTGTAAATAACAGCAATTTAATCAAACTATTGCCTACATGAGAGTAAGAGCTGAGAGAAAATAGATTGATTTAAGCTTCAATTTAATAATGGCATGGTGTGACATCATGCAAATGAGCCTTCGAGGCCAACCAGCGAAGTGTTTGGGTCTAGAAATGGATTTTTATTGGTACCTTCCTCCGTCTTATTAGGCATTGTCCCCACCCTCTGGCTACCTCCAGAATCAGTTCTGCTTCCTGATGTTTGATGCTTTTGTTGGAGAAATGATTTTCTCTCCAGAGAAGGGTGTTTCTTCTGAGTTTAGAGACTCTGAGGTGAGCTGTGTAGCATTGCCTGGTCTCAGAGAAGGTTGCATAGACAGATCTGTGAAGACCAACTGAAGCAGTTGACACACAATTGACACAGAGAGACACAACAAGCCTGCAGTAGATGACATGCCTGTGTCAGCAGCAGTGAATATGTTGAATCTTCTTTGGGTGAAATGGAAGGGACTTGTTGTTCTTGACATAATTCTAGGTATGACTTTTAAATTCTATTCCTAGGTTCAGCTACCAATGAAGGACTGTGAAATTCTCTCTCAAGAGAGCTTGTCATAAAAAGAACCCACAGTCTGTTAGAAAGCGATGAAGAGAATTTTGTTCAGTTGAAAAGGATCTGGCTATATTTTCTTCCTTTATGAGCTGCGAGGAAAATATTTAGGCACATGCTTCAAAGAATGTTTTATTTTTTTTAAAAAAAACCTTTCTTTTCTTTATATTAATATAATTACAGCATTTCCCCTTTCCCTTTCCTCCCTTCAAACCTTCCCATACACATTTTTTTTTTTGCTTTTTTAAAAATTCATGGCCTTTTTTTCCATTCAGGAAACTTAGTGTTCCCCAGGGAAAAGTGTGATAATTGTTTATCTAATACAAAATGGTCAAAAACATACATTCAAGTAACATTAACATCAAGTAACAGTCTGAGTAGGAAATACATATTTAGGAATACACACACACACACACACACACACACACACACACACACACAGAGATATGTTTATGTATGTATATGAATATATGTATTCTGGGGATATATATATTATATAGAGAGAATATGTATATTCTCTCTATATAATATATATATATAATATATAATTCTCTCTATATAATTTCTCTCTCTATAATCTCTCTATATACTTTCTCTCTCTCTCTCTCTATATATATATATATATATATATATATATATATATATATAAATTGCTTATAGACAAGCATGAATTTTCGTTGGATAAAGTTTTGTTGATAAAAATATTTAAACCTATTGATCTGGTAATTGACAAAAAGATTGGCTAACTATTGTCTGAAAGAAATGGAAACTGTGTATCTTGTTCTGGAACCTTCCCACAGGTCAGCTTATTCTCAGTATCATCCTGTTAGGTGAGCACCCATATTTTCATCTTGTGGACGGGAAAACTGAAACTTATTGAAATTAAATTACTGTGTATAAGCTTTCTGACACTAATACCATTACTAATCAAATTACATTGAAAAAAATTTAACTATATCCAGCAAATTGACTCACCAAGTTAGATTGATACCTGTAGTATACTTAGTTTACTTCCCACAACCCATTCCTCCGAAGTCCCTCCCCAACTCCTCCAATCCTGCCTCCCTGCCCAGCAGTTCTGAGCAAGGAGCCCAGTGCCATCTTAGACCCAACAAGTGGACTATCCAGATGAGATCTCTACCTGTGGAGCACTTGGTTCTGTCACTACAACCCACTCCTCTGTCATCTCTCCCCATTCTCCTCCAGTCCTGCATTCCCTGTCTAGGAACCCAAGCAAAGAGCTAAGGGCCATTGTAGACCCAGTCCGTTGAATGACCAACTGACCAGAGAGGTCCTACTGGACCAGAGGCAAACTAAGCCACCAGAGATCCAGCCCTCAACTCAGGTGAAGACCACCAGCTTGACAAGGGGCCACAAAGAACAGAAGACAAGAGAAGAAACCAAGGAAGAAAAAAATACCAAGGAACAAAACACTCATCCAATAAAGACAAACACAGGAATTCAGCACCTAAATCTACAATCAATCCACTCCCAGATGCCAAAACACCAACATAAGAGCACAGTCAATAACAACCAGAGCAATATGTCACCACCAAAACTCAACCATCCTACTACAACAAGCCCTGGACACCCTAACACAGACAAAGCACAAGATAAAGATCTCAAAACAACTTTATGAAGATGATAGAGGCACTTAAAGAGGAAATGAGTAAATCCCTCAAAGAAATAGATGAAAAGACAAACAGACATTGGGGAGCAATTGAGTAAATTCATAAAAGAAAACCAGAAAGACAAAAAAAATCAGAAGAAATGAATAAATCCCTTAAAGAAATCTAAGACAAAACAAGCACACAATTAAAAGAACTAACAAAATAGTTCAAGACCTGAAAATGGAGATATAAGCCATAAAGCAAACACAAACAGAAGAAATTTTGGAAATGAAAGGTCTAGAAAAGTGATCAGGAACTGTTGAGACGAACTACAGCAACAGAATGCAAGAGATAGGAGAGAGAATCTCAGGAGTCAAAGATATAGAATTGGAGACACCAGTTAAGGAAAATGTTTAATCCAAAAAAAAGCCCTAACACAAAACATCCAGGAAATCAGGCACACTATGAAAAGAACAGACCTAAGAATAATAGGAACAGAGGAAAGAGAATAATCCCACCTAAAAGGCCCAGAAAATATTTTCAACAAAATCATAGAAGAAAAATTTCCAAACCTAAAGGAGATCCCTATTAAGGTAAAAGAAGAATACAGAATACAAAATAGATGAGACTGGAAAAAAAGTCCCCTCACCACATAATAATCAAAACACTAAACCTACAGAACAAATAAAGAATACTAACATATAAAGGTAAACCTATTAAAATCACACCTGACTTCTCAATGGAGATTCTAAAAGCCAGAAGGGTCTGCACAGATATGCTACAGACTTTAAGAGAGCACAAATGCCAGCCCAGACTACTATATCCAGGGAAGCTTTCAACTACCACAGATGGAGAAAATAAAATATTCAATGACAAATCCAAATTCAAACAGCATCTATTTACAAATCCATCTTTACAGAAGATACTAGAAGGAAAACTCTAACCCAAGAAGGATAACTACACCCATGTAAACACAGGAAATAAATAACCTCACCCTACCAGAATCAAGAGAATGGAGACACAAACATTCACACAAACACACACACAACACAACCAACAACTACAAAATAACAGGACCTAACAATGGTTGGTTGTTGATATCTCTCAACATCAATGGACTCAATTCTCCAATAAAAAGATACAGACTAACAGAATGAAGGAAAAAACAGGATCCATCCTTCTACTGCATACAAGAAACACACCTTAACATCAAAGGTAAACATTACCTCAGAGTAAAGGGTTGCAAAAAGATTTTTCCAATCAAATCCATCCAAGAAGCAAGACAGAGTAGCCATTTTGACATCTAACAAAATAGACCTCAAACCAAAATTAACCAAAATAGATGTGGAAGGACACTTCATACTCAACAAAGGAAAAAAATTCACCAAAATCACATTTCAATTATAAACATATATGTATCCAACACAAGGGCTTCCACATTTATAAAAGCAACATTGCTAAAGCATAAAACACTCATTGACCCACATACACTGATAGTAGGAGATTTCAATGCACCACTCTCACCCATGAACACGTCAACCCGACAAAAACTGCACTGGAGCTAATGGAAGTTATAAACCAAATGTGTCTTACATTTTATACAGAATATTTCACCCCATACAAAAGAATACATGTTTTTCTCACTACTTCACAGAACTTTCTCTAAAATCAACCACAACCAAGGCCTCAAAGGAAGTCTCAATAGATAAAGGAAAATTGAAATAACTCCCTGTATCCTATCAGACCACCATGGATTAAAGTTGGATTTCAACAAAAACAGAAACAACAGAAGGTCTACAAAATCATGGAAACTTAACAACTCTTTAAAGAATGACAACTGGGTCAAGACAGAAATAAAGAAAAAATTAAAAATTTCTAGAATTCAATGAAAATGAATCCACAACATACCCAAACCCATGAGACACAATGAAAGCGGTGCTAAGAGGAAAATTCATAGCACAAAGTGCCTACCAAAAAAGAGTGGAGAGATAAAATACTAGCAAAATAACAGCACATCTGAAATCTCTAGGACAAAAAGAAGTAAGCACACCCAAGAGGAGTAGACAGCAAGATATAATCAAGCTGAGGGCTGAAATCAATAAAATAGAAGCAAAGAGAACAATTCAAAGAATCAGTTAAAGAAAGAGTTGAGTCTTTGATAAAATCACCAAAATAGACAAATCCTTAGCCAAACTAATCAAAAGACACAGAGAGAATATCCAAATCAACAAAATTAGAAATGAAAAGGGGGGCATAACTACCAACACATAGGAAATCCGAAGAATCATTAGGTCATACTTTTAAAATCTTTACTCCACAAAATTGGAAAATCTAAAAGAAACAGACCATTTTCTAGATAGATACCACTTATCAACGTTAAATCAAGATCAGATAGACAATTTAAACTGACCTATAACAAGGAAATAGAAGCAGTCATTAAAAATTTACATACCAAAAAAAGCCCAGGGCCAGATGGCTTTACAGCAGAATTCTATCAGACATTCCAAGAAGAGTTAATACCAATATTCCTCAAAGTATTCCACAAAATATAAACATGAGGAGCACTGCCAAACTCATTTTATGGGGCCACAGTCACCCTGATACCCAAACCACACAAAGATTTACCTTGGTTCACAGTTTTGGATGTTCTGGTATATCACTGATTTCTTGTTTCTTGTTTGTTTGTTTGTTTGTTTTTTGAGCCTGAAGTAAAACATGACAGAGCATGTCATAGAATAACACTGTTTATCTTATTGCTGAAGAGCAAAAGAGAGAAAGAAGGGACTAGACTTCCACAGTCCTCTTCTAGAACATACCCTCAATCATGTGTGAACCTTGTCCTTTAAAGATTCTACCATCTCCCAATGTGGCACCAACCAAGCCTTTAACACTAGAATTTTGAAATATGCAAGACCAAAAACTATGCAAATTGTTCAAAGTGTTTCCAGTTAACTTGGAAGATAGCTCCATATTGTCTCCAGTTTCTTCTTGATCTGAAGGACTGGATGCACAAAGGTGTGTGGTTTGGGGAAAAGGGTTGCCTTTAACTTCCACGAGCCCACACTGGCATATTCAGAAAAGAGAACATAGTATTTGCATTATACTTTCTTATTTATTTTTGAAACACTGTCTTATGAAATGATAATGAAATGCTGATCATTCAGGAATTAATGTAGACATTCATCTGTCCTGAAAGTGGGACATTCAACTAAGATTCAACTATTAATTTCTTACTGTAGTTTTAAGATTTGTATAAACTTTAATTATGTGGCTTATTCTTTGTTTTCTGAAGCAAGAAATGAGCTTAACTGTTACTGTTAAAACATGGTCACTGTTACTTCCTAATCAAAACTTATCTTAATATATTTTGCATGTTTTATTTCTTAAACACATTTTGAGGCAATTTTAAAATGTAGAATCATAATTTTCAAAGAAAGCTAGTATTTACTGTATAAAGAAACTACATCAGAATAGCAATTATTCAAATGTACCTTAATAGTGGGGTAAATAAATATGTTTATAGAATGAAATACCATGTGATAGTTAGAATGACACTCCATCTATAGTAACAATGAGTCCTATACACACCAAAGAGTGGATGCTGTACAATTATATCTGCTATTAGTTTTCAATCATGGAAGTGTCTGTCTTAGTTAGGGTTTCTACTGCTGTGAGGAGACATCATGACCATGGCAACTCTTATAAATGAAAACATTTCATGGGAACTGGATTACAGTTCAGAGGTTTAGTCCATTGTCATCATTGTGAGAAGCATGATGGCACACAGACAGAGATGATGCTGAAGAGGCAGATGAGAGTCTACATCTGGATTGGCAGGCAGCAGATGCCACTAGATCTGGCTTAAGTTTCTGAAACATCAAGGCCCACACTCAGTGACATACTTCCTCCAATAAGCCCACACCTATGCCAACAAAGTACTTATGGTCCTTTAATTAAATATCCATTAGCAGTTGAATCTCAACAAAATAGCGAAGAGAAATCTATGAATTCTTACTGATTGCAAGTTCAGGCTCCAAGGAGTCCGATATTTCATTTTATATTTACAAGCACAAAGCTCTCATATGAAATTTTATTAGACTTGGAAGTCACAGCTGGCCCTTCAGGCTGTGACTTTCAGTATGTGTTTAAGGATTATACGTGAAAGACGGGCTGGTTGTGTCTGGGTATCAGCCGATGACAGACAAGTCTGTGGGCCTCCTGGTGTCAAGGATAACTGTCTCTGTTTGCCTGGGAACCATATTTGTTTCTATTACCTCAAGGACTTAGATTTACTCCTGAAAAGGAAACAGCTCATTATATGAAAAGTATTGACTCTGAAGAGAAGTTTAAAATATGTATAATTTTCCTATAAGGTTGTTCACTGTCTGTGTGTCTTGCTGTATCCCCCCATTCTTGTGGAGTGGGTTATTGGGATTTAGAAATGCATACCTTGTTAATGAGAAATGATAGAAAAGTCCTTTTCCAAAAGAAACCATTTTTCATTATTTCATTAATAGAATGTATGAAACACATAGGACACTTTACCGATTGTTCTCCAGTCTTTTTTTTTTTTTTTTTTTTTTTTTTTTTTTTTAATGTTAGGTCAGGAGGAAAAAACAAAAAATTTCAATTACATTTACAGCAGCATCTGAAGGGGAACAAAATCAATGGTGGGAGCGTATGTATTAGAGACCTGCAGTTGCCATAAAACTGAAACTAAATCACAGTGGCAGTGTCTGAACTCTAGATAAATTGCTTTGAATTCAGAATAGGAGCCTGGAGAAATAATGGGAATGATATTACAGTTGGTGGGAACTTTTTATAGCCATTGCTTCTTTGGATCTTGTAGATATTGGCAGGATCAAACACCAGTGTTTTATTTATTTATTTTCTTATTTATTAGAAAAATAGATTTTGTTGTTTCCCTGGCAGATAATTCCATCTCCTAAGTTGCACTGCCATCAGTGGCTGGAGAATTATGATGCTCAGAGTAGAAGCAGAACTTGCTGGGGAGCCACTGCAAGGTGACTGTAGGAGAGAAGAGAAGCAGGATGAGGAAGGAAAAGGAGCAGGACTGGCCATATCCACACTCAATGAAGACACAGCTCACCTTACTCCAGAGGCCAATCTTGGGTTCCTTCATGGTGTAAGGAGCTGACTCATTTTTCTACCTACTGCAGTCCTTCTTTGCTCTTGGCAGTGCTCTTACAGGCTACCAGTTTTTGCCTTTGATGGGCTTCCTAGCTTTGACAAATAGAAATGAATACTATGTTTACTTTTATTGAACATGTGTAGCAGTATGCTACAATCTTTTACCCTCAATTTAGGGAAAGAGTAAAGAAGGATAGAAAGAAATTTTCACCTGTTTTGCAAGAGGCCTTGATATTGAATGAGAGAAAGGAAGAAATCTTCACAGCCTCTTTTAGGCTGTCCTAAGCTTGAAAAGGACTAGCTGACAGTGAGTCAAACTAGCTTCTCAGCTCACGTTCTATGAACTCAATCTCTCCAACCTTTGTTCTTTTAAGAATTAATATACAAATGACAACAACCCAACCAATGAACCACCAACCAACACTCACCCTGACACTTGGGGCTTCAGACTTTTATACCCCCTAAGCAAAAGTTCCCATAAACCTATGTGTCACACAATCCCAAGAATAAGCTACATATGCCAGAACACCTGCACCTAACAAAAGTATAGCTACCTACATCAAGCATTCCAAATCCAACTCATAAATACCTACTACACCTGGGGTAGAAACACAGATCTAATCCAAATGCCATTTTGCATTTTTAAAGAAACCAAATTAACAAAAACTTCTTCTGAGTATTCCACTACAGACATGGATGGATTAGCACTAACAGAAGAATAGAGTAACTCTGTAGGTTTTCACATCACAAGACTACAGAGAACTACAGACATGTAGCTGAGATTGTTGAGCTAGCAACCACAAGTACCAATCCTTCTAGAATGTATCTTCACAAAGAGTTTTTCTGACCTGCATGATCTTGCATGATATATCTAGGTTGCTTCATCAATGAAGCATATACAGCTTTCACTTATTGTTTACATTAAGAAAAGGTTAAACTGAAAAATAGAGGAAGAAACCACACATGATTTTATTTTATTTTATTTTTATATAAGAGAGACAAGTTTATGTGAAAATGCAAAAGCTTATGATAGGGGCTGAATGAAGAGGATCTGGTAATTGGCTAGTTGAACACTATCTTTAGGGATACTGGAGAGGGCAAGATCTGAAAAACAAAGGTTAAATGACATTGCAAGGAAAGTCACCAGGAGATAAGATGGACCCTGGAGGAAAGATACAAAGGCAGGATGCTCTCAGAAGGCAGGCTCACAGTTCATGATGTGGAAAGGGGAAAGACTGTTTGCCAAGGAGAAGGAAGACACTGGGAAGTAGATAATTAAGAGGAGGCATTTGTCATGTGGGACAAAGTTTTCTCAAAATGATTATTATTTAAATTCAATGTGGAAAGCAAAGAAGGAAATAATGTGCTTCTACTGCCATTGGACACAAATGATTGTGCCCTTCTCCTTTCCTTGTCAGATTTAAGTTGGTGTGTAGGTAAGCAGAGGGGAGGTGTTGATTTATAAATGATCTATCTTCAGGAGACAGGGACAGCAACTTGATTTCACTTGCTGTTCTTCCTCTAGTGTGAAAGACAAGGGCATTATCTGTACATGGTAAATGTTTAGTATTCATCCAAAGATTTATTAAAGGGATGAGTGAGTGAATACATAGAACAAAAGAATAATGATTGAGGAAATATTGCTTTAGCATGGGGTAAAGAGGGAACTTTAATTGATAGGTCACAGATGATAGGTTAGGAGAAAATGATGCAGTCAAAGTTTGAATGATAAAAAAGGACAGACCAAAATAAGAAAGTGAGGAAAGCGTAAAGATGGGAGTTTGAAGTCTAAGAGTACACCAGGAAGATTTTGATTTCTGAGATGATGAATTTCAAGATAACATTTTATTATCTTTAACTTTTTAATGTATCTTGTCTCCTCCACTAAATTATGAGTTCTTTACAAGTGGGCACCACTTCTTTTATTTCTTGGTGCCACACACAGCACCATAGCATATAACCAGTAAAGCATGAGTAAATGTATAAAGTACATATAAAACTGAGCCTTGGTTGTTGTAGCTGATTTTGACTTCAATTCTGAGTAATTCTCTTAGCATTGCTGTCCCCATGATTATTGCCAATAAAGCAGATAAGGTGTTTCTTAACATCTATATTCTGTGAAGAATAATTCAGTAACAGTGATAAATAACTCTATGTCTCTGGCCTTTGTAAAATATTTGAATATGAAAACTCCATTAACTTGTTGAATATTCTTCAATTGATCATTATATTCTATATATTTCATATCCTTACATCATTTTTAAAATAATGTCTCTGTTTATATTACATTTTAAAAATATTGGAAGATGTGTCAATCATCATTCAACAAACAGAATTTATTGATCACCTATAAGACTATCAATATATTCCAGAAGTGCCAATAACACAGGCATTTAGAAGTACAATGTTGGGCATGGTATCTTCCTTTTATAATCTAGACTTAAGAGGCTAAGTTAGAAGGCTTTCCTGTGTTTGAGGCCAGTCTGTGCTACAGTCTGTGGTGTATCATACCACCCCCAAATACACAAACACAGAGATAGAGGAAGGTTAGTTATGATTCTGAGACAACACAAATTTGTGTGAAATAATAGTGAACCATGAGCCACAGTTGGCAATGCCTCGCTGTGTTTTAAATGACCGTGTTTTAAAGTACCATTGCATCAGTACCATGTGAATCCAAGGAGCTGAGATCAATGAAGTCAGCAACATGCATAGAGATATTCATGGGGAAAATAGGTTTGCATTCATTTATAAAGAATGGGTAGCTTCAGACAATATGAGAGAAGGCAAGCAGGAATGGCAAACAATAAAAGTCTAATTTCACCATACTGTAATTTTCTTGGCAGCAAATATAACATTGAACTTCTAAGTATATTTTAGAATGTCTGTCCTGTCTAACAATGCACAACCCTGTGGATTCTTTCAGTTCTGTGGATCCCAGGGGCTCTCACCTATCCTATGATTTGGTTTTAATTGATTTGATCAAGTTTGGCATCTGAGCCAAAGGGAGTGGGATTCACTCTGTGGTGATCTTGAAGTCAGAATGAATGATTCAAGTTTGACAATAGGAAAAGAGAATTGCAGACTTGGGCCCTCTGGGTTTCTCTTTAAAGAGAAAAGGCAGGAAAAGATGAGAGACCTTGGGACTTTGAGAAAGAGAGAATAGTTGACTTTAGTTTTTCGAACCTTTTTTTTCTTCAGAAGCTAATCAGTTCAAAGCCTGCTGAGTGTGCTGTCTTTGAAGTTTATGAACACTGTTGTCTAATGCAATCCTACTTGTACTCACACTGAAGACACATGAGTCTCCCTTACAGAACAGCTATCTCTAGAGGCACACCATAGTTTCTGTGATAGAATGTGTGTGAATCAGAACTAAGATGATGTTACTCTTCTGTATGGTTTTCATGTTTCTCAATTAGTCAGCTGCTTTTTATGATCAATTAATGAGACCATGTGACTTATCTCTATAATCTATTATAATGGCTTGTATTTGTTTACTTTCAAATTTTACGCCAGACTTTTATTCCTGGAACAATTAAGTTTTGAAATATGATTTTAAAAATAAACTAACAAACTAACAAACTTTATAAATCAAATAGACCTAATAGATATTTATATATGGAACATTTCACCATAATAAAAAGAATATACCTTCTACTCTGTACCTCATGGAACTTTCTCCAGAATTGATCACATGTGTGGACTCAGAACACATCTCAACAGTTACAAGAAAATTGAAATAACTCCATGCATACTATCAGACCACCTATGATTAAAGCTGGATATCATCAACAACAGAAACAACAGAAAGCCTACAAACTCGTGGAATCCAAACAATTCTCTACTGACTATTATATAGGTCAAGACATGAACTGAAAAAGAAATTAAAGACTTTCTAAAACTGAATAAAAATTAATATACAAAATACAATATACCCAAGCTTATGGGACAAAATGAAAGCAGTTCTAAGAGGCAAGTTCATAACACTAAGTGCTTACATAAACAAACAAAAAAAAAACTGAGAGATCACATACTAGCTACTTAAAAGCCCATCTGAAAGCTCTAGAACAATACAGAAGAAATCATACCCCAAAATAGTAGACAGCAAGAAATAAACAAAACAAAACAAAAAATCCAAAACAAACTTCAGGGTTGATACCATTAAAATAGAAACAAACAAAGCAATATAACAATTCAATGAAACAAAGAATGGATTATTTAAGAAAATCAATAAGAATGACAAACTCTTTTCTTAATTAACTAGAAGGCAGAAAAAAATCAAAGTTAAAATCAGAAATGAAAAGAGAGATATAACAAGCACTGAGAGACTCTGGAGAATCATAAGGACATACTTTAAAAATTGGAATATCTAAAAGAAATGAATAATTTTCTCAATAGGTGCCAGTTACCAAATTGAAATCAAGATGAGATCAGCAATTTTAAACATCTATAACCTCCATTGAGGAAGAAGCATTAAAAGTCTCCCAACCAAACAAAAGCCCAGGGCCAGATGATTTTAGCTCAGAATGCTACCAGAACTGTCAAAAAAAAGTTAATGTCAGTATTTATCAAATTATTCCACAAAATAGAAACAGAAGGAACATTACAGAATTTATTTTGTGAGTCCACAGTTACATAGATACCTAAATCACATAAAGCTCCAACAGGAAAAGAGAATTGGATACTTTTTTTGCTTATTCTGTTTTTTCTTACTGATGTTTTCCTTTCTTTCAAAATTCTTTCTTATTTATTTCATTTTGTCTATACAGGTTTCATTAGCCATTATTTTAGGGTAGGCATCCTGGCAATAATTTACTTAGTTTCCCGTAATTTTAAAATAGTTTGATTTCCCATTTATTACTGAATAACATTTATGCTGGACAGGGATCTGGGTTGGCAATTATTTTTCTTTTATCACTTCATAAATACTGTGCCATTTCCTTTGACTACTCTGGTTTTAAAGGAGAAATCCATTGTTCAAATCATTTTCCCTGAAGTTGAAGCTTCAATTTTCTGTGGCTGCTTTTAAGTCTCTTTCCATTGTCTAACTTTCAAAGCTTAAATCAAGATGTGTTTGGCTCTTCTGCATTATGTTACTAGATTTCCCACAGCTTATGGAATCTCTTGATTTATGTTTCTTGTTTAATTTGAGAAGTTTTCAAATATTATTTCTTTGGGTACGTTGTCGTTCCTCCTCTTCTTGACATGAATGCTGTATCTTTGGATAAATTCCAGAAGCTCCTGACACTCATGTTTTTCTTACCAGTGTACATTTTATATCTCATTCAGATTGTATATCATTTTATTTGCTCACTCAGCTGGCGCTTCTATTTCAGTGTTAAACTGTGAGATTTTTATTTTTAAATTTCAGTTATTTTAATTCTAAAATTTCCATTTGGTTCTTCTTTGCTGATATTTTCTGTTTCTTGTCTGACTTTCAAGTATCTTAGCTCATTGGGGCATTTTTATACTGGTGTTTTAAAATCCTTGTTAGATAATTTTAATATCTTGTGTCTTAGTGCGTTTGTTGAATATCTTTTGTGGTTAAGAACACTCTTACTCTTCACTTGATCGTTGATTTTATTTTTCTTAAAGTTTGAATGTTTTTTGGTAATTTATAAACCTTTCTTTGTACCTTGCCAATTACATATTGGATTTGTGAGGCAGCCAGTATGAAAAATGTCACTAACACAGATGTCGCTGTGTTGAGTAACAGTTTCATGCAAGATTGAAATATTCTATCCAAAAGGAAGTTCCTTAAACAGAAAAGTAAACAACTCAAAATAGCTTTAGGAAGTCCCTGAAACTGACCAGACTACTCAGGCTCCCCCCTGCCAGAGTAAACAATAAAAGCTGACAATTCCCCTCTGACAGAAGGAAGCTGTGCTGCAAAGAAGACTCTTAGAAAAGTAAAACTGCAAAAAACACTCAAGAGACCAGACCAGCTGCCTAGAAACAGCAGCAGAAACCGGCAGAGCTGACTGAAGAGATTTAGACTGAGAGCATCAGTGCCCCCTAGTGTTGGGCTACACTGATCTTGGCTCTCTGCTTCCAGGTAAAAATCCTTGCTTTCTGAGAATCGCTTTGCTTCCTCCCCAGATACAGCAGCCAATCTAGTATTCAGATCCTGACTAGTCAGTAGGATTCCCTAGGCACCACCTGTTTGGTTTAAATGGCTCTGGCCAGCTTTGAAGAGGCCATGCTTTTTAAATGGATGTACTCTAGCATGCTAGTATGAGTTCCGCAGGAAAAAAAAACAAAAAACTGCTTTGTAAGGTCGTAAACTTCCCTCTGCGTCTACTTGAGCTATTAGCATGAACCCAACATAACCAATTGAATCACTTGGAAAGGACACCCTCCAACTTCTTTAGCTGCCTGCTGAGGTCCAGGTTTCCCAACTTTTGTGAGCTGTAACCCATGCTTATGTGGGTCTTGGTGTTGCAGCTGTTTTTGAGTCATTTCTACTCCCATAAATAACAGCTCACTCATATTCCTGTGCAATAAAACTCACTGGTTCTTGAAGTTGGACTTTTATGGTATCCATACTTTGGTCTGTTGCTGAATCCCTATCTGGAGTGAGGAGAGTATGTTGTATCTCTCCATGAAAAATTCTGTCCCACAACAAACTGGCAAGTTACTTTTAGATATAAATATCTTTTAGCATCTTGCCAAATGAAAATGTAATAACTGCTTCATGGACTCCTGAAATACATATGTATTAGGTAGAGAATACATAAAAGGACACACAGACAGCAACATGTTCCTGTTCATTTAGAAAAGACTGCCTTTATTTGAACTGGACAGCTATCAGTGTTGACATACTTAGCAATAACTTGCTAGGATGATGGCCCCCAAATCTGTTGTTGATGAGGACTGTTGTTTTGGGTCATGTCTTTAGAACCTGCTTAGATGTATGTCTTGTTTTTAAATATATCCTTCTCCATGTTCCTGAAATGATTCTGCATGACATTACTTCTCCAACACATCCTAAAGCTTTAAGATCCCAGTTTTTATGCACTTTATTTTAAGTATCTTCCATCCTCTTGGATTCGTCTGAGAAGAAGACAAAAATAAATATACATATTTTTTAAGAGTTGATTTTTTTTTTAGTGAACTCATATAACTTACTTGAAGACTTACTTTCTTGAGCTCTACCCCTAAAGGAAGCTTGCTTGAATTTACTTAAGATCATTGTAGTTGTCTAGTTATGTCTTGGATTTTCTTGAATCACTACTACCACACAGACTGACTTTTCTCAAGAGGAAGTAAGTTTTAAGCAAAGCTACATAACTGAGCAACTAAAAATTTTCCTGCTATCACTTTTCTCTGGAGGAAGCTTTCAAATTTATTTCCCATCTGGAAGACTTTGCTGAGATGGAGTTCATAGCAGCCCATCCTCATGGCATATATCAGTGTCCTGGCACATAACCTGCCTGTAGATAGATTTCATTTGAACTAATGGGAAGATGAATGTGTTTACCTCTGAAGCCAGTGCTGTTCCTTCTCCCAAATTGCTCTGTCATTTAGACACAAGGCTCAAAGTGTAAAATTGCACCGTGGACAGACTGAGAGTAACAAACACGCAACTTTATTAATCATGCCTTTGCTAATTAAAATGACATATCAGAAATGTGTTCCCCAGTTTATACTAGAGCAAACAACCCCTCCATATTGCAATTTGTTTTCTGAAATGTTGGCCACTTCTCAGAAATAGATAGATTGATGGCTTTACTAGTTGCATCCAAAATGCCATGTAGGAAAATAATTATTTTGGACTTCATGCAAGTTTCACAGTGCCCCCAGTACTGATGGTGTGCTGTGTGGGTCACAACAAGATTTATAGATGACAGCCCAAGAGCAGAGTGTACATTACTAAAAGACACATGATACTGTCTATGACTTCAGGTAGTTCTGTCTAGAGCACTGTTCAGAGCAGGATAATCCTGTAAGACTCACCAATACTCTATTGCTCCATCAACTTGTATGTTGACAGTAAGCCAAACATATAGGGGACAAAACAGTTTTGCACACTAAAAATATTGTTTTGGGATATCTTTAGGCTTATTAAACAACATCAGGTTAACAGTTTCAGATGTTTCATTTGAGACAAAAGTTTTGTGTCCTCTAGCAAATTATAATAATCACAAGGCAAACACAGAACTTCTCCATCTGTGTAAATTGGACCTTTTCTGTGCCTTTCTAAGCACACGAAAGTGTCTCAGATTATGATTCTGAGTATCAGGACAATGTCACACCAATCTCCATTCCTAATGTTCTCTCACCTCAGTCATAGACTAGCTTTCAATAACAGTGTTTATTTACTTATTTATTCTGTTGTTAAAGGAAAAGATATTGTGTGATGAATTTGATTTTTTGGCAGGCAGGAAATAGTAGATACTTAATATGGATTAGATACTTTATATTTCATGCTTTTAAGATGAAGGTATTAAATTAACCTAATTTACACATATGGGAACTGTAATCCATAGATGTTAAATACTTGCCCCAATTCTGACCGCTAGTAACAACAGCATGCCCTGTAATCAATGAGTTATGCGAAGAAACAGATGATAAATTTTTAGAAGGATATGAAAAAAGAATTCAGAGACTCAAAAGTACCCCAGGGATGAAATTAAACAAAGCAATGTTCTAGAGTGTCACTAGAAGTGATGCTGGTTTGTTTCAGGTGTCAAGGACATCTAATTTAGAAATAGCACAAGGTGTGAGGTATGGATGATTGAAAGAAACCCAAAGAATGTTGAGTGCTGATTCTGATAGGAAGCACAAAGGTTGAAGGTCTTTAAAAGGGAAGGTTCACAGTGTGCTTAGTAAAGACAAAGAAGACAAGATAAGCAGAGGAACTGTACAATGGTGAGCAATGAAGTAGATGAGGTAGTGGGGTAAGGGCATGACTCAGCCAGGGGTTTACATTTTCATTGAAACCAACATCTTGCCACTACATGACACTTTTCCATAGACCAAAATCTCATCTAACACCTTCCACCTATGTCTGTGTCATCTTCCCAGCTCCTGTATGAGATAGTGTCATCATTGCTAATCCCACTTTACATATGAGAAAATTGAGGTCTGCAGAGTAAAATGACAAGTAACAGGAACACGGGGTCAAATGACAGGAATGGTTTAACTAGGTAGTAAAATAACCTAATCTGTTTGTAAGTATTGTCACACGACTGATGCTTTCATGATAAACAGCAAATGTTTTCAGGTTGTGTAGAAACAGAGAAGGGGAATGGGACAGAAACACATAGTTTAGCAAACACTGTAGTGCTATTTGCTTCCTAGGGCTGCTGTGGATGAAGTGGAAAATCAAACTCAGGGAGGGGGTGGCAGGTAGCTTCTGAAGTGGATGGAGGAGGTGGAGCCAGGTGAGAAATCAATAGAGGTTTCTAGACTTGTACTGGAATACCAGCTGAGACACTCATAGTATTATATGTAACGGTGAACAACAGAGAAGGCTGGGGAAGCAAATCAGGACAGAGTGGCTGCCTAAAGACTCTGATAACTCTTCAATGCCTAAAGAGAGGTACAAGATGGAGTTGTGAAGCTTGGGCCTTATCAGAGAGCTTCCAGAATGCTTTGTGTGCCAAAGACTTGAGGGAAGGTATCTATCTGTGTTACCATAAGTAAGTCTTGAACCAAAAGTTTGTTGTGTTTTGACAGAAACCTGAGAGAGAGGTTTCTGTTCTTTGTTTAAAACTTTGTTAGACAGTCATGCATTTTTATTGCAGAAGGAATAATGTTTAGATTTTTGATAAAATGTCCTTGCCAATGTCAGAAGAAACTGGTCTGTTGTTTGGTATTTTTCTTTCTGGTCTGTAATCTCAGATTCTGGGGTTCCATCCCTTCTGGCATGAATCAGTGTACTTCTGCAGAAGTTCAGGGAGACTATTGCTTTTAAATTCATCTTAGCATGCCCATGAGAATGACAGGGCATAAGGTGAGTACAGATTTCTAAAAGTTGCCCATGCAAAAGCAGTGTTATCAAAGAATGTTCAGGCCTAACATACTTAAAATAAGTGGAGAGTTCTGTCCTGGGGTAGTCTGTGTGTTTCTGGTATCAATCATTTGATGATCTTTTTATCTTTTATTTTTTTCAAGACAGTGTTTCTCTGTTGTAACTCTCTGGCTCTCCTGTAACTCACTCTGTAGACCAGACTGGCCTTGAACTCACAGAGATCTGCCTGCCTCTGCCTCCCAAGTGCTGGGATTAAAGGTGTGGGCCACCACTGCATGGTCTTAACAGTCATTTTTATTACTTCACAATGTGTAGTTTGTTTGTTTGTGCCTGTGCAGTTTCCCCTTAAACTTGAATTTGGTCAGTAAACATTTAACAAAAATCCCAGCATAATCTAAGCAGGATTGTTGGGCTTGCCTTACATTACCTGTTCTTTATGAAATGAAGAAATTGGATTGACTTCTGTTCTTGAACTCCAAAATAGCAATGAACCTTGAAATGAGAGACAGCAATGAAAACCAACTGCACAAATGCTTCATCTCCTCTTAGCCCCTTTCTTCAAATAATAATTTCCTGTGAACAGTCAGAGATATTTTGTGGCTTACAAACTGTATATATTTGAGCATTGTAATGTCTCTGTAATCAGAATGCTTCTTGTGGTTATGATTGACAGTACATTGTTTCTTGATTATATGTAACATAACAGTAGGATTTACAATTGATAATATTTTGTATTAGTGAAAATCTCTAGCTAACAAGGTTAACATGACAAGGAACAAATAGGCACAGAAAGACAATGGATGTTCTCAAGTCAATACTGAAATTAGTGATGTAAATGAGACTAACGGTTGGATATTTCTTGGTTATGATGCCTTTTTAGATAGATAACATACCAATTTTATGAGTGAGTCCCCAAAGCAGTATTTACACCATGACATGTACATTATTTCCTTAAATATTTATAATAACTATGTTTAAATGTAAACTCTTAGGAGATCTAATTTATCTTTTATGCTGTCAAATTTATTTTTTATTTTAACTTACCTTGAGAAATCTCTAAGAACTTTCCAAAAGTTCTTTCCAAATCTTTCCAAAAAGAAAAAACACAAATAAAATGTCCTAATGAAAATCCATGGAGCCATGATCATCTTTGATAACTTGACATTCAAGAATTATTAGCCAGGATGGTGAAACACAAAATCAAGACAGGTTCTTCTGTTAGTGTTTTAAATGCTCAATTACTTATGAATATTTTCCTCTTAGAACTTCATTTCTGAAACCTTGCCAATAAACTTCTGCATTCTGTTTTTACAGTTAAGATTTAGCAAAGGCAATTTGACAAATAGAAACATTTAGGTTAGGTAGGACATTTGTCTGTATCAGGTTTATAGGTTACACTGTTTGCCCCAGTCATGCTTTTGCTTTAAAACCTTGGCACCCAGTCCATCAATCTGCCCATAAAAGGGCAGTCCTATTTCTAAGGTGACAGTCTATTTGTGCTGGTTCAGTCAGTTAGTAAAGCTTCCTGTGAAATACACCAGCGAGAAAGAGATGAGAGGAAGGGGTATAAATTTCTGAAGATCTCAGAAAAGTTCAACTTGTGGGCTCAGTTACATATAATTTTGCCTTTTAAGACAACAAAAACATCTGCTTGACATACTCCATACCACACTCACTGATCAACCAAACAACTTATTTACAGATGTCTAGAGACATCTAGAGAAAACCTTGGCAGGGACTAGACTACCAGCTCTTTATGATGTTCCTCCCGTATTACTCTGTATGGTCTGGCAGATGAATTTCATGGATGCTCTAGTATTGGAATGAAGAAGACATTTTCTATTTACCCTTTCCTTCATCGATGAAGACAGTTTTCACTCTGTATGGGGTTATTATTAGCATTAAGATGGGATAATACAAGGAGCTTTGACTGGAGAGAAAAAGTCTTTCTGCATGATATACCAGTTTTATGAAATGCTAATAGAAAGATGAAGGTTAGTTTTTCCAATAGGTATATCCCCTTTAGTTGTGTCCCAAAGGATGTGATTGGTGCATCACCCTCTGTGACACCAATAAAAGGCAAATGAAGGCTTGATAATCTTGTACCCTTTCTTCCAGGAGCCCCCATTCCCAAAGTGAAACACACTATCATGGATAAAAATGTCTTATTTATATCGACAAATTTCTGGCTGTATATAGAAGGCTTTAAACTCTCTTCTGGCCTCCAATTTTCACCTCACCCACTACCTAATGTGGGAATTCTGCTATAGCTCTATGTCCTGTCAGGGTGAAACCTTGGCCTTAGTAGTAGCCGGGACAGCAGTCATAAAAAGAAGGAGTGAGACACTTTGGGATTTGCTGGAAAGTGTTTAATCTAAAATGCCATGAAGCTGAGATGGCGGGTGGGATCTTAGAGGAACTTCTCTTCTGCCAGTCGGGCAGGCGTGCAGCTGGAGTGAGTTCTATATAACGGAAGGTTGTCTAAGGACACAATAAAAATGCTGTTTTATGCCCTCAGAGTTCTGTGTTGGCTTGACCATTCAGTGATCTAATAATTTCTAATAATAATGATGATGATGATGAATATGGCCACCTCATTTTTACAAATGCTAATGGCATGGCCAAGGGGTCACAGGAAGTCAGAGATGAAATGGTAAATAATGTTTATGTGACTTATACATAGACACTGAGTTGAAGGAAAAAAGTGACTTCCTACTTCTGAGACTCCAAGTTAGTAAATGCCTAGTGAACCTATTTTTTTTTTTTTAATTTAAATCAGGAATTTAGAGCAGGTGACTCTTGAAGTCTCAGTAAGTCCTAAGAATGTCGTGTTCCCATGTTTGAACTGCATGTAGAATACACGTGTGATTGGTTAGTTTTACAAACTTTAGTGTTTGTTTATGGCTGACTCTAAGTTGTCTTAAATGTGCCTTAATTTAATACTTAAATTAAGAAGTATTAATAGCTCCTTTCACAGTTTAAAGATAGTGGTATGTGTTGAAAAATAGCGGATGCTTACATAGAGCTGTGATGAGTGATGGTACGTGATTTCCACGTTTTCTTTACAATTTGTGATTTCCAGAGCAGAAATTAGACCAGCAATTTTGCTGAGGTTGTGCAGTTTTCTACTTTTGCGTAGTCTTATCTTTTGGCATAATTAATAATAATAGGTTATTTTTATAAAAAATTTTATTCATATTCATTTTGATTGCCTATAGACCATTACTTCTCGTCATTGACTTAAAAGTGATACTGAAGTGTTAGGCACACCGAAAGATTTAGCAGCAAATAACTTGGAAATAAAACATGAGATATTCATCTCCCTGGTTGCGTATAATGGTTATTTTTGTGACACTATAGATAAGAGGCTATGTTTATGCTGAACTGTAGACCCTGGGTGCTGATTTCGGACCATCTCACATACTCCTGAGATCACACATGGAGGTATTTGAACCATGAGAATGTTTATCAAATACGTAAGGGGTGAGAGAAATGAACTGAAATGTGGATCATGTGGAAAGGGAAGATTTCAAGACAAAGAAATATAGATAGGGAAACTTGGTTGTCCTGGATTCTGTTGGAATTAAATTTCCTTAGATGCTCAATCAAAATCTAGGGTTTCCTGTGATGATTATTTTCCTACTTTCATAGTTAGCTGAAGATGGAGTCATGGGAATTTTTACTCCCTATATCACTTAGATTCTAGCATCAAACATTTGAACAAAAAGCTAAAGCAAAGGCTGGACTTGTTAAGAACAAATGGGTTTTCTTTTATTGTCACGATGACCTAGATGATTTGGAATTAGTTATTGTACTTTTCTCAATACATATGTCTTTTCAAAATTCATCCATTGTAAATTAATTGATCAAATCAATCACCAACATGATTGTATGGTATAGGGCCTTTGAGGTTATTTGTTCATGAAAATAGAGCCCCCACGAATAAAATTAGTATTATTATAAGAGAAGTTACAGATGTCTCTTTTGCCTTTTCTATGTGGGGACATAGTGCAAACAGTAACTTTGGACCAGGCAGGGTTGATATCTCAGTCATAGACGTCCAGCTTTAAGAAGCTGTGAAACAACAAGTATTTGCTGTCTATTCTCAGTTTATAGCATTTGATTATAACAACATACAGAGACCAACAGTTATGTTTTTTAATTTAAGACATTTTGTGTTTCCTCTTGGCTCCTCTCTGATAGAGCCACACAGCAGCTAGCCTGTGGTCACTGAACACAGCTGTGGGCTTTCCCATGCTCTACTGTTCTCTTGGTTCTTGTTGTGTTATTTTGTGACAAACAGTTCATTTGTTTATCCACCTATATTGCCTTCTAAAGTACTATGTACTCTCTCTAGTCATCTGTGTTTGCATTATAGACCAAGATGGTGTATTTTTTCCTAGTTTTGTTTTTGAAGATTTCTTTTGTCTTATCAGCATCTTTCCAATTATCTAGTATATGCTGAAGGTTTCTCATCAGTGATGCATGCATTTGAAATGAGAATTTCTGTAATAAGAGAACTGATAATGACTTACATTTTATGCCTATACTTGGGTCTTATTAATGCCCATTTCTAAATCATTGCTAATGCCTTTATAGCTTCTGTTTACATTTAGGTGTCTCATTCCAGCAAGCTTTCCTTGCCACACCTTTTGTGTGTCTGTGGTAGGAGTTCATACTTGAAGTGTTTCTAAATTGCTCTCTACCTTAGTCTTTGGCACAAGGTTTCACACTGAACCAGAAGCTCATTGATTCTGCTATACTGGTGTCTAGCATTCCGGGGATCCTCCTGTCTCTCTTTCCCTTCCACTGAGATAATAGCCACAGAGTACTGCACCTGGCTTTGTGTATTGGTTCTGGAGATTTAAACTCAGATCTTTGTGCTTGTACAACAAACACTTAAGCAACACTTAATCCATTTCCCAGGACCCTAGCTTGTGTTTTTTATTTAAACATTTATTCATATTATGGTATGAATGTCTCTGTAACATTTGTATGTAGTGCCTGTAGAATCCAGAAGAAGGAATTAGACACTTTTGGAACTAGAGTCATACAGATGGTTGTTAGCTGCCATGTTCGTGTGGAGAATCAAATCCTGATCCCCTGCAAGATTTGCACATGCTCTACCCACTGAGATGTGTCTCTAGTCTCACCCAGGATGTTATTCTTTAAGTTGTTTTATTTTATGTTTGTGTATGTGTGTTTGAGTGTTTGTATGTGTACTGCATGCATGCACAAGCCAGCAGATGTCAGAAAGAAGTGTCAGATCCTCTGGATGTTTGTAAGCTGCCATGTAGGCACTTGGAACCAAATCTGGGTTCTTTGCAAAAGCAATGAAAGCTTTTAGTTGCTGAGCTATCTCTCCAGCCCCATCCAGCGATTAAAAAAATAAGACTTTCTATAACACAAAAAGCCTTAAATAAGAACTGTATTGTTTGAATGCTCTTACTTCTGAGTTCTAGTTTAATGAGTAGTTGACCCAGGAAACATATTATGGACAACAAAGTATGAAGAGAACAACTTGACATATAGTATCTGGAGTATATGGAGTTTTAGTGTTTCAACTTATGCATCTTTCTATACATAACCAGTAGTATATATACATATATACTATATATACATACATGTGAGTATGACTAATAGTGTATATATCTCTTTATACAAAGCTAAGTTATTTAAAGCCCTTTGGTTCTATATTCCTACCCCATGGTAAAGGTAAAGTTTTCTATATGGTTGGATTTCTTAGCTTTCATTATCTCTTGTTATTAGTTTTAGACTTCAGTACTTAACTTCTGTTGAGGACACAGGTTTAGTTTTCAACAAACAGAACAACACCAAAAGCTGAGTTCCGTTGGTTTCATAGAACAGGAGAGCTTTCTTTTCATTTTGTTCCTCCACAAATGGACAAGCAAACCAAATTGAGCTTCTGTGGAAGTCGGTTTATTGTGTTAGTGAGTTCTGACATGTAGAGGTATAAGCTGAGAAAAACAAAGCTGTAATAAACCCTACCTTCACCGTCACCTCTCAGCACTGCCTGACTTAGTTGCCCCATATTGGTTGAGCTGCTCTTTAAAGTGCCTTCAGTAACTGCTAGGAGGAATTCATCTATTTTAACTGCTCTCTTAGGTCATCATTTTAATCTTGGGTCTATGTTATTCTTTTATCAAGCTATTCCCTTTATCTACGAATTTATAGTTATCAGATTTATAAAAGTGACCCAGAGGCCTGGCCGTCGTAATACAAGAGTTGGTGCTGAGTTCATGAACAGCTCTTTCTCTGTAAAATTATCTTCCACCTCCAGTCTCAAATAAATTTAGCTATAAATATTAAATATTAAACATTCCTTCAGCTATAGGCAAATTTAGTGTTAGGTTATAGGATCTCAAGAGGTGATATAAGCACATTTATATATAGAAACTTACAGTAATGACTTTTTTAACCTTTAGTATTTCAGAGGAAAGCATAAACAGAGCTCCAGCAGAGAAAAGCATAAAAAACAAGCATAAACAGAAAATGGGAAAACAATTAGGAGGAATCTGTTACTCTCTCAATGTTTTTTCTGGTATTGAAAATAGAGTTTTATCACATAATATATTGTGATTATGATTGCCCCTCCCTCTTCCCTTCCCTCCTCCTTTCCACCTCTCCTGCCGTCTGAATTTACCTCCTTTCTGTCTATCATTAGAAAACAAACAGGCTTCCAAGGGATAATAATAAAATAAAGTAATAAAATAAGAGAAAACAAAAATAAATCAGAATAGGACAAACAAATTATAGGAAAAGAGCCACATAAAAAGTACAAGAAACAGACAAAGATGCACAAACCTACTGGTTTTCATTCAGGATTCCCATAAAAACACAAAGGCTGAAACCATATTACATACTCCAAATCTATAGGGGAAAAAAGGAAACCTAAATAAAATAGTATAAAAGTAAAAATAAAATATAGAAAGAAAATTAAAAAGAAAAAAAAAGACCTGACATGAAATTATGAGACAAGAAACCCCCAAGGATGCCTTTGAGTTCATATTCTCTTCATGGATGCATTTCTGTTGATGGAGATATCCAATTTAGGGCTGAGTGTTTTGAGTTCTCTGCATGTTGTCTGACTGTGGGTCTCTGTATTTGTTCCCATCTGCTGCAGGTGGAAGATTCTCTGATAAGGGCTGAGCAAGGCAGTGATCTATGAGTATGTGGGAGAGTCCTGGCAGGCTTTACAAAAGCAGGGGAAAGCAATCAGAGTGAGGTAAGAGTGAAACTTGGATCAACCTGATTTTGGTAATCGGTTCTGAGGTCAAGGCTTCTCCGAGTCTGACTGAGATAATTTCACTTTATCCATATGTGCCGCACAATTTGGGGGAATAATGTTTTTTAATAACAATTTACTCAGTGCCATCTAACTGTACAACAATTTTAAGACATGTTTACATTGAGATTCTTTACAAAGTACACCTGGCTTCTTTCATAAGAATGGGTATTGTTGGCTCAGAGATAGTGCCCAAGATTTAGGGTCTAGGAAGATTGACTTAGATGGTGTAATGCCACTGGGTATTAGCATTGCTCTAAGATAACCTAGATGTCATTTAGGCTTTATAAAGTACAAATGACATCTCTTACAAGGATGGCTTAGAAGTAATGTTCAAAGTTTTAGGGGAAAAGGGTCTGGTATGAGTATATCATAAATTCTGGAAGATATGGGTGGGGGCTGGTTCAACATGTCACAAAGGATTACCAGCTTGTAAACCTCATTTTCTCCCCAAATTCTGAGAAAACAGCTAAGCACTTCATTCCATCAATGAGATCAACTGTCTGTTTAACTTTCCTGTTTTTTTCAGTGCCTACCTCTGTGTACAAGGCCATTTCTGCTCTTTACATGAGTATAGAAGAATGTTATTAAGAATCATTTATTGCTACACTGCTTTAACAGAACAGTAGTATTTGGTTTTCCCCTAGGTCTCTGGGCTATCTAGTTTCAGATTCTTGGTCACTCAAGCAGTATGAGGTATGGAGTGGGCTTAAAATAGATCATATACTGGTTGGTTACTCCAACGAGCTTTGTGCCACTATTGCACTAGCAGATCTTGGAGGCAGGACACTATTATAGATCAAAGGGTTTGTAGCAGGGTTGGTGTTTACTTTTCTCTTTTAGTAGCATGCAGAATACCTTATGGTACCAGGAATGCAGTAGGAGGAAGGATTCTAGCTAGGCAGTAGCTTGAATTATCAATGAACAATAAATTATGTAGGTATTATTTTCAGCAACAGGACTTTGCCATCAGTTTGTACAACAACTTGGGTTGGTTGGGGATTTATGTGGTACCCCCTTGGCCAACAACTCAATTAGGCATAACCCATTCCTTGTACTAAAGCTTCTTTTGATGATGACAAAAGTCCAGCTGTAGCCCTGTTTCCCACATTATTTGGCTATTTCAGATGAGAAGCTGGGAAAAATCTTTTCCAGTTCAGGAGACTGCCACTTTGTCTGAGTAATGGGGTGCTTGGCCACATAGAAGCTTTTCAGTTTCAGGAGGTCCAATCCATTCATCGTTGATCTTAGTTCCTGTGCCAATATCATTCTGTTCAGAAAGTCTTTTTCTGTGTCAATGAGTTCAAGGCTATTGCCCACTTTCTCTTCTATCAGATTTGGGGTACCTGGTCTTACATTGAGGTCTTTGATCCATTTGGAATCCAGTTTTGTACAGGGTTAAATATGATCTATTTGGATTTTTCTCATGTAGCCATACAGTTTAACCACTACCATTTGTTGAAGATGTTTTCATTTTTCCTGTGCATATTTCTGTTTTTTTTTTTTAAACAAAAATCAGGTGTTCATAACAAAACATGTTTTAACAAAATTCATGATGTGTGGATCTACGTTTGGATTTTAATTTAATTCCACTAACAAATGACTCTGTTTTTGTTTCCATACCATGATGTTTTTATTACTATAGCTCTGTAGTACAATTCTAGGTTGAAGATGGTGATACCTTAAGTAGTTATTTGATTATTCAGGATTGTTTTACATATCTTGCTTGTGTGTGTGTGTGTGTGTGTGTGTGTGTTTGTGTGTGTGTGTGTGTTTACACTTGAAGTATTGTCCTTTTACGATCTGTGATTTTGTGTTGGAATTTTGATGGATATTACACTGAATATGTAGATTGCTTTCTGTAGGGTGGCTTCCATTTTTACATATAAATCCTACAGTCTTTCCATCTTCTAATATCTTCTTTAGTCTCTGTCTTCAGTGTCTTACTATTTTTTATCAAAAAAAGTCTTTCAGTAGCTCAGTTAGAATTCCCTCAAGATATTTTACGTTATTTGAGGCTATTGTGAAAGGTGCTGTTACCCTGATTTCTTTCTCAATTCATTTGCCATTTTTATATAGAAAGGCTTCTGATTTTTGTGAGTTAATTTTGTTTTCAGCAACTTTGCTGAAAGTGTTTTTCAGCTGTAGGAGTTTTCCAATAGAACTTAAGGCTCAATTATGTATACTATCATATCACTTGCAAATAAATATACATTGAGTTCTTCATCTCTAAATTATAGCCCTTTGATCTCCTTTAAGTGCCTTATTTCTCTAGATAAGACTTAATCACTGTACTGAATAGGTATGGAGTGAGTGGCCAACCTTGTCTTTTTCCTGATTTTAGTGGAATTGCTTAATTTCTTTCTATTTAAGTTGATGTTGGTTGTGGGCTTGCTGTAAAATGCCTTTATTATGCTTAGGTATGTCCCTTCCTTTTATCTCTATTTTCCTAGGACTTTTATCATGAAGAGGTATTCGATTTTTGTCAAAGATTTTTCTGCAGAAGTATGGATTCTGTTTCACCCATTCTGTCAGTCTAGTTTGTGTTGGTTTTTTTTTATGTTTTCTTTTTCTTTTTGACACTGTTTCTTTGTGTAGCCTTGGCTGTTCTGGAACTCAAACACATTTTGTGGGTCAGTCTGGAGATCCACCTGCCTCTGCCTCCTGGGTGCTGGGATTCAAGGCACCACCAAGCCCAAAGCACTCTTAACTGCTGAACTCTCTTTCCAGCACCTTGAGATAGCTTCTGACTGGGTAGATCAGGCTGACCTCTAGCTCACAGTTATTCTACCTCAGGCTCCAGCATTCTGGAGCCTCAGACAGTTATGACTCTGGATTTAAATTTAAATTTAAATTTAAATAACATTACAAATGACAGGCAGCCTCAGAGCTCTACTTTGGAAGTTTAGTGGCATCCATGAGAGGCTGATGTTTTGGTAAGTCAGTGTCTGATGACTTTGTGAAAAACAACTCAAGGCCAAAAATAATGGTTTTAAATTGAAGTCAGCAGAGCCAAGTGTGGTGTCTCACACCTGTCATCCCAGGGCTTGGGAGATATGGGAAAGAAAGTCAGGAGTTCAAGGCCAACCTCAGCTACTGAGACCCTGCCTCATGGAAGACTATTGTTTTAGACCAAGCTTCTTGGCAGACGAAACTAAAAACCAAAATGGGGTTCCTCATATCAGTTTCTGTAAAGTCAAAGGCAGGAAGACTGCCTCCAGTTCCAGGACAGCCTGAGTTGCTGAGTGAGTTCAGGGCAGCTGAGTTGTTTAACTGTAAATGTCATAAGTTGAGTATAAGACCATTACCACAACTGAGCCAAATTTGAAGCAAACATTAATTAAATTAGTTAAATACTGGACAGAAAGATGGATTTTGACCAGAACCATTTTAGAGTTCCCATGGAGTGACTCTGACACACTATAGTTCCCACAAAATGGCCAGTCTGTATTATTTAGGAATTGAGACAATTGATCTTGAGAGTTATCAATAAGCGATGTTTGTTGATTATTTTGATTATTGTTATTTTACTGTGTGCAAGGTTTTATTTACTCTGCTTTTGATTTTCTAGTCTAGGATTTTTTTTTTTTGTCTTCTTTGGTGTGGTTATTCTCTTCAGTTGAACCTTTCTGTCTAGAGCGTTCTGTAGGGTTTGATATGTAGATAGATAATGCCTAGATTTGGTTTTATCATGGAATATATTTCTTTCTTCATCTAATGTGATTGAAAGTCTGAGTATATAGTTTGGGCTAGCCTGTGTGGTCTCTTAGAGTTTGTAAAGATCAATCTAGCCTTTTTGGCTTTTAGAGTCTCCCTTGTGAAGTTAGGTGTTATTCTAATATGTCTGCCTTTTAATATTACTTGGTCTTTCTCCTTGCAGTTTTTTTTTCTGTACTTTTAGTATTTTCTGTATTATATTCTGAAGGGAATTTCTTTTCTTGTCCAGTCTATTTGGTGTTCTGTATGCTCCTTGTACCTTGGTACACATGCATTTCCTTTCTTTAGGTTAGTAAAATTTTGTCCTATGATTTTATTGAAAATATTTTCTATGACTTTGACCTTATTTCTTTTCCTTCCTGTATTCCTATTATCCTTAGATTTTTTTGTAGTATTCCATATTTCCTAGTATTTTTGTCAGGAGCTTTTTAGATCTAACATTTTATTTGACCAAGGTATCCACTTTGTCAATTTTGTCTTCCATGCCTGAGATTGTCTCTTGTATTCATCTGGTGAGGCTTGCCTCTAAGCTGCTTGAGTTCTTAAATGTTTCATTTTCAGATCTCCCTCAGTTCAGGTTTTCTTTATTCTGTTTCCCCTTTCAGGTCTTGGAGTGTTTTATTCATTTCTTTCCAGTGTTTTATGTTTTATGGGTTTCTTTAAGGGGTTTATTCAATTTCTCTCTAAGGACTTTTATTATATACATAGTGACTATTTTAGGTCCTTCTTGTGATTCAGCTACGTAAAATTGCTCAGGGCATACTGTATTAGGGTTGCTGAACAATAGTGGGGAAATATTGTCCTCATTGGTATTGATTGTATTTTTACACTGGTATCGAGGCATCTCAGTTTGGGATAACTTTAATTCTAGGTGCCAATAAATGTTCTTGTCATCTTTGGGTTAGAGTTTTGTTTCTTGGATTCTGTTGCCCTCTCTGGTTCATAGGAGGTTTTGGTGGTTATATGTTTCCTGGTAGGGGATGCTTCTTGGATACTGCTAGGGGTGGCAACTGGGGATTCAAGGTACAGTGTGTTTCTAGGTATTGGAGGTTGACACTCAGGATGGGTGATGATCTTGAAGAGAGAGCTGAAGAGATCCAGAGGGAGGAAAGCAGGGTGTTCCATCACAATCTGCTTAGTCTCTTGGGAAGTGGTCAGAGAATGAGGACAGGCCACAACATATATTCGCCTACAGAATTGGGGATGTGACCAGGAGATTGCAAATGGAGGAGATGAAGGAGATTTGTCATATGAAAGTCACATACCTGCTTTGCTGACTTACTTGCTGCTCTGTCAGTATTGGCTTGTGGGTTTTCCAAGAATGCTTGCTAGAGTTATTGGGGAGGATCTGCTTCCCTTACCTTCGTGGTCGGTGGGTTCCCAGGGAGAGCCTGCTGGAGATGGTGGCTGCGTTAAGGTGAGAAGTGGGGGAAAGGAAGGATGGAGGAGAAGATCTGTGTGATCCACTGTAGATGGGGCTGGAGAGTTAGGGAAGGACATAGCAGGTGGTCGGCAGATATGGGGTGAGACTGGAGGACTGGGTTTGGGAAAAGGAGAGAGAGGATGGAGACAAGGAAGAAGTGAAGATCTTCAGTTAGCCTACCTGCTTCTCTGGCAGGCTGTCTAGAGGGTTCACTCTCTCAACATGTTGATTTCCAATTTCCTGGTTAGAATGATAACTTTATGCCTTCATTTTACTGGGTACACATTGATGTGACTGGTATCTGTGGTTTTAGGACCTACATTGCTTCCAGCCTGATGTTGGTCATAGGAAAGAGGAAAAGGTGGTTAATTCTAGCCTCCTGGTCTACTTCCACACATGGTGCTTAACATTTCATCAAAGGAACTCAAATCTTCCTTTGTTTGAGTTAACATTTATGCCTCAGCCATATCTAGTTATCTCTAACAATCCTCATCTCACAAAGGAAAATGGAGAACATCAGAGTAAAAAATAGTAATTTGACAAGTACCCTGTCTGTAAGGATATTGTAAACAAAATATTAAGCATCTAAAAAAGGTGATCAAAATTCCATCAGTTCTAAATAGAAACTAACCATGGCAAGCATGTTGAACATGCTGACTAGAGTATTTTCTCCACCTGATCTAGGATCTCCAATGTTGATGGTTACCCTCAAGGCCCGAGTGAGGTAACAAGCAACAGGGACTTAACTTTGTGCTATGAAGGTCCCAATTATGTCCTGTCTTGGCTGTTGATACTGGTGGTACTGTGTCTTTGTAGATTTGTACTGTTCAGGTTATTGTAAAATATGTAATTGTGTCATAATATGCACATAATTTTGTGCACAAGCCCATGGATCTCCATTCATATGGATTTTGACTTCTCTAGACTAGAATGGAGTTTTTCTACCTATTGACATTTTGCTGGGAAGATTCATTTTTCAGGGATTGATGAAAGGCCACTTAAGATTCTCTAGGAATCTTTTTAACAAGAACATTTAGAGATCATTCTTCCCAACAATAGTTATTATTTTTCCTAAAAATGCCAAGGAATTTAATACTGAATAATGTCACAACCAATATTTACAGGTTTTCAGTGAGATCGTTATGTTGTTGATGTGAAAAATTTGTGATCTTATAAGAGGAGTCATTATAGCTTAAATTTTTATTTAAGATTTTACTGTATCAGTCCCAAAGATATGAGAAACACAAAAAGTGTGGACATAAAGTATTCACCAAAAAATGATGACTGTGTGGTAATGTATATGTTAGCTACCTAGCTTTTCTCATTCCACAATGTATATATACTTCAAAGCACGCTGTATAATAAATACAATAATTTTATCTGTCAATTTAAAATAAATAAAACACAGAACTCCTACTTCTAGGCATAATGAATTGATTAGGCCACACACACAGATACACACAATTTATTTTATTTCTTTGTAATTTTCTCTGTGGTTTTACCAGAGGTCCAGGATCCACAGATTGGAAACTACTGAAATGAAGTATCAAGTGAACAAAGGGCACTCTTTGCAGTCAGAATTGTGTTTTGTCTACCTTCATTACAAAGGAAAAATAGGAAATTCTTATATAAAGTTATTTGATGGATTCAGAAAGCATATGAAGTAGAACATACTGAAATTCTGCTTGTAAATGTACTATGTCTCATTAAAGAATGATGCCACTTAAGTAATGAACAGAGTAGGTGCTTATGTAAACCAGCTCTCCTGCTGCCTGTAGTTTTTGCAGTACTTGCACAAGCACGCATTGTCTACCAGTTATAGAAGGTAGGTATGTTTTGAGTCACTTGATACAAAAAAATTACTAAAATTTTAAAAATAAGACAATAAATATCACACAAACCGCAATCTGTGCATCAGACGACTTCTAGTAACCAATATTTTGAAGTATTGTTTCATTTCTCTTTTTTTAGTTACAAATTATACTTTTATTTTATTTTTTATTCTCTTGTACAATGTATCCAGACCCCCAGCCTTCCCTCCCTCTCCTCATTTTTGTCCCCTCCATTTCCCCTCTCCGCAAACCCTCCCACTCACACTTTCCCTCAAAAAAGAGCAGGCCTCCTAAGGTTACCAATTGAACAGAGCATAACAGGATGGAGCAAGGCTGGGCATGAGCCCCTATGTCTGGATGGAGGAGTTAGCCCAGCAGGAAGAAAAGAGTCCCAAGGGCAGGTAAAAGGGTTAGAGACTTCTCCATATGTACCTTGCTGTTAATCACAAACTATTAATATTAAAAATATATGAAAACCATTGCAGTTCTAATATGTTCAATAACTTAAAAAAATCCTTACTTTAAAATTTGACTATATTAAAATACAAATATTAACAATGTAGAGAACTTGGTAGCACTAGTAAATTTCTTTTCACTGTATTAGCTGTCATTTTTTTTTGCGGTTGTTGAAAAATAGACAAGGATTATAAATATTTCTTAGACTTTGAATTTGGCTGCCTCTCACGTTGACTCATGGACTCAGCAACCTAACTCATCCACAGTTCCTATAAGTTATAAACGGGAAATCTTGACTGAGTCAGTTTTGATTTTAAAGCAAACTCTTCAAATGATACTTGGAAAAGCTCCATGAACTTTCTAGAGCATCATGATAGAGGGATGGTCTACTTTCAGTTTGGTGACTCATATCACAAACCATGGGTTCATCACCAGCTTTTTACCCACTGATTTCCCAGTAACCGTTGCCAAGATCCTTTTTTTCCTTTGAAATTACAGTACCATGATTTTAAATTTCCAAATAATTTGTTGCTAAATTTGTTCTATAGAGAAAACTCACTCAAGCAATACTGCCATTGCCAAAAGCAGCGGTGTAAAAAGGGCATAATTGAGCTTTTATAACTTACCTTTATCTATTAATTTTCAGAATAAGGAATCGTTATTGATGTGACTTCAAATTCATCAGTGATTTGGAGGAAATATTTGATATATTTTAACCAGTTGCAGATGAAATCGTTTCTGATTTGCAAATCCCCCTGCCACTAATGGGAGCTGGTTAGCGCTCCTGCCTTTTCTCAGTTACTTCATAGTCTTTTCAGTGTTTATTAGGTTTTGTTGTTGTTGTTGATGGTTTTAGTTTTGGCACAGATCCCAGGCCCATTTCAAATGTTTCAGGGCCTAGGAATGTGCATTTCTTTAAATATCTTTTCTTCTTTACGTAAGAAATAACTTTTTGACTTTAAATGAGGCTCTAAAGTTGTCCATTGTTACTGAATCTTCATTTCTTTTAGAGATCTTCAGGGGACAAAACTTGAAAGTACATATATCTGTATCTTGAGAAGATGTTTCAGGAATTGATAATTGAGAAGTCCAGCACCCCTAGTGGTGGTGGAGGCACTTAGCTCCCATCTCTGTTTAATGTTAAGTACTTGCTTTCCCAGAAACCCTTGTTTCCTTGTAACATTTAAGGAGCCAATCCAGTACTCAGGTTCTGATCAATCAGAGAGAGCCACTGCTTCCTTTAAAATCCTGTGTGGCCAGCTATCTGGGTCATAGGCCATCTTACATGGTGCCAGACCCTAGCATGCTGATTTGCTTTGCAGAGTAAGAGTGTCTTTGCTTATTGCATATGTAGTCTTGTTGGTCCTTGGGGAATTTTGGATTTAATAATAATTTCATTGACAAGTAATTTTCAGATTATGTGACATGTACTTAAATTTTCTGATTTTTAATTTGCAAATATTTAAAAAAATTGGCAATTTAATACATGCACATGATATATTTTGACAGTATTCCCTCACCTTCTCCAACTTCTTAAATCTCTCTCCATCTTCCTCCTTACTTTATGCCCTTTTCTTATAATATATTTATTTATTTGTTTGTTTGTTTATTTATATTACCCATTGAGTTAGGATTTCATTAGCTGAAACTGTCCTGGACCTGTGGGGCTGATAGCAATATTGAATTCATGATGCTCTTGGCTTTGCCCTCCAAGTGTTTTAAACACACAAATACACACACACACACACACACACACACACACAGACACACACACAATTTTATTATATATATTACTGTTGATTCAAGACACAATAAGATTCATTTGCTTTAGTTTCTTTCTCAGATATGAGTATACCTGTAAACTTAGTTTTATGTAATATGTATGCAGTACATTATAAGTTTTCAAAGTCAAAAGTCAAGATAGAAGTCTTTTATTGTATTTACTTCTAGGATACATTTTTATAATCTTTAATTATGAATTATGTGTATTTGTTAATTGTTGACTTTAATTACTGAGTAAATAGAGTCTTGTTTAGAAATTTTTTTACTCCACCTATATCTTGAAGGGCATTCACTGCCTATGATTTTTTTCTTGCTGTTTCAGTGTTTCAGGTTTCACCTCAAGGTGTTTGATTCATTTCTACATTTGGACATCTTGTGTACCTAGTACTATTGTTGAAGACGTTGTGTTTCTTTACAACATATGTATTTTTGACATGTTTATCTAATAGCAGATAACCTGTAATTACAAGCACTCTTATTTGGGTTTTCTATTTTGTTCCACTGATGTACATATTTTGTTTTGGGCCAGTCCCATGCTCTTTTTATTACTATAATTTTATAATATACTCAAGATCTGGTATGGTAATCCCTCAGGCATTGTTCTTTTTGCTCAGGATTGCTTTGGAACACTGGATCTTTTGTGTTTTCATGTGACTTTTAGAACTCTTTTTTCCTATTTCTGTGAAGAATGTCATGAGGATTTTTATTGAGATTACTTTGAATGTGTAAATTACTCTTGGTAAGATGTTTGAGTATGGAAAGCCTTTCCACCTTCTAGCATCTTTCTTAATCTGTTTCTTCGGAGAATCAAAGTTTCCATTGTAGAGGTCTCTCATCAACTTGGTTATGTTTATTTCCAGATTTTTTGGAAGCTAAGATGAGTAGGAATGGGTCCATATTCTCTTCTCAGCATGAAAATTAATGGTTTATAGAAAGTCTACTGACTTTTGTATGTTTATTTAATATTATGCCTCTTAGTTCAAAGTCTTTATCATACCTAGGATTTTTTCTGGTGGAATATTAAAGTTCGCTTATGTATATCATATCATCTGCAAGTAAGAATACTTTTACTTCTTCCTGAGCTACAATAGTAATTAATTTTCTATTTGAGTGAAGATGAAAAACCTTTATTTAGATTTTTTGTCTTCTCTCTTTCCTCCCCTTCTATTACTAACTCCTTCCTTCCTTGTTCTTTCTTTTCAAATTCTTTATAGATAAATCAATCTTTTTCTTCCCAAAATAGTAAATGCTCTTACATTTCCCTAGGGCAGTAGCCTTTCATCTGTTAGATGTTATTGATATTTAATTTTCTAGTTTACTGATTTATTTTTTTATTCATGTGTTTAATATTTATGCATGTGTTCTTGCCATAGATTTATAGGGGAAAATAAATATATGTATGTTGTATCAACATACCAGGTTTACTCTCTGCATGTTCTAGACTGTCATTCTCATTTGTGCTTTCCTTATAAAAGGCACACAATTTATATACACATAGAGCTCATCAGTAATTTTCCTTATAGCTTCTATGTTTTGCATAATAATCAGTAAGTGATCTCCAGTCTTATTACTAAATTAGTTCACCCATTCATAAGCATATGTATGACTATATTTCTACATCTCAGCTTCTGATATATATGAAATTAATCCTGAAATATAACATGAGCAATGAATTAAGTGTGTACTATACCAATGATTCTGTCATCTTCTCAACATATGCTTCTTACTGTATTCTAAATTTCTTTATATAGTAAAAGCATGTATATATTTTCTGTGTGGTTTGATTAATACAGAAAAGTAGATAAATACACATCTATTTTGGTTCATTATTTTTCTATATGAACATTAAAATGAACTTGTATATTTTTGGAGATAATTCTTTGATAATTTTATTGATACTATATTAAATTAGATAAGACAGTGTTTATTTATGAAGAAAAGGATGAATTTACTTTTTTTATTCTATTTTTAAACCTTTATGAGATTCTCACAGAAGAAAATATTATCTTAAGTAATATGTCACAATTATAATATAATTATACTAGGCTACAGTTTTTGACTTTGAATATACCTATAAATTAATGAGAAGCCCATGGCTGTCTTCATTACAGTAAGTTTCTACTGAAAAACATGCATCACCGAGGAAACCTGACTTCATTTCCTTATGAATTATAATATTTTGTACTCTGTTTAAGAAGATAGCTTGATATGAGGCTGGTATATCTATCGGGCCGTTCAAAATTTTTATATAATTAAATTGTACATGTATTTATGTACTTCATTTAAATATAGGATATCATACCATTAGATAAAGTTTAACTCCTGTATTAGAATCTCACTTTAATTTGGCTGCGTATATTGTTAGATGAAATGCAAGTACATAATGGTGAGACTTTATGCATGTAGTTTTTGATGTTACTAAAAGACACAATGTCACAGCAAATTCCTGTTTGCTCTGGCTCTAACAATCATTTGGCGGCTTAGATTGTGAATTATTTTGTAAATTTCACCAATATGTCTTTCTAAATAAGAACTGAACAAAGATAGCAACAGTAGACATATTAAAGTGGACAAGGGAAAGTCCACAAGACCTGAAGCCTTCACAAAGAGGTACAGGACACCAAGAAATGCTGAGAGCAGGAGAAATAAGTCTTCCACAGGGAAGAGCATATCAACTGGTTATGCAATGCCAACTGGTGATTTCTGTAAACATACATACAAGTGACATTATATAAACCAAACAGGATATATATATATATATATATATATATATATATATATATATATCCCTTATCCACAAATTTGAAAGAGAACAAGGAATGGTATATGGGAAGTTTTGGAGGAAGAAAGTGAAGGGGTAAAAAATGTATTCATACTATAATCTCAAAAAGAAATAAAAGGAATATTGATCATATACTGATTGAAGCTTCCAAGTCTAAGGAACAAGGAGTATTTAGTTTTATTACTTTATATTGATGCATGAGTAGTTCTCTTATTAGTTTAATCAGAGTAAATAATTTAATTATTTCAATAATATTGATGGTCAAACTATACTTACATTATTTGCTTGATGAATACATAGCCCTTCTGATGAAATGACTACAATGTAACAGAACTGTCATTTGGGGTTCTAGATTTGCAGAACTTCCAAGCTTGTGTTGTGATTGCAGTGGTTTTTAAATGGAGATGGTGTCTCACCCATTAGTTGTGGAGTATTTTATTTTTTCTGGTGTATTGATAAGGGGGAAATACTATTGAATTTTTGTAATAAGAACTAGGGAGGCCAATGTCCTACAGCAAAATGGAGTCCTCAGTGGTAGAAAGTTGTATTGCCCTGATTCTACAAGTGATGTTAGAAATCTTCAGGGACACAGGGGATCCTTGTTCATGTTCTTCATGGTCATGATTTCATAAATTGTGCATCACATTTAGGGCTGTAGGAAAGATTGGACCTAGGGATTTGGTTATTTGTCATATTATTTATTTGTGGCTCAGAGCAAAATTGTGAAATTTTCTACAATATGAACCATAAATCAATTAGACGCTCTATAATATGCTAGAGAATAAAACTTAATATGTTGATATAATGTACTAACTATATCAATGAATTTTAATTTGTACAAGTTTGCTTTTATTTTGCTACAGGTTTGTGCATATTTTATCCTGGGATTTTAACTTGCACATAAATTAGTTACAATTATATTTCCACAATGCAACTTTTCCTATGACAGTATAAAAGTGTAATCAAAGGAAACCGAGACACCGAGGACACTTAATTATCTCCAGTTTTCTAGTGAATTTTATACGATTAAATATGTACTCTCTTGGTTTATGATGATGTCCTAAATGTGAGCTTCTTGGGTGGCAATATTTGTATCCTGAAAAGAGAAAGATTATCTAAGTTTGAGTCAATGTATCCATATATCTGAAGCGATTGCTTCTATTTTCTAGAAATCATGTCAAGAAACAAGTTTAATATACAGATGAGATAGCAAGTCTTGTTATTTTAGTGTTAGTTCTCTGTAATATTTGAAAAACAACCCATCATTAGATGTATTGGTAAAAGGGACAAACAGTGAAACTAAAATGAAACCTTGGAAAATAATTTGACTCTTCTAAAAGGAAGGAGATGTTAACTTCAAAGGTAAATGGAATATCAAAACATTCCAAAATAGAAAACAAATTTTAGAAGATTCATGCAAAATATCCACATATTTTTTTTTCTCCATGAATTCCAACAACCAGAACTTACTCAAACTAGCAATTCTATAACCCTGCATGTCAGTTCCACAGTCTTGCTTAAATATGTCAGAAGTAGGCACAGGAAATGGGAGCTGGCAGTTTTCCCACCTGTTATAAAAAGGACGGAAGCCCATCATGAATGAAAGCACACACTATATCTGCCATCTGCAGAGCTTCCAAATCTCTTGTATTTTATAGCAGTCGCCTGCCAAAAACCCCAGAAAGCCAAAACCAGAATAAAACCCACAGTCTGAAAGAAAGAATATGGTAAATAATAAAATCATCCAGACAGCAGAGAAGTAAAACTGCAGAAAATCCGCCTGAAATAACAAAACTGTCAAGCAGTGCCGGGAGAGCTAAGAAATGCAGGCGAGAGAGGATTTGGACGAGAACTGAAGGCTGAGGATAATACAAGCCATTGTTCAGTTGAGAGATTTTGCAAAGCAAGTGTGCACGCTGGTAATAAAACATTAAGCCTTTCCAGAAAATCTTACTTCTTCCTCATTTCTAATATTCTAGCTATGTTTGTTTGAGATAAAGGAAACCTTATGTCTCTGAGCAGTTGGGTCCCATTTTATTTCGATAAGAATGGACTTGTGAGAAGGACTCAAACCCAGCCAAAGCTTAATAGCTTTAATTTGTCATTTGGGATACATTCAAAAGTAAAAGCCAAATAAACATAGCTTTGCAAGAATTAAAGTTAATAACCTTCAAGGCATTTTAGGCATATTTCAGAAATGTGAGACTGAGATTTTCACATGGGATAATAGGGTGATTGTCTCTAGAAAGTAAAATACGATTCAACTCTTCCTGTTGTAAGTAACTGTTCAAGTAGAAACAGGTGTACATTGTACTAACATTTACCTGAGAGGTTAAAGAGGTAAAACAACAAATTCTTTTTTTAGGTGTGTGTTACTTCTGCTTTCACCCTCTGCCCAACACCATATTCATGTGTGTGAGTATGTGTGTGTGTATACATATATATATGTCATTCTCCATTTCACTAAAGTATAGACCATAAGAACATGGACTAGAATCTTTGAGATAAATCAGCCTCTAGAGGTGCCACTGACAAGCCTGAAGGTCTGTTTGATCCCTATGACCCATGTGATAGATAAAGAAAACCAACTCCTGAAAGAAGTTGTCCTCTGGCCGTCACATGAATTCTCCTTCTCTCTCCCTCTCTCTCCTTCTCTCTCTCTCTCTCTCTCTCTCTCTGTCTCTCTCTCTCTCTAACACACACACACGTATATACCACAGAGTAAACGTAATTATCAAATTAAAATAACATGAACTATAATGTGCAGGGTCTGCTGCAGAGTGGAGAATACTACAATTCCAACATACTTAGCATGTAGGCAGGAGCACTGCTGTGAGCTGATCAGTCTGTTCTATATAACAAATATTGGACCACCTATATAGTAAGCCCTGTTCTATAAAAAAATCAAACACACACACATGCATTCCACTCATCAATCAATCAACAGAAAGTTTCTTTTTTGTAAATGTACCAAATTTATACTATATTGTTATAAATCCCCAGATAAGGAATTTCTTCACTCCAGATATTATGGGATACTTGAGACTTTCTGTCCAGTTGATGACTACACTGCAGGGAAAAGTTTAGTAGAAATGTATTCTGTTACTGCTCCTCTAAAACCAGAAGCATATCCATATTTATCATTCGATCCTGCTTACTGCAGTTTCCCTTCTCATGGAGCCCAGAGTTGATTGACAGGTTTTATTTGAGATCCAGGGAAGCTACTTAAGACATGGGTAGCCTGCTTATCCACTAATTTCAGTGTGTGCTGAGGAGTTCTTCTCGCAGTGGGGGAGATAGTGAGTGTTGCAGTTGTAGAAAACAAGATAGGTTTTCTACTTTTCAATTCCTGACCATGAGATCATTTTACTTCACCTGTTAATACGACAAGGAAAGCAAAAGTAAAAGATAGAGGTGAATGCATTTGTAGGAATACAGAGAACATATTCCTAAATTTTATAGTGGGGGATTTTACTAAATTCTTGTTTTCAGGAAAAGGACATTAGGAGCCATTCATTTCCTCAGTCTGCTTACTCCTGTAAAAAATCAGTGTAAGAGACTAGGACCCTGAACATAGATCCAAGACAAGAGACTCCAAGTCTACAGAGCAAATGGAAGAAGCCCGAGACACCAGCAGTTTCTTCCAGGTAAGAGCTTTCTTAGATATGTTTCTAAGCAATCAGTCTCATTCTTATCTGGAACAGGATAATTCTTATGCCAAAGTTTAATTAGTGGAGGATGTGAGAACAGCTGTTTACAGTCATCTAGATGAACTCAAATAAATAGCTTCAGTTTTACAATTTACAACACACACACATGTATATACACTGAATTGTGGGAAGAGTAGCGAGGGGCAGCAAGACTATTGGCTAGAAGCTCACTGTTTATCACCCCCTTGCAAAGCCCAACAGGCTGTTTACAGAGAATGAGTGATGTGTCTTTGCTTTTAATTGTGGTCTTTGGCACTCAATGAGTGCTCAATAAATATTTATGCATAATTTTATATCTCACTATAATATGGATCTGAAGAAATTTAGGCTGAAGCCTGAAAGCTTTATTCATTAGCTCTATAATATTAGACAAGTTAATAACTAACTTATTTAAACCTTACTTTCTGTAAGCTGTGGCAGCGCTACTTCAGTGGGGAACGAACACCTGCTCTTTGGAAAACTTTGTCCATGGAAAAAATTGTCTATGGAAAATTTTCTCATGTGATGTCCAAATTTTTCTCTTCTTTCCCATCTTCTCTTCATGCACTGTCCTCTTCCAAGGAATACTTCTTCCTTTGGTTTTTGTTTTCTTATTCATTTCTAAGACTGATTTCAAATGCACATTTATCTGTATAGATTCCCTCCAGCCTGACTCTTTTCTTCTCTCTTTCACTTAATTGGCCATTTCTTTGAGCCTAGTGGCTGTTTTATCACAAATATTAGTCAAAGTCAATATGGTGGTGCTTTCTTAAAATTTTATTATTATTAATACTACTATTTGGTGTGTGGGTGCATACACCACCCCACACACACACCAGACACAGCTCTGGAGATCAAGGACATTTTTTAGAGTCATATTACTCCTTCCACTTTTATATAGACTCTGGGAATCAAACATGGGTTGATGGCCTTCCTTTTTCAAGTGTCATATGCTTTGACCAGTTGAACAATCTCATGTGGTTTACAGGGCTTCATTTACTGTTGTGGATCAAATTTTTACTAAAGTAGGTTTTGCATGTGAAATAATAAGTAAGGAAGAATATCTTGCAAACAAATTGTATCTAGACTATGATGGGCTCTAAATTATAACATTAGGAGCTCTAGTTTTGAAGTGTGGCAAAATGGTAGCCACTGATCATTTCTAAGGAAAAGATCAATATAGAAGTATTCTAGATTTGTTAAGGAAACTATCATAGCATTCTGGGTAGAGTGGAATGGAGCAACCAAAACATTATTAATAACGAGTTATTTTAGTAGATATATGTAAGGGATGATTATGAAACAGACATCTTTGTAAGACTGAGACAGATGAAAGAACATTTGGAATTATATGTAACTGGTCAGAAAATGACCATATGGATGCTGGCAGGCTCAAGAAAAGGCACATTCAAACATTCAGATATATAATGGGTTCACAGGTGAATGGATTTATATCTGAACCTTCATTTTGGTCAACATGCCTATTTCACATTCTGTAGGACAATTTGAAATTAGGAATGGTGATATCTCCTGTAATTCTTTAATTATTCAGAATTGTTTTAACTATCTAGGGTTTTTGTGTTCCCATACAAAGATGAAAGTTTTCCTTTCAGCAGCGATGAAGAATTGTGTTGGAATTTTGATAGGTATTGCTTTGAATCTGTACAATGCTTTTGGTAGGATGACCATTTCTAAAATACCAATCCATGAGCATGGGAGATATTTCTATCTTCTGATATCTTCTCAATCTCTTTGTTCAGTGTTTTAAAGTTTTTATCATATAGATCTTTCATTTTCTTGGTTAGAGTTACCCTAAGGTATTTTTTTATATTTTTGAAGTTTATATTGTTTATATTTTATATATATTTTTTATATTTTAAAAGGTATTATTTCCATAATTTCTGTCTTCATCCATTTGTCATTTGTATGGAGGAAAGCTGCTTATTTTTGTGAATTTTGTTTCTAGCTACTTTACTGAAAATGTGTATCAGATGTAGGAAATTCCCAGTAGAATTTATAGGGTCACTTATATGTATTTTTATATCAAGTGAATAACAAAATTCTTTGACTTCTTCCTTTCTAATTTGTATACACTTGATCTCCCAGTGTTACCTTACTGCTCCATCTAAGACTTCAAGTGCTGTATTGAATAGGTATGGAGAGAGTGGAAATCTTGTCTTGTTTCTGATTTTAGTGGAATTCCTTTGAGTTTCTCTCCATTTAAGTTGATGTTTTATATGGGTTTGCTGTAAACTGCCTTTATTATGTTTAAGTATGTCCCTTGTTATCCCCTTTTCCACCAGTACCTTATCATGAAGAGGCATTGAATTTTGTCAGAGGTCTTTTGTGCATCAAAGGATATGATCCTTTGTTTTTTGTCTCTGAGTTTGTTTATGTGGTCCATTTCAAGTATTGATTCACACACATTGAACATTCCACGCGTCTCTGGGATGAAACCTACTTGATCACAGTAAACAATCTTTATGATGTATTCTTGGATTTAGTTTGCAAGTTTTTTTTTTTTTGAGAATTTTTGCATCTCTGTTCATAAGGTAAATTGGTCTGTAATTCTCTTTATTGGTTCTTCAGAGGATTTGAGTATCAGGGTAACTATAGCCATGTAAATAAATTGAGTAAGTTTCCTTCTGTTTCTAGTTTGTGGTATATTTTGAGAAGTATTGGCCCTAAGTTATTGTTTGAAAGTCTGGCAGAATTATGCTCTAAAGCAATCTGACCCTGGGCTTTTTTTTTTTTTTTTAGGTTGGTAAACTTTTACTTTCTGCTTCCATATCACTAGGGGATATAGGTCTATTTAACTTCCTTTTCTGATTTTGATTTAACTTTGGTAAGTGATTTTTATTGAGAAAATTATCCACTTAGTTTAGATTTTTTAATTGTTGGAGTAAAGGTTTTTCTAAAAGTCCTTATTATATGCTGGATTTCCTTATGTGTCTGCTGTTATGTCCCTCATTCTCTATTTTTGTTAATTTGGTTCTGCTCTCTTGCCTTTTAGTTTATTTGGCTATGGAATTTTCAATTTCAAAAAAGCAAATCTTCATTTCATTGAATCTTTATATTTTTGTTACTATTTTATTTCTTACCGTTAACTCCTTTTGGATATGATTTATTCTTCTTAGTCTAGAGTTCTCAGGTGTGCTGTTAAATTTCTCATATGAAATCGCTCCAGTTTTTCTTTTACGTAGACACTTAATGCTGCGAACTTGCCTCTTAGAACCACCCTCATTGTGTCCCATAAGTATTCATTTTCATTCTAGAAAGTACTTAATTTCTTTCTAAATTTCTGTTGACCCATTTTTCATTCAGTAGTAGGTTTTTCAGTTTCCATGAATTCTTTGTAAGCTTTCTGTTGTTTCTGTTGTTGATACCTAGCTTTAATTCCTTTGGTCGGATAGGAAGCAGTGTTAATTATTTCAATTTTCTTGTACCTTTTAAGAATTGCTTTGTGTCTAAATATGGATCCATTTTGTAGAAAGTTCCATGGTATACTGAGATTTATTCTTTAGTTTTTGGATGAAATGTTATGTAAATATCTGTCCATTTGGTTCACAATTTCAGTTCACTCCAACATTTCTCTGTTTAGTTGTTTGGATGATCTGTCTATTGGTGTGAATGATGGTATTGAAGTTTCCCACAATCTGTGTGTGAAGGTTAATATGTGATTTAATCTGTAGTAATGTTTCTTTTATGAACTTGGATGACCTTGAATTTGACACATATATGTCAAGAATTACAACTTGCTCTCGGTGTATTTTTCCTTTATCTTTTTTGATTAGTTTTGGTTGAAGTCTATTTTGTAAGATATTAAAATGTCTGCACCAGCTTGCTTCTTAGGTCCATTTGATGTGAACATTTTTTAAGTCATTTTACCTGGAGTATGTCTATCCTTGATGTTAACGTGTGTTTCTTGGATGCAGAAGGATGGATCCTATTCTGTTAGTCTGTGTCTTTTTATTGGGGGAATTGATATCATTGTTGTTGAGAGATATCAATGAGCAGTGTTTTTTTATTTTTTTATTTTTTGCTGTTGTGGTATTTGTGTACACATGTGCATGTGTGTGTATGTATGCTTTCCCCCTCTTTCTATTTGCTGGTTTGGGATTATTTATTCCTTGTGTTTTCTTGGGTATTGTTAACATCCTTAGGCTGGAGTTTCCTTCAAGCTCCTTCTATAAGGCTTTATTTGTATAGATAGATATTCTTATTTTTTTATCCTGGCATGTCTTAGCTTCATCTATTGTGACTGAAAGTTTTTCTAGGTATAATAGTCTAGGCTGGCATCAGTGGTCTCTTAGAGTCTGTAGAACATCTGTTGAGGATCTTTTGGCTTTTAAAGTTTCCATTGAGAAGTCAGATGTTGTTATAGGTCTTCCTTCATATGCTACTTATCATTTTATCTTGCAGATTTTATATTCTTTCTTTTTTTGTACATTTGAGGCTTTGATTATCTGCCTAGGGGAATTTCTTTTCTAGTATAGACTATTTGGTATTCTGTGTGCTTCTTGTATTTTGATAAGCATCTCCTTTAGGTTAGGGAAATTTTATTCTTTGATTTTATTGAAATATTTTCTGTCACTTTTGATCTGAGTTTCTTCTTCTTTCACTATTACTATTATTCATAGATTTGGTCTTTTCATAGTATACCATATATCCTGGTTGTTTGTACCAGGAGTATTTTAGATTTAACATTTTCTTTGATTGAGGTATCTATTTCTTCAATGCCTGAAATTCTTTCTTCCAGATCTTATATTCTGTTGGTGAGGCTTGCCTCTGAGGTTTCTGTTCAAGTCCCTCCGTGTTTCATTTCTAGATTTCCCTCAGTTTGGGTTTCTTTGTTGATTCTATTTCCACTCTCAGGTCCTAAACTATTTTATTCACTCTCTTCTACTGTTTTTCTGTTTTCTTGAAGGTGTTTATTAATTTCCTTGTTAAGGACCTATATCATCTATAAGAGCTGGTGCTTCAGCTATGTTGGAATATTCAAAACCTTCTGTGGTAGTGTGCTGGGCTCTAGTGAAGATATAGTGTCCTGGCTGTGACTGATTGTGTTTTTACATTGGTGTCTAAGCATTTGGATTTGGGATGATTGTAATTCTAGGTGCTGATATCTGGTTTGGTCTTAATTGGGTTAGTATTTTATTCCTTGGTTTCTGTTATGCTTTCAAGTTATTAGGAGTTGTGGTAGAGTTGTGTTGCCTGATAGGGAGTTATTCTAAGATCCTGGTGGATGGGGGCACTTGGGGTTTCTGGGTAAAATGTGTTTCTACTGACATTTAGGAATCAGTCGGATTCACTAGGCAGGGGGAACCACCAATTGGGGGGAAGCAGGGTGCTCCTCCAGGATCTGCTTAGTTCACTGGGAATGGGTGTAGAGAGCGAGGAAAGGCCACATTTAGTCTGCTACAGAGCTGGAGATAAGACTGGTGGATTGTATATGGAGGAGAGGAGGGAGAGTGACGATCTCAAACTTGCCTACTTGCTTAACTAGCACACATGCTTCTCTGGCAGTACTAACTGGTGTTTTCCCAGGGAATGTCTACTGGAATCGGGGACTGGGATAGCAGGATGAGTAGGGAGCAATATTGGAGCATAAGATCTGTGTGATTCACTAGAGATGAGGTCAAAGAGGAGGGGGAAGCCCTGGCAGTTGGTGTGCTACAGATTTGGGGGTGAGATTTAGGGGATTCAGAGGAGGAGAGCTATCTGCAGTTAGGGTACCTGCTCTCTGGCTTGATTTTCCTGCAGGTTTCCAGGGAGTGTGTGCTGGAAATGGAGGCTGGGAAACAAGGACTGGAAGGAAAGAAATTTGGAGACAAAAATCTTTCTGATTCATTGAAGTTGGGGCAAGGGAGCAGGGGAGGCTGCAGCAGGTGGTCTCCTATAAATCTGGGAATGAATCTGGAGGAATGAATTCGAAGTAGAGGAGGAACAGGTTAAGATTGGCAGTTAGCTTACGTGTTTTCCTGACTAGAGAGATCAAATCATTTTTTATTTGTCAGCTTGACAGGATCCAGAAAAAAACGCATGAAATCTTTTGATTTAATGAATTGAGATGGGGCTAGTCATCACAGAAGTGGGGCCACCATTCCCTGTGTTTAGATCCTGACTGAATAAAAGGAAGAACGTGAAGGGCACAGGTTTCTCTTTTCTCTTTTCCTGATGATACAACATGATCAAGCTATCTTAAGCTGCTACTGCCTTGATTTTCCCACTATGAGAGACTGTGCTTTCAAAGGGTTTTGCTGAAATAAAATCTTTCTCCAATGAGTTGCTTTTCATCAGAGTGCTTTATCACTACAGCAAGGAAAGAAACTGTGACATTTGTGCAGGAAACATTTGATCAAGCAGAATGTCCTGCACAGTTGTATCATCTTTGCATCCTTGATGAACAGTTTTGCTGTCTGAGAAAATACATGACAGGGATTGATTTGAACACCCTGTCATTTAAATTTTTTCTCTTTCTTCTGGAGCCCATATGCAGCTTTTGTCAATATGTTCTTGTTCAGTATATTATTCAATATGCAATGGACAGATTTTGAAGAATCTTTCATGAAGGGGAAAATCAGGAGTTGATGAAGCTCTGGACCAAGATGGAGTCAATATACTACCCAATTCCTCAATTACTACAAATAGTGCTTCAAGGTAAGCTTGTATCAGCTTTCATAGTAGAATATCTTTTGCTGTCACTCAGGGAAAGAATTCCTTAACTGAATGTACACTTACAAAAATTTATTTAACTCAGTGGCCACAACTTGTTTGTAGGGGTAAAATCACATCTAAAGAAGGGACTTGCCTAAATTCCAGACAGAGTGAATGGCAACAAGCTGAGCAGATTTCCATTCTAGGTCTCTTTTCTCAAGGTCACCCAATATTGTTTTAATTTCTTCCCCCAAAGCTGTTATCCCCAGCTGTGTCTATTGAACACCAAGATAAAATATTGAAGAGGAGGATATTTAGATAATCTCATTTATCAGTATGGCTGTTTAGCTTCTGCCTTGTATCTTGTTTGTTCAGAGTGCTGCAAATATTTCCATAGATTGGGTGACTTGGTGCATAAGCATTTTCTTTCACATGAATCAGAAAGCCCAAGATTACAGTGACAATTCTGGGGAGCATTTATGTCCTTCAGGTGGCCATCACTGCATGGCGTCCTCACAAGGTAGAGATGGAGAAATAGGGGTACAGAGGGATACTTTCTCGGGCCTCTATCTATAAGGGCACTAATTTCATCACTATCACTAGGTTTTGCTCTCATGGTTAGATTATCTCAGAAATGTTCTCTTTAAATATCATGACGTGTGCATTAGCATTTCAGCATGTGAATATGAGATGGGAACACAAACATGCAGTTCAGAATTAGTGGAAGCATTAATCATACTGATTTGAGGGGGGTCATTCTTCTTAAAGTATTGTTTTGAGTATGGACAATGCAGTCAAAAATCCCTCCCTTCAAAGAAGTGCATGAAGTAGCATTTGAAGAGCTAATTTTTATATAAAGTCCTTATTGTGTGGTATGTTTACAGTAAAAGTAGGTATCACTTCATGGAATAGAAATTGGAGGGCTAGAGAGTATCTAAATTGCAAATAAGGTATTTTATCCATTTTCTAAAATATTGCATAATTCAGATTCATTACTCTCTTCCTATAGGGGAAAGATTCCCAACACTTCTTTATTAGCTTTAGTTCCTAGTAATCAATCAGTAATTACATAATAAAGAGGAGAAATTGGATGTTTAACACAGAAATATGTAGAGCTACTGTATCCTACTATTGCAATCAGCTCTTGATTGTGATTTCAGCATAGGGAAGTTAGAATGCTCTCTCTCTGGGGTCTCCTCAAAAGTCCAGATGAGCAGCTCTAGAAATGTCTGCTCTGTCATTTCTCTTTATCTGGTAATAAGGAATGTTTGCCCTTGTTCTAAATCATAATTGTTACAATTACTTGGGCACAATTATTTCAAGCCATTGAGCTCTATCCTTGACTTTAAAGAACAAAGGATTTAGTTGTGAAAAATTAGGAGATGTTTTACTTTCTTTCTTTCCTGAGATAAGTAGGTGAAAGTTTAAAAGGCATTTGAGAAAAAATGAATATTGACTTAATATTGGTAATATTACAAAATTACTAAGGTACTTGTAGACATGATAATGGTTTCATGATTATATTTTAAAATAGAGCTGTTAGCATTTGCACAGACATACAGAGTCAAAATTATAGATACATAATGACATCTGGAATTCAAGTTAAAATAATCTTAAATGGAAGGTAAATGGATGTATTCATGAAGTTTGGCCGTAAGGTGGCAGTTACTGAAAAAAGACATTCATCATAATTTACTTTTGTTAGTGACTGATTCTTATGAAATACCATTTATTAAGATGTTTTATCATAGATTTAAGCATGTCTATTTGTAGAGATGTTTATGAACAGGAGAGCACATACCTGAGTGTGACCATCGGCTTCTTAAAAGTAATTCTCCTTGAAAATTTAATACTAAAAATTGTAATAATGAAATAGGCAAAATTATTTCTTCCTACCTTAAAAAAGCAGCAGAAATGGTTGGTCAAGCTTTATCATCTAGCATATCATAGACTCACAAATTGAGAACTCTAATAAATCAATAAAATCCCATGTGAATAAAAACAAAGTTGAGTCACAGTTTTAAAAAAGGCTCTAAAATCTCACCTATAAATTCAATTTAGTAAGAATATACATGGATGCTTTTTGTGCCAAATACTAAGATAATGCTGGAGATTTGGAGATGACACATATACTTTGATAATGTGTTTTATATGGTACAAGGGAGGTTGGAATCAACTGTTGTGAGAATCTTCATGAAAAGGTGATTAATTTTTCATAGCTTTACAATGAGAGATACACAGAACATTAGCTTATTAGGTGAGGACAAAAGGATTCCTAGAAGTCCAGATCTGTTAATGACTTTGCTTGAGGTCTTTCATAGTCAGAATGGAGAAAAGGTCATGTGGCTGTAGTAATGTGTTGCTTGCTGGAGATGAGCCTGGTAGGTAAACTGTGGCTGGAATATGATGGGTCTTGATTTATGACATTAAGAACTTTACTTTTGATGTGTGTCAAAACAGTAGCCTCTGATCCTTTTAAGGAGAGGAACAATGTAGCAGCATTCTAGATTTGTTAAGAAAACTATCACAGCATTCTGAGTAGAGTGGAATGGAGTGTCCAAAAACATTATCAACAATGAGTTGGTTTAGTAGATACAAGTAAGGGATGATGATGAAACAGACATCTTTGTAAGAAAGGATGATGCAGATAGAAGAGAGCATTTGGAGTTATATGTAACTGATCAGACAGTCATCCTATTAATGCTGGCAGGATAGAGAAAAGACAAGTCTAAATACTCAGGTATGTCCTGGCCTGTTTTACAGTTGTATGTTGGACAAGATCATATCACTTCCTGTTTTCCATCAGTATGAACTATCTACGGCTTTTTAAAGTGTTTCAGTATGTGATTATTTGAATAACAAGCCATATATCATTTAAGGGAAGGCTGGGAGATACTATACCATTTGTTCTTGCTTTCTGGTCCTTTTTCCTTGGGACTCAACCTTTTCAACAAATGATAGGTTCAGCATATCCGAACTAGCTGGAAACTGGAATATATGCTAGGATTATTACTTTCCACTGGGTCCTCTAGTCTCAGTCTCTTTATTGATTTTGGTCTCTGTTTTAGCTTGTTATTAACTGCACTTGACAAAACCTACAGTCATTTTACAAAGGAGGATTCATTAAGAAAAATCTTCCATCAGATTTTCCTGTGGGAAATCCTGTGGTGCATTTTCTTGATTGATCATTGATGTAGAAGGGCCCTTCTCACTCTGGATTGGTGAGCCTTAGTGCTCAATGGATGCAAGCTGAGCAAGCCATTGTGAGCACACCAGTAAATAGCACTCCTGTATAGTCTGGACATCAGGTATACTGAGTATATCTTCAGTATTATAAGTTGAAATCTTTTTGTTCTCAAGTTGCTTCTTGTCAAGGTGTTTTATCGCAGCAATAGAACTCTTACTAAATAAGACAGTCTCTACACAATGGACTATTATATCAAATAATATTTTAATTGGCTAAATATCTACATTTCTCCAGGAATTCTGAGTTGTATTATCCAGTTTTATACTTTCTTAAAAGACAGACTTCCTCATTTTTAATTGATATTGTTCCCAATTTCATGTTACATTTGATGGTTCTGGCTATGTGATTGATCTATTCTGTTCTGAGATTCCATCACCTTAGCTGCTGTTTACAGCTCTGTTTCCCACTTCTACTATCCCTCCAGTCTACAGAGGACAGTTGCTGTGAGATTCTTCATCAGCACCCTTCTGTCTTTCACCAATGCATTTCTTTTTGCCTTGATAAATAGAATGTCTTTCTGCAGGTCTGACTATAGTCAGCTGACTGACTATAGTCAGCTCCACATCTTTTGTTCTTAGATAATCCTTACACTGTCATATTTTCAATGAATCTTTTGATCCTCCCATAATATATCATAACAATCTTTCTTATCTATGCAATATAGAATGGGCTCTGAGCTTTTTAAGCATCCAAGTCTCCTCAAGAGCATCTCAGAACTTGGCAGGCTTTTTGCCAAGTAATACATTTCTTTCCGTGGAAGATGATACCTAAAATTGATAAGCATTCATATGTGGCTCTAGCTTCACTGTAAATCCAGGAGTCTCAAGATCAACTATTGGTCAACATGCTAGGTCTTTTTCTTACTGTTGGTAATGCCCTAAAGCCTTTCAATATGTAATTCTTTTCCTTCTTTAGAAGTCCCAACTTTTGTAAGTTGGACTATGAAGGGCTTTGGTCTCTTTATTGATGGCCAGGGTGGGGTGTGTGTGTGTGGTAAATCCATCAGAGTACAATTACTGTCTAAGGAGAAATCTTGCCACATTTGAGATGTTGGATATTCTTTAAGGAGAGGTGAATTGGACAATTAATCTCTGCTACCAGGAATGTTGACTCAGGGCAAGAGGTTTGGGGGACAACTAGTTTCTTAATTTTCCCCAGTGTACCTCCCAGGTAACTTTTATCTATATCTCAAAGTCCCACATCTTTACTACTAGGGCTCTGGGAGCCTTTAAGAGAAGGAAAGTATATCAGTATATGACAGGGTAGTGAGTTGCTAAGCACAGATGTACCATTTGAAATCTTGCTTTAGGAAGGTTTCTTGCAGAGCTCTAGGGCAAGAATCATACTTTAGAGTTATCCTGACCTACAAGGTGGCTGGGATTCCATTGTGAATTTCCCCCGAGTTGGAGAAGTCATTTCTTAGGGAAGAGCATTCTCTTGTAGTCAGTGCTACTCTCTGAAAAAGGAGAGTTTGTGAGCCGTTAGCAGCCAACATGTACCATGCTTGAGAGTTAAGTTTCTGGGCTTGGTAAAGGGAGTCAGGATGGGCACAATATATTCTACTTAGAAAGTCTTTCTGTGTTCTTTCTTTCCACAATACAAATGACTTTTTTTTTTTTGGTGAGTGGTCAGTTCTAACTCACCTGTTCAATAGCAATTAAGAACACTAATACTTATCCCTTACAAGGAAAACAGGATAGACAGGATAGACATATGAGCTCTTATCCTCTTATAATGTACATTCTAGTAGAACATGAAATCAAGAAACAAACATACAATTTTGGATAGTTATAAATAGTACTGAGAGCTGAAGATGTAATGGTAACTGTGAGATGACAATAAACATACATTTTGTATTGAATTATAAACTAATCTTTCCTAAGTATAGTCTTCAAAAAGTGGGCATAGTAAGGGATACACAGGTAAGGAATACAAAAACAGAAGGTGCAGATTTATAAAGGGACCAAAGGTCCTGGAGAAATTATGTTACAATCATGTTGAATTACATCTGAAATTCCTTAAATGTGAGTGATTGAGTAATGTTTAATTTGATACTTGTAAAATAGCAAGACGTGTGGAAATGTGCATAGTGTACTAATGAATTTATCTTTTTATCTGAAGTAATGAGAAGTTACCATGAACTTAAATGTATATATATACACATTATATGCTATGTATATATCTATGCGTGTATATGATCATTTACTTGTATATATTGATTAATATATATATTAGTTTTATATATTTCAATAAAAGAATGTTATGCCTTTTGAAGTATATCCAATACAAAATTTCTTTAACATACGAACATTTCTGATTCTTCATTTTCAGACCACATACTATTCTTTTGTGAAATCACTTAGATTTTTCTACTGCTTGACAATTCCACTGATTTACTAGTGTGCAGAGGTCTGTTATGAATGTTCTTGAACATGTGAACATGTGAAATCGTTTAAATATATTTATATTATGTTTTCCTGGATGTGGGATATAAGGTCAAATTTGTAATCATCACAAATTTCTCCAAATGGCACTATCAGGGAGCTCATCCCTAGGAAAGACTCATTCCCAGCACTTTCTCCCTCTCCCCCCTTAGCATGCCAGCTGGTGTGGTTGTGCTGATTTTGCTTAGCAACTATATTTTTGAAACATCATGGGTGCCTGCCACACTGGACCCAATGGGGATTGAGGGCACTAGGAATCTCCACCCCCAGGGCGGGAGAGACCAGGCCCCTCTCCATGCTGCCCTTCTACGTGCCACCTGTGCTAACGGTGGCAGCTGCCCATCCCTGCTGCCCGCCTATGTGCAAACCATATACCAAGGTTAGGGGACCTATTTCACCCCCTGCTCCCTGCTCCCCTGCACGCCTGATAAACAGCATGGCCCATCCTGAATAAAATGACTTCCTAATTTCACCAGAATGGGGTCCTGAGGCCTGGTTCTTTATGCCTCCTCTGTTAGGTTCTCTGGACAGTGAATCCGATCTGCACACCAGTCGGGACCCATGTCCTTCCCTTCCCCCACCTCTCCTCTCGAGCTCCTGCCTGTGACCTTCGTGTCCAGCCAGAGTGGAGAGGTTGTAGGCAGAGAGAGAGAGAGAGACTCGAACACTGGGGGAACCTACAGGTGCCTTTTCTCTGTCATGTACACACGCTATTGCACAGCAGATGTCCTGGTCCTCTGGCTCTTACAATCTTCCGTGATGTTTCCTGAGCTTTAGATGTAGGGGTTATGTTGTAGATGCATCTGTTGGATCAGTTGTGGTTGTTCACCTTATGGTCATTTGCTCTCTGCATTTTGACCAGTTCTGGATTTCTGCTGAAATCCAGTTTCTATCTGCTGAAAAAAGAAGTTTCTTTGATTATGATGAGGGTTATGGAAATCAGCGTGGAGAACTGTTATAAACCTCAAACAGATCTCCCATATGACCTAGATGTACTTCTCTATGGCATATCCCCAAAGAACTCAACATCCTACTTTACAGAAACTTGCTTGGAAATGTTCATTGCTACACTCTTCATAAAGTTAGGAAGAGGAAACAACCTAATGTCCTTTAACTGATGAATATTCTTGATTCTTGTAGTTTTAAAAGCCATTTGTACTGCGAAGAGGGACACTTTTAGGTAGAATTAACCTATAAGAGAAAACATCTGTGGAGTTAATGAGAGACTCACGCCTGGATCCTATATTTCTCCTTTCATTAGCAATGAAATGTTTATTCCTGTATTTTTGCTACTTTTTAGATCAGAGGCCATGTCCTGTGTGATGATTCTCTGCTTGAGGAAAAAAAAATAACTCTGTTGTGTGCTCCATTATCTTTCTGGATGGAACATGAACCCAAGTCCCACCATATTTAATGCGCACTATATTAAACGATTTGAATTTTAAGGTATGCACTCTCAGCCAGATTCAAAAGGGTACAGGAGTAGCATTTATCCTTATCTTGTCACCTATTCCCATGTTTCTAATGTCTCTAACCCCATAGGGAGCATTTGCATGACATACAAAACTTATGTTTTAATATTCTTTGCTTATACAAAAACTAGACTTATCTAGATAACATCAAGTTAACATTTTGATAATGGATGATATTACTGGTTACTTATTTTTATTCAATAATATATTAAAATACTTTTCCCAAATGGATGTGAGGTAATCTTTTTTAAGAGCTTGAGAAGATTGTATAGAATGTATACAATTTAAATGTATACATTTAGCTGCCATTGTTTAAATTACCCAGTTATCTCATAGCAGCACAAAATAGACTAACATGTAAGCGAAGGCCTTGTCTATACTGTTCGATTTTTTTTTGTCATTGGCATCTGATAGTCCCGATGAATATGAAGTTTTCTTTCTCACTAACATGACTGTGTCTGCCTTTTTCTCTCACGACGTCTGTCATAATGGTGGTGCTGAGTTATACTATACACAGGAGTGGTTCCCACTGTGGGATGCATAAGTAAGAAAACAGCATCAGTGTTTCAGAATAGCAGCTGGTGTTGCTGTTGCTGGCATTGCGTCTTGAGATTCCTTGTATGGAAAAAGGATTCAAAAGATACAGAAAAAGAGGAAATAACACAGAATTGGCCAACTGTTTCAGCTGAGTAGGAGGGTTCTATCCCCATGCCATTTGAATTAAATACATTGTGCTAAGACAGGTTTTTAGTTGCAGTGACAAACACTTGAGAGAAACAGTTAAAAGGAGGTAAGAATTATGGTTTTAGTGCAGTTTCAAAGGTCCATGGCCATTCTTCTTTATTGTACCCGGGCTTTTGGTGACACAAACTATAATTGTAGAGAGAATGTAGGAGAGTAGAGTTGGGTATTCCATTACAGACAGGAAACAAACAAAAGGACAGAGAATTTGAGACTCAAGACATAGTCCCCAAGAACACATTCCCTGTGATCTGCTTCCTCCAACCAGGCCATACCTCTGAAAGTTTCATTATCTCCCAATATCATCAAATTATGACTCTGTCAGTGAATTGGCCTATTGATTAATTTAGAGCCCAAATGACCCAATGACCTTTAAATGATGGATCTGCTAGCTGGTGTTGAAACTTTTAAGACATGACCTTTCATCAGGCACTTTTCATGTCTAAACCTTGCCCCCTTCCCACTCAGAGAAGTGGTTCCATTTCCGTATACTACAAATGAAAATCTACTCTTAACAAGGAGACTGGTTCCATCACTATTGCTTATTTAACTTGAATGAGCCTGATTTTTTTTTTTTTAGTTTTGAAATTTAACCTAATAACAGGCAACATATAACACCATTCATTGAATGTTTACCATGTAGAAAAATTTCAATCAGTCTAATTTTATAATCACTATATCACATAGTTGTTTTACCTATACTTTGCAAGTTATAAAATTAAGTCCGTTGTTAACTAGTTTATATCCCTCAGATTACTTAACCAATGAATTGAAGGATAGTGTGTCTCGATATCCAAGGTTTATATTATTTCTAAGCCAAATGCATGAAGTTGGCACAGGATGAGAGAAAATAAAAAGCTGTAACCTATCTATATGTGGACAGGAGTCCCTTAAAATTTTTGATATCTTTGAACTCCTAAGTACAGGTGCTACATGGTAGTCTTTTTGTGTTGTAGTTGATTTTTTTCCCCAGGGTCTTTGCTTTGGTCTTGGGAAACTAGGAATCATAGCCAAGTCTAATACCACTGAGATGATATGAAGCTAACAAAACTAGTGGTTTGCTAGCAAGGGCCTTTCCAATGAAAATTCTTTTCCTGCCACTTCTTAATTAAAGAGAACACTGGTATATTCACAGTGGTTAAGAGGATTGAGGGCTAGTGTTTGTCACTATAGTTCTTGGAGTACACAGCAGCAAGAATCCACGTCAAAGCATGGAACGGAGCCTGCAAATATCTTCAGCAGAGACTCACTCATGTTCACAGCATGTGGTGAGGAAGGAAGAAAACTTCCAAGTATAACTCTTCACAGGTGGTATTTATATGCTATTAAAATAATGAATGTGAAACACTGGGAAATGTTCTCACACACCCATGAAGTGTTTGGCTCTACTTGCAAGTGTGACTCTACTTTGCATGCACACCTCATGTAAATTATCCAAGTATCCTGGGTAGTTCCGGTACAAAACTTCATCCACCCATAAAATCTGCTGTCAGATGCTACTGCGAAATGCTGTTTTGAACAGCAGCTGAAGGATCATCATCAGGCATCAGTCTCTGAGGACACACGGAGATAAATTAATATAAAGCCTTTGTTACATTAGACATGCAGCTTTATGGTCTCAGCCATGCTGCAGCTGAATTCTGCTTGGTCAGAGACTAGTGTTTTGCTTTGATTGTGAGAACTTAAATAGAGAAATTGAAAGTCTGAGAGGTGCTGTATTTTTATTTTTTTCTGAATGCAACTTAGGGACCATTATTTTCCATTGCTCTGAGGTATTGGCCTAAATAATGTTATTTGTCTCTAATGTATTAAACAAAATTTCCTCTACTCTAGCTATCTGTAGCACCTTGCCAGGAAGTCAGTCCTTTTCTGTTTCTACCTTAAAGATGCTTAAAACCAAACTACAACTCAAACATCATATGAAACTGAAAAAATCAAAACAAAAACAACAACAAAACACTCTGAAAGTACTCAGAGGTTCTGAGAGAGAATTTAATTTTAAATATTCTATGTTTATTGTGACTGACCTGTCCTTTACATTGTTCCCTCTGGTTAAGACCTAAGCAGAAAAAGGAACTGAATTAGTTATGATACAATTTTTTTTTAACTGATATTGATGATTCTTTCCTTAGTGAATAATCTTCCATTTATTGAATCTTTAAAGTAGCCATACAACATTAACAATAGAAAATTAAAACTCTGAGAAAGTAGTGTAGTGAAATTTTCCCCAAGTGTCACATAGATGCCAATGGGAGACATAGGTCATTGGTCCACATGGCTCCCAGTTTCATGCAGTCTCATGGAGAACAACTGCTGGGCCTTTGTATTGGCTGGATCCTGGACCATGGTGGGCATTAGGTGGAGGTCTTTTGTCAGTACAGGAGTAGTTTTGCAAACAAAGGCAGATTGTATGTAGATAACTACCCAGGAAATCTGTACATGATGTTAAGAAGTACATGAAGATCTGCCTCACCTGTTTCCCTGTATAAGCGGGTGACTAATGAAGGATCATTGGGAATATTTTGAGATTGTTATTCTCTACATGTTGACAATAGATCCCCATTTAGTAGGTAAGAGCAATTAAGAAAGCATTGGCCTAAGCGATTAGGGAAAATAGGAACATTTAGTAAAATGTATCCTGAACTACTTAATGTCTCCCTATTATCTATTTTTCTCTCAATCTGTCATAAAATGTATGAGTGATTTTTTTAAAAAAATGTAACACTAAAATAATAAACTGGATTTGAGAGCATGTAAATTTGTTGCTTGACTGTACAAGTACATAATCAAAAATGCCTACTTGTTCTAAGTACACTCGAGTAGTTTCCATTAATGGCAACAGGAGGAGTTGTGGATGTACAGAAAATTGTGAACAACACGCATTTAAAATCCCCATGCTGATCACTGCACAGCCCTGTTTTTGTATGCATATTGTAACATCATGAAATTTGCTCTTACTCTTTTTTCTCAAGTTGAAGCAATGTGAGTCAGTGTTCATTTCTTTAAATGCCACAATTGTGTATTTCCTGGATTTGAAAAATTAATCAGAGATGTAAGTGTAGCCAAAAGTCTGTGCTATTCCAGGCCAAGCTTTGTGGTGTCGGCAGAATGAATTACCAATGTTATTTTCATTCTGTGGTTGTGGTCATGACTTTCTCAAAACTGTGCACTTTTAAATTTGACAATGCATCATCATAAGCCTTTTCCATTCAGGAAACACCACTGAAAACAGTTCTTTGTTTTCCTAAAAATTTCTGTAGGCAGACACTTTTCATAATCAAGTTGCATAGAGACTCTTCATTCATAAAGGATAACATCTTAGTTGTTCCAATGAAACATGCATGACCTTTGCTTTTCTAGGCGGCAGGTGGCAACACTGTGGTTGCCTATTTTACTTCTTTGAAGTTTCAGAAAACTGCACCTGTATTGAGGTGTGTGTATGAGTGAGTGAGTGTGTTTGTGTGTGTGTGTGTGTGTGTGTGTGTGTGTTAGTGTTAGTGTACGATCATGTAGCAATGGCCTAAAATCGTCTAGAGAAGAGGCTGTGTCAACAATGTAGTTGTGATGCCTACAGCTGAACATGGCAGAAGAGTCTCATTTTAGAAGTATGGGAGGGATGACATTCTTAGTAGATTCTGGAATTCTACAGAACCTGTCGAGAAGTAACAGCAATGTAACAGATTGTAGCTTATTTACAGATTGAAGTAACTTACATATTGTAGCTTAAAGTTATTATTGTATTTCTGTGCCAGATTTCTCAAGAACTCACATACCAAAAGCAAGTAAATGGATTTTTGCCTTACATTTTATGTTGTTTATTTATATCTATGCATTAGAAGTGAAATTATGAAGATTTAATGATATGACGCATTATTATTTGACAATATAGCAAGAAAGGTCAAAAGAAGGAAGCACAATGGGGATAGACTTAGGCTAAACTACATACTTGGCATTTGCAAGTCCCTGGATTTAACCTTCAGTAGCAAAGCAGACAAACAGTATCATCAAACAAGCAAGCAAGCAAGGAAAGGAGCTGAACAGATTATAAATACAATGCGCTGCAATTTATTTTAAAGATGAATTCCAAAAGCACTGTTATTTTTTTCACATGAGATTATATGATGAGACTTGGGATGATACAGATCTGAAGCCATGATTATATAATCCCATGTAAAATGAATATGGAGAAGATTTATAATGGGGCTGTTTATTAACGTGTGTCCATATAAATGCCAGTTGTGCTGGATACCTGACATTTACAGAGCAACATCTTTCTTGGTCCACTTTTCCAGTGATAGTGTGTCTCACTGACTAGAATGAGTGCAAAAGGATTGGGGGATGTCAGTATTTTAAATTCCATCTTTGTTTTAGCTTTTAGATATTCCTGCCCTTGCTTTAAAAACATCTTTTATGAGGGCTTGGCAGTTTACAGTCTTGAAACTTGCCTTAAGTACTTGAACAAACTTTTTATTCATGTTCAGGCACTAGAGCACATAGACTTATTATTGTAAAAGTTAGAATACCGAAAAACAGCAATTTGAGAAGGAATGCGCATTGAATATGGATAACATTCAAATTCCCCAATTCGTTTTTTAAGTATAAATTAGTATGGAAAACGTGGGACTTAATTCTCTTTTTATTACTTCAAATTATAATGTACTAGGTGAGTAGATGAATATTGTGTGTGTTATATAGAATTAGAAAATGCTTTCTAAAAGAGGATTTAGGGATTTTATTCTGTGATTTTCTCCTAAATATTTCACTGTCTTTTAGTAAATTCAGTTTTCTAAAAAGAAAAAAATAAAAAAAGTTCACAAACATATTTGTTTTAAATACAGATGAGAAAGATGTTCTGCAGTGGGAGATTCTGTATACTTCTTCATTTCCTCCTTGTCTTAACTGCTTTTGTTGAGACAGCTTTCTGCTGGCTAAGCAGGCACCCAGGAAGAGGTCCTTTCAGTTGCCTGCTGGGATGAGAATTTCAACAATTCACAGTGGTTCTGTGTGTTTTCTCCTTGGGTAGAGGATGGCTATGAGCATTAAAATGAAAAAGAAAAACATTCTTCCAAACGTGAACTGTTTGATCTGTGGAAGGTTGTAAATCCATACTTCCAGAAGGTTTATTTCTAGGAACTTCACTTCCAGCCCCTCCATGCAATGCATTCAACCCCCATGTCTTTAATACAAATTCTGAATGCCTATTTTATTTGGGCTTATTATGGTTACAGGGAATAGAGCAAAAAAAGTACAGAAATAGATACATCTGCAGCAATGTCAGTAAATAAGGAGTACAAAAGAAGTCCTGGTAGACATAAAGAATAAAGGAAACTATTTTTTTTTACGTTGAGTTTTCAAGAAAACAGTCCTAAGGTAGTAAAAGTTGAAACACAAACAGGAAAGACTCCATGAAAGTAGGGAGGATAAAATTCACCCGTGCTTCTGGACCATTATGATTCCAGGAGATGGGGCATGAGTGCTCACAGCCTGAAGCCTTGGATTGCTCATTTTGGTAAATGGCAAGAAGACCAATGTGTCCAGAGTACGGGAGGGAGGCACATGGTGTACTATGAGGGCAAAGGAATAGCCAGGCTCATATCACATACGCGCAATAGAGCATTGAGGGCTTGGGGTTCTGCTTTAAGAGTGAAGGCCACTGTAACTGTGGGGACCTAGCTGGGCAAAGGTACGCAAAAGCAGAAGCTCAGGCCCTCTGTTGGAGCTTAATGCAGATCTCAGCTATAGACAGAGCATTTGAGCTGGTGGGATGTGGTAAGGTTGGTTAAAAAGTTGTTGGGTTTCTGAAAACTGAGGTTTTCAGGAAAAAGCCACACCTGTTTTAAAGATTACTCGATGCTGACTGACTTGATTAGAACGTCGTGATTGCAGAGACTTGGAATATTACAGATCTACCCCAATTATCTTTATATATACTTGGGATATACATATAATATATATATATATATATATATATATATATATATATATATATATATATAAACTTTAAATATAGATATCATGTGTGTGTGAGTGTGTGTGTGTATGTGTGTGTATGTGTGTGTGCGCATCTTTAATATTCACTTATTCTTCACCTCTGTGTCTGACCTGAAATCCTGCTGACTGTCACAGGAAACATTTTGGGTTGTATAAACCAATCAGATCACCAGCTTCCACCAACATAAGTGCTACAGATGTCACAAGATAAGCATCTGAGCTGTATTGCAGGTGCTATATATCACCTGCTCACTGTATGTTTTTACCAATGTATTTGAAACTTGTCTTGATATATGACTTTCTTTGTTCTGTAATTACAAAGACTCATGACTGTTACCATGTTGGAACATGGTATTTGACCTAATCTGAATCTGTGTTTCTGGGCCACTGTCATTCTTGGCCCTGGAGTGAACTATCTTATTTGTGAGAGCTGTGGTTTTATATCAGTGAGCTGGGTGCAAGTTAGAGAGAATGGTATTAAAGAAAGCATGGAAGTCTCTATACTTGGAGAATAAGGCTGTCTACCTAGGCTTAATATATTCTTATATTCTTACTCTGAAATCAGTCTATTTCAAAAGGCTTAAGAAACAGCAGTTTTGTTATGTTCTGAAAATCTGTGAAGTTTGATAAACCCCTTCCTCAGTTTTCTCTACAAGGTCATTCATCTTTGTGACATAGCTTCCTCTTTAGTGGGACCCTAACTCAAGCTATCCCCTGGATCAATTTATGAAACTACTAACCATTGACAAGGATCATCATCTAGCTGTGACTTTAGAATACAAGTCACAACCAACCCTTTCCCTCATGGAAATATTCATTCCTTACTAATCTCAAATCCAGAAAATATTTACTAATTTATTTAACGAATATTTATTAAATATTGGTACTAGGCATTCAGGGCTAGACAAAATAGGAAACACTTCAATGGAGTAAAGAAGACAAGCAGGTGAGTAAATGCATGCAGTATGTTATCTGCTAGTGAGCACTGTACAGGTTAAGGCAGGAAGGGGACAAGGAGGAAGAGAGGGGAACTAACAGTTTAAATCTGGTGCCTAAGAAGTCCAGCCTGAAAGGGCAGCATCAATAATATACTGGAGGACAGAGAGGGAACAAGTCCTGTGTGTACTTGAGGGGAAATTGTTGTGGGGAAAGTAATGGCTGATGCAATGGCATGGAGCAGGAATCTTTCCCATGAAGTCCTCAGAAAACAAAGAGAGCATGGAGCTTCGATGTCAGGAAACCCAACACAGAAAATGTATAGGAAGGTTTACACAAAATGATCAAATACCATTTATTCAAGAAATATAATTGGTAGAACAGTTGAATACTAATTAATAAAATTCACATCGGTAGAGAAAAGGGGAGAAAGTATTTTTAAAAAACAATCCAGTGGAATTATAACAGCTTAAGTAAGTGATGGGAGAACAAAGGGTGTTGTATCCCCTGGAACTAAAGATACAGATAGTAGTAAGTCACTGGAAATAGAGCCTAGATCCCCTTCAAGAGCAACGTGCCTGGGATATGGGGTTGTTGAATGAAAACGGGAAGACTTAAACTTTTGAGTAGGCTAGAGGCATGTTAGTTTTTGTGTTTTGATGACTTTTTCTTTTACTGTGGTTAGAATGAGGATGAAGAAGGGTGCAAAAAAGAAGGAAAAGTAGAGGTCTTGTCAATAGTTCTGGTATTTATTGCACCAAAACTGTGCTCTCCAGTTGTACAAAGCTTGCCTGCTACCCTTAAGAGCAGTCCTTTCACTTCTGAGGACTCATCCTATATATAGGGTTTTACTTTCTAAACATGTTCAGTTTATAAGTATAATCTACCTTTTTAATATTTGTATGTATATATTTATTTTATTTATTCATATGAGTGGTTTGCCTACATGTTATGTATAGGTATCACAAATGTGACTGGTACCCATGGAGGTCAGAAAAGGAGTTGTATCCCCTTAACTGAAGTTACAGATGGTAGTGAGCCACCATGTGGGTGCTGGAAATAGAACCCTGATCCTCTTCAAGATCAGCAAGTGCTCTTAACTACTAAGCCATCTCTCCTGTCCCTATATGTATGTTTAAAATTATGTTTGTTTTCTTCACTGTTGAGGTTATAAGCTTATTTTCCATAGAAATTTAAGTGCTCTCCTTTTAGTTTTGAGTTGCTAAGGAAACAGCTGAGCCTGCTTGCACATCTCAAAACCAAGTCAAGCATGCTAAGTGCTTTCCAGATAAAGATGAATATAAAAATCCACCTAGATTCTAAAACTAGAAGACGTTATATCTGAATACTGACCTGCTTTTCCTGTGGAGTCAAGTCAATATAATTGTATGTGTGTGTATGCTTTAAAAATGTAAAAGCTGAAAAATAATTGAGAAGCCTCTATCCAAGTTTGCATTAATTGGAATTCACTAATACTCATATTTGCTCTTAAAAGTATATTAATTTTGAGGTATTATGCTGTCCCAGTTTGCATGTGCAAGCTCAAAGAAATGACTGTGTATTCTGGCTCCATTTCATCTTCTGCAAGTAGCTGAATTTCCCCTGGATCATTTCACATTGGGTTTCTATGCCTGAGTGAAGGATTCATGTCAAATTTCTGTGCCAAAGTTACAGTGGAGCTAGAAACACAACAGTAAGCAGAACCTTTGCTTCCTCTCAAAGCATTGTTTATCTCAACTTGCAAGTATAGAAATAGAAGAATAAGCAAGTTTTTGGCTATAATTTTTGCGAGAAAAACCTAACTGTATCTTACAATGTCGAAAGGAGAGTTGAAATACAGTATTATATAAAGTAGCAAGACAAAACCACAATCAGAAGTTATAGCCCAATTTTTGTATCTACAGGATAATATAAGGAGTGTGTCTTATGTATTAGCCACTGTTAGGATTTATGTCTTATAGTTTAAATGACCTTATGATTCTACAGACTCCAGCTGAGTCACAAGTGGACAATCAAAACCACTGACATGCTCATCAGTTCTTCCTGGCCTGAGGTTCTTAGCTCTGCTCACTTGGCATTCTTTCTTCCTAGGCAGGGGCTGCCCCTATGCTTGCTGTCCTTAGCAAAACTCTGTTGGATTCTGTCTGAATGTCCATTACTCTGCTATCCTGGATAGTTCTTCCAAGCATGGATGCTAGAGTAGAAAAATGAAATCTGGTCTGAAGCAAAGAATGTAATTTAACAATCTCAGGAAATGCTGACTCTAAAAAGGAAAGAAAGATGGGTGTGAGTCTCTCTCTCCATCTCTCTATCTCTCTCTCTCTCTCCCGTGTGTGTGTGTGTGTGTGTGTGTGTGTGTGTGTGTGTGTACGTGTGTGTGTGTTACTCTATTCTCATTGCATCTCACCTAAATATCAGGATGAAGGGTAACTGTAATAAAATGAGAAAATGCATGGGTAAAAACATACTGACACTTGGTGAGATGCTCTCTTTAATTTCATACAAAATACAAGCATTCTAAAGTACTGTATAAGATCACTTTCATCCTGCATTCAAAATTTGCATATGAAAAATTAAATTTTGTGCTTACATTTGAGATCTTCTACTAAAGTAGCTCAATGTATATTTGCTTGTATTCCTAAATACTAATACCAAATTCAAACATTTTGATTTCAAGCATGTTAATGTATTTACACTTTTGCTCATATATGTAATTTCTATTTAGATTACATTTAGGAGGATGTATATTTATTTTAGACACATGTTTTTATATTATCCTCTAAAATAACATAATTTTAGTTATTTCCAGATCATTCATGATTGTATCTTTTATTTAAATATCAAAATTGACATTGGAATATGTTGTTATTTGCTAAATTTTAAAGACTGAAACGACTGAAATTTCATTGCTATTATAGTAATTACTTTACTTTTTAGTGAGATTAAAGCATATTTTTATAGCCCATTGGTTGTTGCATATCTTTCTTTGAGACTTGTCATTTCACCCATCTTCAGATTTTAAACTCGTGTTCATTATGTATTCAGTGTTGTGAGGTTTTAATCATTCAATCAGTAATTGTTTTCTTTTATTTATCTTGATAGTATTTTGAGGGACTTTCTACCTTAGGTTTATAAGAAAATCAGTCTTATCTGGTGTTCATGTGGCTAAAATTTATACTTATTGCTGTACTCTATGTGCAAATTATTCTTGTCTGAGGTTTGCTAATAAATCCCAGATTGAAATCTAACACTTGCTCAAGAGTTTTATAAGCCTTCTTGTATACATGTCTAATTTGGCTTATGTAATATAAAAGATAGTAATTTTCTTTCACTTAAAATAATCTGTCAATCACCATTAGGCTCCAAATATGATAGTATAAAATATACCTGAAAGTGTCAAAAGGAAACAGGTAAAGGTAAAGAAAGAGTATTTAATAGCCATGTGCACCTAGAGGCCTCCGCCCAAGTCTGTCCATTAAGAACAGGAGCTGTGACTTAGCTACTAACCTCTCTCCTGGAAGAAGAAAACAGAAGGAAAGTGATGAAAACAAGACGTCTGGAAATTCTCCTAGCAGATCAGGGTTAGTTATTACCTTATTTTTTACCAGAATCTTGACAAAAACAAATGAAAAGCTAAGTAATAGAGATCCATGGATTTTCTTGCTAGTGAAGAATCATACTGTTGTGGTGACATTGACTGGGACTCATTTTGTTAATAAATTTTATCAAAATTCTGAGTAAGTACAGTTCTAGGCATTGTGTGCTGCAAGAATAAACAGAAGACTGAGCTTCACTCAGGTAAAGCTTATAGTTCCACAGAGTAGACAGGAAATTAATAGGTCAGTAAATCTAGAGTTACCTGTCAGGTAGTAACATGTTCTGAGGAGATGGTGACATGTGCTGCCATGTGTACAGGGGTGATTAGGTCATGAGGGTTGCATGGATGCAACTTCAGAAAGGATGATAAGAAAGGTTTAATTCTGTTCAGTCTGATGTCTTGTTTCCCAGTTGGTAAACCAGACATTGCGGCATCTTGACCCTCCGTAGCCGAGGATACTAAGGGACTTTTGGTTTCCACATCTGTCCTTCCATTGTGAATTATGAATATTATGTGCATTATTCAAACAGAATATTTATACAGCTACAAACAGTAATAATTTGTAGCTATTTATAAAAAAAAACACAAATATAACAGGACTTACGTTTACATAGAGAATTCTAATTGATGGCTAGTGGCCTGTCAATTGCTTCGTTTGGAAAGTCAAACTTACATTACAAATTATGAGAAATCCAATCTATCTATATAAAGACACTAGAAAAATGCATTAGTTTTTTACTTTTACATTACTTAAAATCATTTTTGTTAGAAAATATTTCTGTCTAAGAAACATACATAAAATTGAAGTACACCCCAAAATTATTTGCAATCAAAATATCTGTCTTCTAGTACTTAATGTGCTATCAATTCTACATTGAAAAATTGAGCAGGCTGTTGGGAGAGAATTGCTTCAGCTGTAGATCATGAAAGAAGTCATTTGTCTCTTATGACTTATCTTTCTACTGAGCACAACCATGTGCTCACATGCATTCTTTCTGGTATAGGTAAATATTGGCTCTTTCTGTATGTAGAATATTTTATAGAATATATAACCAAGAAAAATCTTTGCACATACATAAACACATGCACATCATATATCATTTGCTCAGGTTTTTGCATGTTATCCATCTATAACTTCATTAGATTTAATATTGAGAGTTAATTTTTGGCTGAAGGCAGGGAAAAGAAAAAAAATTATTACATAAAAAGGCTATGAATACATGTGAAAAAGTCACTTTTATATTTTGTTAATTCTTGAGGCTTCATTATATCTTATTTCAGAGGCATGGAGACTGCCAATTTTCATAGGAAATTTGCTAGAAGCATAGTATTCTCATGGTCAGTCCCAAAAACATAATGCAGGTAGTATTACATGGACTGAACAGGTTATATTTAATTATAATATATATACTCGTGCAACAATAATTTGTGAAAAAAGAGGCCATGAATTTGAAGTAGAATTGAGAGGATTATGTTGGAGGGTTTGAAGGGAAGAAAAGGAAGGAAGAAATGTTGTAATTAAAAAATAATCTCAAAATAGAAAATTATTCTCTGTATGTCCTATAGTGAAGGAGCTATTTTGAAGTCAGAGAGCAAGAATGATCTAGCCAGGGGAAGAGGGACAGAGGAGCAACTGAAAATCTATGAGAGAGAAGAACCTGTACAGTCACATGGAAATGCAGAAATCAAAATGAAAAACAGTTCTCTATTCTACTTGGTTATATATATGGATATATATGGAATTTCCATTGGTGATGCTGATCAAAACAATATTTTTAGATAGAGAGATCTGTATTCATTTTTAAAGAAGTATTACCAATAAAAAGGCATTACTTAGACCCAAATTTCATATTAAAAGGCTATAATTACTCATTTTTATTTGGTTTCTTCACATCTTATTAACATTTTTTGCTGTCAAAAATATCTGCTAATGTATGTATTATTTTATTATTTAGACAAAGATACATGAACCACATATGTGTATGTTGGAGTACCTCTTCAGTGTTGCTTAGTCATAAAGCCAAAGAAGCATTTTAATAGGTACAAATCCTTCAAGACCTCAGCAGAGGGAACCACTATCATGGCAAGCATCATTCTGGACAGTGGAACCTCTAGCATCTCATCTCAGGGGTTTTTATTGATACCTAAGCTCCTCACATGTTCTGTTGATAGCACGTGTAGATCATGAGCAATCAAACATCTTTTATATAAAGTCAACACTTGCAGACTATACACAACACCAAGGCCTAGGCAGACTTTCCCCCATCAATGCACAAAGCACATTTTAAGCATAACTGGAAATAAACTTCTATGACATGTGTGTGAAGGGTAGGGTGTCAGGGGTGAGTAGGTGTGGTTACTAATGCATGTGTGGAAGCCAAAGTCAACCTCAGATGTCATCTTCAGGCACACAGTCTACTCCCTTTGGGACAGGGTGTCAGTGTCCTACAGTTCATACTTAGGCTAGGTTGGCGGGCTAGCAATCCCCAGTGATCCTCTTGGCTTGTCCTCCTCAGTGTTGTAATTATAAATGTGCATCGCCCTGCCTAACATTTTTATGTGGGTTCTTGGATAAAGATGAAGTCCTCAATGTTTACCCAGAAATTGCTTTACCAAGAAAGTCAACCTCCGTATGCTTCTTTCTTTTTTATATATAGTCTCTGTAGTTTTGCCATTTTTAGAATAACAAATTTTTGTAATCTTGTAATCTACTGTAGTCTTTTATTAAGTTTTTTTTTAAACTTAGTAACAAGTTTGTTTCTTCAGTATCTTATTTTGGCTGAGCAGTCCATGCCTTATATTAAGTAATACCACCTGTATGAGTGCCCAACAGTTTCTTTAGTCATTCAGTTACCAAAAGCTGTCTTGGTTATTCTTAAAGCTTAGTAGTTATGTTTAGATTTACTATAAATATCCAGGACATATTTCTACATGAAAGTTAGGTTAGTTCATATTACCCATGCCAAAGAGCATGGCTGCAGAATTTGACAGTAAACTTACGTTCGGGTTGAGGAAAAAAAAAATCTACCAAGCCATTGTTAAAGTTGCTGTATATCGGTTTTTGTTCTCACTACAGTTAGTGAGATTGTTTCTCTACATGGTTACAGAGTTCGTTATTTCCAATGTTTCTGATTTTAGTTATTTTAATAGATGTGAATGGCACTTCATTGCTTTAATTTGGAGCTTCCTATGGAAGTATGATCCCAAGTAACTTTTTGTGTGCTTATTTGCCATCATATATCTTCTTTCAGAAGTGTGTCTTAATCTCATTGATACATACTTGTTGGTGTATTGTATTGTGTGCTTTGCCACTATCATAAGTGCTCTGTTTAGTTTGGATAATAGCCCTCTCTGCAAAATAACCCTTTATGAAATCCTTTGTCAAACATTATTTGAGGTGGTTTTTCTAGGCTTTTTTCTTCACTCTGCACAGTATGTTTCATAACTTAGATGATATTAATTTTACTGATGCCCAACTTATTAATTTGTCTTTAATATCTAAAAAGATATTTGGTATCATATCTAAAATGTGATTGTTAAACCCAATTTCACCCAGATCTGTTAAAGTCTAGAAATTTTTATGGTTTTGTGTTTTACATTTTGTTAGCAGCAATGTTTTGGTAAATGTGAATAAATGTTGAAAGTTATGAAAGCGTAATGTTTTCTTCTTTCTTCCTTTGTAGTATGAGTATTTCTCAGCTTATGCTTTGGTATCAATTATTAAAAATATGTTATTTTTCCATTGAATTCTTCTTTCTTTTTGTTTCAGCATCAGCTGACTAATGATCTGCACTCGCTTCTAGAACCTCTGTTTGATTTTACTGAACTCTTATTTTTTCCACCAATGTTGCAATATCCTGATTATATATTATATATTATATATATATATATGGCTTTCGTAACTCCTTAAGTAAGGTTGTGTCCATGTTATAACCCAACTTCTGCTCAATATTATTTTATTTATTAAAGTCTTTTGTTTGGTCATGTAAGCTCGACAGTGAGGTTGTTGATCTCAGTGAAGTAACTTGTTGGAATTTGTAATCGGGTATGAAGGACTGGCATCTTAACATGCTAAATCTTATTATTTATAGACACAGATTGTCTCTTCATTTATTTCAGTATTTGACATATTTTATCAGTGTTCTATAATATTCCTTATATGTGTTTAGTAAATATTTACTGCGTTTTTGCCCTTTGATGTTACTAACATAAATTGTGTTAATGGCTTTAATTTTGAATCTCAGTTGTTCATTGTGACGGTAATGTGAAAGCATTTGGTGACTATGTATTGACCTTGTGTGTTTAGCCCTGTATCATTTGCCATTTCTAGGAGTATTTTTGGAACTTATTATTATTTTTAAACTGGCAGTCAGCTTTCTTCTCCGTACAAGTATACTTTGTCTCCTTTCTGTGGCTAATTGTCCTTTCTTGGCACCATGAGAGAATATCTAACAGGAGTGATGAGGGAGATGTCTTGTCTTATTCCTGATGCTAGGGAGAAAAGTCTGGCTTCTCACCAGTAAGTAGAATGTCAGTTGTTTACCAAACTGAGAAAGTTCTCAGTTTCTAGTTTTCTGGACTTTGAAAAGATTGTGAGTCTTAGGCTGTGTTCCAAACTCTCCCACACCTTTTGTAATGATCACATGTTTTTCCTTCTTTATCTCATTGGTATGGTATACTGAATTAACTGAGACTTAGAAGCTGAACCACTTGAGTACCTGGGAAAAGTCCCAGGTAGTCTCGGTTATAATTCCTTTGTACATGGTTAGATTTCATTTGTGAATTTTCATTTATGCTAATGAGAAATATTAATTATATATTTTTTGCCATATCTCTGTCTGATTTGAGTCTTGGAATGTTACTGGTCTCACAGAGTAAGGTTGGAGAGTCATCTTTCTGTTTTCTGGAAGAGATAGCCAGGAATTGACATTAATCTCAAATATTTGTTAAAATGTAATATTGTAATTTTACATTTACTTCTCTTTTCCTTAAATCTCTCCCTGTGACACTATTTTCATCTTTTCTGAATTAGTGTCTTAGTAATAACTTCTGTACACATTTTCATTTTTCCCAGGCATTGAGGGCTATGTCTCTTCTAAAAGTCATAACAATTCTTCTAAACATTTGTTTCAGAAATGCTTCAATTTATTTTCACATGAATTTGTTGGATTTTAACTGGATGAATATCTTTCCTAGGCACTTTTTTAGTATTACGGTATTTTAATCTCCTTTCAGAGTAAGCTGGCATTTTTCTATTCATCTGAATGGTAAGTATTTTGTATTTGTGTTTCTCTATTGTTTCACTACTTATAGTAGCAAGGATATAGAACCACCTAGATGTCCATCAGCAGATGAATGGGTAAAGAAAATATTGTTTCTACATGACATAATCATATTCATACGTGCAAATAGAAACTATATTTAAGTTAAATGGAAGGAGTCAGAAATTTTTATATTAAATTAAGCAATCCAGGCTCATAAAGAAAAATATTGCAAATTTTCTCTCATCTGTGGATAATAAATTTTAGTTTGTTTGTCTCTGTATATACATGTATGAGTGTAGGTCGCAAGAAAGGTGGCCATGAGAGAGGGAAAGAGGTCATGAAGGAAATAATAAGAGGGGATAATGAGGGTAATGGGATACTTGTGACAGGAATATAGAATAGAGACTTCTAGGGGCAGAAAGGGGGCAGTAAGGAAGCCAAGGGACAGTGGAAGGGAGCTAGGGAGGAGGATTGCTTCCAAAAAATATAAAAATATGATATTGAAACCCATTACTTAATGTTTAATTTAAAGACAAACAAATACAAATATTTGGTAAAAAAAAAAAAAAAAAAAAAAAAGAAGAAGTTGAGATGCTTGTAGTATGAAGAAACACATTTTAAATTATAGAAAATACCCACCCTGTTGTCTCAGAATTTCTCTCCAATTTTCTGTGGTTCTTCCTTTCTTTCTATAAAATATTTGTGGTGTGCATGCGTGTGTGTGTTTGTGTGTGTGCATGTGTGTGTGTGGGGGGGGGGAGAAGTGCTCTTGTGTGTGCATCTGTGTGTTGGAATTCAGAATCCAGAAGGAGATGCAGTAGAATGTCTTTTCCTATTGCTCTCTGTCTTATAGCCTTAAGCTTGTCTCCCACAAACTGGGAGGTTGTGGCTTCAGTTAGACTTGCTTGTCAAGGTGCTACCAGGAGCCTACTGTCTGTGTCCCACAAATGCTGGAGTGACAGGCATGAGAACCCATAGAAAGCTTTACAACATAGATGCTGTGGATTCAAACCCAGATCCTCATGTTAACATAGCAAGTGATCTTACCCACTGAGCCATTTCCCCTGACTCTTCCCTTGTGGTAAGCTTTACCTCCACTATTTTTATGTTACACTTTGAAACACTTGATTTTGTGATCCATTATAGTAATGTATTCTACAACCTTGTAAATTTAGGTCTTTTTAAATTTCAACAATTGTGTTTCCTGTGGTTAATTTTGGTATGTGCCTTTCCTTCATAAAATTCTTTTTATATATTCAAGTTTTTATCCTCTTATATATTATATTTTTTGAAAAGTTTCAAATTATTCTATGGTCTCACTTTTTATTTCTAATCTCTAATTTCACTGGATTGTAGCCTCTGCATTGCAGTTCTCTGACATTCTACTCTCACATGCATCTGCCTGTCAAGTTTGCTTCTCCTACTTTCACATGGCCCTACAGGTTTCACTGGATCTACCTCAATAGTTAGACTTGGATCTTAGTTTGGTAGTTCTATAACTGAACGGGGATACCAACTTCAGTTTAGGCTGTATGTATGAATGATACGTCTCTAGATATGGCTGCTGAAAAGTAAAATTACATCTCCACTTACTTAAGTCCCTGCCTTTTCCTATGCATGAGCTCTGTGTAGTGAGTCAGCTGCTTCTCTGACTAGTGATAGCACCTCTGGTCTTACTGCTTTTCCACGATCAGCTAGCATCTTAGTCCCCAGGTATGCACCTGCTGCCCTTTCCACTAGATGCATGGCTTCCCTTCTGAGGACTCCCTTCCCTTTGATACCTGGCACATGGGCATTTCCTCCTTTGCCTTCCAGCTAGGCTACATATATTTCCACAAAGTCTCATTTAAGAAGAAAATGATATACTAGTGTATACGCAGTTTATCATCACAAGTGGAAGTCTCAAAGATCATTCCTTCCTAGAAAAAAATCCTTCTAAATAAAGATCAAGTGCCTAATTGAAAGCTACTCAAGTCCTCTGGTGTCATCGAAGTGAACCTCCTTATGATTTTAGTTGAGAATTTTCTTTTCTCTTTTTTCCCCCTCTTAATCACTCTGTTCTTAGCCCATTAGTTAAGAAAAATGAAGATTTGTTGAGTTCCTTTTGCCAGTGTTTCTAATATTTGGAAGCAAAATATTTAAGTATAATTTCTTTCCTTAATTCCCATTTTCCTTTAACTTTTTTTTTCTGCTTAAAGAACCATGAGGGAAAATGCACTAATTACTTAAACCATCATGCTTTCAGCTTTTCTGCAGGTTTATCAAAAGCAAACTGGGTCATTTGAGAGTAATCTCCTTGGTCAAGCAACTGCTCATTTATTCTTGTCTTCTAGATTAGAATCGTAGCAGCAAATACAGAAATATCTTCACAATTGATTAATATTGATCCAAAATTTTATTCAGTTGAGGACATTCATCCATCTAGAAAGTATATCTTGGACATTGCTTACATGACAAATATTAGCAATGGGAATTACTTCAAATGTTTCAAAGTATGCGCATGACTTCCTGGAGTATGTCACGTACAGAAAGGATGGCCATGACCTATACATGACCCATACACCCACTTACTGGTTATGGCTGCTTTCCTCTTTAGGCAATCTTGGATAGTTTTAAGAAGGGACATACAACTCACAAAGCCTAAATATATTTAGCATCTTATCCATTACAAAAAAATATTTTTCTGACTATTGGTTTAACAGATGCTAGCAATACTAAACAATTAAATAAAAAAGTCAGTAAAATTGAATACAGGATGTCAGTGTATAAAAAAGAAGGGGTATGTCCTGAGAGGGTACAAGACATTCAACTTAATGGTCATCTTAGAATGTGAAAAAGCAAGGGACAGAAAAAGGCTACAGTATGGGACAAAATAAAAGCACACAGGAAGTGTGAGCTTAGCACATTGTGGAAATGGAAAAGTTAAGTTAGAGATGAAGAGACAATGTAGAAAGGGCCAATCACAAAAACCCTTAGGTTTTTCAAAAATAGTTTATGCTTTTTCATAGAAGTAAGAAGACATAGGAGGTGCACAGGCATGAAATGGACAGGTAGAAGTCAACTGTAGCTTTTTAGGTGAGAAAATGGAGGTCTAGACTCATGGTAAGCAAGATGAAGTAGCAAGCAGATTTACTGAATGTGGTGTGGGTGTTTTAGTAAGTGCATAGTTCACAAACCCTTCTGCCCCTGCCTAATGCTGTCAGGAACAATGCACACGGCAAAGTCCATGGGAACTCTTATGAGTTATATTTAGGGGTGTGTTGAGTTATGAACTGGTAACTGGTTACGGTGCCATATAATCAAGAAGAAAAACAGGTGTGAGTACAAATGTGATAACTGTTCAACTAGTCATCTTTTTTTTTTCCTAGAAAAAAAGCATGAACACTAGAAAAAGCATGGTATAAATCACTCTTTTGGCATTTGTAGTACATGGCAAAGCCTCTGTGACATTAGTGTCTGTGGCCTGTGACAGCAAAGGGTCCACGTGGACCTCTCCTTTCTGCAACTCTTTGCTGTGGTACCATTCTGTGTTTATAGTAGGGAAGCATTTAGAGCTTAAACAATACAATAGTTACAAGTGATGATACAGGAGAATACTGGCATTATGTGGCCATTACACACTATGGATGTCCCCAAAGCTCCACGTAATCCCAGACATGAGAAACCAAAATCAAACTGTTGTAGACATCCTATGAGTAAAACAGCATGCATTTAAAATGTGATCAAAATATGACATGACAAAAATGATAAAGATATTGTATACATTACATTTGGAATGATAAATTAATGCTGTAATGTTTGCTTAGTAGCCACCTTTGAGGTACAACTGAAAAACCCTACTTCTACAAGGTGAGGTATCTTATCAGTGACCGTTCTTATCTACTTCCTTGACCTTTTGTGAGTCCTGATCTTCCATACTAAGAGCTTATAATTTTATCAGAGGCTTTGACTCCTGGGGTTGATAGAGAATGACTAATAGTAAAAAATGTTAACCTATATGTGTACTTATTTTTAATTGAACATTTATATCTCTGGTGATAAAAAAAAATGGTGTCAAGCCACCAGTATTTAAGGAAATTTATTGTGTCATTAACAGAATTGGTTTTGAAATGTGATTTGTTTATCATTGTTTGCATAAATTATGGAAATTTATACAATAGCTCTAGGCATCAATCAAACACAAAACTAACAAATGGAAAAATATTGGCAGACTAATTCTTCAGCATTTTCTTGAGATTGCATTTTGTTCAAACAACAAAATTTTGCACTTAGGATATGAAAGATGCTTAGAAGTAGTTCCAAAGTCCTCAGTGAGGCTCTCTCCCTAATGGTGGGGACAAATATGGATATCATCACCTTAAACCCTAGGATATCAGATACATTAGATGATTCTTTATCTGATTGTTAAAATAGTAGCAAAATTCTTTTAAGGGAAAGAATTATGAGGCATTATAACTGTGCTTTAAAGCAATGGTCATCAGAATAAAAGTACAAAAAATGCTTTATAAATGACCTGCAAAATAGAATGGGATTTTAACAATGAGACCTGTTTATTTATTATTATTATTATTATTATTATTATTATTATTATTATTGATTGCATGTGAGGAATTTTAGGTTGTATTAATTTTGTAGTTTAATGAGAAGACTTTAAAGATAAAAAGTAAATGTAATTGTTGGTAATACATAGATACATTTTCAAATTTAAGAATCCTAAAAATCTGAAGACACAGTTCAACCTATTAGATGCAGCAGGCGCTTGGAATATTGCTTCAAGCTTAATATGGGTGATTTGGAGGCTTAATCAAACCAAATTAACTTCCACAAATGTGGCCTGCAGTAGGCTGCTGATTATCATTCTCAATTAGAGGGCCCTCTGATCTCCTGTTTGATGGTAAAATTTGGATCTATCCAGACACGGACAGCTGTGGGTGATTTATGTCCAGCCAAGACAATTCAGTCCCTGCCAAGATTTCCCCAGTGTCGGAATGTCAACCCCAATGTTAGTGTTCTCAAAAAAGTGCTTGAAGATGATTCTCCAAAGGAAGATTTTTTTGAATCCCTCAATTGAAAGTTATGTGTTTGTCTTAATGCACTACTTTTTTAAAAAAGATATTTTTAGAACATACAACAAAATTCAAGCCCTGGTACCTTGCAAGGGCAGGTATCATTTTATTTTTTAAATGTAAATTTCTAAAATTACTTGCATTATTTTTACATAGTTGTGCAATGAAGACAAACAAGTAGCTAAAACTTAAGGCAGCACTAAATTGTATGACAGAACAGCCAACACTCTACCCCTTCCAATGGTCACTCTGTGAAGACCCTCTCTTTGACCTGTCCTGCCCTGAGACCTCTGTGCTAGACGGTACAGAAATTCATCATAACAACCCCATGGGTTTGCATTTGAAATTTCAGTAACAAAGTGGTAAATAAAAGAAGAACACTGCTCATAAACATAAAATAACAAAACATATAAAAATATTTATACTGCAGTGTTCCATATTTTTAACATGAGAATTTTTTATTTTTTATTTTTTTAAAGAGGTTTTGACCTCTCCCTACAGTTTGCCTGATGCATCCTCCCAACAGCCTGCACCAGTCTGTTCACTTCCATGAGGTCATTTGTTTCTGCTTATCATTACTTCCCAATAAGGAGGCCCCACCTTCTGACCCAGGCATAAACTCCTCATTGTTGTGGATAGAGGAGAAAAACTGCTTCATTGCTGTCATTGTGCTCGCATTTGCTTACTGCATCATTTTAAGGGAACACGTGCTAGGCAGGTTAAACGTCTTAAGACCTGAAGTGCTTGAAAATGCCTCTGTTCTCTCTGTGCTTGGCTGACAGCCTCACTAGTGTGGAACCCTGTGCAGCCAGATATATCCTCCCTAAGTGCTAGAGGTATATCTTAATTGCCTTAAATTTCTAGTTGAGAATTGTGATGCCATTTGACTCCTAGTCTTTCCTATGTGATCAGAGGTTTTCATCATAAGTTGCCTTAGAAGCAAGTCTTTTTTTAGTTTTTCTTGAAAACTCAGAACAGTGAGCCTGGATCTGGGGCTTTTGGATTCATTGTTATGAACATTCACCTACAACTTCTTTTCCAAAAGCTCACTCTTCATTTCTGGAAATGTATCTTGTTCAATTTCCTTCATGTGTTTTATTGTCTACTACTCCTGAACTTTGATTATTTGCATGTTAGGTTTATATCATTTCAGTTCAAACTTACTGTTGACATTTTAAAATTAATCATTTTTTAAAAGTTTAATTTATTTTTATTTTACATGCATGAGTGATTTTCCTGCATGTATCTCTGTGTTTCATATGTGCCTGGTATCCAAGGAGGGTAGAAGAGAGCATTGCAGCCATTAAGATCAGAGCACAAAAGGTTGTGAGCTACCAAATGGGTCCTGGGGATCCAATCCAGTTCCTCTGGATGAACAGGCAATGCTCTTAACTCCAGAGCCATTTCGCCCATGCTGATTAATTAATTTCTTTGAAGCAGAGCCTTTGTGTATAGACAGGCCGAGCCTAAACTCATTTTGCAATCCAAGTTATACTTATACTTGATATGTAGTTCATTCTTGCCTGTGATTCAGGACTCTCCCATTTCAGTCTTCAGAATGCAAGAGTTATGGGTATACACTGCCCTGACCAGCAGACTTTTTCTTTCAATTCTGATATCACATTCGTAAATGAGTGTACAGTTACCTTTTTCTAAGTGTGATTTTAATTTTTTCATATTACTATCAAAAATTAGTGTAAAACAATGTACACATTTATACACAGATCTTTGTATTCCTCTCCTTCTGTACTCCCGTCCCACCCTCTTCCCCTAGCCACACTTTGCTTTCCTAATTAAATATTAATTTCACCCTGTTCCCCCAATCAGTGAATAAGCAGATGAATTAACATGCAATTCTTAAAGAAGAAATGCAAATGGATGAACATTTTATTTATGTAGCCCTCTGTATTTTTTTTAATTTGAAAACTTCTAAAGATTTTGCCTACAATTGCTGAAGAAAAAGAGACTCGATAGTTCTTATCCATACTTTTCTAGTCTGCTCCAGTTGCAATCATTGTAAATTTATACCATGATATCACAGCTGTGTTGTTGATATTAATATAATCCACTACACTACCCCATTTTCTCCAGTCTTGCGTGTGTGTGTCTTCATCTCTGTGTCTGTCTGTATAATTTTATCACGTGTAGCTTTGTGCTTCCACCAATGTGATGATATATATTTTTTAAAAAAATGACAAATTAAAAAAAAAGAAGTATTTAAAAAATACTCCTTTTAAAAGTATTTTCATAAACATATTTCAATTTTTGAATTTTCATTCAAGTGCAAGCCAGCTAGTTAACATAAATACAGAATAAATGCACATAATTTACAGCACTTTATAAAAAATCAAGAGCAGCAGCATGCACATGAATGGGAAAAGGTTATCAGCTGACTAAACTATGAATGGCTAGTATAATTTAATTCACATCCACTGGGGTACATTAAAAACGTTTGTTAACATAAATGAGTAGAGCTAAGAATTTTTGTTTCTAAAATGGTAACATAAAATTCAAGGTACAATTAAGGAGAAACATAATGTTATGATGGAGAAGCATGTGAAGGAGCAGAGAGCTTACTGTATTTTATATGCTAAAATTCATTTCTGAAAATACTTCTTGTCTTGAAGACAGTGAACTTTTGCAGGACCCTGCAGCCAAGTTAATAATATTCATTAAAATCAGCTATAACTATGCACATAACCTGCTATCCTACTGGGTGCTCTGCCTGCTTATGTTTAACCTGACTTCAAGAGAACAATATAACCAAATATTCTATGCTTTGTACTTAGCATGTAACCAGCATTTATAGCTTTAATATGAAATTGTCTACTTCTAAATACCTTGATGCAGAATAATGTATGTGTGTTTCATTGTAATCATCTGCCGAAAGCAGCCCACAGGATGCAAGGAACCTAAAACAAAACAAATACCCTATAAATATTAGAAACTTGAAGAATCAAGTTGGTAAATCTGTGGTTTTGAGTGCTATCCTGGGTTAACTGGGGCCAGTAAAGTCACTTATTCCTTTCTAAAGCACTGTTAATGATTTCCATTAAAAAAGTATTCCTATAATCATGGTTTCTTGGCTGTTCAATAAATACAAAGCAAAGACCTTTATGGGGCACACATCAGACACAGGCACAGCAGGTTGCAACATTCACAGAGAATAGGGTCAGATTAGACACATATAACAACACATAAGCAACACAGACGGGCACACATGACAGGTGGGCAATGGCTAGGGCAGTAAACACAAACTATAGACAGATGGAAGAAACAGGGATGGGGTTGAAGATTCGTATTTGAAGATTTGAAAATAGGGAGGAAGTCTCTATTTTTTTACCCCTTTATGCTCCATCAACACACACACAACTAGTAAAGGCTCCATAACAAAGATGATGTATCTTATACTTTTATAATCAAACTTACTTCCCTGTACTTCTAGAATATTCATTCTTTTTAAATTTTCAATATATTCTTCTTCTTTTATATAATATTTATTGACACCCCTCCTACCTTCCTTTTGTTCCTTCCAGCTCCCCCATCTCCCTCTTCTCCTATTATATATCTTCCCCATCCCCACCCACCCACTTCTCCCCATAGAGCAGTCCTCCCAAGGTTATTGCTCAAGCTGAGCACAACAAATGGAACAAGGCCAGGAAGTAGTCCCTATATTGAGGGTGGACTAGGCAAATTAGCTGGAGGAAATGGGTCCTAAAGGCAGACAAAAGCATCAGAGAACCCCCACATACACTCTAGCCTATAGGTTCTCTGCAGGAATCCCAAGCCAGACAACCACATGACATATCTAGGAGACCCTGCAGGTTCTTTGTCTGCCACTTCAGACTCTGAGGGACCTCAAGAGTGCTGGTTCATTGACTCTGTAGAGTTTGTTCTCCTAATGTCCCTGACACGTCTGGTCCCCGAAATACCTCCTCCCCTCTTCTGCAAGTTTAGAATATTCATTCTTAAAATACTGCCATTTCAAAAAGGTTATAGAAATATAAGCTTAGCTTCATATGCTAAGTATAATGGTTTTGGGATTAAGCAAATTTATTACATCAATAGTTCATCTCTTTACATTCCGGAGTAGTATTCCTTGGCATGGAAGTGCAGTGATCTGAACTAACTATTCACCTACTGAATGAAACCTGAATTGATTCCAGTGGTTTGCCATTACAAATGAAGTTGATAGTTTTGGGCTTTTATTTAAGTATCTTCCACATTTCTTTGAGATAAATGACTAAGAATATTGTATGGTAATTGGCTATCCAATTTTAGAGGAAACTTTACCAGAATATCTCTGATACACTAAATCTGTACCAGTAATATCCTTGTCTGTTTTCTCTTCAATTTTACTAGGATTTGGTGTTACCCTCATGCTTTTCTTAGTCATCCCACTGCTGACTGTGGAGCCATTCATCTTCTCATGTGTGTGTTTCACTTCTGAAAACCATCCTGGAAATATCTCTTTACACATTTTACCATTCTCTAATCGGGCTAAACATTTTATGTTGATTTCAGGAATCCCTTGAAAAATCTAGGCAGTGCTATTCAGACATTTTTGTGACAACTATTTTTAAGTTATTATCAAATAATCCTAACATCTGGTAATCTTTGTGTTGGGGTTTATTGATTATCATTATCATTTTGGTCCCACTTATAACAGGTGATTTTTTTAAGTTATATAATGTACTTTACATAATATGTCTTGAGACTCTAGGATTCCACTTAAATCATGACCAGAATGTATGACCCTTAGCCTGTCTTTCTGGGCTATGGTCCCAGGGATAGTTTCAAAACCTGGTATGATAGTACCTGGTAGGTTTGTTTTCTCTAAGGCAGTTAGATCTGTATTCTCTCATGCTGGTATTTTCTGCAAGGACAACAGGGGCTCCCCCAAATGAGTCTTTGGGTGGCTTTTGTTGGGGAGGAAAGTGATTTTTGTAATGAAGGTATTGCTAGTCACCAGAGGATTATCAAGCTCGTTCCTGGGCACTGACAAAGGACTGAACCATGGCACAGACAGAAGACCGTTCTGTGCAGAAGGGACAGCAACAGCTTTATTCCTTTGGATAGTAATAGCGCTTAGGCAGTTTACTAAAACCGACTTGTGTGTTTTATAGGGCCCCTGGTTCCTTCTCTTTCTCCCATTGGTCTTCTTTAGATATCTTTCCTGTGCCTTCCTATCATTTCTCCTTGAAATGTCTTCTGGAAACAAGAAGTTCCTATCTCAGGGAGACCACTTTCACTTTCCTTACCAACCTTTGTCCCTCTAATTCTCCTTTACTTTTGGCCTGATCTAATGTCTTCAGAGATGCCTGCAATATTCTGGCAAGAAAGAGCATCCTGCTTAGATTAAATTTGGAAATTATTGGTGTAAGTTGCCTTTTGGGTGGCCTGGGGTAAAGGAAAGCCAAAAAGATGGCTGCTGTTATGTAGTCTCTAGTCTTGCCTTGCCATGTTTAGAAAAAACTAACAAGATGAACTTTGTTGGATTAATAGTGACAATATCTTTGTACCCTCCTTATGGGTAAGTATTTAAGGCTTCTGGTGTTGGGCCCTATGAGACCTATTGTCTGAGACCAAGCCAGGCTCGATTTCTGAGACTTGTCTTTCTTCCGCATAGGTGACTCAGTACAGCCTGCTCTAATAACAGCCCTACCTAGCAACTGCCAAGTAACAGAACTCTGCTGGCCTGCCACTCTCACACCACTTTACTCCTCCCTCCTATATAAGCTCACCCCATCCCATGTACCACCCCCTCCCCCTCCCCATCGGCCTATTTAAGGGGCTGACTTGTTCAGTAAAACTAGTTCCTGCTTCTACAGTTCTCCCAGCTTGGTGTGTGTCTTTTCTTCCGGTGGGGAGGGGTCGGGCCGCTGATACTCACCACACCGCTCAGCCCTGAGAGGGACAGGCTGGTCCCACTCCCCCTCAATGACTCCTTCTGTCAGGATGCCTGACATTCAGGTACACCATAGGTTTGGTAAATTTGCTGTATAATATTGGCTAAAGTTACTGCCTTATTAATTTTTAAATGAAATGTCCAGTGGCATTCAGTGTTTTTAATGCTATATCTACAAAGTCTGCATCATCACAATAGAAATTCTGCTCATTCAGCAATAGTTTATCATTTTCTGTAGCAACTGGTCACAACTATTCTACTTTCTCTCTTTCTCTGAGTTTATCTCAGGTGAATATAGTCAGACAGTTGTCATTTTGTCTAATGCATATCACTTAGGAGAATGTTTACAATACTGACCTATGCCAGACAGGTATCAGAATTTCATTTTTGAAGAATGAATAAGAACATCCCTTGCTGTGTGGACATTAATTTTATCTCTCTATTAGCCTGTTCATAAAAAATTATTATATATATGTAACCTGTGTCTGTAATTTAATTGCAGTAGTTTAAGCATGTAGTTATTAAGATTCCCTTTTAATCTCCAAAGAGAGGTTAAACACATGAAATAGAGTTACACAAGCATGAAGCTTTGTTGAATAGATTGGGATATATGCGAATCTCATATTGAAGGGAGACTATATGTTAGATGAATGGCTTCTTGAATTTCAGTTGAAGAATGAGAGATAAGCAAGTACTGTTGTGGAGAGGCTCGTGCCTTCATACTGTCAGATCAATTACCTTTCCCTACTTCTTTCCAGCTAGATTATATATTCCAAGAGCCCAGAGATTTTATAATGTTTTCTTAGATTTGGGGGGATTACATTGTATAATACAGTTGAAAATATGTAGTAATAATTTGACAAGTAGTGCTGGGTTGACTCCCTGTAAACATTCTTTTTCACGTGTACATTAATATTCACATTTCAGCAGGCATATGACAAAATACATGTGTGTGTGTGTGTGTGTGTGTGTGTGTATGAATGCACATGAGCATATGTTTAGTTGGCAGGTTCATGCCCCTTCTGGAATTCTGCTTAATAGGGAACTTATTATTTGTTTTCTGTGTTCTCTTGACCCCAGGACAGTAGTAGTCATAATACAGATGTGCATATGTCTTTGTTGAATTGATTAAACAATTAATGTATTCAATGGAGACAATTGTAGCAACTCAGCTTCCTGAAGAAAGAAAATGTTTTCATATTTAAATGCACAGCTTGTAATCGAGAGCTACAAAGTAGACTGGGAAAAAATGAATTCAACAAACAGGTTGAGATATTGCACATTTCCCTCCACATCTGCTGGAAGATGAGGGCAAAGTACCTCTGTGAGTGACTCATTTCTTGGAGAAAATGAAAGAGAAAATGATAGATGGAAAAATGACACTAGAAAGATAGAAAAACCCAAGTGTCAAAGAGAAAAATAGATTTCAACAAAGCAAACTGAAGACAGGACTGGTAAGTTACCAGCTGGACAATTAATCAAAATACACAGCAGGAAGAAAAACTGCACCATGAAGTCCATAAAGAACAGGATGCCTCCTGACACCCTGAGTTTGGGTTTTAAATTGGAAAGACTTGGTGTTTAAAGGAGAGATTTATCATACTTCCCATCTCAAAGATGAGGAGCACAACTCAAGTGCTGGGAAGTGTGCCTTGAGTGCTCTTTTCAGGAAAATATAAAAGAGACAGTCGGAATTGTCCCCTTTAATTGTGTGTGTAAATGGATGCACATGAGCATGTGCTCGCACATGTGCACACACATGCATAAATACACACAAACAGAGTTCAGAGCTCAATCTTAGGGCTTCCTCAAGAATCATCCATACGATGGATGTGTATGTGTATATGTATGTATATGTCTACATCTGTATGTGTTTCTTATGCTTTCACTTTGGCTCTTTCTTATGTTTGTTTTTTCTTATTCTAGTTTCATCTGTCTATCATCTGTCTATCTATCTATCTATCATCTATCTATCATTTTTCTATCATATATTTATTTTAGATGCCTGTTTGTTTTCTAATGAGAGAGAAAAAGAAAGGGTATGGATTTGGGTGAGTGAGTGGGGAGTATCTGGGAGGAGTTGGGGGAGGGGAAACAATGATTAGAATATAGTACATGAAAAAAATATATTTTTCAATAAAAAAGAAAAAAAAAAGCTATCTCCCCAGCTCTCAAGGTTTTTAATATTAAAATGAGAATGGAATTTACACTAAAATTCTGCTAAGATGATCTGAGTATTTAGAATAATTAAAATGAAATATTAGTATAATATATCCTATTAATCATTCAGAAATATGAAATTATTGTACTAACCATGTGTGGATTTTGTGAAGGGTTCTACAGTAAAAACAAACAAACAAAATAAAAAACCTCTGATATAAAATTGATAGTCCTTGACCTGGGGATCTTTTGTTCAAGGGATAAAGAAAACACACAGACCCCTGCCCAGCAGCACACAATGGGCACTGGAGAGCTTCATAGCCCATTATTTTTCCTGGTGAATAAATAAACACAATGTCAGGAGAAGAAAGGCTCCTGAGAGGGGAGAACTTTGAAAGGTAGGTCTTGGATACTTCAAGATATGAAGGGAATAAACACTAGAGTCAGAAGAAGAGTGTTTCTGGCAGAGGGAACTGCAGGTACGAGCTTATAGGGAAATAAAGAGCAAGTTTGTTGGTTTGCTTTGTGTCCAGGAGTGTAAAAGCTTCAGTCTCTGACTCATGCTGATAAGGAACAAGGTAAACTATTTGCCCTGGCAGAATTCAGATCCTGGCCAACATATCCCAGGGAATGGACACAAGTCAGCTTTATTGTGAATGCAGCAGAATTCCCATTGGAGGAGAAAAAATGGAGAGCAATTGAGCCCTTACTCTCTTTCCCTTGAGAATCAGCATCACGAATAAAATTAATATAGGGCTACCTATTCAGCAGGACACCAATGTATTTGAGTCCATTAGACAAACATCAGCTGAAAATGTCTTCATGGTTTGTGCAAACCAGGTTCAGGCCATTATGTTTCTTTGTCCTGCAGATGCCTAGAGACATCGTGTCCAGGGTTCTATAGACTATTTGATTGCTCTACTTTTTATTGAAAGAAGTTATATTTTGGAGGAAAAAATCCTGGGTCTGAATCTATAAGGCATTTGAGCTGACTGTCATTCTGAACATGTGCATTTTGAGTTGCCTGACTCTATGTCCTGTAACAGAATGTTCCATGGCATTGTTCCCTGGTGTACTATAATGGGAAATGGTAGGACAGAAGGATTAACCTGTACTGTCTAGGTGCTTTATCCACTTCCTATCCAAATTTTATATAGACTAGTACATCTCCAAAGGGTCATAATTTAGTCATTTTTAAGTATTATTGTTTGGGGCTGGAGAGATGGGTAAGCGGTGTGATTAAGAGCACTGACTGCTCTTCCAGAGGTCCTGAGTTCAATTCCCAGCAACCACATGGTGGCTCATAACCATCTATAATGGGATCAGATGCCCTCCTCTGGTAAGCAGGTGTGCATGCAGACAGAGCACTCGGGTAAATAAATAAAACTGATCTACTGATTCAATGCAATACAGTAATTTTTTTTTAAAAGTATTGTTGTTCATCTTGTTGTTGCTCATGAATAGTTTAAAAAAATCAAGTCTTACATCCTGGTTGCATATTATTAATATACATTATGATGAGCAACAACATTGTATATCATATGATAAAAAGTCATAAAATACACAATAGAAAAAAAAAGTAGCATAAATTTAGATTGTTTCTTTACATAGGTAAGCTATACACCAAAGCTATCACCTGCATGGCCAGACACAGATTCTGTGCCTCCTGTAGAAATCAGTAGTAACAGACTGTGACAAACTCATAGGCAAAAATCGAGGCCCCACTATTTTCTAATTGTCTGTGCTCCCTGCAAACTGCTGAGGCATGGAACACCCCAACAGCCTGTGCTGACTGATCTTGAATTGCACTCAGCGAAGGAACTTCCAACACTCAACCTGCTCTAGGTCACCAGCAGCACCCCTTCGAGCCTATTAATCAGAAGTCGGTGGCTGGAGAGAGCTCCAGAAGAATAGCAATAGAGTTACTCAGATGCCGGGACCCTTTTCCACTCTTGCTCCTCAATTTGAAACACATTTCTTACAGGGAAGTCTATGGCTGTCTAGCAATTAAGATATTAGAGCAAACGAGAAAGTGGGAACTAAATTCACAAATAAAAGTGGAATCAGCATTGAACATAATTTGGATGATGCAGAGTTTAGCTAGGAATGAGGCAAGCCAGAGAGTAATAGAACTGACTTTTGGTGTATTCTGTTTCAATTCCCTCCTCAAGGAGTAGATATATAGTTTGTCATCTTAAAAGGGAGAAATTTGCTTGTTAAGACTCATTTAGCCTTCAGGAACATGCTTTAAAACAAAATGCTCAGAAGATCGATAGCTTTACAAATGAGAGGCCAAGGTAAAGGTTAGGAGTAGAATTTACCATGATAAATTCTAATGGGATTTTCTGGTAATTTACTGTTTTCTTCTCCTTTTAGCTAGAATCATATTTCAAAGCCCCTACTTGCTTTTAGACTATATTTTAACCAAATTCTTAAGGGAATTGGAATGATGCACTATTAACACGAAAAGAATGTCGTGCGATGATAGAGTGCTGTACAAAAACAGGGCACGGTAGCTCACACCTGTGAGCCCTGCCCTTGGGAGGCTGAGAAAAGAGGGTTACCATGAGTTCAAGACCTTTCTGAGTTACATACCAAGTTCCAGGAGGGCTTGTGTTATAGAGCATGCTTTCTAGGCATCCTCAGTCTTGTAGAGGAACTGCTGGTGTATGAATTGTGCATGTTAAAAAGCTCTTACAAAGATAGAGTGTGATTTGAGGTCCAAGAAGAATGGGGATTGCCAGTTCTGACTCAGAGACAGTTCACTGAGTGGATGGACTATGTAGTTCTCATCATTACCCTGTGGGAGCTAGAGAAGTTATAACAGTCCAGATGCACCCTTCACAGAACTCACATGTGTGATACATGAGCACATGCCAAGGATTGACTCTCTTCTCTCTAGTTGAAACTACACACTAGCCTGTTTTACTTTTGCGATCTTCCTTGTCATCACTGACACCCTCATGACCAACTCTTCATTATAATGTCTGGTTCAGTGTTCAGAGCCATTTAACACACACTTCGTGGTTTTCAAGAGAATACTAACTAAGTTTGAAACACAGGGCTGTGTGAAAGAAGACTGACACTTATGGTAAAGAGTAAGAAAGAGACTGATTCTGAGAAACCATTTCAAAAAATCTTGCTATGCAATATCTGCACAGTTTGGTTCCTCTCATCAAGATGAAATAGTTTTCCCCAAGGAGGAACACACTAATTGGTTACTCAATATCAAACTGTCCATCCTGAAAATATACATACAAGCAATATTTACAGACCAAGTAGGCTATATTTAAGAATATATATATCTATACATATATGTATATGCATGTAATAACAATTGATGAAAAAAGAAGTCATGGATTTGAAAGAGAACACGGGGAAAGGAATATATAGAAGGGTCTGCAGGGAGAAAAAGGTGGGGAGAAATGATGTACCTATATTATAATTTCAAAATTTAAAGGAAAATAAGACATTGAATGATATGGCAATGTTTCCCTAATCATATGCTGTATTGAATACTATCTTACCAAAAATAAATAAAAAATAAAAGTTTACTTTGTCTTCATTCTAAATAGAAAATCAAAGTGTGATGACTGCAAAATATCATTAAAGAAGAACTAGGGCTTCCCCATGTAAGCACCTAACAGCTTCAGTAAATCATACTCTATCTCATTTGACTTCATAATAATGTATTTCCAGTGACTTAGAGTTTTGAATGCTAGCCTAAGAAAAAGGGAAGGAGTAAAGCTCAAATCCAAAGCAGAAGTTAAGATTCTGTCCTTTTGTTCTATGTCTCATTCAATAAAACCATAAAAAGCTTTATGATTAAAGCCGTATCAGTCCATTCCTGAAATCTAAGACCCCCCCACCAAGACTGTACTTCTTGTGAACAGTAAAGACCATCACATATCATGTAAAGAACTGTCAGTAGGGAATCTCTGAGTTTCTTCCTGCCCATTGTTTCCATGAGGCTTGAGTGATTTATTTGATTAAGCTGAAAGGAACAAACCCTGCCATCATCCTCTGAGTCTGCTTAATTGCCTTTGCCCTGGTCTGGGATCTATTTTTTATTGATTATGCTTCTGTGCTTTTCACTATTATGTTGTCAAATATTGTAATATTAAGTGGTTTGGTTTCATACTGTGATTTAAGCTGCACTGAAAGGAGCTGCATTAGTCAGAAATTTGTCATTATTAATGAAAAGATGAAATGTTAAATGTCATCCTGAGCAGCCTTTATAATCCATTGTACTGTTCAGTGGCTTCTTGTCACCAGCATTGGGGAATAGGTTCCACTGTACTTGGCTCTTTCCCCTTTGCAGCGGTTTGTGCTCATGTGTTCTTACATATTGTCCTGGCTTGTTGATTGTCAACTTGACACAAATTAGACTTATTGGGAAGAGGGGCTCTCCACTGAAAAATGAAGGAAAGTCTATAGAGCATTTTCTTAGTGTTGAATGTGGGATGACCAAGACCACTCTGGGTAGTGTCACCTCTGGGCAGGTGGTCCTGAGATATATAAGAAAACGGACTGATGAAGACATGGAGAGCAAGAATAAACAGCACTCTTTCATGGCCTTTGTTTCAGTTCCTACTTCCAGGTTCTTGCCTTGAGTTTGTGCCCTGACATCCTGAACTATAAGCTATAAGATGAAACAAACCTTTTCCTCTTTATGTTGGTTTGGTAATAGTGTTAAATGTAAATGTCACTTGTACCCTTGAAGGGTATCAAATCAACTGAAAAATCAAATCAGCGGGCCTAATGTATGTCTTAGTCAAGATTTCCATTGCTGTGGTAAAAGTGACATTTTATGTACAGTGACGTTACTGTGACAAAAATGACAAGAATGAAAAAGAAGTCACAGGTGGCTTGAAAAGGAGGGTTTAGAGACAGCTGTTCTCAACCTGTGAGTCATGACTCCTTTGAGTGTGGAATGGCCCTTTTGCAAGGGTCACCTAAGAGCATCTTCATATCAGATATTTTCATTACAATTTATAGCAGTAACATAATTACAGCTATGAGGTAGCAATGAAAATACTTTTATGGTTGGGGATCAGCACAGCATGAGGAACTATAATAAAGGATCGCAGCATTAGGAAGGTTGAGAACCACTGGCTTGGAAGATGTCTCAATGTTCCTGGCATGACAAAAGGAGCAGCACATGTATAACCAGTGGGAAAAAAGTAACATGAACCTTTGATAGGGATGTATTAATACAAGTTCATATTTGTATGATTGCTTTCTGAGATTCTCTTTGAGAGGTTTAAGTGTCTCAGTATCCCATTAACAGCTGTCAAAGTTAGTCAACTCTTGCCCAATATAGCTGAATGATGCCGCTGGAGTAGGAATATCTTATGTTAAAAGTCCACTCACATCTCCAGTGAATGGCACAGATCTTCCTTTCCAACCTTCCTTCTCCCGTCATAGTTTTATCTCAGCCCCCAACTTCAGCAAGGCCAATCCAGCCTGTAATCTAGCTGTGAATCTTTACCTCTCCCTCTTTTCCTCCAAATCCAGGCCCTCAGTTTCACTGGAGCTCTATAGAAGTCACCCGCTGCAGCCTCCCCTTCCTCTCTGTCCCCACCTCTAGCAGATCACTCACACCTTCTCCTATAAACGTGTTCTCCTTACTCACGGTCACAGCTATCAACACCAGCAGGCGTTCCGTGGTAACACTTGGGCCACTAAAGCCAGGGAAGCAAGTAAAACAATCTCTCTTCTGCTCTAAATTCACTGCTCTATCTACCATCTCCCCCCAAATCTGTAGGAGACCAGGTACTGTGGCCTCTCTCTCCAATCTGCCCCCAAATCCAGGAGACAGGGCAGATCTTCTCCACCAGCATTCCTCCCCACTCATTCTGTGCAATAGGCATTCATTGGGAACCCACCAGCAAAGCCTGCCAGAGAAGCAAGTGGGACAGATGGGCAGATAGAAGCAAGCTTCAGGTGTTCACTCTCTCTCTTCTTTCCAAATCCAATGTCCTCATCAATTCCCCAGATCTTTAGCAAACTACCTATTGTGACTTCTTCTCATTCTCCATTCTGAAGTGACAAAACAGATTCTGGTGGAACACCCCACTCTCCTTCATTGTAGAGAACCCCTCAACTTTTCCAGCCCACCCTTATTCCCAAGTATCATCTCTCAATACTTGGGAACACATTTTACCCAGGAACCACAGTGGACACATCTATTAGGATCTTAGAATAATTTCATACAAGAAAACATGTTACTACAACACTGTCCTAAGAGCCGGAGAAGGTAAAATAAACCAAGAAAATAAGGGCCATTTGTGGGGTAGTATGGAAATCTAATATAGTAGAAGCTTCAGAAAAATCTACAAATATATGAAGGAGAATCTAAATGAAATTAACAAATAATGAAGGCAAATCCCCATCTGGACCTCTCTTGTCATCAAATGACACTTCCAGTACCAGGATTGGGATATATCTCTTTGAGTTATTGGCCAAAGGGGTTCCATGTGAACCTGCAAACAACGCAGGCTGCTACTAAGGTTATAGGTTACTCTCCACAAACTGACATGGTGGCACTATTGCTGAAACAACACCTACACAACTATATGAACACGGAGAAGTCAAACTGGCTTCTACATAGAGCCTTTACCTCTATGTGGTAGTGCATTTAGTATAGGAAGGTACTCTGCACTTTATCAAAGGTAACACCAACCCAACCACAAACACTTTGATCTACAGTAGTGTACTGCCTACAAGATATGCTAGTACAGTGGTGATACATTGCTTGTGGAAGTAAGCAATCAATAACTGTTTTGACTTAAGGCCTACCATACAAGATGGAACCCATATTCAGCACTGACTGAGTGACTTAAAACCTGAGACTAGATAGCAAAGGGACCTAGGGTAAAACCAAATACTATTCTACTAAAAAAAATGTAGCAAAAAAAAAAGAGTCCTAATGATGTTCACCTATACCCATAGATCAATGCCTTGCTCAGCCATCATCAGAGAATCTTCCTCTTGCAGCAGATGGCAACAAATACAGAGAACGATAGTTAAACAATATGTTTCAGAACACTCAGCCATAAGTGGTATGTTTCCATCAAATCCTTCCCCTCGCAGCTTATGGAATCCTGAGGAAGAGGAGGCAGAAAAAAGTGTAAGAGCCAGAGATGATGGAGGACACCACCAAAACAAGCCATCTAAATCAACAGGATTGGTACACATATGAACCCACAGAGATTGAGACAGCATGCACAGAGTTTGCACAGGTGTGGACCAAATGCTGTGCTAGAGTCAAAAGAAGTGAAAACATGCTCCTGTTTCTATCCCAAAAGGCATCTCCAATTGATAACCACTTGTAAATGAAAATTTATTTTTCTCCAAGGAGTCTCATTGAGAGAACAAAATACTTTTAAGGGTAGACTGAATGCCTAACAATGGACAACAGAAAATGAGCTCAATGGCATCTTTCAAGTTTCCTTGTCTGATAATCAAGGTGTTTGTTTCTTTTTATTTTATTGTTTTAAAATTTTATCTCATTTTAATTTTAATTTAATTTTTTAATATATATATATATTTCTCTCTTTTCACTCCACAGGTCCTTTACATATATATGTATATATATTGGCTTCTAGTTTAGTACTTTTATGACATTCCTGAGTGTGTGAACAAGTGGGTCCCTGCATCAACATCTGTTTCGTATTTCTTGGGTTCTTTTCTTTTTGTTTGCTTGTTTTGTCCTATTCAGATGTGTTAGTTTTTGTTCCAACTTACTTTATTATAATATATTTTATTTTATTAATATCCCTTAGAAGTCTGTTTATTTTCTCATGAAAGACAGAAAGGGGATCGTTCCAGATGGGAGGAGAAGTAAGTAGGAACTGGGAGGAGTGAAAGGAAGGAAAACATTAATCAGGATATATTATATGAGAGAAAATTCTATATTCAATAAAAAGGAAACAAATTAAAATGTCATGCTTGGCTCAGGTTTCTATAATAAATTAATTCAGCACAAGGTGATCTTATACAAGGGAAACAAATAAATTTTGACCCTCCACTCCACGAGTAAGAAACAACAATGAGTTTTTTGGCTTATACATGAAACATAGATAGATATACATAGGGTACTTTAACACACAACACATGTATAGTGTATCTGTTAAAATTTTATGGAGTTGGGAAGACTGACAAAGATGCTTAAGATGACTTCTGAGCTGAAACAACAACAACATCCCCCTCCCAAAAAAAAAAAAAACAATAGTTTGAGACCCATCACTCAGTAGTATGAAGGGACTTTGACAATGCTGTCTTCTTATGATGTGGGACTTGTATGTCTTTATAGTGTGGTGGCTGTAATTTTGAATAAATCAAAGGCTTATTTACAATGTGGCAGTACTGAGGGGTAGTGAGGTCTTGTGAGATGTCCTTTGGTAATTGAGCATGCAACTCCTGGCAAAGATTAAGATCATTTCTATGAGAACCCAATTGTTCTTGTAAGAAAAAGATTGTTGTGAAAAAGCAAGCCTGACCTGTCCCAGCTCCTGTCTCACTGAGAGCCTTCTTTCCCGCATATGCCACCACCATAATGCCTCTGGCCACTGGATCCTCACCAGAAGCAGAACAAGATGGTTCATTTGATTTTGCACTTTCATTCTCCAAACCAGGAACCAAATCATAAACCTCTTGTGTTTATGCATTAAACCTTTTTTAAAGTGATAGAAAAGCAAAAATAATTATAAACCAACAACGTATTAATGATAATGTCAATCTTTTAATGATAATAAATAGGCAAAGATGAGATATAAATTCCTCAGTGATACCAACAATATAATTTTGTGTTTAACAAGTTCTGGATATGTTAAAATATACTCTAGAAGATGAAACTGGACTGCAGGACACATGAATGTCCAACGTTGAGATGCCTTTTGTGGTCTGGGGATAGTTTGGTGGTGGAATTCTTCCCTGGCATGCTTTGATAGCTTGGAGTCCTGGGTTTAATCTCCAGAACTACATACATACAGAAGTCATGATTTGCATGGTAGTAAGAATCTGAAACAATAGATACTTTGGAGGTTTTACGTTCTGAAGAGCACTACTAAGGAGATCAGATGCAGTTTGTAGTAGGGTTGATTATTAATCACACTAATATCTATACAATTTTTCACCATTACCTATAGTTGATATTGTTTATATAGCTGTACTTTTCAATTCCTCCATATAAGTATTTTTAAATGAAATAAATGTAATAAAATAAAAAGAAAAATGAAAAATTACTAATCACTTTATATTACCATTGTGTAATTTGCATGGTATGTGCATTCATGATGAGGATCCATCCAGTGATTTCTATTCATGGCTGTAGTGCACATCAATTTTAAAGAATAAAAAATGAATTCCAGGGCATGCTTTTGGATTATCTATATGGATGGCAAGTTTCAGTATTTCCTTAGGGCATTTGCCATAAAATATATACAGATATACACTCTTATATCTACTGTTTTATAATTACAGGTTCTTTCAGAAGTAGTATACACTGTTCAAATCCTCAGGACAGGTTAGGAAAATCAGCAGCCTGCATTCTTCATTACACAGATCAGAGAAGTGTCTCTACTTCTGCATAAAATTTTCCAGTGGAACACAAGTCACAACATGACTTATTGGTGTCAAAATGTTAGAGGTAGATGGAATAAAACAATTTGAATAAGTCAATTTAGTAAATAAAGATTTGTATAAACAGGGAGATTTATTTATCTGTTAAAGTTAACAGTATTTCTATTGTAAAACATATGATCTTTAACATAGGGGGTTACAGAATTGGCGATGTTTGATATCAGAATTAATATTATTCTTTTTTATTTCTATTTTGTAATTGCCACTGGAAAGATAAGATAAAATTTGGCAACTGGAATGACCAGTAGAGGAAGAGAAGTTTGCAGAGTGAATAATCTAGGTTTAGCATCTTTAGGACTGTTGTTTGGAGTAATACATTCCGTGATTGACTATGACATCCTCTTCACCTATGGGTGTAAAATGATACATATTTTATACATACATATATGATTAATCTTGCAAATATTATTTGAAATATAAAAAACAGTATCTATCTGATATATACTATTAATGCTGCCCCCCTTCCCCCTGAGTCCATGGATAACAAGTGGCGGCTTAGTAAAAGCCAACTTTTGGATCTCAGTGTACTATTTGTTTAGGTTTTGATCTAACATGAGGATCAACATATAAATTAATTAATGAAGTGTAGTTGTCAATAGCCAACTCTTGAGAGAAATGTTTTCTCCTACCCTTTATGGCCAAACAATAAATAATGTTTTACTCAATTAATTCAATTAAGTAGAACTTAAATATATCTAGTGGATAATGATACCATCTCAAAAATAAGAAAAAGAAACAAAATGAGGTTGAAAGCATTTCTAATTCTACATATGAGGGAAGAGATACTTCTGTCTAAATATGACAAATTAAATTTCTCTAATAAATGTATCTAATTTTGCCATCATTAGATCTTGTTACCTCATAACAGTTAACATAATGTATTGTTTGCAAAGAGTAGCAGCACTTACTCTGTGGTTGGCTTGGCTATTTTCATTATTCCAAAGCTATTCATCTTGCATATTACTGCTACAAATCCTGATCCCTCAATTGTCACAAGTGCTTTGTATGCATGGTATGCTTCACATCCCATATCATCTTTACAATGAGTTATGTTTACCTTACTGAAGATCCTACAAGTTCAAATATACTACTTTGTAAGATTCTATGTTATTTCAGCTTTCTCTTAAAGCTGAGAAACCTCACAGACTGTATAAATGATTTCTGAGGACTTGGAGAGATGTTTTTACTTGTTTTCTTGAACTAGCTCATTTCACCCTTGTTATCTCTTGTGAGAATGCTATAACCTAGTGGGGTGCCTATCTGTGTGGGTTGCTTGTCTATGTAAGTGTTTACTGTCTTGCAGGAACATGAAATGATGGTTGCAATATATTTTGGAGCCAAGCTATGAAAAGTGATAAGGGAAGGAAATTTCATAGGGCCTTTTGGCTTAAATATGTGATTTCTACCTCTTAGTAAGTTTCTCAATTAAGTATCAGATAGCAACCCTATCATTACCCAGACTTACATGTGATTTTCCTCATTCCTCTGGAATATTGGGGATGATTCTCTGGATGGTGGGAAACAGAATTTTCATGGTGGTAGTATTGTTCTAATGAGAGCAGAAAGAGACTTGGAGGATGGTCAGGACATTTTACCTGTGAGTAACGTCATGTTAGTTTAAAATTTTGAAGTTTTTTTTTTCTTTTTTCAGACGAAAATGTTGTCAAGATTATTGCATCTCTGACTAGTGATATTATTGTATGTACAAATATACTTTAGTCTAATTCTGTAATTTCTCCATCTGAGTAGAGAAATAAAGGCATTAGTTATAAATGGGTGCTTCACAGCTCAATTGTCTGAAAACTTTCACACAGAAAAGTTTAGGATTTCTTCAGGGACAGAAGGCGGTGGCTTAGACACTTTAGGACAAGAATTTCTAACCTTGACGTCGCAGCTAATCTGCTTCTCATATTGCTTCTTTGTCCCCATTTGTCAGATGTAAACTGAAGACTTATTTCCCATCCCGAGGCAATATTCATGGAAGCAAGAAAAATGGTCGCATAACATTCTGAAATTCTAAAGATCGGCAGTGTACATGTCCAATTAGCAACACTTTCCATTGTTTCAGTGTGTGGCTCACTCTGGGTACATGATCACATGACTATTTCCCTCCCTTTCTCACTTCTTCCACTCACTCCTTCCTATTTTCTTTCTTTCTTTTTTTTTTTTTAATAATTTTTAATCTCACCCAAGTTTCGGTCTGAAAAGGCAATGTATTTTAGTACTAATTTAGCTGCACATTCTATGAATTATCAAAATGCATTTAAATTGAAATGCTATAATCAAGGTATTACTTTTATTTCAAATTGAAATCTGCATAGTGTTCTGTAATAGTTTCTCCTCAACTGGTAACTAGATTGAAAACGTTGTGTGAGTTCAAATTTGTTCATCAATTTAAAAAAATATAAATATCAAGTCAGATTTCTTTTAGAAATGAGACTTTTTAACAATATTATAATATTGGATTGTAATTATGTTTTGGTATTTTGTTTATTTTTCTTTTCTGATATATACATCCCAACACTCTTCCTCCCCCCTCCTCCTCCAAGCTCCCCTCATCTCTATTCTCCCCCAAATCAACCACCCATTCTTCCATTCCCACCCCCACCTCTTCCCAGGAAAGAGCAGTCATCCCAGGGTTATTGGTCAAACATGGCACAACAAAATGGAACAGGGTCAGGTACAATTCCCTACTTCAAGGTTGGACTAGGAGACCTAGTAGGGTGAGAAGGGTTTCAAGGGCAGCCAGGAGGTTCAGAGACATACCCCATACTCCAGTGTGTAAGAGCTCTGCAAGAAAACCAAGCCAGGAAACCTCAAGACATATTTGGGGACCCAGCAGGTTCTATGTTTGCTGCTCTAGGCTCTGCATGTGAGCCGCTAAGAGTTGGCTCTGTGGGGTTTGTTCTCCTGGGCTCCCTGACCTTTCTGGTACCTGCAATCCATCCTCTACTTCTTCCTGTGAGCTCTGTATTTTGCTTGGCCCTGGACCTCTGCATCTGATCCCATCAGCTGACATAAGGATCCTCGCTTTTGAGGAATGGGCTAGGCACTGATCTGAGGAGAGCAGGATAGCTTTAGAAGTCCTCTCTTGGCTATCCAGTCTGTAGTTCCAGGGCTGCCCTGGAGTATTAGTCATGTGATCTGACCTACCATTGTCCCAGTGGATCTTTCAGGGAGGATGGGTTATAGGTTGGAGTCTTTGTTGCTGGCATGATATCTGAGTTCCATCACTGGAAACTTTGCCTGGTTACAGGAGATGACCTGTTTAGGTTCCCTATCCCCCATTACTGGAGGTCTTCACTAGGGTCTCCTTTGTTGATGCCAGTGAGTTTCCACTACAGGAGGTCTTCTGATTCTCCCTACATATCCTCCAATTCTGGTAGTTTCTCCATATATTCTCTCCCTCCATCCCTCTCCCAACTCCTTATTCCTTCTCTTCCTATTCTCATCCTTCTCCATCCCTCCTGCATCATCTGTTCTATCTCTCCTTTACCACGGAGATCCCTGTGTCCCCACTGGGGTGCTACTTGTTGCATAGACCTTCTGGATCTGTGGATTGCAGCCTTTTTGTCCTTTGCTTAACAGTTAATATCCACATATAAGTAAGTACATACCATGTTTGTCTTTCTGGGACTGAGTTACCTCACTCAGAATGATTTTTTCTAGTTCCTTCCATTTTCCTGAAAAGTTCATGTAGCTTTTTTTTTTCCTGTAATATCTGAGTTGTACTCCATTGTGTAAATGTTCCACAATTTCTTTATCCATTCTTCAGTTGAGGGCCATCTAGGTTGTTTCCAATTTCTGGCTACTATGAACAAATCCACTATAAACATAGTTGAGCAACTGTCCTTGTGGTAGGATGGAATGTCCTTTGGGTATATGCCCAGGAGTGATAAAATTCCCATTTTCTTGAGGAATAGCCATACTGACTTCCATAATGGCTGTACAAGTTTGAACTCCAACCAGCAATATAGGAGTGTTCTACTTGTTCCACATTCTCACCAGTATGAGCTGTCATTTGTGTTATTGACCTTAGCCATTGTTGTGGAAGTTTATTTTTAGTTATGTATAAGATAATTGTTTTGTGCACTCTTGGGTAAGGGGCTGCCTAGGTCTTGGTGTTTCATATTGTTTGAAGGAGTTGGATTAATGTGGAGGATGTTCGTTTGCTTGTGATCTACTTGACCTATCAGTAGAATATCTGAGGAATTCTGAATCAACCAAAACACCTGAGCTCAGATGCCTGGGGTTCCACTGTCCAATATGGCACCTGTTATGATGGTGACTTTCTCTGCTGAGGTCTGGAAGAATTTGCACCAATGAATATGCCTCCTTATCATCCTTGGTGAGACACCACAGCATCCTAACAGCTACAAATAGTGCCCAATGTGGTAAGAAGAAAGTAAAGAAAGGCAAGACAACACACTAGATATTATAACATGGAGACAAGGAAGAACATGAAGAAACTCCAAAACTCGCAGAGTCCTTTTTTTTTTTTTTTTTTTTTTTTTTTCCTGCAAACCTGTCTACAAGCATTCCTGACAAGACATATCTGCTATGGTGATGAGAACTCCATACCACGAGGGAACCCTTCCTGCAGACAAGGTTACCAGTTATTTTTCCTACAAACCAGACTCTATCTTAAAACCTGGAAGTGTTTCCACAAGGTCAGTACATAGAAGCTGTCTTCCAGAACTGACTGAGGTTGTATCTTGTGGGAGCAGCCTAAATTGATGCTATAAAGATTACCCATGGTACTGATTTTAAGGTATGAAGGAGTCATGGAGAACAACTGAGGCTTGGCACTATGAGAAGCCAGGAGAGGCCATTGGGGAAGGCATAGCATTCAGGAGCAGTTGAATGCCCAGAATGAAGGGGTCAGGCAGAGAAGTTGAGGCTTGGCACCAGAAGAGAGCCCAAGAGAGGCTTTTGGTGAAAGTGCAGCCCACTTGCAGCAGAAGACTCTAGCATTCTGAAGATACCAGTACCATGGGATGACCACTAAGAACAGAAACAGCTGTAGAGTGGAGCCAGGTGGGGCCTGGAGGTCAAGCAACTGTGTGTGCTGCAGAGGGCGGAGCAAGAGAAGTGATTGAAGCTCTTTGGAGGAGCCCAGAAGACTATGAGTGAATTCCAGATAATCAGACAGTTATAACGTTTTTCTGCTGTCCAAAGACATTGTGAAATGCTTGATAGATGTTTAGTTGTATTAGATCCTGTCCTCAAGATTGTTCCTTGTAAATAGTTTTACTGGTATAGTGTTAAATTGTGTTATTATAAAGATAAAGCAATTTTGGGGGTCTTATACAGAAAGGGGGAAATGTGGAAGTTTATTTTTAGTTATGTATAAAATAACTGTTTTGTGCACTGATGGGGTAGGGGCTGCCTAGGTCTTGTCATTTTTTTTCTTGACTGCAGGTGTTGAATTTCTGTGGGGTATTCTTGGGTTCCTCATGATCTGTACATGTTATCAGTAGAATACCTGGGGAGTTATATATCAATAAAAAACACCTGAGCTCAAATGCTGGGGGTTCCACTGTCCTGTGTGGTGCTTGCTGTGATGATGGTTCCCTCTGCTGAGGTCTGACAGGGTTTGCACCTATGAAAGCACCTCCTTGTTATCCTTGGTGAGCCACCACAGCAGCATGCTGCAACAGCCATTCTGACAGGTGTAAGATGGACTCTCAGAGTAGTTTTAATTTGCATTTCCTGGATGGTTAAGAATATAGAACATTTCTTTAAGCGTTTCTCAACCATTTGAGATTCCTCTTTTGAGGAATTCTTTGTTTAGATCTGCATCCCATTTTTAAATTGGATTATTTGTTTGTTGATGTCTAGTTTACTGAGTTCTTTATATATATTGGATATTAGCCCTCTATCAGAGGTGGAGTTGGTGAATATCTTTTCCGATTCTGTAGACTGCCTTTTTGTCTTATTGATAGTGTCCTTTGCCTTACAGAAACTTTTCAAGTTCATGAAGTCCCATTTATTAATTATTGATCTTAATGCCTACCTGCTCTTCTGGCTGGCTGCCTTGTCTCATTCTGGTGTGGTAGATGTCTGGCCTAGTTGGTATCTGGGACTCAGATGGGCAACAGTAGAGAGGGTTGATACTGGTGGTAGGAAGATGGAGATGGGTTTGGTTTTGGGGGAATGTACTATTTAGTGTGAAGGGTGACAGAGCAGTTTTCCTACTTGTTCTTCTGCTAGCTGCCTTGTTGTGCACTAGTGTAGGAGATGTTTGCCCAAGTTCATATGTGGGACTCAGGTGGGAGGAGCCAGGAGGGGTGGGAGGGAGTGGAGGTGGGAAGATAGTGTTAGATTGGGGTTTAGGGGTATGGGGTGTTTTGGTGGGAAGATTGAACAAGCAGCTATCCTATCTATTCTTCTGGTGGCTAGCTAGTTGTGATCTGGTACAGGAGATGTCTGCCAGAGTTGGTGTGCTGAATTACAATTCTTTTTGTTTGTTTGTTTTGATTTTTTTTTCAAGTTGAGGTTTCTCTGTTGTAACTCCAGCCATCCTGAAACTCACTCTGTAGACCAGACTGATCCAAACTCACAGAGATTTGCCTGCTTCTGCCTCCTGAGTGCTGAGAATAAAGGCATATGCCACCACTACCAGGAGAATTACAATTCTTAGTTCTCACTACAGAAGTTATTTTGTTTCATTTTTCTTTTAATCCATGAAAGAAATAATTTCATAAAGAAATATATGTAATGTGTATATCCTATGTGACATGATCTGAGTTTATGCTTTGTCCTGATATATATTTATTTCTAATGAAAAATTTTGGCTTTAATTATAACTGACCAAGCTGAATTCAAAAATGTCTCTGAACAATTGAAAAAATGTTTTTTTTCTTCTTGAAAAAAGAAAAATAGTTTTTATAGACCTCATATTTCTGTGGTCTAGCCCAAGGATAGTTGATTTTTGAGACACCTCTGTTCCCTAATCTTCTTACCCCCTACCATATTGGAAGCTCCCAGTCAATGGTAAGTGAGCTTCTCTAAACCCACATCCTATCCAAGGTTAGTAGAGACCCTCAAAGAAGCATGTATAAATTCAGGGAGGGGCAAGAAGACAACCCAGATGCCCTCCTGGACCTCAGAGCCTTGCTGGACTCTGGTCTACTTGCCTAGTAGTTCTTAGTGCTCAGGATGGTGCAGTGAATACATATTGGAGAAAAATAAATTTTGAATGCCCCATTATGCCCATCATATGAGTCACATGACAGAGGAAGCAGTCTACACCAGTCCTAAAGAAGAAGAACACTGATACTGGCCCTTAGAAGACATGCTCAGAGTCCATCTGGTTAATAGTGGTCAAATTTTCCTCTGACTGGGGGGTGTCTAGGTGATTTGGCTGCCTTTCTAGTTTTCCCATGCCAAGTACACATATATAGCTATCAAGTGAGTAGACAACATGTCTTTGAGGTCTAAGAGCATGGATATAACCAAACAAAATCATGGTTGAGGGTATCTTCATTGTCAGTTCTCTGTGTGGGTCTGGCAGAAGCAGCATGCTGACAAGGTCCAGAGTACAGCAATCAAGTTATATGTCCTTCAGACCATTCTTTATTTTCTGTTTCTGGCTTTTCACCAGATTCAACTTTTCAATCAGTTCGTACTTGACCATATTTGATCACACCCCAGGGATGATGGAACTGTAGAGCTGGCTGATGAGTGAAGTTGCTGCTGTTCCATGTTGATAGGGCTGTGAGTTTACGTCTTCACCATGATACATAGCACCACATAGGTCAATGGCTGGGTAGAAGCTACAGTCCCTCAGCAGCAGGTCTGGGGACTATTACCATAATGTCACCAAATGTTTAGTATGTGGCTGATCTAGTTGGTTTGGGCCAGACTGAAGACATGGGCCAGTACAAACCTTTTAGCTTCAGGACCTCTCCCATGTGAAGAGCATCTTATCTTGGGAGATTCATGTTCCATGCAGAATCCTATTCTAGTGGATGTAGTAGAGGTTATTGGAACCTCTATCTGTACTACCCTCTTGACCTTAGACATATAAACTTAATGAGGATAAGTTAGATAGGGAAGCAATGGTTCAACAAATCTACATTAGCTTGGCTACATTCTAGTGTTTTAGAAGTTTCTGGATCTCTATTTCCCACAAGACAATATACTAAACACTTTCTGTGGTTCTCCACCAATACCTTCTTAAGATGTGCACTGCCCACTGAAGGTGCCTTGACCAACCTTGGCAAATTTCTCATATTTGGAGAGCTCATAACACAAGGATGTTACCACTGAGTTGTACTGCTTTGTCATGGGTGAGTCCGCCGTGCTACTGCTTCAGTTTCTATTCAAGTCAGACTACACTCTAGACTCCTGTAAAGCAAGAACACTTTTATTCTAATATTTTAGCATAAATTTTAAACACGAATTGACAATGAAAAAGAAATAATGAACTTTCCAAATCTCAAACACACACAATGGAAGAACTACATATGGATACTTATGAGTAAAACTTAATGGGGTACCATATAAATCTCTATTGAGAGAAGAATGACTGTAGGTTTTAAGGTACATTTTTCAAAGCCAGTGTCAGTCAAAGAAGCCCCAGGAGTTCTCTCACATACTACAAGTTATTGCCATAGATGAAACCTATTGCTGAATGCACTATAAACTTTGGTTACAAAACAAAAAAATCAAGCTAAAAAATGACCTAAAAATTCCTCCCTGCTAGATAGCTTTCATGGTTCTGCAAGATGTTATATCGGTTCCTTGGAAAGAAAAGTCATATTTTTTACCCATCTATAAATACTGCATGTTATAATACCAGCTTTCTGGGTAACATATGCCTACTGGTGCAACACTGACATGACAGTTATTGGGGTACCCAACTATTTTAGAATTGGATTTTTTGCCCACTTTACAGAGGGAATCTTTATTCATACTAGGTATTGTAAATGTTTAAAATCTATTGCTGGGAGGACACAAGTCTTGTGGAAAAACCTACTACTATTATTTTGCTAAATAAATATTCTTTCAAACTAATCTAAATATTTGTTTATAAGCATATGTTAGTGCTGCTCTCTGCCTTAGTCAGAGAAGTTTCTCTTTGCTGTGGATGATAGTTAAGACAGGGACTCCTACATAGTTGTAAGTGCTGAGAATAGTGACTATTGAGTTCTTAGCAAAAGAAAGAATCTATACTATCCAATTCAAGACTCAGTGAACATTACAGGGGGAGCAGAGAGAATACAAAAGCTAGAGAATGGGGAGTCATACAATGCTGTCTTCTAGACATGACATGGATATTGTATCCAGTAATTAACTCATAGCATGTGAAGTTACTATCAGAAGACCTGCACAAGAGTGGGACCATCAACATTCTGCAATGGATGGAAGATAATATGATCCCTGATCCCCAGGAGTTACAGGGTTATATGCGGAGGAATCATATTCCTCAATTTTGTAGCCATTTGTATGTGCCCATTGCTCAGGTAAATAATCTATAACCAATGCTTGTGTGGGAAAATCTAATTAAATGTCATGGGCCACAAAAAGGCATGAAAGTGGGAGGGTAGGTTGCTAAGAAGGAGACAGGTAGAGTGGGAAAGGCTGAGGGAAGATAATGGAATATGCCAAACTGCATGTATGCATCTATGTATACATCTGAAATTGTGAAAAAAAAGTTTAAAAAGATAAAAAAGGAGCCATCATCTTCAAGGGAGATGTCAAAAGCTTGACAAAATGACAAAGATTGTTTTTTTGGTTATGTTATCTGTAACTATCCTTTAAGTGATCCATGCCTTCATGGTCAGCTCACTAGACAGATTTCTAATATACGCTTTCCTGAGAAGAGTGGCAAACAAGGATGCTATGAATCACACGCTTCTTCTCCTCTTCTTTAACAAAAAACCTTATCTCTGGCTGTGCAGTGTGCTTCTGTGAGATGGCTTTGGACACTTGATGGAGATAGGAAAAAGAAAATGCCTTCCCACTCGAATCTTTCACTAAGGCAAATCTGAGTAGATAACTGCAGTTCGTTCAAATACGGGCAGCCTTTCTGATAGGTCTTGGTGGAAACAAATGTGGCCCATCTGTACAGTACAGAATATACAGTACAGAAAGGCAAAAGGCAAACTATGGATATTACTTAAAAGTATTAAAATCAGTATATCAATATGCTTACTTTCTTATTGAAAATGCTCAGGGAATGAGACAGGGCATGACCGAAGAAGGAGGTGTATGAGGGGCTAACCATAATTGTTTAAAATGGGTTCATCCAAAATTTAAAAATCGAAATAAAGTGTATGTAATGGAATTGATTGCAAACCCTTTAAAGTTACAATTTCTATATTATTATAAAAGACTTCTGTGATATACTAAAGACTTCTGTGATATACTAAAGTCTATAAATTCTAGTTTTTATAACCTGAAGCATTACCACTCGACCAGGTTCAAAAGTAAATGAACAAAACTTTTATAGAAGCAAAGTATCTAATGAAATATTTAAACTTTGCTGTCTGGAACAGCAGAGAACTCTGGAAAACCCTTCATGGGTTGATCAGGATTTTCTTAAATGCAAATGGATTCAACCCACATAACATGAACTCCATCATTTTTACATACTTTAGATAGAAAAGTAAAAGTATTCTAAATTTAGTGTTATGAATGCAAAATTAAAATTAACTAAATCCAACTCAAGATTGAAAATTTTAATATATGTGTTCATATCTTAATACATTTTGGACAATGGAAATAAATATATTCATTTTTATTGCAAGATGTAATGTGTATTAACATAAGACAGTTTTAATACATTAGTACATTTATAATGTACATATCATTGTATACATTACTATTAATATTTTTCTTCATTTTGTAAAATTTCATATATGCATACAATGAAATGTGATCATATCTTCCAATTTTTCCCTCATAATTCTCCCAACACATCTCAATCTAAGTTTCATGTCTTTTTAATTTTGATATCACACTAATCTAGTTAGTGCTGCTCATATGTGCATGGGTGTGGAGCCATCCACTGGAACATGAGAAACTTACCAGCAGACTGCCTACTCCATCTGACTTGATCTTGTATATGTCTTGTGAATATAAGTAAAGCTTGATAGCTATGATAGGTCCAGAAACCAGCATTTCATAGAATTCTTTCCATCCCTTTGCTCTTACATTCTTGCCTCTTCACAGATATCCCCGAACCCCTGGTGGCATGTATGTCAGGGATAAATATCGGTTCTCTATTTATGGCTGATAATGGAGTCTCTTACTCTCAGCACTCTGAACAGTTATGTATTCTCTGTTGACTTCAGGTCACTGTAAAAAGAAGCTTTCTTTACCAAGGTTAAGAATTGCCTAAGTCTATGTATATATGCATAAATATTTAGACAGCTCATGACAACATGACCATGTAACAAGGTAACCACACTAGACTCTACATTAGGGCCTATGACTTTCCCAGCCACAGCCTTTCAGCTGGGGTTATAATGTCAGGCCTGCAGTGGGAAAGACTTAAAACCTGCCTGATCATAAAGTGATTATAATGTGCTTAGGTATTCCTGGCCATGCCACTACTGCATTAGCAAGCATATCTTCCTGGCGAGTCAGTATTGCAGCATGTATCATCTAGCACTGGGTAAAATTATTGATATCTTTCCTCCTCTGCTAAGAAATATTTAATCTTTTAATCTAGTAACATGGCTGCTCTGGGAAGGATCACATCCAAGGCCTGTGTGATCCAGCTGGAATACAGCACATGCCTTTAAGTACCCCAATTCAGAAGGTGGTGATGGTACATGCCTTTAATTCTAGCACTTGGGAGGCAGAAGTGGAGCTCAGAGGGAGAAGTAGAGAGGAGAGGCAGAATACAGAGTTCAGAGAAGGAAGCAAGACAGAAGCGAGGTTTAGGTCGGGGCTAGCATCTTGAAGATTAGATTGTACAGAGGCTAAAGCCTTCCAGGTCTGCACTTAAGATTAGATTGTACTGAAACTGAAACCCTCTAGGATCGGAGATTGAATTAGCAAAGAATAAAGTGTCCTCTGCCATGAACCCATGAGAATAATAATAAATTGACACTCACATCTATGATTACATTCAAATGTAGCTATAGATGTAGTCATTGATTTAATTAATTATTCTCATGGGTTCATCACAGAGGACACTTTATTCTTTGTGAATTCAATGTAGATATAGATTCAAGGAAAAAGGAAGTTTATTCTTTGGCTAATTCAATTCCTGCTCCTAGAGAATTTCAGTCTTTGTACAATCTAATCTGATAACCTAGACCTTGAATGCTTCAGTCTCTGAGACTTATTGCTGACTGAGCTCATTCTGACTAGCTGCCTTCTGAACTCTGAACTGTAAACCGTAAACTGTCTGCTTCTGACTCTCTGCTTTCTCTCTTAGCTTATTCTGGACTGGCTCTGCTCTTCTTGTCTTCTCCTTCTGAACTGAACTGTAAGCTGACAGCACTCAAACTACCTGACTGAACTAACTCTCCGGTTCTCTCTGAGCTCTGCCTCTTGACTGCTTTCCATCTGCTTTCACCTTACTTCTGTCTTTCTTCCTTCTCTGAAGAACTCTGAAGTGTGAACTCTGCCTCTACTCTCTGATTTTCTCTCTGAGCTCGGCCTCTGCCTCCCAAGTGCTGGGATTAAAGGTGTGCACCACCACTGCCTTCTGAATTGGGATACTTAAAGGGTGTGCTGCATTCCAACTGAATCACACAGGCCTAGAATGTGATCCTTTCTCAGAACATCCATGTCGCTGGGTTAAAAGATTAAATATTCCTTTGCACTCCTCTAGCAGCCTGCACATCACCTTCTGTTACTATAAAACCTGGCAGTAGGAAGGCATTTTTTAAGGTAGCTTGACAGATTTCTCTGTGTTCTGCAGCCATACTGTGATATGTCTTTAGCAATAGAGACCTACCATGTGGTTATTTTGGACTACTAACAACAGCATTAGCTTGCATTGTTTTGGAAATCTCTCAGTTTTCCCTGGCCAACAACCCCTAGGGAAGTATCCCTTGCCTTGCACTGCATCATCATTTAATAACCCATGTCTCTGGAAGCAACAGTGTCCACTAAAGCAGGGTGATTCTGTTTGAATTATTTTTTGGCAGTGTTTCAAAATTTATATTTTGAAATTAGCTCACTTGCATCACCACATTCATTGCTGCTCTATTTACAGTAGCTAGGGAATGGAATCAACCTGGAAGTTGTACAGCAGATGGACTCGTGAGAACACAGGTAGTATATATTAAGAATGGAATATTACTTAGATCTGAAAAATGAAGGCATGAAAGTTTCGGGTAAATGGATAGAACTAGGAAAAAATTACACTGGGAGTAATATAAGTCCGTCCCAGGAAGACAAACACCAAATGGTTCCTCTCACATTTGAATCCTGGCTTTATTTGCTTTACTTTGTGTCTTTTGACTTGGATCACAAACGGGAGCCAGGAAACTAGAAAGGGACATGTTGGGGGGAAGACAAGATAGATAGAGATAGAGATAGAGAGATAGAGAGAGAGAGAGAGAGAGAGAGAGAGAGAGAGAGAGAGAGAGAGAGAGAGAGGAGATAGTAGTTTATATGTAGAGAGAAATTAGTGTGGGGGAATAGTGGGAGAGAAAAGGTTTGTAAGGGGAGAGATGATGGGGAAGGCTAACCCACAGTCATATGGAAGCCCACTGTCTCCAACACAACTTAACAAAAGTTGAGGGATAGTATAACACATGAAACATGAATGAAAAGGGAGGGATGCTAAGAGTTAGAGGATTAGGACAGGATGGTGTGGGGAGATGGAGAAGAGGAGATAGGTGGATTAACCAAACTAAAAACCTATGAAAAATCCTTCGAAAAACATACTTGTTTATATGAATTACTTTAAAAATAATGTATTTCAGAGCATGTACGCTATCAGTACACACAGCCTTATTTATAGGCGTCCAAGTAATTTTACTATTTTTCTATTGATGGTAGGTCATTTACTATTAGTTTTGAAAATAACACATTATAACTAGTTTTAGTGCATTTTTGCACTCATAGGTGAAACAATGTTTATAGATGACTTTTTGGAAGAGAATTTTGGGATTGAAGCATATAGACATTCTAGAATTTGATAGATGCTATCAAAAGTCCAAGTCTTCTAAAAATATGATGAAATAGCCTTTGAGTTTAATAGACAGAAATTGACAGAAATTTGGGTTCAATGGATGGAAATACAGAGAAACCTATATTAAAACTGTACACTGCTAGAATTCATAGATTCTTAGTGTAAAGTTAAGTGTGTACTCAGCTATAAAAATATTACACATAACAGAGATCTCCCATCATGAATGTTAATAGGGTCAGCCCACTGTACATTTGAGGTCATATTTAAGAAATTTAAGAAATCCATACTTAAGGTTTAAATGTCTTTTGTAGAACCAAGGGTGGTGGTTTTAACATAACTCTATTCTTAAAGATAGCCAGTTTAATCCACACTTGGGTTAGTTCATCTTACTTGTGTTTAAAATCCTACTTGAGATATTCTTTGTTTATTATAATAAAGTCTGATTAGAATCATTTTATGAAAAATCAAATAATAAAACAATTTCTCCTCCCCTAATATCCATTGGAACATTAAAATGAATTTGAAAGAAAAAAATAAAATGTAAAACAAAATTGGTACTGGGCTGAGAAATTCCCCTGTGTAGCAATTTTTGCTCTTGAGCTACACATATTTGCTAACGGGGATCTGGGCATTTGATCACACACGTCATTTTGATTTCTGTTGAGGGTAATGGTTAGTGCAGTTACAGTCCACCAATAACAGTAGGAAACCCAGTCTCCTGTTGGCTGTGCTTCACAAAACTTTGAAGTAAGTGGGAGCTCATGATTATAGCATAAACTTCCTAGGGGACACCATGGAGATATCATTGAAAACCACCATCTGGATTCTTTAAATGCTATGCTGAAGCATGCCTAATGATGGTAGCTCTGGTAATACACCCCATACTGTCTGGCAGCAGCACAGTAATTGTTTTTAATACATGGTATGTAGGTCACACAGCTTTATTCAACCGAACTGTAAAGGTTTGCATTTTCTCACTTTATTAAAAAACATTGAAGTTGCTTGCATTTTGTTGGAATTGTGACCCTGAAAATACACATGGCCAAATAGTTAAACTAAAAAGCATGCTTGTTTTATACATTAATACACTCTCTGCTATAAAGAACCAGCCCTTATAAAGTTTTAAGTGAACTGTGAAAGGTTTATGCCATTATTATCCAAATGTAGTTTAGCCCAAGGTTAACCAAAGTAATGTGAGAATGGGCGCCAATGAGCCCTGATGGGAAGCAATAAGGCTTTGTCTGAGCAGGCTGGTCCCTTGCCTGCCCCTGTTTGACAGTGTGAATGCACTCAGCTCAGATGCGTGGTTCAGATACAAACTTCCAAGGTCTTTGATATAGAAGTTGAAAGCATTCTGGAGTTGTTTAGGCTTCACATGCTTCTTAGCTACTTGACTTACTCCATAATATTTAATAGGCTAAGTTCTCACCTTGTCCTTTCAGCCTAAAAACTTAATCGAACTATAAAGTTGGAATTCAGTTTGAGTGATAGTCCCAGATGAGCTTTTTAAGGCAGCCAAGCAAGAGAGAAATTTGTTTCACTGTGTGCACAGACATCCATGTTTAATTTTAATTTTCTTTGAAGGTAGCTCTTTAGGGATGGGATGGAAGTGATGGCGTGAATGAAGTGTTGGACAAAAGGCAATGACACTTTTTATCTCTCTGAGCACAGATGTGCTGTAGGGGTGATATGGAAACCATGTAACTGTCATGAGAAATCAGGCCAGGCTACCTCCCAGGATTATCTACCCCTCTTTCCAAAGATGTCCTCCATCCAAAAACATCTGCTATGGAAGGATCTTCATCCAATTTCACCTACATCCTTTTATGCTGTCGTGGGAAAGAGAAGAGAAATAGTTAAGATTGCCTGGTCCATATGTTTTGTTGACACTTACCATTTGTGTAGCAGGGTATGTACTGGTATCTCATTGACTATCTCATTGAATCCTTATGGCTATCTTAGAAGATCATCCATGTTTGAAAGTTGAGAACAGTGGGATTTAACCAGTGTGTTCAGAGCTCATGCCCGCAGGTGGCAGATGCTAAAAGCTAACTCTGTCTAGCAGCAAAGATTGTGTTTTGCTCTACCCAGCACTCTTGCTGCTCACCATCTGCCTTGTGTCATGGAAGACTGAGTGATGAGAAAGAAATAGGCAAGTGTTGTTTCCATTAATGATAACCTTCTAAATATACATATATAAATGTACAATATAAAATTTACATAATATACTAATAAAGTAATTCTCTCCTCTGTATTAAAAATTCTCATGTATAAATTGCAACTTATCCATAACTACTGGATAAAAGTAGAATTGATACCGCTTAATAAATGCAAGTCCTATCATGATTCTTTTGAACAGCAATAAAAATTATGTTGTATAACCACCCCAGTGCTTAATTTTGGATTTCTTTCCTATTATATAATGTTTATAATTTGAATGAAATGGTAAAATTCATTTCACGTGAATAATATTTAATATTCAATGAGTAATGATGAATGCATATTCTTTCATATATGTATGAGAATTTTGTCTGCATGATATATGTTCACCATATGCATAACTGCTGACCACAGGCTTCAAATGGGTGTATCAAATCACCTGACACATGTTGGTGAGCTGCCATGTATGTGAAATTGAACTCAGTCATCTAGAAGAGTAGTACATGTTCCACCACTAGACCATCTCTACAACTTTGGATACACATGGTTTTTAACTATTCTCTGATAGAGATAGGAAGTTCCATGAAAAAGGGTACTATGTCATGTGTCACAGGCATGGACATGGATGGGAAATGTCATAACACAAACAGCATGTCCTCTCATTCTACCAACAAGCTTACTAGATCCGCAAAGCCTATTTTCAATGTTGTTTAGGAGAGAAAATATTACACACACACACACACACACACACACACACACACACACACACACACCACATCCATGATGAAAAGAAACTACACACACACACACACACACACACACACACACATACCACATCCATGATGAAAAGAAACCAGTTTCCAAGCCATTAGAATGCAAGGAATATTTTCTCATGAAGTAGTACTGAAGAATGGCCTACATGGAAGACTTACTGCTAATAACTTATGTAAAAGATTATAAGATTCAGAAGGTTTTCAGTGGCTCTCAAAATTCCCTAATTGTTGAATACAACTAAATGAATTTACCTGAGCCAAGGTCAAAAAGCCAGGCTAAGTGGATAATAGGTGAAGATTTCTAAGATACAATGGTATAAATGTGCATTTAGAAATAAAGATTGAATTAGCCATCTCATAAAAGTGAGATTTTGACATAGGCAAGATCCCATTCACCATCTTCCTTGGTATGTTCAGAGATTTGTCTGGATTCTCAATTGATCTGTAGCACAGCTTCCTATCGCTTGAATTTATTAGAACTCAATCCTAGCAGGCTGTGTTGATACCTGGCAGATTTCAAAGTCTCCCCTGAGCCCAGTGAATCAGGTTCCATCTGCTTTATGTAGTGTGTGATGACTTTATACTAACATAAATGTGTGTTAGGCTTGCTTAAAAGTAAGAATGACTACTTATAAATTGCTGCTACATAGAATACATATCCCCAAAGTTATCAATATCCCACTCAATATTAAAGCTGACTGGGAAACAGGCTGTCTGAATTTGTGGTTGCTAAAATGACCTGTGCAGATAGCTGCAAGAATTGCATGAACTATGGGAATTCAGATATTCATAGGTGTATATGCCTCTGAAATTTACCTGCAACATTAAATTAATACTTTCCTTGTTATTGAGAAAAAAATGCCTGATAAAAGCAACTTAAGAAAGTAAGGGATTATTTTGTTTCCTGTGTTGAGAGAATACTGTCTATCATGAAGAGTAAGCCAGGGTGATGGGAGTGTGAGATAGCTGGTCAAATTGCATCCAGTCAATGAGCAGAAAGATATGAATGGTGGTACACAGGTGAGTTTATTCCTTTTGCCTGGACTCCAGTTCATTGGGTGATACAACTCATATTTAGAGTGGTCTTTCTGCTTCAGTATACCTTTCCGGAAACAGTCTCACAGAACAATCAGAAGAGTGTCTCTTAGGTGATTCTAAAGCTAGTCAAATTAACAATGGCAATTAATTGTCATGAGTACACCCTATTGAATCTAATTCCTATTCACTCTTGTGTCTCTAGGATCTCTGCCCTGGTCATAGGTTTTTCTTAAACTTTTCTCTCCTTCTCCTTCATCCTATAAACTTAACTACACAGTGTGTTTTATTTATTTATTTATTTGTTTGTTTGTTTGTTTGTTTGTTTATTTATTTATTTATTTATTTATTTATTTATTTATTTATTTAAACACAGTTTCTCTGTTGTCAATCTGGCTGTCCTGGAACTCACACTGTAGATCAGGCTGGCTTGGAACTCACAGAAATCCACCTGCCTCTGCCTCCTGAGTGTGGGATTAAAGGCATGCACCACTACCATTCAGCCAACAGTATTTTTATTCTGTCTTTAGAGTCCTGTTGCCTTCTCAGTCAGTTGATTTGGCTGTGTCTGAGATCCAGATTAAAAGACCACTAAGAAATAAAGCTAAGAAGACTTCACTATGAGCAGTTCTTTAACAAGGAGTATAGTCCTGTGGGTGAAATCCCCTCGTCAAGTACCAGCTGCAGGTACCCTGCCTGGAGTCTGCAATCACCCATGGGGCCGGCTTCAGGCCAAGAGACCTGTGTGACAGGGACACACATGGCATGGCAGGCCTGGACCGTGGGTCTACTGCATCCTGCTGTGTCCTTGGCCGGCCTCCAGTGAGTCAATGAGTGGACAGACACTCAGGGCACACTTCAGGGGGCATCTCTACTTTAATTTGGGGCATAGGATACATATAAAGGGCCACAAGCAGGGGAGGAGCTGGTTACCCTGAGAATGCCTATTGGCTAGGACATCCTGTGTTGGGGAGTAGCCTTGCCTGTGTGTAGAGTTTGAGTCTGTGTCTTCCAGCCCACACGGCAGAAAAGCATGTTATCTTAATGAAGGTTCATATCTATTTAGCTGGATTTTGGCCAGGGCTAAAAGGTGAGGAGCACCCGAATTTCTTCCCATTCTCACCCTCTAGGGATGATACGAGTTCAAGGGGAGATTCAAATCACAATTAGCCCTTGGATCATCCCCAACAAGGGAGGTATGTATCAAAGATATTAATCAAAATATTAATTCAGTGGCCTTGTGGGAACAAAACTACAAAAAATGCTTTATATAAGTTTAGAAAGAGATTAGTAAAATGTTCTGGGGTTGGAACACTTTTGTCATTTTACTTATGGCCTTTTCATACACACAGGTCATTAAATTTGTTGATATTTACTGCCTCCCTTACTACGCTCTCCCAGGTCATGATTTCCCCTTACTGCTTACATGTCATATGTATTCCACTGCCACCACCCCCTCTTTTTCTTTTGGTTTTTCAAGACAGGGTTTCTCTGTTGTAACTCTGGCTGTCCTGGAACTCACTCTGTAGAACAGGCTCAAACTCACAGAAATCTGCCTGCTTCTACCTCCTCAGTGCTGGGATTAAAGGTTTGAGCCACCACCTGACATGTTTTCCCTTTTAAAGTACATTAGTATTGATGTCAATTACCTTGCCACTTATGGGATGTTATCACGTATCTGTTTATGTTGTGGTTAACATATAACTTCATATCTTGAATCAACATATTGTCAAAAATGTTTGCAAAAGTTAGATCATGTGATGAACAGGAGTGTTTATTCATTTAGATAAGGGAAAGGAACTCTTAGAGTTAGAATATCAATATTTAATGCTTGTCTAGGAAATCAAATTAAAACATTTCTCTTGCTGTTTACAAAAACAAATGGCCAATCCCTCAACTATGTGAAACATAGTTCTGAAAATGAACATTTTTGTATTCTTCCATCGATGATTTCATTTCATATTTGTTTACTGTAAAATACTGTATATTATAACATTTTATGACTATTTCTTCTAAAAGTAATTTGGAAACTAGTTATTAAAAGTACTAAGGTATATGATTTACCAGAAGGATTCCATGTTTATAATGCTGGTAAACTACGGAAGGCAGGATCATGAATAATACTACAACTGTTAAGTAAATCTCCAGTTCTGTCACTGTTTCCTTTGAATTTGACATTTTTGTATTTTATTTATTTTTAAATTCTAAATAGATTTTAAACTAACATATAAAAGCATAAATGTTATAAGTATTTATGAGGTAATACTAAACTTTAATCCATGTATTATATTACATAATATTTAAATCACATTAAATATATCTGACATTTGTCACTTCCTTATTTTTGAACTATATGGCACACTGCCATTATCTATATTTGACTTTTATCCAACTTCTTTTAAGTTTTAATGTGGAGATGCCTAGAAGTTTTAATTTGTTTTTAAATTTTGAATATACCTGACTTTCTCAATAGTTATAATTTTGAGATTATTACATTTCTCTTTTACGTTTTAGCTTTTCTGCATGCAAATGCAGACAATCTGTGCTCATTAGGTACATTTTTCTCCTTTTATATACGTCTGCTTTTCTGGAAAGCAAATTCTCTCTTGCTATGTTCCCCTAGAGCTACATACTGATTTTCACTGACAACACTGCTTTCAGAGATGACTTGATTGCTGCAGCTGTGTTATTTTGGATGTTTGTAGGCATGAAACTCTCCTGTCTATTAAAATATAGTCTTAACTGCTGGCTTCATTGTGGTATTAAATAGGGTCAGAGTTGAGAAGATACGGTAGAAGACAAATGTTTAAACATGATCTTCATTTAAATGTACAATCTTCAATGTCTTCCACTCATTGCTTTCATTCTGCATTAGACATTTTTAATGACTTAAATTTGAGGATTGACTATATTAAAGTTTTAATGGTTTAAGCTTTATCTTTTCTCATGTTGTTTTCTGTATATTCTTTATACTTTTGAATGTATTTGCCCTTTATCATTTTTACTTTGCATGAGCTATTTCTGGAATATAATATTGTAGATTTTATTGATCACATTTATTAAGAGTTTTCTTTGCCTTTAGTTACACATGAACTTCAGACATCATAGATATATTGTGTTTTTATATTTATCTACTAAGTGATTCAATTAAATGTAATTAGATAACCAAAACAAAAGGTTATTATCACATTTTCTGTAAATATCCTGCCCTTTTCCAGTGTTGCTAAGACCCATCATCCCATTTGCATCAGATTATTCTTTATTTTCTCTTAATTCCTCTTTTTATTTGTTTTGTTTAGCTTTATAATTATTTATTCTTGCAGTTTATGCTGATTTTAATCTTTCTTTTACATTGGTCTACTATCTGTAAAAATGTACCATTTTGTGAAAAATTTTTGACAACTATTTTGCATGTAGACTTTTAAAAATCTATACATACTATTATTCTTCTGTCATGCTGAGCATTTTAGAAATACGAAGCTAAATACATTTGGCTTTTTTTTTTCTAAAAAAAAATCACTTCAGGGCATTTATTGTTTGGATCTTAGATACTGCCAAGGCATTGGGCTCTTTTCTTCTCTCTGTAACTGTTATGTTTATCTCAGACATTTTTTTTCTTTTTAAGGGCTGTTATTTTATTCCTCTCTACGTACTCTTAAAGAAACCTCTGCAATTATTTCATCCTCTTTTTCCCTAAAGCAAAACAGATTTAAAACCACACAAAGGGTAATATATATATCAGAATTATTTCAGTTAATTTTCCTCTTGCAAAGGATTTTCTTTAGAGACATTTGTTAGCTCTATCTAAGTACTTGGTCTTTATTATTATTATTATTATTTTCTTTGTTTTGTCTTGCAGTATTGTAACATTTATTCTACTTGTTTTTTATGATCAAGCTCTTAATGTCTGTGTCACACTCTCTATGGGGTGTGTGTGTGTGCGTGTGTGTGTTGTGTGTGTGTTGTGTTTTGTATACTCACATTTGTCTAGGAGACAAGATGAGGTTTTAAGGTGTCCTGATCTATCACTCTTTACATTATTCTCTTGAGAGTGCTGGTCACTGAGCCTGGAGTTTGGTTGGTAGCTAACAAACGCCAAGTAATTCTCCTGCTCCTGCCCCTGCCACAGTGCTGGGCTTACAAGCACATGCTAACATGTGGAATTTTTATCTAGGTGCTAGGATCTGAACTCAGGTCCTCATTCTTGAAAAGGGAGTACTCATAACCACTCAGCTGTTTCTCAAGTATTTTTAATAATGCTCTTAAGGTAATTTTCTTTCCTACCCCTCTGCTATCTTCTCTCCTTTAGAATGCACCTAACTAAGGCCTATGCCAGCTCAGAAACAGCCCTGAGGAGATGAAAGTCATGGTTAGCTATTTTTATGGAGGAAAATATACAACCTCTTGTATGGAGTTTCTTGGATATCCATGCTTTTGATCATAGAGGATCTCATTCCATGGTTATTTCAGGATCCGTAGCGATGATGCCTCAGTTCCTCCTGCACACCAAATTTCATGTATTGATCTTTCACAAGTATTAATTGTTTCATTAATTAAAAACTGTTCTTACCATGTCATTATTGTGGGTAACCAAGGACCATGCAATTTCCTTTATTTATTGTTTTGGAGAATTCAGAGTGACCAAGACATGGTAGGACACCACACATTTTGCAGCATATAAAGAAATCAAGCTCACACAAACTAGAAGCTTTCTCCCTGCTTGATGGTGCCAGAAATTGCTATGAAAGTTGTGGGAGGGAGGCAAAATGTATCAATGGTCTTTGCAGCGCCATACCACATGCATACTATGACTGGCCTAATAGGTAGGATGTGTCTACAGGCCTAATAGTGGCAAGACTATTTTGGGGTAACTGCCTGGGAGACCTTAGTCCCTAGGATAGACCCTGCTATTGTTACCTTGCTAAATATCCATGCTTTTACATTGCTTTCTTAATGTTTATGCTTATACCCTTGGATAAGCATTCCAAGTCCAAGGACTTGAACTGCTTTCCACTTTGGTCAGAGAATCTTACCAGAGAGGATAGTTGTTTATAGAGGGACTCATAACTACTCAAAAAGCAGAGAATAAGTGACTTTAGAGTTCAGCCACAGATGGAATATCTGTGTCAACTCCATTACTACTACAGAACAGGGAACAACTCAGAACAGGAAATGAAATGTACATAAGAGAACGAGAACAGAAAGAGCACTATGAAATACTGTCTTCTATTCAAGACATGGCTGTCACACTCATGAACTTACAGAAGCTGTAATTATCTGTACATTATTTATACAAGATCAAGTCAGCCAAAATTCAGGCATTGATAGGGAAGGTGTTCTACAGGACCTCCTTTTGCTTAAGAGCTATTGAAATGAACAGTCACTGGTAGATGGAGAATCACTGCTATGGTAATGACCTTGGTACTTTCGTGAAGAACCTTATTAACCCAATTAACAATTTTTTTTATTTTTCATTCTCTGAGAATCTCATAGTGTACACATTGTAGTTTGATAATCTAATCACCTCTTATGGTTCCTACCTTTCAATGCTACTGAATTATGGATGATGTTTCAAACATGAATTTTAGGAAACACACACATAACAATGTGTTAATGTATTTCTTTTCTTTGGGACATTTCTTAATTCATGGTGGGGGAACTAAGTGTATTTCAAGTACGTTTCCACAATAATACTTATATTCTTGATAGTTTCTAAACAGTAACCAATAGCTTGAACTTGGTTAAACTGAGCATTGGTAGTATGTCTTTATGTTGCCAACTGTTTATTTATTAATCCAATATTTATTTGCTATCTGTTCTGAAAGTGAGTCATTGGATTTATATGTTTATATGTTTATATGTTATATGTTTATATCTACTTTTATGGTTTCCTAAGAGAACCTTCGAGATCTTTGCCTGAATCTGCATCTTTATGCTTTTACATTTTTCATCATTCTGCTTTCCTATTGCCTTGCCATATCCTGTAGAATACATTTATACTTCATGTAATTTATAAGATTATTTACATGTCTATTCTTCTTAGTGATTTACTACATTACACATCTGCTAAAAATTTTAATTTTTCTCTTGGGTCATGTTATTGAATTTTTGTTTTCAACATGTTCTTTTTGTTCCTGATACAGAAAATCCTTTGTAATACTTCTATCTGTGATGGAATTCTGAAATTGCATTTTTTGTTAATTAGCTTCAGAACTTAGAATTTCTTTTTCTTTCCTCTCCTATTTTTTCTAGTGTTTCTTATATGGCTCAGTAGTTTCCAAGAGACTGCTTGACTCAACCCCATTAGCTCTTTTATATTTGGGTCTCAGCAACCATAGACTTTCAGCTTTACGCGGGACAAAATAAGGTATAGTAAACTGCCTACAAACCTTAGAAGATAGATTGACATGGATTCTCTTTCTGTACTGAGTACTATCTAGCTTGGTGCTATTCAAAATGGGTTTTGCAGCAATTATGTGTACAACACAATGTTTGCTATAGGTCCAGAAAGCAGTAAGTACACTAACTTAAAGGAATTGACACCAATATCAAAATATCTTTTATATTGCATTAAGAATTTAAACTAGCATTAATTCTTGTGTTTTTTCCTACACATTTAGTCTGTAACAAATTGGAAATTATTTAGAAAAAAATAGAATGAATTGACCTTTCATGTAAGATATTCTTAGACGTGACCAATAACAGAATACTCAGCAGGTGGGTTTTTAAATTGTTTATTACAGTTGTTTATTCTTTGTTCAGTGATGGGACACATGCATTTGGAGGTCATTGGATAACTGGCAGGACATTGTTTTCTCCTTCTACCATATGTGTGGTAAGGATGGAATGCACACATTCCATCAGTCAGTCTCGGTGGCCAATTTGTTTGCCTGTTGAACAGTTACTTTTTAACTTGTGATGTTAGAACTCTGTATTACTGTACTCAAATCTTAAATCTTTGTGGTAATTTTAGGTGGCTGAAGAAAGAGGCAGGTTGACAGAAACAAGAGGTCAGAAGAATGATTGGGGACCCCGTTTGCTCAATAGTTGAATTACATGAATTTGAGAAATAGCTGCACCTCAGATCCTCCCTCAGAGATCTATTATTCAAGGATGGGGTTAGTATTTTTTTTTCCTTTTAACAAATGGTGTGGGATATGTTTGGCCAGCATCTTTAAGACCTGGCTAAAATAGGTGCTTTCAAAGTTATCCCACTGATGATGAACTACCATCCTACTTTTGCTGAGAAATTTGGTAAATTCCCTGTTGTTATTTGTGTTTTCTTGGTATTTTCATGATGTGGTTGGATTAACAAATACTTTGCAAGGACAATGGGCTATTAAATTGTTAATCCAGTGCATTCGTTTCAAAGTAAAGATACTGCTGTATATTTCCTTTCCTTAGGAAAAATAGTACAGCTTGTGTACTTTATTTATGAGTGCTTTTGAGAGATATATTGAAGTTTCAGAGAGGAGCATCTTTTTTGCCAGAGAGATTTCTGGTGTGGAGACAGCTCTGTGAAGAGGAACTAATGATATATTGATTAATGTGAGTTGAGCTTGGGGATATTGTTATTATTCTTCTCTCGTTTACCATCTAATTCTGACACTTTGGGTCCTCTAGTATTGAATTTCTGCTTTGGAACAAAATTTTACCCTATAATAGTCATCTTGGTTATATTTATCTGATATAGATAAGCTGCAGCCCCTGTTGGATCATGATCTTTGTCATCCAGAGCAATCCCCAGAATGAGCCAGCTCTGGCGATAGATAACTTCAACTCTTATGATGTAGCTTGAGAAGTACTCAACTGCTTTTTTACAAAAATGTAAGCCTTTTCTGGGTGTAAATAAAGTTTCCCTGAAGGTATACCAAGAGTCATGAAAGTATGTCCAGTCAGAGCTCTAGTACCAGTTGGGAATTGTGACAGTGGTGACAGGACGGAATCTGAAAACGCTCAGCCTGTGGAAATTGATCGCTGGTATACGCTTGCATTTTTCAGGGGAATGAGATCTTACCTTTACAATCACTTAAACTGTCTTTCAGAACACCTGTCTTTTCTTGCTCCAAATACCAGATACAAATAAAAACTAACATTATAAAGGTAGTAATTTGTCAGCCTATTTTAAAAAATGGACGTCTTGGTTTTTGAGCATTTTCCCCAGTATTTTAGATATCACAAATATTTCCCCCTATATTTAAACAGCTGTCTCCAGTTGTATCTAAAGCTGTTTTTTTTTTTTTAATCTGTTGCTAGCTGTTCCAACATCAATCCCTATTGAACTTGTGGATGGTGACACAAACTTTCAATTTTTGTAGATAAAGCAATAGAAAAATGACAGAAGAGAGAAAGTTGTGACTGAATGACAAGTGAATTCCTTATATGTTGAAAACTTTCAGTAGCTGATTGGGGGGGTGTAGAATATTAATTAAAAACAAATGAAGGAATTGTGAAGTAAAAATTGCCTGAAATGCCTTAATCCTCCTATGGACATTATTCATCTATTTTTGTGAATATTCTTTATTTTTCTGTGTATATTCTTAAAAGTCAATTTGAAAGCAAACAGAAAAACATAAAATCTTATTTGAGTAATATTAGTAGATGTTGATTTCAGTTTGGTAAGACACTTTTACTTAATTCATGTGAGGTTTTTTTGTTTGTTTGTTTGTTTGTTTTCTTGAGACAGTGTTTCTCTGTTAACTCTGGATGTCCTGGAACTCGCTCTATAGACCAGGCTGGCCCCAAACTCGTGGTTGCCTTTTACAACTCTATCTTTAACACAAAACTTACCTTCAAGATAAGCAAAATTATAGTAAAGCAAACTGATCTGAGGGTGTTTGTCATCTAATTATATGCTCAAAGCAGTTTTATTTCAGCTAAAATCGGCTCCTGATGCTAAACTAGATGGGTTGTCTGCAAAGCACTTGGGCAGACTCATACCATGAACAAACAACCCTGAGCCCCGGGTGACCTGAAACGAGAGTAAGGAAAGCTTCAGTCAACCCAAAAGCATCGCTCATACTTCAATTGTAAAAGGCATACTTGATGCAAGTAAGCAAGACAACTTTATTGGTATTAAACTTTTTTGTGTGTTTTGTGCCTTGACATTGTGAAAATAAGCTGCAGTGTATGTCAACTGTCAGCCTAAACTCATTAAGAGCAACTGGGTTACATACATACCTGGCTACTTATATACCCCACAGAGTGCTTAATTCATGTATTACTCTCCTTTCTCAGTGTTTCCTTGAGTTACCACTCTTGATTAATCATTTCTTAACCAGGACTAGCTGACAAATTTTCTCAGAATACTGTTGGTTCTTGTGAACTTCTATGAAATGCAAGCCTCCGTATGGATCTCTATGTTTTTCTCTCTCTGCCAAGGCAGTCTTATGAATTGTCGTAGTCTGGTTACAGAGGATTTGCATTTGACATCTGATGATATTTATTTATTTGAGGATTGTTTTATTTTAAGTATGTACACATGTGTGCCTTTGTGTGGATATGTACATGTGAGTTTGGATATCTGTGGGAGCCAGAAAAATGCTCCAGATACCTTGTTCCTGGTATTACTGGGGGATTGGAATCTCCGAGATGGGTGTTGGGAGACTAGCTTGAGTCCTCTGAAAGAGTAATTCATGTTCTTACACACTGAGTAGTTTCTTGAGTGCCTCCAACACTATTCCAATTAAAATCATAAGTCAGCATTTCAGGTCTTAGTAGCAGTTCTACATCCAGACAGATGCTCTGTTAAGGATTTGTTTTTATCTTAATTGTAAAAGCCACTGAACACACCTCTCATTCTTTCCTTCTGCACTCCCAATCAGCGTGATAGCTACAGGCTTTCTGTAATGTCTTCAGAGATATTCTTAGCAATCAGTTACTAAGCAATTTCAACTCAGGCAAAATACATTCCTCTGAAGTGAACCACATTGGCACTAAGCCTGTGTACTTTTCAGCATCATTTGAATAAATGCATATGTGGAATCACAAATCTTATATCAGTCCCACATTTCCATCTAGAAAGCATGCTTTACATTTTATTTTGAACTAAATTTGTAGACTTTAGCAGAGAGTACTTTCTTGCTTGAAATGCACACATCAATAAATTCAAAAGAGCATTGTATCTAGAAACATGCATTTTGTCATGAAATATGGAATCTAGAAATTCTCTTAGGAAGAAAAGTCTAGATTAGATTCACATTTTATTTATTGATTAGCAATATTCTGTAGTCAAGACTGATTCTATTTAGTTGAGTTTTACTCAGAGTTTATTATAATTATTAACTTTATGTTTTCCTAACAAATAGTTAAATACTTATTAAACACTTATTAAATGTAAAGCCTGAGATACACCTACTCAATATCAAATACATGTTCAAATAAGGAAGAGAACTCGATTAAGTAGTGGGGATATTGCCAGGAAGGTGAAATTGTGGTGAGTGAGGTGGCTAATGTTTAGGAAATGATTTTATGACATTTGGCTTTTCTAGTCATAAATTTTGTTAACAAAGAACACATGGATATATATTCCCTAGGAATAAAGTGTCATATTTATAAATCTTAAATTGTAAATTTAGCTTTGTTTTAATCTTTGTAGAAACTAAACCATATGTAGTTTTGGGGTACTATTAGAGTCTTGGGAACAATACCGAATTTAAAAAGTAGCTGAAGTTACTTATGAAATTCCCAGCACTAATATCAAGAGGTCAACTTTGGCAGTATCTCACCGTAAAAGTCTAGTTTGGTCTGTTATCCTTCACAGACAGGGAGGTGAAAGATTTCTTCTTTGGCCTTATTTGTTAAGTAAGAAAACAAATTTTAGAGATGACACATCTCAGAGAAGTTCGTAATGAAGGTAATTGGCTAACAGGGATAGTCACCAAAGTCTCGCAGCTTCTAGTCTGGTTCCTTTTATATTATGATACAAGTAAGACTACTTGCATTAGGTTCAACCTGAGAAAAGTGACTATTTTATGTATATGAGTGCTTTGGCTGCATGTATATCTGGGTACCACATGTGTGCCTGGTGTCCTTGGAGGCTGGGAGATAGCTTTAGATGCCCTGGAACTGGAGTTATGCCAGTTGTGAGCCTTTATGTGGGTGCTTGGAAATGAACCCAGGTCTTCTGGAATAAGAGCTAGTGCTCTCAACTGTTCAACCTTTTCTCTGTGTTTCAAGAATGTCATGGACATGAGCTCCCATTCCTAACCAACAGGCTGTCTCTAATTAACAACCACTTACAAAGGTAAAATAATTTTCTGCAATGGAATCTCACTGGGTACATTAACCATTTTTAAAGGCAGGACTCATGCCTAGCAGTACATGACCAACACAAAATGAACTTACTGGTATTTTTGTAGACCTTTTGTCACATATTACCTTGTTTGGGCATTTTTCCTGTCTTTCCTGTTTTGAGCTTGTATATCATGGTTGCAGATTTTGTGGTTTTAATGTTTTTGTTGCTGTTGGTGGTGGTTGTGGTGGTGGTGGTGGTGTGTGTGTGTGTGTGTGTGTGTGTGTGTGTGTGTGTGTGATGCTCAAGCATATGTTTCTTATGCCTTTTCTGTTATTTTATTTTTAACATTCTGGGTGTTTGTTTGCATGCTTGTTTGTTTTCTAAAGAAAGAGAAAGGGCATGGAGTCAGGTGTTATGGAGATGTGAAGGATCCGGGAGAGGTTTGGGAACCTGACTATATTGTATGGAAAGTATTTACTTTCAGTAAAAATATATTGAAAAAGAAACATTTCATGGGAGACACACTAAAAAATAGAGTGTGGCAAACTATAATTTTTCTGGGAAAAAATATATATTTCAATGCTCCTTACTAATTTAACACATATTTCACAGAGATAATTTATTTATCACTTACTGTGTTTCAGGCTGTAGGAAGGACTGATAGGTAAGTAATTGCCTTGCCTGCCCTGCCTAGTGAGCATTATGGTCTTGGGATTCGAGAAAAATGTAAGACATTATCTAAAATGCTTCATGGAAGCTTATTTCTTCTTTATATTGCATGTGATTAAATATAAAATGTGTTTTACCATATGATTTATTTTTCTTCATTTCTATTTTTTGATTGGACATGACTATAAAACAATGATTGTTTTTCTTCTTTTCATACCTCTGCTATCATTGCATGGAATCTGGCTAAATGATGTCATATACACAAAACGAACCTTTTGAGGGTAGTATTTCAAAACAATTAAAAATATTTTTCTTTGCACAAATACTTCATTTTATCCATGAGTGAAGCACATGAGATGGTTATTTTTTACCCTTGTACGATTAAATTTTGCATTTAAAATTTAAAGTGCATTTAGTTATAATTTTCATTTGTCAGCTTTCTTCTGAGATTTTTCTTTAGCGTATATAAACAAGTCCTAGAAGTTTACTTGAGACATTGAAGGGTCACTTCACTCTTTTATCAAAATAAAACTGAATTTGAAGCCTCTGGGGAAAAAGAGTTAAGATATTAATTCTCCTCTCTCTAATTTTGAAATAAATGAGTTGAGATAATCATTAAGATTATAACTTAATGTCACACTCAACTTTCAAACCTTGTTCACATGTGATAGTTACCTTTTATGTTAAAGCACTTAAACTGTTTTCTAAATTCTTCAAACAAAACCAAAGTCAGAGTCAAAAGAAATACCAAGTACATTGAATGTTTAACATTCGCTTCAGTAATTTTTTTAGACACATTTATTCTCTGGTGAAAAGTGTGAATTAATCTTAACTTGAAAAACTTAGTGGCTGTTTCTGCAGATATCAACTAAGTTGTCTATATTAATTAGCATTCAGGTTTTTAATTAGACATAGTGAGTTGTTTAAATAAATCAGAACATGTTGAAAACTGGCAGATTTATAATTAGGGGACAAAACGGGATTCCTTCAAGCTCAACTGTCAGCTCAAATTTAACTGTGATGGAAACCAGAGGAGGGTAAATTTGCACCCACTTGAAACCAGGGGAGGGTCAATCTGCACCCACTTGAAACGAGTAGCACAATGTCGTGACATTTTGTGATTGTCTCCCCCATTCAGCAATAGACTGAGTTCTGACAAGTTCTGGACAGGGTACCAAACTCATTAAGCACATTTCGTACCCTCAAATGTCTGAGTGATGGCTTCAAGGTATGTAGTTCTAGTCACTAGTATAGAGTCTTGTGGTTTAAGATTCCATAATTGGAATGGCGGGCAAATCCAGAAATGAGTTGTAAGATGAATCTTGAAGATTAATATTTTTAATAAGCCTAATTGGTCTGTCTATTGTTGTGCAAAGAAGTTGCTTTGCTATGTGAATAGTCTATTGATTTGGTAAAAGTATTATCTCTGAAACAAATAAAATTATGTGTGATTTCATGTTCCTAGCTTAGATCTTCCTTAAATGACAATAACAAAATTATGAAATTCTGCATGTAAGTTTGGTGCTTATACATTATTTTACTTCTCAAATAATCATTGCCATAAGTATCATTATATTTTCTATGAATTTTCTTGCAGTAAAGAGTTGAGTAATGATCACTCTTATTAACAATACAGGTTGTCTAACATAGTCTACATCAGCTACGTCTGTTAATCCTGACAACAAATCTGAGAGTAATCCTGTAACTATATGCAACATCATTCATCAAGATTTGTTACAATAATACCTGTAGCTGCGGATTTATCATTTTTATGGAACATAGTCAGAAAACTCTGAACAGGTTAAAGAACCTAAGGTTTTTACCAACCTCCATAGAACCTTTCACTCTACAGAAAATGAAAAATTAAGGTTCATTTTTGTTCGCAGCTTTAAGAAATTTATTTTATTCTCCCAAGCCTGAAAAAGTGAAGCCAGGTGGATGGCAGGATAATCAGTGGGTAGAATATAAATCTCAGCTTTTATTCTAAGCAGACAGCAGCAACAGTCCAGCAAGCCAGAGATTCAGAGATGTGGACATGGCTACCTATAGCAACTTAGACAATGTTTGTTTAATGGCTGATAGATGCCTGTACCCCCCTTTCTTTCCCTTGCTCTCTACTCATTGTTACAGTGATGGATTAGGATCTCCTTGGCAAAGCAAAAGCTCTCCAAGACCCGGTTGCATTTTGTTGTCAGAGTATGAATGCCTTTATAAAACAAAACAAAAAAATCCCTCCTGGCCATTTATCTTTTGGCAGGTTGAATTGCACAGTTCCTTTCCGATTTCTCTCTATGGTCTCCTTTTGACAACACATGAAGGTAGAACATATTTCTCCCAAGTGTTATTAATACATTTGTCTGTTATCTGGAGTATATACCCTGAGAATACCAGAAGTTTAAATATATGGATTATACTTAGACACAGAAACCAAACTAGAAGTTTGGGAGAATATTTTAGATTATATATATAATAATGTAAATACATGTTATAACCAATATGTACCTCCTTTCTCCTAACATGCATGTTCCTCTAGCATGTTGAAGCTTCAAGCCCTAAGTTTTAAAAATGATTATAAACTTGAAAAAAAATATGTGATCAGACAACTGAATTATTCCCATCCTTTCTTCCCTCCTTTCTTTACCTCCCTTGCCTTCTCTTCTCTTTCCATTTTTTCTTTCATTCATTCATTTATTCATCTACTCACTCATTTGTTTATTCTGTAGCAAAGCAAATGTCATTATCATATTGCTAAAAGAGCAGGAGTAAAAGTATAAACAAATAGATTTATAGTAAAATATTGAACTTTATTGCATTCTCTGAACTCATCCATTTTTCTATAGACTGAAAGCATCCTGTTTGTTTCTAGTTTACAGCAGAGTGGCTTCCTGGTATTTTTTTTTTCAATGAAAGGCTTAGCCAGTTCACAGAATATAAGGTTCAGGAGATCTGCATTCCGATTGCATTTTCCTAACTTACCAAATACCAAAAAGTAAAAGTAGGTACTACTAATGTCTCATCCACTCTCCAGCTTTTTCTTGTTTGGCCCACTGTAGGCACTCAGTTAATACTGACAGCAAGCAGCGATGCTGTGACCTGCAGACTTGGATGCTTCTCTAGTTTAAAGGGACTGACTGCTGCAAAGAAGCAACATTTCAAAGCTTGTTTCTCACAATTCTTCCATTTAACTGGGGCTAAACATTAAGTTCAAAGGATCAAGATCTGACTCAGAACAATTCTCTTGGTCAAGGTGGATCTGGAAACAGAACTTGTCTCTAAGTGTGATGTTTATAGTTTTTACACTAATCCACGAGAGCTGTGTTTTTTTTTTTTTTTTTGGATTACACATAGAAAAAATAAAATTTCAGGAAAGCATTTTTCTCATTGTATGAAGTGGATCCATACCCATCTGATTGATTTTAACATCAGTCAGATAATTAGAGATAATTACAGTTGATGGAAATTCTATGTCCTCTTTGGTTGTGTATCAGATGCATCTGCTGAGTAGGAGCGATGAGTGCATGGTCTGGAGGCAATAACAAGAACTACCCAGAAGAAAGCACAGTCCCTTGGGTGACAGGCAGGATAAGATTCAGCAACCCTGCTTGATCTCTAAAACAGCAGGGGCGGGGGGGACACAGGAAAGACTGTGTCAGTGACTCACACCATGGAGAGATGAATAGCAATCTTCTTGGTGAGTAGAACCAGAGCAGTTTTCCTGTGAGAAAAGGTAGACACGGGTGAAAAGAACATGTCAGCCGGAGATCTTCATGTTAGTGAACGAAATATTTTATGTTTTTTCCCATTTATGGTTATTAGATCATATATATAAAACTTACGTGTGTGTGTGTGTGTGTGTGTGTGTGTGTGTGTATGTGTGAATGTGCATATATATACACATTCACATATGCATATATATGCATATTTGTATATAAATGAATGTGCATATATATACGCACATTCACATATGCATATATATGTATATGTGTGTGTATCTATATGTATGTATGTGTATTTATATACACATACGCATATGCATATGCTTTAGTTAGAGTTTCTATTATGATGAAACACCACGACCAAAAGCAACTTGAGCAGGTGTGGTGATTTGAATGAGGATGGCCTTTATAGGCCCATATTTTTGAGTGATTGTTTTCCAGTTGGTAGAACTGTTTGGTTGGGATTAGTAATGTTTCTTCATTGGAAGAGGTATGATATTGGGTGCTGGCTGATTTTTTTCAAGACTTTTGCCATCTGCAGTGTGGTATCTGCTTCCTACTTGAGATTTGAGATGTTAGCTGTCAGCTATTCTACTGCTCTGCCTTCAGTCTACAGTCATGTACTCTAAGCTCAGGAAAAGTAAGCCTTATTAAATGTTTCTATAGGTTGCTTTGGTCATGATGTTTTACCAGAGCAGTAGAAAAGTAATACAGGGGTGAGAGTTTATTTTAGCTTCTACTTCTACATCCACTATTGAAGGAAGTCAGGGCAGAAACTCTTGGAAGTAGGACTCAAGTAGAGGCCATGAGGAATAGATGCACACTTGCGTGCTTCTTATCATTTACTCAGCCTGTGATAGCTTATTGCACTCAGGACCACACTCCCAGGGTTAGCACTACCAATCAAGAGCTGGACCATCCCATTCCAATAATCATTGAGGAAAAGCTTCACTCTAACACTTGTCCACCAACTAGTCTGGTGGAGGCATTTCCTCAATTCAGGATATCTCTTCTGAAATGGCCCTAGCCTATGTCAAATTGACATAAAACTAGCCAGCTGAGTATGTGTGACATGAAAACAGAAGTAAAACAAGTTGGGGAACAAAACTAACACCAGGGGGCAGAGGATAAAACAGGAGAGTAGATAGGCATGGGAAAATGTGCTTAACATGCGACATATACATATATCTATAGGAAAATGTGAAAAGATAAAACCTATCACATAAGAAGGTTGATTTTCATTGGGTGGTATTTTTCTGCCACTCGATAAACAATGGGATGAGAATCACCCACTGAAAGTCAGCTGAGGCAGAGAGACTGATAGTCTATGCCCAGGGGTTAGGCCATGCATTTTATAATGGCTACATTATAGTAAATAGCTCTTAAATGATCTAATGAGATATTGATGGTACGATCATTAATATGGGCAATGATTATTTAATGTACATCTGTTTGGTAATTTGAAGAAAATATTTTGAATGTGAAAGGGGACTCATGAGGAACAGCTATCAGACTGAAGAGAGATGACTATTGAGAAATTAGCTAAGAAATGGCTATTGAGAAATTACCATCACCACTGACCACTATAAGAACTCTGGCCAAACAGACACTGAAGATAATTAAGCTGTGCATTGCTAAAAGGAATATAGCAATGTTAGTATGCATTTTTTTTTTGATAAGTGATATTTAACCTAAACTAAATCAGTGTATTCTTCTTGGGCTAAAAAGAAAAAGATTGTCTCTGCATATATTATGCCCTAAGTGTATACTAATATGACCCAGGCATTGCACACAGGATAGTAAAGAAACTGGGGAGATGAACAGGGCCACAGGGAACAGTGGCACTCCCCTAAGCCCACATGCAGTGAGTTTTCCGTTTGTCCATACAGTAGAGAAGATTACACAGACCAATTTTCTGTCATTACTTAAATTAATATTTTCTTCTAGTGTGTAGTTAAAGTGGCACCCAGGAGTTCACAGCCTAAGGAAAAGGGAAAGACTTCTGAAAATTAATAACCTCTTTGTCTAGTTGTTTACATAAAAATAAGCCTTTTCAATGAGGAGGGAAACATTAAGCAGTAGTAAAAACAGAGCTGCATCTGCTCTTAATTTTTCTATTTGGGTGTGTTCTCCCACCAATTTCAGAGAATGGGGGTTGGGAGGTTGAGGTCTTTGCAAGTATGCTTTCCTTCCCTAACACAATTTTAAACTGATAATAGGTAGAAGCACTAACTACAAAAGGGAACATTTACTGGGTTTTGAAACAGGCTTAAAGCCTGAGGTGTGTGTTCATATGGTCTTTTAAAAACTGATTTTCAATTAATATTGACTAAACAAATGTGAAGAATTGATGTTTAATGCAAGGTCTGTGTTCTATCTGTATCTTCACAGAAACTCGGTTGAGAAGGAATACAAAATTGGCAAATATGGATTTAGGGTAATTGATAGTGATATGCAAACAACATATGATATTGATTTTTAAAAGTTATAAATCTTCAAAACAGTGTCATTTTGTATAGATCCAGAGTCAACATTCTATCAGTTTCTGTCACAACCAGGCACCTCAATACAGCACTGAGCTGTGATCCAGTTTTTCTTTTCTCTGCCTTGTTTATGGGTCTGTTTTTCAAGCCCTTTATTACCAGAGACTTCTGAAGAAGGCAGCAGAGGCGCAGGAGCCTGTTGGCACCAACGCACATGCATCCCCTGCAGGAAGCAAGATGCTGCATCACATTTCTTTATTGGAAGGAGGAAAAGTGACTTGTTCTTCAAAGCCCTCCAGCCCCAGTAGTTAGGAAACCAGCCATACAATTCTTTCCCTTTTGTATAAAGCTTAGTTTCTCTTATTCGAGGTACAACCTATCTAAATTTTGCACAGTTGCAATGGGAGATATTACTGTGAATGCATTCTTTTATATAGAATAATGATAAAAGAAAAATACTGTCACAATATTTACCAAAGATATTAAGTATTCTCCAGGGATTATAGGGAAGAAATCATTGACAGTAAACACTGAGCCATAGATCTCTGGCTTGTTCTAGTAGCAAAAGGATGGGGTGACTGCCCATACTAGAAGCCATCTTTGCTTAGTCAGCCGACAGTTTCTTTTATTTCACAAGCTATAAAGTTCCAACCATGCTTCAGTACAGGAGCAACCATGCAGGGAAAGTGGTTTAATGTTGCCTTTGAATGAGAAATATTTGTGCTCTGCTAGATGTGAGCCTTAATATGCTTCTTTGCCTCATTTGTATTACTAGCTAGAGGGTCACAAGATGAAGGTTTAAGAAACGCACCTGTGTCCCTACTCTCCATGAGGATTTTCTGAAGTGCCATATCATCTTGATCTGGACTCTTTACACTCACACTCTCATGTCAGACATCCTCCAAAATCATGTATTTTAGAAATGAAGGGTGGTGAGGAATGGAAGGTGGAAGGCATGTGAGTTGAGTTGTAAGTAAATTAAAAATACAATTAAAGCACCAGCTGCTATTCTGATTTACCTAGTTGCATCCATGTTTCAACTTTTGCGAAACATTCAGTGGAAACTTTTAATCAGTCTTGAGGAGTGAAAGGAAAGGAGATGGCTACCTGCCAAGTGTGAAGCACATTTTTCTTGGTGCTGACTTTTTATCCTGGAATGAATTTTTATGACTATATTATGAACCTCTGAAAATAGACTTTAGTGGAGTGCCGAAACGCTCTTAAATATATATTTTACAGGCAAATGTGCTCCTGGAATGATTTCTATAAACGTAAAGATATTAATTTTATGCAATCCATATGTATGTGTGTTTTAAAACATTTGAAGAGTCTCTTATTTTCAGCACAACAAGCGTGTAATCAAAGAGAGAACGGAATGATTTGAAGAGTTTTTGAAGAAATTACACATACTGTCTGTCAAAAGAACTGCATAATTCATCGCATTCTAATGCTCTGATGCATTTAGCTCCTTGCATTATAAGCACTGGGGAAGATAGATCAGTCTGGGGTAAATCCAAAATTTCTTTCTCAGAGAATGACACTCATTTCATTTTTGATGGGAGTTTTCAATCAAATTGTGAAACAAGTCTCTTTTCCCCATTTAGAAGTATGTGGTTCTAAATCCAACAATTTATTTAAAAGTTTAGAAACAATGGAATAGGTTTTTTTCTATTTAAACAATATGATCTTTGCTGAGTAATATTTGAAAGAATAATAAACAGTTATGATCTGCGTGTGAATCTAAGTGCAGTAGTCTCAGATCACAGACATATTTTTATAGTAAGATTTAACTAAATTTCAAAGACAAACTACACCGTCAAAAGATACCATATAATCTATTTTTTAAGTAGTTTTGGCTGATTTCACTTTACCACTGTGAAGGAAAGCCTTTCAGATTTGTTTAAATTTTTGTCTGTTGTCAAGATGAGAAACAAAAAATCAAAATGTATAGTTGGAAAAAATCATAGGCAATACTTGTAGAAAGACTTAAAGTAAAGTTTATTTTGGAGGTTTCTGAATTTGAAATGTAAAAGAAAAGAGAGAGGAAGAAGGGGCGGAGAAGGAAGTCAGGAATGATGTGTGTGTTGGGGGTATGACCCAAGGATGAAGAATGTATGTTTGCATGGAAGCTCCTTGGCAGAAGAACAACAGACTTATTTTTTCCTACAATTTTCATATTTATTTTGCTTAATAAGTCATTTGTATTACTTTTCCACAGTGGCACCACAATTAGGTTTAATATAAACTGAAAGTTTAGATGGTATGAGTTTCTGTGTGTGTGTGTGTGTGTGTGTGTGTGTGTGTGTGTGTGTGTGTGTATGTGTGTGTATATGCATGAGCATGTGGAAGTCAGACAATCCCAAGTGTTGTTCCTTGGGAGTCTTCCATTTTGTTTTCTTGAGCCAGGTGTTCTCTCTGTTGCTGAGCTCTCCACAGTAGGACAGTGATCCCCGGGACCTTCCTGTATCAGGCTTTCTGGATCTGGGATGTAGCATTTTATGAGTGTGGAACTAGAGGGTGGAACTCAGCTCCTCACACATGTCAAGTACATTTCAAGCTGAGCTATCTCCTGAGCCTGAGGTTTTTTTTGACAGATGTCTTCTGAAGCATGCTTTTGTTAAACTGGCTTCATCACACCACACTCTGTTTTGCCTTTACTCTAGACAATGTCTGGGAGTTGTTTATAGAGCCTTTATCTGAGACAGTAATCTAGAGAATACATTGTCCAAAGACTGTAACTGAGGTATGGGAAAGAAGTGGTTAATGATTGTGAGATGTTTACTTAATAATTAAATATGATGGCATCAAGTATTATTCAAAATATGATATATTCTGGGTGTTTCTGAGGAAGTATATGCGTATCAGTGGGTCTAGTTAATCCAAGTGTATTTATCCTCAAATAAGCAACAACTAAAAGTTCTTTGAAGTGAGACATGTTAGTAAAGAAATTAATGAATTAGTTTCTTGTCCCTGGAGACATTAAAGAGAAGCTAAGTGCTTTGCTAAGTGTTGGTCATGTAGAGCTTGTAGGTTCTCCTCCATGATCCATGATCATTACCAGCTCTGGGTAGTTGGCCAGGTTTCTAGTATCAGACATGATTTTCCTCTTGTTGATGAGGCCTTCAATTTGAAAACTGTTGGTTACTGTCAAGGTATGCTTGTCATTACAGCACCCGTAGTGTCATCATGCAATGTTGTTCACTGCTGTGGTTCATGGGTGTCATAGCTAGGTAGCACTGTTGATTACTTCCTTCCTTGGAAGTTTGCTTGGCACCTGAAGAACACACCGATTGTTTATCCAGTACCAAATGGTCAGCACTGTAAATATGCGCACAAGTGAAATCAAACAGACAGAGCAGGTTGTATATATGCATTTAGGAATATATATATATATATTATATATATATATATATATATATATATATATGCATGTAACAACAATTAATGAAAAATAGAGGCCATGTATTTGAAAGAAAGGAAGGAGAGTGGTAAGGGTGGGTTTGCAAGGAGAAAAGGGAAGGGATGAAGCAATTATATTAATCTCAAAAAAATAAAAGGAAGAAAACACCACAAAGAATTAGTCGTATATACTACAGATCTGTATTCTTTCTCATTGAGACAACCTATATGTCTTTAGAGTAGTTGTGTAGATAGTCTCACTCTTTCCTGTGGCAATTGCATCAGTGAAATATGTTATCACTGAAATGTTCTGAATTGTTTCCTCTCCTATGCTAAATACTTGAGTCTCGTGTGAAGTGACATATCCCCAGAGTATAAGAACATGGGCATTTTGCCCTTTACAAAAATGCATTAAAAGAAATCTAAAAATATCTTCACACCTCTGCTGTGATCAGCTTTGCTCTGGGAGGAAGTGAACATTAAGCAAAATATCACTAAGAAGAAAAGAAATAGTGTTGTGACAAAGAATAAACAGTCTTTGAAGTCTAGGATCAGCCAAGCTCACAGTATTTTAGGTATTATACAACTTTCCTCATATTAGACTTGCTTGCTGTATGCCTGTGGCTCATTAGGTCAAATCAGCTTTGACAAGGTTCTCTCTAATATGTGGGCAGAGAATATTCAGCAGACTGTTACTCCCCTTCATACTCAGAGTTGATGCAAGTATTCAGTTTGATGATGGAGATCAGGAATTCATTTTTGGCTCATGGCAGTTGCTTGCTCATTTACATTTCTGTTGCTATCAAAAGCATCATTATCATGTGAGCAGTAAAGCAGAAAGCCAGTATCCTTCTGTTGTGGTAAGTATGAACACAGACTGTGTCTGCTTCTAACTTGGGTGCTTAGAAAATCTTTAGACACCTGGATCCCACCCTAAACCATTAGTCAGAGTCTCTGTGGCTGGAATTCTAGGTGTTAGTATTGCTTTCACCAGGCAAGTCGCTGTTCTAGGTTGTTGGATGTACTGTAAAGAAAGCCAAGTCCTTATTTATATAAAGAGAAAAATTGCTTGATTTAACATGACATTAATAATGAAAATTAATTCAGATCAATGTAAGATTATTAATTTAGGTCAGTGTAAACAAAGATGAGGAACACGATAAATGACCTTCCAGTTTCTTACTTTTTCTAGGACAATTACAATTAGGAAAGAATCTCCAGGGTGATCTTCTGGCCTTGAACTTTGTACAATAAAGCAGAATGTTCCCATGGAAGAGCTCAACACAAGTAGAATCTGTAAAGTCTTCATTGATCTTCATTGACAAGAAATGAAGTAATCAGTTTCTGACATAACAGATGGCATCTTTAAAGAGCTCTGAGCTATTTCCTTCTTTGAACACAAATCAACCTGTTTGTGAGTAGGGTGAAGAGGAGATGCTTCATAATATAGTATCATTTCCTCTCAGATGCATAAAATACATGCCAAATAAGCCAGAGTCCTTCATTTGTGTGTGACAGGAATGGATCCTGAGGAGGTTCGCAACTTCTCACAAGTCGTCACAACTATTCCTCATCTTGTTCCCCAAATTTTCGCAGAACGGTTGTAATATAACAGAATATTCAGGCTAATTGAAAACAGTGATTTTTCTGAGGGTAGATATACTTTTCATATTAACAGATCTGAACTGGCATATTTAATATCTAATTGTATGCTAATACAGAATTACTTAACTATCAATTTATAATAACATTAGAGAAGCAGTTCAGATTGGAGATGAAAATGCAATACGTATTTGTATAATGCTTAAATCAGTTCATTATTTTATAGATGCATCTTTACATCAAAATTGTGAATTTTTTTGTATTTTATGATTTTTTTACCTCTTCTTCAAATATTCCTTTAATAATAACTCTTTAAATGTAAAGAGTTATCTTCCTTCTTAGTCTGCATCTGTGTGTATACCTGTCCTCCCCCAGGCCAAATAATGGTCCTCGCTACCAGATATAGGTAATGAGGGATAGGGATTTTGTGGTTTGAAGCAGGTTCCCTATGGAATTTCTTTGAACTACAGAAACCCCATTACTTGCTGTGTCTTTCTTGGTTTTACCAGTTTAGCACAAATGTTGCTTTTCAGTGCAACTACATGTTCAAAGCAAAACATAAAATTGTATTAGTTTAAAGGGCTCATTAATTTTCTTTGTACTCAAATCCCCCACATTAACAAATGCAATATGCTGATTCTGTATTCAAGCTTATTCCATTTTGGTTGCTATTAACTTCAAAGGAAACCTGAGAAAAGAGTGTAATAAAATTAAATTCTTATGTTGAAAAATTAATACTTTACTGACAACTGACCCACTTTTTAGTTTCTTCTGTTTTATGAAATTTTAAAGTTTTTCTATTTGTAAAACAGATCTATGGTTAATCTTGTTCCAACGCATTTCACCTTGAAAGATTAAACTGTCTATCTTAACCATCAATATTGGTGTCTGAATTCTTATGGTAGAATGATTTTAATATCCCTTTAAAAATCTGATCATTCTGCAGTAGTTTCTATTCTCTGATCATTAAACTTCTGTTTTTACCATGACAAATGCAAAACATCAGAAAAAGCACAGTTCCTAGGTGATAGCAATAATTCTCCCATTTGATACTCAAAAAATTTATATAATAAGATATGATGACAGGTTTTTTTTTTTCAATATCCTCATTCACACTATGTACTTGTTAGTTTTAGGATATCTTGCTTCTTTGTGAGTACAGAGTAAATATCTTTTCTGTACTAACTTTAGAAAAGTTCTTTGTCTTATATGTTCTCTTTTCTGGTGTTAGGAATCAGTCCTAGGGACACATGAATGTGAGGGAAGCTTTCTACCCCCTGCCCAGGACTTTGTCCACAGTCCCTATTTGTCCTTTTTAATTTCCATATTTAATGTGCATTTTAGTTCTATGTTGTATAAATGAACAAAACATCTGTAAATAAACGTTCTATTTTTAAAAAATTTTCCTCTAGTACTATTTCTCATGTTGTCCAGAGAGAACTTGTATCTTAAACACTATGCACACAAAATCATTTCAGTTGAAAATGCTCTCCCAAGTTTAGGTCTCTGGGTGATTATTTTTGGTGGGTCTGTGTGTGGTACATGATGCAAAGGTATTTTCATATTTATAGTGTCTTTCTAGCATAATACAACAGCAGAAACAAACCTGCGTGGTCTGCTAAGATGTACAGACAGTGTGCTTAGCAGGTCCATTTGTCTGCATCAATAAAGTGGTCTATTTGCAACCGTTCAAATCTGGTGGGCTTCTCATATTATATCTTACTTGGAGTTTTATTGTATCTTGTGTAGGTATTAAACATGTAGACATTCTCTATGAAGTTGGGAATAGACAATGGAGTTAGAGTCCATGAAGAAATTCAGAAGCAGAACATTCAAAGATGGGCTGTAACACTGTAACAGCTCTTTGTGAGATGGATTGACTCTAACCAGGCTCAGATTTTCATTGTGGTGCATTATAGACAGACCTTGGCTTTCTAACTTTTATATTTCTTCCTCAATGTTCTAGTAAGTTGGATAGCATTTATGACCTTGAAGCTTTCAGGAAGGATTTCTAGGGACATTACCTAACCTAGTTTCCAGCTGCATGTTAAAGGAAACGACATGTGTTGGGCTACATGAATTCAGGAGCTTTTAAGCGGTCACTGTTGCTGTGTTCTAAAGTTTTCATCAGACCATTTAATATCCTTGTTTGCCCCTTAGTAACACTTGTCTGTTCCTAATAGTTGAGAACAGCTGGATTTCCTGTGGGAACAAATTTACAACTAACAAGGATTCTCAAGGAAGTAGTAATTCTGTCTGTTGGTAGGCCACCACTGCAGCCTCTTCTTACATTTTCTCAAATAATCTGAAATATTTCCTCCAACATATTGGAAAATGTGCTATTTTCATCTGCATTAAAGGAGAACTTATTTTCCTCCAAACCACCAATGTTCTTATGATTTTGAGCATTTTTCTTTATATTATATTTTCTGACTTCGTATCATTTAAATAATTCATAAGAAAGTGAAACAAAGACTTATTCTCATCTTAAGTGAACTCTGGAAGTCTTTCGACCTTTTTATAGGGCACTTAGCCAAGGGTAAGTTTTTGTATTGTTGTCTTGCTAGGACTTATGTAAGTGTGGTGGATGAAATTAGCATCACCTGGACTTTATGACAAGGGTCATCGGTAGATGCCCTAGATTCAAACAAGAAGAACCCAAAGCATGATGTTCCTTTTGTGTTATCAGCTAATCTGTGAAAGGAGGAGATGAGCCTCTCTTTTCTTTCTCAGCCCAAAGAAGCCATAGCAGATGTGAGTGGGTACATTAGAACACTGAGTCACCAGTGTGTTCCAGGGAGCAGGTGCTTGTCACTTCAGGAAGAGGTGCGGGACTCTTCTTTCCTTTTCTTCCATCAGACATGCTTGCAAGGTATGTTACATATCACATTATAGATAATATCTAGCTTGTTAGTGTAAGCCAAAGATGATTATTTCCTTAACTAAAGCATAAGCAAGAGAGAGGTAGATTACCTGAAAACAATGGAGAAACGTAAGACCTAAAACATACATAAGTATGTTAAGGATGATGAATTAATATAGTTTACATAGGGTGCCTCAAGGGTCTCTGCCTTCAAAGACGGATTTCTGAATGAGACCATCCTAAAATAGTGAGCATAGACTGGAGAAGGAGCAAATGAGTCAAGTTACAATGTATTGAATTGCATTCTGGATGGAACTCCATCCACCCAGGTAGACACATCCAGGTATCATAATTTGGAGATTTAAACCTTAGAAAAATAGCTTAATTGATCATGGAGTGTGGACTGAATGGAAGAGAGCATAAAACTGAACCTAGAGTACATCAATGATTAAGTAGTGAATTAGGACCTTTGTGGAAATTAAATGTAAATAATGAGGCTAAAAAACCATGATTGCAGAATGCCATTCTTGAAGCCTGACATTTTTTAAAGATTTATTTTAATTTTAATTTATGTGTATGTGTTTCTCTCTGTGTCTCTCTGCCTCTGTCTCTGCCTCTGCCTCTGTTTTTTTTTTCTCTCTCTCTGTCTCTCTCTCTGCGTGGGCACAATTGTGAGGTACTCTCCAGAGGCAACAGGTCCCTTTGAGTTGAAGTCAATAGAAGGTCGTGAGGCACCCAAAGAGGGTGCTGCAAAACAAATTTAGGTCCTCTGGAAGAAAAGCAAATGCTCTTAACCACTGAACACTAAGAATTTCACATTTTTAACTATAAAATAAAAAAAAATTAAAAAATGAGTAGTTCAGATTGAGCAATGAATAAATGAATGGTTATTATTACACATCACAATAGTGACATCTTAGAAGAGAAATGGAGGTAGAAGTGTAATTTAGGTACTGAAAGAAAGAATCTGAAAACATAAACTTGTATTATGGGAGAATATTCATATGTATTTATGTTATCTTAAGATAGAAGAAACTTGCATGCATTATGGGGTCTTGGCGATTGAAGAGAAGAAAATAGCAAAGCAGGAAAGCTACAGAGAGGGATGATATCACTAAGAGAGAGATAGTCTCAGAGAATATGGGCAGCTTGAAGCAACTGATTCCTAGGAATAAAGAGACTTGAGTGGGAAGCTTTACTGAAAGAAGACACAGAAACCTGTGCTGGTGAAATGGAAAAAAAATGAGGAACTCAGGCTCCATTTTTTTTCTTATTTTTTTTCATCAATATAAAATTTTGATTGGACAGGCTTGTAGCGATCAGCAGGAAGTTGAACAACTGTTACAAAAAATAAGAGAGACTATAATGTGGAGTGACAGAAAAGAGTCTAACCATTTCTCTCTTTTAGTAAGAGACTTTACAAGGACTGAAAATAAAAGAACAGGAGTCCTTTGGTGTTTAGTACAGCAGCAAGAAATGCTCAGTAAAATGTTCAGACCACAGACTTGCAAAGGCGGGCAGTCTGGATCACCCAGGTTGAAGGACTCATGCAATAGATACAGATTAGTTCTAAGAATTTTTCCCAGATGATGATTTCCTGATGTGTTAAAAATGTCTTTGAGCCTGAGGTACAATTTGAAAGATTCACCAATAATAAAGCCCTTTGCTAAGGGAGGAAATGGGAAAATCATTTCTACAACAAATGGGTAACAGTGCCCTGTAACATATCCATTAACTAATTAGACACAATTTCCAGGCAAGAAATTTATCTCAGTGTCTTTGCTCACTTGGAACTGATAAAAGGTGTTTTTATTCTGTTTGCATCCAACTTCCCCAAGTCACCTTTTTTTCTGGGTACTCAGCGACATCTTTCAAGCTCACTCATCTGTGTCTGGATTTAATGAGACCTACATCTTACTGAGAAGTAGGTTGTGGAAGTTATTGTAATGATTATTAAATCATCCTCTCAAGTCTTTTTAATCTTTGAAATGTTTAATTTCCCAAATCCCAAACCGTCTAGTAGAATGAAAACACTGTGAAGCTCTCCCACTCCTGCCTAAAATGAACATTTCGACACCCATCCCCAAGATATTTACTGACAGGCACTCTGTAAGTTAAAAAGCAGAAGTGCCTCACGTTACAGACTTTTCACTATTTGTTTGCAGTTCAGTCTGAGATTCCGGGGATAGAACCAAACTAAACAACAGGTTTCTTAGAGTAAAATAAGCTTACGGTATGAGAAAGAAAACTCTTGCAATACCCACAATTTTTTTGTTTGAAACCACATTTGTGAGCATACATTTTAACTTTGCTAAGTTTTAAGGTGTATTTCTGACATGACTGACAGATTGTGAACCATTACTAAGAGACATCAGGAACTTCTTCAGGGCCATAGAAGGCAAGGTGAACATATAAGGAGTTGATCCCTTTCTCCCCCCAGAAAACTCTGTTTACACATGAATTTAATTGTGACCTCCTATTCTATTTGAAAGATGGGCTTTATATCTATCCTAGGTCTAGAAAAGGAGCATCCTGTTTGATGCCGAACACCCTGAGACAAAATAAAGCCTCCTATCAGTTTGAATAGCCTAATTTTCCTTGAAGGGAGGATGAGAAGTGGCTCTTACACATGTCTTTGTAGTCTTAGAAAGGATAAAAATGCCTCTATGTATGCAGCTTCTCAAATATTGGAAAGATGTATGTACTATTCCAATTGTGCTATTTTACCATTCTTTGGCAAATTTCTCTTGCACATATATGTAATACTTGAAAACACTATCAAAAGCATTTCTTGAAGATGCTAAAATTTTTCTTCTACAGTAATGCTACATGAAGGATGAGCCATTTTTTTTCTACATGGAAAGTTCAGAAAAATAAATATTTGATAAAGTTACATTTGCCTTTAAGAAGTAGTCTGCTTTTGAGAAGTTCATTATATATTTTTTTATCAGCTTTTCTAAGAGAATATTGAAATTGCCACCGAAATAATCAACATGTGTTACCAAAGTTAGGGGGTTGTGCTATGTCAATATGAAGCCAAGAGGCAAATGAGGTTTAGGACTAAGTATATAATTTAATATTTTTTCTTTGCTTTTAAGAAAATTGTTTACTACCATGGCAGTTTTGAGGACTTCAGGAAGTAAATTAAAAGTGATTTTATTACTGAACATTTTTCCACCCCTGCTGGGACCTGCTGTTGAATATATCAGGAGAGTGAAGACAGTGGCAGTCCGTGATGCTTTTCCTGCTTTCTCTTAACAACTGGTCCTAACCAAATTAATTTACTAGGATTAGTAACTCTTCCTTTGTCTGTAGGTGAAAATAGTTGTAACCTAAATGTTTTTAGTATGGCTCTTAATGAAAAATTCACTGATTCCATTTAGAATCTTTGATAGTAAAAAGGTCTCTTTCATTGTGGTAATCCCATAATTCCATCAAGCTTCAAGTTAAGATACCTGGGAAGGGAAGGAGGCCATTATGATTTATCTGTTTCTTTCTCCTTTGCCTTTTCTTTTCTCAAACTTCTCTAGGGAAGAGACCAGAGGAGTAAGCTGCATTCACTCTGTCATTCATTTTCTCTTGATTTCAGAAGTATTTACTGGTTCTCATGGGATGTGTCTAGATTTTTAAATAATACTCCTCAGATGGAATTCTGACTGAGGCTCCCTTGGGGCAGGTAGTATCTGGTCTCCTGCGGCTTCCACATCCAACCCGTTAACTTCTAATAAAGATTTCATTGTATCTTGGGTGGAAGGGTCTTTCCCTATGCAGCAGTGTTCTTTGGAAGAGTCCTTTGGATGTGCATTTAGGCCAGAACCCTCTCTTGGCTCAAGTGAAAATCCAGATATCCTGTGGTGAATGGATGGTGTGTGGTCCTCTGGAATGACAATGCTTCTTTCATCTCCAGGAAAACATTAGTGCAAACACCCTGTCTCAGCTTGCTGGTAAGCAGCCTACCGCTCCTGTCAGTACTGCAGTGTAGTGGAGTCACATAGTGTACTGAAAACTCCCAAAGTGAGTTTCCAGGTTTCTGTGTTTGCAGACTTTCTTGCATCAAGGTAGGGAGAAAAGAAACGCCACATCACTCCATTTTTTCCAACCAAAGGAAAGCACACATATTTAGGCTTGCTGGACCCCTTTATTGCATATATTCTGGAATAGAATTGGATAAATGCTACTAAAATAGTTTTATAATTGCTTAGCCTGTCCAACATAGGTGGTCTAATACCTCACTATAGGGCAGTGGTTAGTCTGATGGCCAAACATAGCTTGTTGCTTATTTTTGAATGATTTGGGTTTTATGAATGATTTTTGCTTTTTTTCATTGGCTAAAAGAATGTTGAAAGAAAATATGTAAGAATGAAATGAGGATCAATATTCCTGCCTTTAAAGTTGTGCTACAATACAACCATGCCTATCACTTGCTCATTTCTATGTCTGCTTTCTCCCTAGAATGACAGAGATGAATGACTGAACCTTGTGAGTTGCAATTCCTAAATATTTACTGTGTGATTATTTTAAAAGTGTTTGCTGATCTCTGCCCCAGAATGTACTATACTTGGCATCTGTTGTATTGTTCTTGGCTATTGGCATCTCAATTACAATTTAAACAGTAAAATCCCACTTTTGATGTTGTGTTACTACATAGGCAAACTATCAAGATGTTATTACTTTCTTAATTTCATGATTCTTGAATGAGACCAAGAGTGTTACTATTACTTACAAGCTCACCATTATACATTTCAATAGAGAATTTTAAAGACACAGACACTGTGTTTTCTCACCTGTGTGGTATGTTCTCTCATGGGGACTGTTGGAGGCTAGAAGCAGGTATGACATACTTACCCACCCACTCATGACGTTTGACTGCCATATTGCTTGACAGCTTAGAACAAGAACATAGGAGCAACACCATAAGCTTCAGAATATTGGTAGATTTTAGATACTGCCTGATGGGAAGAATACTCTATCTACATCTGTATGTTTGGTTTCATTGCTTTCATTTCTTTTTGAAAATTATAAAGAAATAAAAAGATTAACCATAGCATTTCAGTGCTTCAAATACTAGATAAGAAGTATTAATTTAGCAAATCATAATTAAGATATGAATGGAAATTCCCAGTAGCCTTATTGCCATGGAATCCCACAGAACAAATTACATGATGGTTTCCAGAATAGGAAACTTGGTGTACCTGGCTTTTTACTAGCATATAAAATCTTTTGTGATTCAGTTAATGAAATATAAATTTTCAGCAGACCCTGCTGGGCTTCCAGATGAGTTCAGAGCTTAGCATTCATTTTGCATTCTTTATGCATTTCCTCAGAATCTGTTTCCTTGGACCTGAACTGCATTAGCCACCCTTGGTTTTGCTTGTTAAAACTCTACCAGCCTTTGAGACTCAGCTCCAATGCTACTTCAGCTGAGACATTAATTATGCTCTCTCTTTTGCTCATAATATCTTATTATTGACTCCATTGTATGAAAGTCACACTTTAATTTGGCATATAGCTATTTCTGCTCATATCTCTCTGTCTTACTTTTGAGGGCAAGGATTATATCTTGAGTGTTTTGTATTCACTACAACACCGCATTTAGTAGAATTCACAAAAGCTAACTACTAAAAAAGGCAGAATTCTAAATTATGTAATCGTGTTTAAATTTAATAATAATCAAGCCTTAACTAGAATAGTGATCACACATGTATACTTTCCCATGTTAATTTCTGATCTTTGCACTAATTTACTTCAAGAAAATGAACCTGGTAAGGCATAGATAGTTTTTACATTATATACATAGAATATAATGAGAGCTTTAGAACCCCAAGGCTGTGCTCCATCATTACTAACCTGGATTTAAAAACTTTGGATGATATACTTAAGGTTCAACAGTGAACATTGAGGAGTTTTTTTTGGGGGGGTGGGGTGGGGGCGGGGTTGTATTGCATGCCTCTTTGTAAGATGAACTGAATTAGAATCCGGAATGTCATTCATTTCAATCTGATTTATAAACAAAAGTGCTTGGATGAGATGATGTCTTTGAACAATGATATGACTACCTACTTTCAGTGGGATGACTTATCAATAAGTTGGCAATTTTAGCCTTCCGTGGAGTACTCTCGGAACTGTTGAGTTTCCTTTATAGAGTTCCTTTAGCTTTTTAAAAGCCAAAATTTGTATTAGAATTGTTCCAGTCCTGAAAAGTCATACAAAAGGAGTACATTGGCTGTGTGGGATTCAATTTAATTCCATTTAATATGTTTGCCTCTCTGACTTTATTTTACTGAGCCTCTTTATTCAAAAACTAATTCTATTAAAATGGTACAATGTTATTATACAAAGATACAGATTCTCAAATAAATTAATGGCATTGTGCAAATGAACTACTACAGTATTTTTAGGGTAGGCATTTCAGAGTAATTTTTGACTAGTCTAATCCAAGTTGAATAAGTAAAATGACACAAGCGGGAATGAGCAGCATGTGTAGAAATTCAAAATGTTTGTACTAAACATCGATTCGTTTTTATGTATGCTATAAAATTACCCACATTGCTACATTGTTTTCATCTTAAAAATAGAATAGAAAAAAGAAAAAGGATAGACAATATCATTGCTTTCTTCCATTCATTTCATGGTGGATATTGACATTATGCAGACTTATTGTGGAGCATCTTATTGCCTGTTCCAGGAGTGGACAGAGATGAACTAACACAAAGCTCCTTGAGGAGTTAATACTCACTGTTTTTGGATTTTTACATTAATTATCATTCTGCAGATCTGACATTTCCTCTTCTGATCACAACGTACATGGTTAGTCCTTGAGAGTGTGTGAAACTTCATTAGGTTTTATTGAAATTTTCTTTAATTTCCAAACTAAAGACTAGGTTTATAATACATAGGTCAGTGCATTACAAAGTGTAAACACAGCATATTGTGTATATGTATGTATATGTGTGAATGTGTGTATGTGTATATATATATATACACATACATATGTATACATACATATACATATATATGTATATATTACATATATATGTACATATACACACAAATATATGTATATATATACACACATGCACACACATATATATACATATATACATATGTATATACATATATATATAAGTATATATGTATATGTATATAAATACATACATGCACACATATATACACATACATATGTATATACACACACACATACATATATACACACACACACACATATTGTATATATATGTGTATATGTGTATATATGTACACACATAAATTCATATAACATATGTATGTCTGCTTCAGAGTGTAATAATATTGCTGTTTGTACAAGGCCCAAAAGAGAGATATGCACTTTTCTCAGAATCTAGCCATGTTTGCTTGATTTGTGAATAGAAGCAAACTACTATTCAGGAGAAAGACAAGAAAACAACCTATTATCTGTCTGTCCTTCATCTTAAAGTCAAATCATAATTGTGAATGAAACCCAACAAGAGGTATAAGAAAATTAACTGTCTACATTTTTAAAAAGCTGAAATTACTTTCTAGCCAGAAGCTTTCTACTTTCCAGAAGTATACATATCTTTATATTTAAACCTGAACTTGATCCCTTAAGACTGAACTCGGCATGCTTACATTTTGCCTTCTGCCATCTCCTTCTCCTCACAGCAACACTTGTTTTGAGGTCCTGGAGGCAGAAAGAGAAATAGCCAGACAGTTTCTTATTGTGTTTTATGAATTTGTCTTTAGAAAATATAGATTGTTGGTACGGACAGAGAACATTTGTGTCTTACATATGACTTACTCTAGTGCAATTAAAGAAGGGAGTAGAATGTAGATATATAATACTCTGAATTGTTTACCGATTACTTGGGATGCTTTTTTAATTAGTGTACATTAATTGTTGAAAATAATGGGTTTCACTAAAATTTTTTCTCACATGGGTCCAATGTAGTTTAAAAATTTTCAACAATTTATTCCTTTCTCTTATCAATTCCCCCTCATCCCTTCTTTCCTCCTTCCTCCCAAATAGTTCACATTCTATTTCTACACTTAAAAATGGATTTTGTATATGTGAGAAAACATGATTCTTGTCTTTCTGAGTCTGTCTTATTTTGATTAACATGGTAACTGGAAGTTCAATTCAGTTTCTTGCAAACAAAATGTGTCATTCTTCCTAGTCACTGAATAATACTCCATTGTGTGTGTGTACACATTCTGTGTTCTTTCATTGCTAGGCATCCAGTGTGATCCATAATTTAGCTACTGTGACTATTGAGTTTATTAGTTAAGAGTAAACATGAGTGAGCAGGAATCTGTTGTATATTGATTTGAATTCATTTGGTCATATACCTACCCATGAGTGGGACTATTTTCCGAGGTACCCCCATGCTAATTTCCACAGTGGCTAGACTAATTTACATTCACACAAAGGGACTACATCATTGACAGTTCTTATTAGTGACTCTTTTTTAAAAAAATACATTCTGCCTTTTCCTTTAATCTTTCTCTATTATAGTTATTATACTTCCTTGATTTTAGGAAAGCAGATTATTGTAGATCTAAAAATCTAAGTTGTTACATGTTGGGCTTTGTGTGTTTTAAAAATCACTGTCCAGTTTAAGACAGAAAGACCTAGCAAACAGCAGAAGCTCCTAGGCCCTTGGAAGAAGGGAAGTCCTGAAGATTCAGGACAGGAGAATGGGTTGCAGTGAAAAAAGAATATAAGACACAAAGAACAACATTTTGGGGTAAGACTTGCCTAAAGGAAGGAAGTGATATGCAGTGGCCTAAGAACACTCTTCCCCAAGGCAGGGAATACTAGAAAGCCCCTAAGCAGAGATGCTGTTCTGGGAGAGGAAGACGAATGGACAGGATACCTGAATAAGCCAGTCTTACACTGAAGGCGTTGAGTTCAGCCTTAATTAGGAAGACACTATTTCACACTTTTAAAAGGAATAGGGCTTCTTGAAATGCTGTAATTTTAACTTTTAAAAAGTGTAAAAAGTTAATTCTCTTGCCACTCTCTTGGACTTCATTATAAGGTTTAAGTGTCAGAGTCAAGTTAATGATAGATTATAAGAAAGTTATTCATCCTTTTTCACCTTTCCTTTGAGTGGCACGTTGCTTTTAGACCTCTTCCCCTAGATCACTAGCTGTCATATTGACCTTACCATGCAGATGATTTACCAACATCACAAGCATGTCACCCCACCAAGTTCTTTTCCACGTGTTTTTCTTTCCTAGCAATGACATTTGTTTAATTTTCATGTATGGATCCCCATGGAGCTTTGAGGTAATCTAATAAACCACTGAGAGTCAAAGGTTATTTCTATGCTTTGAGATACATGAGGTATAATATATTTTTGTCTCTAATAAGCTTTCACTGGGATTTATATCTTTCTGTTTGTTTTAAAGCAAGGTCTCCTATGCAGTACAACATCGGCTAGAAACTCACTTTGGAGCCCTGGCTGACTTCAAACTTGTGACTCTCCTTGAATTTGAGGCATGCCTAACCAGCCTAGACAGCCTTAGTTCTTAATTAGAGCTGAAGAAAGGTGTATAAAATTCACTGAGCATGGAGTGGTAGTACATGTGATTTATCCCAGCACTCGGGAAGCAGAGGCAGGTGGTGAATTTGAGGTCAGCCTACTATATAGCCATTTCCACATTAGCCAATGCTACATAGTGAGACTCTGTCTCAAAAGCAAATGAATAAAAAATAAAACCAAATTTTTGGAAGGGCAGTGCTGCATATAATTAGGAAGGCATGATGTTCACACTTGATTTTCATATTGTGCAATAGCATTATAACCTGTAGTACATACCCCAAATCATTAGCAAGTTATTTCTTGAAGTGGGATTAATTGTAAACAATTATGCTGCAAAAAATACTTTAGCATTTGCATTTTTATGCAAGATCTTCTTATATTGCTTTTTTACAATTTGTTGAAAAATAATAGTTTTTGCAATTACATAAAAACAAAAGGCTACTGTTCAATGATACAATGTCAACAGACAGATGGCCAGAGAGATGTGCTAGAAATGGATGAGAATGTCTCTTACAGAACATTTATTACAGTTGTACACATGATAGTCACATTCTACTCATTCCCCATCTTGCTGTCTTCTTCCAGAATATTAAATAAATTATGCTTTTAAATTTTTTGAGACACTCACACATGACTACACTGTTTTTATCATTTTGAGACCTCCTACTCTTCTCCCCTAGCTCTTTCTTGGATTCATGACATCCTCTTGTAAAATTATTATTGGAGGTGTCATGATCTTTATATGTACATGAGTTTAGGGCTAGGTTGTATAACATATCAAGTTACTTAAACCTGGAGAAACCACATTCTCTATCCCTCAGCTGCCACTGACTACACAAAGTTCTTCCTCTAGTGGTAGGGTCCAGTGAAATATTTCCCATTCTTATTCCTATCTTATTATGGTCATTACACAGATCTTGTTTAGGGAAAATATTGTTGAGCTTCCATGGGTTCAATATCCCTGTCATATCTATAAGACACCATCACACAAGCAGGTGGCCTGGTTCTCCAACTGTTACAATCTTTCTGCCCCTGTCCATAGTGTTTACTGAATCTTAGATATGGGACTTGCATTGGAGATGTGTGGTTGAGCCTGGGTACTTCATATTCACTCATTCTTTGTTCTCTGACTTCCACATGTGCACTGTGACATACACATCTAAAAATACACACACGTTTTCTTCAGTATAAGTTAAAATGTCTTTCAGTAAGATTGACATTTCCATTGTTGGTTATGTGAGAACATCAAGGTAGATCACAAGAAGCACTGTAACAGTACTACTACAAAGCACAATCTCAAGTACACCATGGATGCTCATATCCTGCTAGTGCCCACTTCAAGGTTGTATTTCCAGGGTCACGAACTTTGTCTAAGGTGACATTCATTGCGGGGGTGAGTCCAGCTCTATTCCCACAATGGGTTCCTCAGTCTCCACGAAGGAGGATAAACAGATAATTATGATAAGTGAACGCAGTACTTCACTCTTCTATGGGACTCAATATGTTACACTTTTCATGCCATAAATGATGTGCATAGACACACTTTTTGTATGATGATGTGCTTCTTTTAATAAAATAAAGAAATTAGAAGTTAGAAAGGTTAAGAGAGTAAAATTAACAATGTGCACATTGGGGAAAAATTACAAGACTCCCGTCCAGACAGAGTCCTGTCCTGACTGAAATAACAAGACTACTAACTTCTTATCTAACGGAATGCAGGTATTCAGGCATACATCAATGCAAGAGAGTTCATCCCCTCCCTAGCTGTAGGCCTCTAATCTTTAAGGTTAATTTTAGTGGGTAGTCTTAACCCAATAGTATATTAATAAATAGATAATTTTATGTCTGTATACTTACTACAATATCAGGGGGCAGGCATTCAGGGGTGGATTATCTATTTGTTTTTTAAGGTTTGCTGACATCCTGTCTAGACTTTATTTCTGATATTGACTATGGCTTTGTCTCTATGGGAAGGTTAGTTTTACCAAGGATAATTTTTATATATCTACAGAAAGCATGAATAGTTTTCACACATGTCAAAAACTTGATGGCCAGTAAAACTGTTATAATTACTTATAGTTGAGATGGCAGTGTTCCTCTCCCAGCCAGCCCAGGAATTGATTTGAGTTTTCACTATTAGGCTAAATAGACAATATTATTGATGAGAGGCTTTTGTCACCACACAGTAAAGATGAGAAAGGGGCAAAGCACTTGGTGGGCTTCAGATTCCTAGCAAAGGGAAAAACCAGGATCTTTGTCAAGCTGGTTATGTCCACAGCCTGGATCTCATCGGCCCTCGACAATTCATAAAAGCAAGGCATGCCTTTGTCCAGTAGCCATTGAATTCAGGCAAAGAAAATAGACTAACACTGATATTGGAAGGAAATAAAACCATACATTACTGTAATTTTCTAGAACCTTTTGATCCATTTATATCTTTACTGATTCTGTCTAACATTGCACAAGCTTATGCTATTTTTGCCTCTAGTTTATCATGGAAAACTAATTTTATAGCCTTAATACTGCTATCTTTGATCTATATTCTTAGGCATTTTAGTTACTAATAATAATCAAAATCAAAGCAATCAGAATCAATATTCAGAATCTGATATAGACCCATACTGACTCCACTGATTCTATAACCACTTCTAACTTAACTATAATATTTCATATTAGCATGCTATAAGTCTTAAAAGATCACTTCTCAGAAAAGAAAAATAGCATACATTGAAGGTCAAAAAAATTGTAGACAGATGTCAAAGGCTTTGAAGGATAGTTTCTTTAGTTGAGAAGGCATGGTATTGATGGACAAGATTATAAGCTGTGTGTTCAACAAGGACTGCTTTCTACTTTTAGTTTTTTAGGTCAAATGTAGTTTGGACATACCTTCATGGACACCCAATTATGCTCTTATATTTCCACAACTAGAAACAGGTGTGGCTCCTGCAATGTTTTCTGCCATTGTATTCATTTAAATTCTGTTTTGTCAGTTTAAGATACAGAACTATCTATAACAGTTTTTGCAAGAGAAAAGAATTTTAAGAAATGATATCAATATTTTATTTGAATGAGTGCTTCTTAATAGCTTTATATTAAGATAGTGAGTGTTGAAAAATGGCTAGTATATAAGAAAGAACCACCTCAGACCCATGGGATGCTAAATACTAAATTATGTCACTCTCACTTCAGCACTGGTGAACATTATTGTATTTAGTGTCTTTGCCCCAGCTGCTATGAAATGCTCAGTCCTTATTGGAGCTTAGATTTTCTGAAAAGTGGCTCATGGTCCTATTCTGTATAATAGCACATATCCCTATAACAATGGTTGCAACATGTGTATCTGATATAGTAATTCTATTGTATTCCCAGTAATTAACTTCCAAAGCTACTGGGAAGAGATGTACATAAAGTTGAACAATTAAAAACTGAAGATAGTTTACTGGAGTATCTGAACCACATGCTTAGAATACATTGTTAGCGCTAAATAATAATGCTTATTATCACTCTATTTCTAGAAATGCTAAAAACTTAATTGCTTGGGGGGATTTAGCATAGTGGTTATTATAATATGGTTCTAGTAGCTGCTTAATTATGTAGTACATGTTGCCAAATGTTATCCTGAATTCTAAGGTATCAACACATCAAATTGTCCTGACAAGTCTCTGAAAATGATCACCTGTCACCTACCTGTGGTGACACTGTAGGTGTTACATCTAAGGCTTAAGGACAGAAACATAATTTTAGAACCAGTATTCTACCTGCTACTTGACCTCTGATAGCCTCTGTAACCACTCTTTTCCTCAGTTTCTTCAAATCTAAAATAAATATTAAAAATATAATAAAACAGCACTAAATAATCTTTTAGGAGCAAGCAACTGCTGTGACTATAATAATTATGAATATTAATATAGAGTATATATCAGATGAGACACTGAATGTCCCACTTAAAGAATTGGAGTGTATCTTAAAAGGTGGGAAATATTAAGTTAAATATTGCAGAAGTGAAATATGCTTTCAAGAAGCATGTGAGGTCTTTGGGAAATATGCTGGGGAAATTCAGACACTGTTAGGTCTGAGAAAGTTTTCTTGTGGATGTGACACTGAAGCCTGTGCTTTTGAAAAGTAAACTTGGACCAACAGATGGGAAAACACAGGAGAAAGAAGTAATATATAAACTTTGGCAGGCTTAGTTCAGGCTGGAAAACTCAGAGCCTCTCAGCCCAAGTTAATGACTCAAGGTTGATCTGAAGAGCAACTAGAGACATTTAAAGGATTTAGGTGGGAGAATGACATGATCAGATTTACATTTTAAGATCCCTCTAAATGATATGTAGAGAACAAATTAGAGCTTGGTATGTAGAAATCAATTAGGAGGCGATTTCGCCAGCTCCAGGAGACAGTGGTATTTGGATAAAGGTGAGGCCCAGGGGAGGAGATTCTTCCTAGCAGATATATAACCATCTAGGACCGGATGGCAGAATGATAGGTAAATCATGTCCATGAGTCTTTCCTTCTCTTTCCTTTACTCCTTTCTTCCTTTCTTCCTCTTCCCTCTCCCCCTTTCCACCTATCACTATACCAAGATTTTACCACAGATACTCACCAGCAGATTCATGTATCAATTAGTTATATGTACTTCTAGAGTACCTAACCTAAATGCTCTAATGCCCTATCTTGTGCTCACATTTATAAAGTCAACTTTATACTCCATCCAATGTCACTGTCCTTCCCATTTCACATGTTCATTCTTTGCTATTCCAATAGCTTCTAGAAATATTTTGAACATATCTTCTAATATACTAAAACTTTTGAATGGATGCACAGTATGTTTTCTAGCCCCCCATTTTTAAAGTGGCTTTTTCAAACAGAAGAATGTTCCCTGTAGTCTTTTCCAAAGTTAAGTCAATTAAATTGTATTCATTCACTGACTGAATATACCATGAGGTTATTTTACTCATATTTCTTTTACTGGGAGCCAATTTTGCATGCAAGACTTGTAATATATGTTTTCATCATATTTAGGAGAGGTTTAATTAACAGACAGATACTGTCACTCTTCAATTTATGAAAGTGATTTTAGGGTCAGAGTATAAACTGGTCACATTAAAACTAACCTCTGATGAACCTTATGTGATGTGATTTGGAGGTAGGAATGGCTTGAAAGTACACTACAAAGAGATAGTGTTGGGAATAGAAAATACATGGTTAAGACTACATGAATTTTATATTTGAATCTTAACTAAATCATTTGTATTTGAGTACCCACTAGCTGTCTTACAATAATGAGATTAGGTGAATTTGGATACTATAGTCTCTTTGTGTTCTTTAAAACATAATCTCTAGTGTGAAAGGAAAATTTGAATTAGAGATCTCTGGGAGGTGACCTTTTGGTCATAGTGATGAAACTTTTAGAGAAGGGATTAGAGTCTTTGTAAAGAGGTCTAAAGGGGTTCCACTGAGTTTCCTTCCTCCTTTTGTTATATGGGCTTATGGTAAAAAAATGGCCGTCTTTGAGGAAATGGGCCCTCACCAGGTACCACTTTGCTGTACCCTTAATATTTTGGGCTTCTCAGGTACCAGTACTCTAAGGCATAATTTTATCATTTACATGCCACTTATTTTATCCTCAAAAATATTCATGTTTATTTTATGTATATGAGTGTTTTGATTGTATGTATGTAAGTGCACTGTGTGTGTGTGTGCCTCGTGTGGATGCCAGAAGATGGAGCTGAATCCTTTAGAATTGGAGAAAAGGACCATTGTCAACTGTCATGTAGGTGCTGAAACCAAACCCAGATCCTCTGCAAGAGCAGCAAGTGCTATTAACGTCTGAATCACTGTTGTCCAGTCCCATGTATAAATCTGTTTTTTTAAATAGAAGCCCAATGGACTATAGGAATTAATTCATGGAAAACTTATTCTTAATCATTTAGCCCATACCATAGTATCTATGCTTTTGTATAACAGGGCAATATACTCCTTTAAGGATTTAACAGGAAGAGACACATTGAATATGTTTTATACAGGATCATGGTGCCACTTAAGAGTTAAAGATGGTATATCGACAAAATTGACTTTATGGAATGAAGGAAAAGTGTGAAAATCACTAATAGCTAGAGTTACATAATAAAATGTACTGTATACCCATGAAACACAGATGTCGTGACACTAAATCATAGTGTTAGAATAGAGAACCAACTAAAGGACAGATGCTCATGGTGGGGAAATTCTATAAGGAGAGCACAAAAAAGAGAGATTAAAAATTGGAGAAATAAGAGAAAAAGTAAGGTCATGTTATTAGGTTTGCCCTTCCAGTTGTGGAAACATGATATGAGAAAACAGAAAGTGCAGGAGTGGTGGTTATCAAGAAAGGAATCTCAGGAATCAGAGTCATTAATATCCAGATACCAGGAGACTTCAATAACCAGCATAGTAAATAGGCCTGTGCCAACTCCTGGCTCGCTATTGTCAGATATATCCTTTTCAGAATATTTTTGAAAAGAGTTTCAAAATTTACAATTTTTTTGTAAACTGTTAAATTCACAATGGATTCAGCTCACCTAACAGAGATATTAGAAGCTGAAGGCAATGACACTGTCTTAAATACTCTCAGTAAATGTCTTCCAGTCCAAAACACATAATATCATGCATGTTTAAATTGCCAGTTTTGAACAAATGCACTCCTATTTCCCTCACATTCCCCTTTCTTAGAAGGCTCCTGGAAAATACATCTAAAACAAAGGGGAACACAGTGTACAAACTCCAAGTAAAGGCAGAAGAATCTTTAGGGCTAGGTACAGAAAGATAAGAGGAAGGCAGAATGACAGCTATTTAATAGGTTTTAAAATACCCAAACACAATAGATTAGAAGGCTCTTGAAGAAAGTTCCTTAAGATGAAACCTAGAAACTATGTTATTGGATATTTTGAAGGAGGAATACCACAGGTTTTGGAGAGCAGATTAGAAGCTAAATTTATAGGAAATATCTAGAATAATCGTATATGAATGACTCAGCTGCAAGCATCATGTAGGCAGGCATAAAAATATGTTTACTACATACTCATATAAATAATACTCTAATAAAAAAATGCTGGAAGGCTGGAGACACAGAAATAACTATGGTTTCTGGTGATGTAGATAGAAGTCAATGAATAAAGCATCAGAAAAAGAAAGGACAAAACAGCAGTGCGCTGGATAAATATAGTGTGTTTCATAAGCACACAGATAAAGGAAATGCAATGAATTGAATTAAAATGATTATCTCACAATGGGTTTTTCAACCATGAGGCTTCTTTTGTAGTGACATTGGTAATTTATTTTGCTTTTAGATGTTTATGCATATACTGAGTAAAAAAAATAAAAATAAAAACTAGTATTTTCAAATTATTCTCCATGTTTTGTTAAGGGTGAGCAGGGATTCAAAGAAAGTAAGAATGTAAAGAAGCAAAGTTTTGCAATCACCCAGGCAACGGTGATGACATTTATAGGAGAACACCAGAGCACCCAGGTAGTGGATATTGGAGAGGTGTTTGTCCTGTCTGGTTAGGCAACTGTTAGGTTGTAGGATGGCAATATGGTCTTTAGTGGTATCAGTGAGAGGATGGAAGTTTATCTATTTGGAATCAATCACAGAGGGTGAGCCAATAGAACTTACAGGTAAGGGACATGGTAGAAAAAGACGATGAATGACAACCATTTTCCGTGGTTTTCATTAACAAGAGGATCTTAATTTCATTACTGAGATGAGAATCCTGGAGAAATGGTTTAAGAGAAAATTAAAGCTTTGCTTTGGATATCATGTTCAGTTGCAGGTAATTCCTAAGTGGACATCCAAGGGGAGGAGTCAGGAGTCATTTACTTGCTACTTGAATACCTCCCTTGACTCTCTGTGCACTTCTGGCCTCCTGGGTAAGAGCGGACATTTCCATCTGTCTTTAGAACCTACTCAGGCAGAAAGGCCCAACACTGAACTCTAGTTCACTGGTGATAATGGATTCTTGTTGTTTCATTCTTTCCTTCCCCTAGTAAAACACATAATAATTCCTGTCACCTACATTCCCTGGAGGAATATTGTGAGCATCACTGATATATCTGTGAAGTGTATTGAGCTCTGTGGAGAGGAGAGCTGTTTTATAAATTATGAAGTATAAGAGTGTTGACAAGCTGTGAGGTGCTGGCTAGAAATAGGCTGTGCCTGTCTAATCAGACAAAAAAAATGCAAACGTTGGGCAAAAAAGTGGATTTGTCTTAAAGACTCTTTTCTTTATTTTGATCTTTCCTTTTTTGCTTTGTCCTCTTGCATTATTGCTCTACCACAGCCTCTAATACAACACGAGAAAAATTATTATCAATAAATATATCACAATTTTTAAAAGTTATGACAAAAATCAGATCACTTTCTCAGTAGGTTTAAAAAATTGTGTCATAAATTTTATAAAAACCTACTTATCATTTTTCTAAATTTTTTGTTTGTTATACTTAGTTTTTGAGAATTTTATATATGAGTGCTGTAGTGACATTAATTCTCCTCTCTTTATTTTCCCTTCAACTCCTCCTGTCATTCTATTCATCAATTTCATAACCTCTTATTCTTTAACTATTATTGTTTATATATATATATATATATATATATATATATATATATATATTATGTTTGCTGTTGAGTTTATTTAATGTCACTCATGTATATTGTGTGTAAGACTGACTACTTGCTTGAGATTGGATAACCTAACAAAAGGTTTGTCTCAAGTATGAACTCCTGATGCATTATCCTGTCAGCCATTTAAAGTAGGAAACTTAGTACCATGGAGAATCTCTACAAAAACTATCTGCTAACTTCCTATTTATTAACAAAAATGTTTAAGTGTGAAAAGTTAAGGGTATCTGTTACCATTTCTCTTCCACATTGTAACTACATTGGTAGTTAGTACAATCTTGAAGGAAGAATAAGTGAATTTAAACAATAGGGGTAAATGACGTTTGCCATTATACACAGATATCTTAATCAGTTATGGGAAAATCATAAGAAATTGACAAATATGTTATAAGAAATAAAAGTGAGATTAACAAGGTTTTATATGTATCAATAAACAGAAGTAGTTTCTATATTAAATAACAAAGAATCAAAAATTGAAATTTTAAATAACAATTACAATGACATTGAAGTATGAAATATAATTAAACTTGTCGAATATATGCTAGCTCTACATTTCAAAAATCTTCAAATCTTAATTGATAGAATTTAAATGAATGGAAAGCTATACCATGCTCATGGATTTGAAAAATCAGTATCATTTTGATAACAATTAGGCTATAAGCAACCTACATGCTTACAATAATCCTAATTAAACACTAGATTTTTAAAAATAGAAATTGATAAGGAGATTGTAAAAAGCCTATTTGTATAAGGATGTAAAATTCCACAGCAATTTTGAAAAGACAAGTTGATGAAAGTGGTATTAATTTCAGCTATCTGATATGAGTGGCTATTACAAAACTGCAGTAAAGAACAAGACAGCAAAGAAATTCAAAGTAAGAAAGTTAGACCATACTAAAAGCTATGCTAGAAGAGTTGTATATGTGTATGTATAAAATTTACTTTGATTCTTACCTGGCACCATATGTTAAGGTCTGTTTGAAACAGAATATAGACACGCATAAAAAGAGAGGAATTCAAAAGCTCTCCAAAAAAGAGGAGGAAGGAAAGGGAAGGAGAAGAGGAAAAAGAGGAAGTGGAAAAGGAAGAGGAGGAGGAGAAAGAGGAGGAGGTGGAGAAGGAGAAAAGAGGAGGAGGAGAAAGAGGAGGAGGTGGAGAAGGAGAAAGAGGAGGAGGAGAAAGAGGAGAAGGAGAAAGGAGGAGGAGGAGAAAGACGGGGTAAGGAGGAGGAGGAGGAAGAGGAGGAGGAAGAAGAGGAAGAGGAGGAAGAGCAGGAGGAGGAGGAGGAGGAGGAGGAGGAGGAGGAGGAGGAGGAGGAGGAGGAGGAGAAAAGACCACAGTGACCTAGGACAAGAAAATGTTTTCTTAGCTTGTAAAAACAATAATAGGGCTGGAGAGACAACTCAACAGTAAAAGGCCTTGCTGCTTTTTCTGATGATCTGAATTCAGTTCATCAAGCAACTCCTTCTCCAGAGGATGGACCTTCTTCTGGCCTCCAGGGTTACCCATACACACATGGCATTCATGCCAAACATATCCATACTTATGAATAAAAATAAAATTAAATGCAATAATAATAGTATCTAAAACTTCATCTTTCACAACAATGCAGCTGTCCAGCACTAAAATTAACAGAATCAACTGGGGTATGTGTGTGTGTGTGTGTGTGTGTGTGTGTGTGTGTGTGTGTGTGTGTGTATTTTTATTTCAATTTTTCTTGAGCAATTACATATCTACAGAAGCATGCAAACATGGTTAATTGGCAGATGGTACTCTCAAATTAGTGCCTATGTTTCATTGTCTTTCTCCTTCACCAATCTGGCAGTCCCTCAAAGGCAAGGCTGGTGGGTAATACATGTTGGTGTCGTTGAGGTTGACACAGTCCTGATAGACTGCAGTGCTCAGCAGATGAATGAGAAGAGAGAGGTAGAATCTGAACCCAGTGAACTGAGAGCAAATGGACATGAGCGAAGATGGATAGACACATTCTTTCTTTCAACTAAATGCCAGTCATCTAGAGCACTCAGCTGGAACCTTTTTGGAAAGAAGGCCAACGAACATTCAAAGAACCCTGAAAATGCTACCACAGATGTTGCCATCTTGGTAAGCTCTGTCTGGAGTTCTTGTCACCCTGACTTCATATGATTTACTTTTCTGTAGAAAGAAAATAAAAATCACCGATGCAGGCTTGTGATCTTGGCTATGGGAGAAGAGAAGCTCAGGCATGACCATAAGGCCACCTGGCTACAGCGTGAGGTTAGGATTACTTTGGCCAACTTGATGAGATTCTGTGTCAAATAATAATAATAAATGATAAGTAATAATAAAAAATAAAAATAATAAAAAATAAAAAATAAAGATAAATCACTACAAAATGATGACTTCATACCTAGATAAATATTTTGCTTGAAGCAGACAGATGCTGTTATCAGGATAGAAGTTGTAATGGAGATGAGGGACAGATTGCATTGTGTTATTAGAGTTTCAAGGAGTGGTTGATGATGTGCAGAGCCTGTGCTGACCTGCAGCTTAGGTCAGTGCAAAGTTAATCCAGTAGCCCTCTCCCCGTGCGAGGCCTTGATATTCTAGAGTTGTGTCAGTTCAGATATTCCATGAAGTGTATGTATTCATATCAAACGTCAAGTTGTTCCAGATCTTTGCTAAATAAGCAAAGCTTCAAATCATGAACAAGGGAAGAAACTCAATCCATTTTGGAATTTATCAAAATTAAAAATCATTGCCAAAAGATACCATTTGAAAAGTGAAAAGGTTCAACATAGAGTAAGCAGAAAAATTAGCAAAAGCATATCCAATAAGGAATTTGTATGTAGAAGATAAAAATAAATGTGACTAGTTCATAATAATGTAAAAATCAACCAAAAATCAAAACTATTTTGAAATACATTTTACAAATATATTTGTTTATATGCAATATAAACATACTCACGATCATTAGTCACTAAGAAAATGCCAGCAAAATTCCAATGAGATATTGCTGCATGTGTTTTAAAGTCACCATATTGCGAGAATGTCAAATATTCGTTAAAATTGATAAAACTTGACAAGCAGGGCAGGCTAAGCATTTATCGCTAAGAACATGAATGATTGTTGCTCTCAAAAGCTATTAGTAGGGTTATGAAGTGTTACAATCTCAGAAATCAGTTTACTGGTGTCTTAAAAATCTGTCCCATGAAGAAGAATGGATAAATCAATGCAAATTTGTATGCCAGTGATAGGAATGTTATTGCAGAAGTATAAGTATACAAACAACCCTCAAAGACCCCCAAATTAAAAACCCAAAAACCAAAAAACACAAGGTCAGGTCAAGATGGATTCACTGCTGAATTTAACAAGACTTTAAAAGAACTCACACTGGTCTTTCTCACACTGTTCCATTCAATTGGGAAGGAATGCTCCAGACTCCTCTTACAAAGACATTATTATACTGATAATGGCATAAGCATGTGCTTGCATGAGCACAAGTGTACACACACACACACACACACACACACACACTATGGTAAATATACCTGATGGACATGTATGCTAAAATTTTAAATAAAATACTTATAAACTGAAAATAAAATTACCATAGCCAACTTGACTTTCATTTATGGGTAAATGAAAGATGGTTCAATATATACAGATAAATGAATGTAAAACTGAGTCTAGATATAAAGATATAGATCATGTGATCATCTTAACAGGTACAGAAAAGTTATTTGACAAAGTCCAGTATTTTTTGTCATAAAAGTTATAAGAAACAAGGAGTAAAAAGAATATTATAATGGTTATGCACGACTAATTTATAGCCAACATTACACTAAATGGAGAAAAACTCAAAAAGTTTGCTTTAAAATCAGAAATGAGGCAAGGGTATTGTATAGGTAGTATATGTTTTCTACTTTGACCAGTTGTAAGTCTCTGTGTTAATCACTATCTACTGTAAATAGAAGCTTCTTTGATAAGGACTGGAGTATGTATTGATCTATGGGTATGACAATATGTCATTTGGAGTCCATTTAATACTATGTCTGTTTAGAAAAATTACAGTACTAGGTTCTCCCCTAGGGACTATAACTTGTCTAGCTATAGGTTCAAAAATGGTACCACGTATAGTTTAATCTTATGAATCTGAAGTTAAATCCAATCAGAACATGGTTGGTTATTCTCACAATGTTTGTGGCATTATCACAACAATGGACAAAGCTTACCAGACTAGTCACTGTTGTTGCTTCCAGCACAGCTGGCTAAGATTTATAGATACTCTTCTCATTTGGTAGCATTTCTACCACCTTCTAGCACTATGAAAGCTAACCAGGAGAGTACCAGATTAATTCTTCTATGTTCTATAACTCAAATATGTAGTTTGTTCATCAATAGGGTCTTACCAACAACTTCTAGAGGGTAGCCAGGAGCAATGACAATAGCCTGTAGTGTTTGATGTTCTAGGAGACCTATCTAGCTAACAATTTAAAAAAATCCCATTTGAGCTTTTTATTTGTTAGTCTCTAGTGACTATGGGCATTGTTGTCCTATGACTCAATTTTAGTGTATGCGTGTGTGTGTTTTCTTGTGGTTATTTTCATTATATTCTGCTAACTGTAAAGGAAATGTAGTAAGATTTCCTGTGTATGTGTTCTTCAATAGACTTGAGCATAGTCATCCTACGAAATTGTCACCAATGAAACATCTATGTGACATTAAGGAAAGAAATAAAAGCACTACTTCTTGCAGTCATTTAACCAAGAGCAAATTCAGATCTTAATTTTCTACTTCATGCTTACTATGTCCTCTATCTTCCATCTGTCTATTCTGTGAGTCTGAATCTGTGCCTGACTCAAGGATGTCCTGTGAATCTGTCTTTGTGTCTGTCTCTGTCCCTGGGTGTGCCTGGGTATGTCTCTCTCTTATGTAACTGTTGTCACTGTGCTCTGTCTATATATATTTATCTATATCTTTGTGATTGTGTTTCTGTAACAAAGGGCTTCATTTTGTATTTATTAAACAGTACAGAAAGCATCACATGGAGAAGGCATGAGATCCTTTACAGAAATCTTTAACACAGTTTTATAATGGTTGAGTCACTGGCTCCAGCTGATCCTAACTGACCCAGAAAACAAAAAGTAATATAAACATCGTTGATTATCAACCAATATCAACAAATGGATATTTAATCTTAGAAGGTTGATTTCAACCTCTTCATTTGCTGATTTCAGCAAATGATGCATTGTTCTGGGTCAGGGGCATGGAAGAATACATAATTTAAGACTACAGCTATGCATGAGCTTATGTTCTAAATGTTGATTATATGGAAAATCCAAGGCAAATAAGGTTCTTAAGCTTGTCCATTAAAGGTGGGTTAAACAAATAGGCTGAATACAGTCTTAGGTCTTAACGGCAACATATATTATTAACTCAAGCTGCGAGATCCAGCAAAAGTTCCCATCTCTTAGATCATATGATTTTTCATAATATTGTATCATCACAACTATCTTCTTACTGGAAATAAGAAACTACTTATTTGGGTATGTAATTTTTATGCAGGTGGTTGTCTTTCCTCCCTTTCATGATTCTGTTTTACAATGCCTGAAAAAAGCAACAGATAAAGTGTATTTGGCTCAAAATTCTAGGTTATAGTCCATCATTGCACTGAAGTCAAAGACAGCAACTGAAGCAACTGGTCATAGCACATCCATGCTCAAGGACAGAAAACAAGATATTAATGCACTCATGGCTTCTTAGCTTTCTTCAAGTGTACACCCCAGGACCTAATGCCTAGGGATTGGTTCAAATCACCACTATATAATTAAGATGTATCATCCTATAACAATTAAGACAATCAAGGAAACCCCCACAGATATGCCCACAGGTGAACCTAATACAGATCTCTCATTGAAAGTCCTTTCCCAAGTGATTTAGAGTACACCAAGTTGACAAAACTCACTATGACATTGGTTAATTTGAAATTTATACCAACTCTACTTTAGAACTTAGACTATGTTCTTTCCAATATACTATATAAATGTACTATAACAACTGAAATTAAAACAAAACTGCCATGAATTACTAACACGTTTTTGTTCAATATAAATATTTAGTATGTTAAGTTAATTTTATGTAATCTTTGCTAGATTTTTCTTTCAAAAGGAAATGACCTTGCACTATTTTTCTAGTTGCCAGATATTATTGTTTATTTCCCTTCCTGCCTTAACTGTTTCATAGTTGCTTTATTCTTCAGCTAAAATGCACAAGGATCTGGGTGAATAAGAAAATAAAGTCCATTGTGTCAAGGTAGCCATTAGTATGCACACAAAAGTCACTGATCACACAAAGCAAAAATTATCTATCTAGCATCCTTTTATGAATAGAAGATTTTAGGAAAGTGTAACCAAAATCCAACTGTATAATGTGCAACTTTTAAAATATCATTTTACTTTTAGCCTGCAAATGAAAACATATTATGATTTTACAAATCCATGTTAGGTCAGTGGCTTCTAGCAAAATGATTGCATTGGATTATACCACATAATTCATAAATTTATGACGGTGGCCGAATTCTTCTTTCTCTGCTTTTTAAAGTTTAGACATCATAAGTTATTGATTATTGTTAACAAATACAGCAAAATAAAGTGCAAATTAAGACCAAGACTAAAATAATTCATGGATTATTATGAATTATCTGAAGAAAAAACTAATACTCTTAATACAAGGATTAATACCTTCAATTATTCTTAATACTTATTTATCCTCAGATAATATCTGTCATAATTTATGTATTTGTAAACATTAAGCAACATATTTTGTCTAGAGATATTGCTTTTTTAGGTCAGAATATAAGGCTAAAAACAGTAGGAAATGTTTAATAATGGTTTACAACCTTTGTTACATATATCTGTCTGCTATAGATTGTCATGATTATGAACAGATTACTATCACTTAACTAAAAATTACTTTAATTAAGTCTGCAAATTTTAATGAGTATGTTTATACATTTGCCTACATACATATTTTAAAAATACACTCAGATATATACATAACAACATCATAACATAATTATAATAATTATGTTATGATGTTGTTATGTATATATACATATGAGATTCAAGATCAACTAGCCAAAGGATTTTTCAGTTTCAATATATTTTTGTGTGAATAAAAAGTGTCCCATATTTGGCAAGCTCACCTAATGTAGATTAGTTATTACAATCACAAATCGTGATCATGGGGATAAGTGTAATGAATGTCCAGTACTTCCATGAGAGTGAGTGAAATGGAGAACAGGCTGGTCATAGCATCCAGAAATAGCTAAAGTTCCCTCTATGTAAAATGGATTGCTCTTGCCAGACACCTTGGACGAGAGGGCTAGAGAGGTGCATTTGTTCCTGTGCTGGCAACTGAATTAGAAGAATATTGAAACCAGGGTTTTTCTTTAGACTGATTGTAGAAAATTAGTTTTGATATTAGTAATATAACATAAAATGATAAATAACCGTCTATCGTGGATAATGAGGCAACATGAACAGCATTAGGGAGTATTTGCTTCAGCAAAGCAGAACAAACAGGACCCCACTCCCATCTTCATTTCAGGCACATGTGTACAGCCTATCCTTTTTCTCTGTCTCAGCTGTCTGTGAATCCCTTTCAAGTCAATTCACTGTCCTAATAGAAAGAACTTACTTAAAACATATTTATAGAAGAGTTCTAAAATCTTAGGGAAAGCGCCATAAGTAATGTGTGCTTGTTTTCCAAAGTGGATTGTTAGTGAGCTCATTTGTTTGCAAGTTTGGAAAGCACATTTCTCTAGACAGTTGTCTGTGAAGAACAGACTTTCTGTGGTGTTCTGCTGTACACTGCTTGGCATACTTATGAATTGGATGAAAAGTCTCTGTCACTTATAAAATTCTAGGTGGATGATCACTTTTCCAAAGCCCTCAGATATTTTCAGTGTCTGATAATATGAAGCTTATATTTTCTTGTTATAGGATGTCTTAAGAACATAGTTGACATTAGTTTAAAACAAAGAATTGGTTCTGCAAAGATTTTTGAGATTGTGTAAAAGTTATATATAGTTCACAGATCATTCATATTATTGCATTTATAGAACATCATAGAATAATGCTACCAGACTGAGGCCACTGTGGAAATGGGTTAATGGGGTAACATAGCTCTCATGTTTACTTTAATGAGAACACGGTTATATTTCAGGTAGAATTTACAATGCATTGTGCACTTTGCAGTGTTATTTACTGTCTTGTAAAGTCAGAGTCACACTATGGTATACTGATACACAATATTCAATAGGAAAAATCAAATAAGATTTATGCTTGCAATCTTTATACCAAAGGAACATCCATTATGTGCCGTCCCAAAAGGATGCTCCACAGAACATAAGACAGGTGAGAAAAAAGTGTCTCGTTTCCATCAGTGCTGGAAGATTCATATAAGACTCCACTTTAGGCCACAATTGGAGTTTGTTATTACTGATGTAATTTAAAAACAAGGTTCAGAGTCGAATATAAAGGGGGGGGGGTTCCTTTGAAGATTTGCAAACAAACAACAGAAAATCTGTCTCTCATGATTTGGGGAAATTCTCAATGCCGTGAAGCCAAAAATAGATAAATATGGTTACCATGTTTCAAGGTTTGTCCAAAGTATTGCAAAACTTTTCTCACATACGTCACAACAAGCTACAGCTTGCCTTGGGGAGAGTGGGGAGCGTAAAACCCAACTCAGGCACTGGGGAGTGGCAGTTAAAAAGTACAGTTGGATCAAGCTTCTCAGGTGTTTCTTAGTCTCATAACTTAATATTTAATCCTTAATATTTAAAGTTACTCAATTTCTTTACAGCTCTGAATATACCTAACTTTAAATTTTTAATTGCCATACATGAATTTTTCAACATGCTTTCATTATCTTTCCTTACAAGTTTCTAAGATGTTTTGATCATGGTCTGACTCTCCCATTTTCTCTATTGTTTTTCATCTAATTTTCTGATGGTCTCCTTCCTTTCCCCAATTAGCTCCCTTCTCCTCTGAAGTCTTTTTTTTCCTTTTAGTCTAGATTGATCTAGATTGTCATATGAGAGCAAACACAAGATTTTTGTCTTTCTGATTATGGCTTTTTTTTTTTCCACTTAACATGATGACCTCAAGTTCTACCAATCATCCTCCAAATAACATAACATAATCACATTCTTCTTTGTGGCTGGTTAATATTCCATTATATAAATACACAAACACATATGTATCATAAAGCATCATAGAATAATGCTACAAGGGCTAGTGAGGAAATGGCTATAAAGGGTACAGCACAGCTGATTCACAACGTATTAGAGCTAGCATAATCCCTTCCTATTCTGAAGCTACTATGCTCAATCTCCCCCTAGACATTTCATTGTGTATCCTCAGTGGTTCATTCATTATTTATATACCTACATGTGAATGAAATACAAATCATGTGCTGTTTTCTGGTTCATGCAGTTTCTCAGCCTCATTCAAGGTCTTTGCTGTGCCTTTCCTTAATGTGCAGACTATGTTGGTCTCTGAGTAAATACAAATCTCTTTTATTTTCTTGATCCCACACCAGTCTAGTTCAAGGTAGGCATGGATTCCCTCTTTTATCCTGAAATGTCCTCCACATTAGTTTGTAAATGCAAGCTCCAATACTCACCTCAATCCATGAATACTAAAGTAACTTTGTTAGTGATTAAAATAAGATCCTCTAAGTGACTTTCTTTTTAATTTCTACTCTTTTCTTTTTTCCTTTTGATTCTTTTTTGAGATATGGACATGCTATTATAGTTATGGCTGGCTGATTCTAGCCATATAGGCCAGACTGACCTTGATGTGCCATTAGACCCAGCTTTAGGTAATATTTAGAATTCTTAATGATGAGGACAGAACTTTCTTTAAAATGACCCCAAAACCTATTTAGTCTCTGGACCTGAAAGGCACCAAGTGCTTCATTTCCACTGTACTGATTATGGCCTTGCCCACCACAGAAATTGTCAAATGCCCTTTCTTCTGTTGATCTTCCTACTTTACCTTAGATAAATCTCATGGTTTCTATTTCCCTTGCTCTATTATAGATCATCATGCCAGTCTTTATATCATGACACTCTACATAGCTAGAAATTAAATTTATATCAACTTTCTACTTCACTAGATGTACTGGTCAGTTTTTGTCAACTTGACACAAATTAGAGCCACCTTGGAAGAAGGAACCTCAATTGAGGAATTGCCTCTCGTTGATTGGGCAATTTCTTGATTAATGATTGGTGGGGGAGGGGGGCCTCCATCCACTGTAGGCAGTGCCTCCTTTATGCAGGTGGGTTTGAGTTATATCAGAATATATGTAGCCGAGCATGCTAGTCAACAGTGTTCTTTTGTGGTTTCTGCTTCACATTGTTGCCTAAAGTTCCTGCCTTGGTTTCCCTCACTCATGTATTGTAACCTGTGACCTAAAATGAACCTTTCTTCTTCAAAGTTAGTTTTGGTTAGTGTTCTATCACAGCGATAAAAAGTAAAACTAAAACACTGGATATCAAAAGTACAAGGCATTAACTTTTTTTTTTCTTTTACTTTATAGTCCCACTACTTAACATAGTGATGAAACCTAGGATAATCTCAGCACATATTCTTAAATGAATATCAAATACATTTTATATTATGCACATGAACATATGAATATTCAAATAATATAGAAACAGGGGAGAGTTAACTGAATAGAAAGCAAGAAAGTAAACTTGTAAGGAACTCTCAGGGTGATTGAAAACTTTCTGAATAAGCTAATGAATCCAGGTGATGGGACTGTAGTCCCACTCTTCTAAAAAGCTTCCTCTGGTACTGGTTAGATAATCATGTCTGTTCCTCATCTGTGTTCTCCTTTGACATATACATTGCTTCATGTGACACTAATAATAGATAGGATCACTCTGTTATTAATGGTCAGGGCCTGAGCTGACTGTTTCCAGATTCCTGGCCTCTTATTGAAGAATGAAATTTAAAAAAATCAAACAATTTGAAAAATAACAAGAAAGTGATTCAAAGCAAGTTACAGAACAGATCAAACAAATGTTCAGTCAAGGCTGACAGCAGGCCACATGAGGGTGTGTGTGTGGTCACCCAAGGGTTCTGGGTACTGTTTGTTCCCTTATGCAGTTCTAGAGTAGGAATTCTCTTACCAAGGGGCACAGCACCATGGCTGTCTGCTTTGAGAAGAATTCTATCATGTAAGTCTTAGCTTACTATATATCTTTTCCCCAAATCCATCTGATTTTAATCGTACATTTCCAATTATACATTATTCCATTATGTTGAGGAATAAGGGATTATGTCTAAAAGTTCAAGTTTGGGACAAGAGTTGTCTTACAGGACATACAGTCTAAAACAGTTCAGGCCAAGTTAGTTCATCTCTGGAGGTTACAGGATATGCTATGGAATCGTTGCCAAGAGGAGTGGCTTAATTCCTTACATTGAATGAGGTATGTGGTACAGTCTAATGAAGGTCCCAAGTTGTGAACACTTCAAGATGTGCATTGTTAAGAGCATTGTGCACAGCTCCTAAGTAGAGTCAAAAAACCAAGAAAAGTGGACTGGAAATATAGCTCAGAGGTAGAGTGGTTGTCTAGCATTTGAAATGACCTGATTCAACCAGTGATATTAAAAAACAAATAGAAAAATAATTGCAACTTAAAAAAAATGACCAATCATCTACTCCATTTCCATTTCATATGACAGCGATTTCTCTATGAAGTATTAGCTCTGTTCTGTTTCTCTTTATCTCTGTGTCTCTCACGGATAAATATTAAGTCCTCAAACTAGAACAAAACTTTAATCCTTTCAACACTTTACCAAAAAAATGTAGCTCACTAAATTTCTCCAAATCAGTCCTCCCTAATATCACTGAGTTTTCCCAAGTTCCCTATGACATAACATCTCCCTTGATGAAACAGATCATTAAACTCAACTTTATCTGTCTCCTGGGAAGTTCTTGGAAGTCTTTTACTGAGACCATTTACATTAGAAAGATCATTTAAGCCAGCATAAGATCATGTGCAGCAGAATCTCCAAGACTAACATATGCATTGAGGCTGGACAGGAAGTAGCTACACTGCCTGGAGAGGAAAGGAACAGCCAGGGTGTGAAAACTGAAGTGTACTTGCAGTGTAGTGTGCCGTGGGTGGATGGGAAGCATTTATAGAAGATAAATAACAATATTACAGAATAGTGTCTCCTGAAGTTATGAGAAAATTAGAGACATATTTTATCAATTTTATATTTTCTATAGCACAATACAAATTGTTTATTAATTATACTCACCTCAAGTCATTTTAACTGATAGATATATGAATAAATTAAATTGGATGTTCAAGAGTATAATTTAATAAATGGGTCTTCTCTCGCATAAGGCTTCTAGTTTCTCAGTTTTAAAACTAATATACAAAGATGACATCTGCCTAGTGTTGAGAGATTTTGAGAAAACATGGTAGATCTGTCATGTTTTGCACATTGTTTATGTTTGGACTGTGTCTTGTATTAAGATTTGTTCACCTCTATGAGTGTGGAAACTGAATTATTCTATGTTGTTTGATATTGGTTAACCATTTTAGGAGCCCCATCCTAGAGAAGACTAATTCTTTCTTTCACCAGTCTTGAATAGTCTGTAGTTCTTAATCTAAGGGTGGGTCTTGTGAAGATTCCCCCATCCACACTGACATGCTATGTCAAGTGGGATTGTCATTATTTATAACTTCTTTAGGCAGACACATATTGTTGAGATCTCATGGGTTTAGCTTTCCTTTTGTATCTAGAAGCTGAAACCTTGCAGCTTCCTGCTCCTCTTACTCTCACAGTCATTCTGTCCCCTCACCTGCAATGTTTGCTGAGGTGTAGGATTTGCATGTAGATGTATCAACTGGAGCTGGTTACCTTGGTTATCACCAAGATATGAATATATTATTGCACCTTTAAGTATATCTTGCCATCCTGGTCATTATGGATCACAGACATTATAGCTGGGTAGATTATTGATTATTGATTCTCTGCCTCCATTGGCTGCTTGCATAGCAATTTGGTACTATGAACGCTAGTCCAAGTGGGGAGGTTGTGAAGTGAGGTACAGATTGAACCCTCTGAGTCCTGCATTTAAAATGTGTGTGCTTTCAGCATTCATGACTTACCTTAAACTTCTAGAAGGCAAACAAGGGCAACAGTAATACCCTATATAAATATATGGAACTGCTTTAGACTTCTCTGACCAACAACTTGAAAGCAAATTTCTCATGCCTGGTGATGGTTGGTTTTCTTAGGTAGTCTTTGAATCTGGAGGGTCGTTGCCATCCTGAGTGGCATTACTTCATTTAAAAAAATATATGCGTGCACTTTATGTATTATATGTAATTATAAGTAAAAACAAAATAATTTGATTCCTTAAGGCTTTATCAAACAACGTTGGTATTATTTGTCCCACTTCCCACATTTTTCTTCTGTATTATCCTCCTTTCTCTTCAGTGAAAGCCTTCCCATCAATGTCCACGTTTCCCCTTCATACAACCTACATCTCGTCATTCCCCTCTCTAGAGCTCCTTACCGATCACCATAGTCTCTTTATACTTTCCTGGTTTCTGCAGTTACTCAAGTTATATACTAATGGACATATGACAAGGGGGTATAACTGGGTCATCAAGTAGATTTATTTTTAGCTTTTTGATAATTCTTCATGTTGATTTCCATAGTACCTGTGTGCAACCTCACTCACTATAAATGGGAATTCCTCTTTCCCCCCAATATCCTTGCCAGAATTGTTCTTAGATTTTTTTCTTTCTTTCGTCCTTCCTTCCTTCCTTCCTTCCTTCCTTCCTTCCTTTCTTCCTTCCTTCCTTTCTTTCTTCCTTCATTTCTCTCTCTCTTTCTCTCTCTCTTTCTTTCTCTATCTTTTTTCTTTCTTCTTTCTTTTTTCCTTTCTCCCTCTTTCTTCCTTTCTACCTTCTTTCTTTCCTTTCTTCCTTTTTTCTTTCTCTCTCTTTCTTTCTTTCTTTCTTTCTTTCTTTCTTTCTTTCTCTCTTTCTTTCTTTCTTTCTTTCTTTCTTCCTCTCCCTTTCCTTTATTTCTTTTCTCCTGTATTTTCTTTTTCTTTCTTTCTTTCTTTCTTTCTTTCTTTCTTTCTTTCTTTCTTTCTTTCTTTCTTTCTTTCTCTCTTTCTCACTCATTTCGTCCCTCCCTCCCCTTGTCCCTTCCTCCCTTCCTCCCTCTCTTCCTTCCTTCCTTCCTTCCCTATTGGTGTGTAGAAAGGTTATCGGTTTTTGTTCTTGATTTCATATCCTAACATTTTGCCAAAACTGGTGATCATTTCTAGACATTTTGTGGGAGAATATTTGGCATCTTTTGCATAATGTCATATAATTTACAAATATAAATAGTTTGATTTCTTTTATTCCTTTAATTTTCTTGTCTTGCCTTATTGGGTGATGCTTTGAGTGCTATATTGGAAAGAAGTAGGGATAGTGTACAGTCCTGTATGAGTTCTGATTATAACGGGAATACTTCCAGTTTTTCTCTATTTAAGGTAATAGCTAGGAAATGTAAACACCAAAAATGTCCTTCAACAGATGAGTAGATAGTTAAATTTGTTACAGATACACATAGACTACTATTCATCTCTTAATAAGTTTATTAATGTTGACCACGTGTTTGTTATATTCATCCTTTATTGTGTTGAGGTGCATATCTTCAAGCCCTATCCCTGGCTTGCTTAGAACTTGCTGTAGAGACCAGGCTGGCCTAAAATTCACAGGAGTCCACCTGCATCTGTCTCCTAGGTTTGGATTAAAAATGTGGTCCATCACACACCTGGCTTCATATAATTTTTTTTCTCAAGTAGTTCACCTTGAGTATTTCACAGGAATAAAAATAGAGTACATGATTAAAATTAAGCAAGATCAACACTCAGTTTCACAGTCGTATTGGTCACATCTTAGGTGCAAATAACCAGATGTACCTTGAAGCTAAACATCAAACAGTACAGACACAGAACATATCTATCACGATGGAAAATTCTATCAAAGCAATACTACCATAGACAGCTTCCCACTAAGAATAGAAATTTTTAAGTATTATTAGTTAAAAAATGAAGGAACTGTGAGATAAAATTAATTACTTTCAAAACAAAATGTCTTAGAAAGGTAAAGATATAGTTTGATGAATTTCTCTCAAGCAACCTGGGCTGATGTATAAAATCAAATCTTATTTTCTAAATATCTTTCTTCTCAGAGTATTCTTTTTGTAGATATGCAAAATTTTACTGATACCTTGATAAGATAAATTTAATAACAAAATTAAAACTTCCATCAAGAAGCAGAATACAGAATAATAAAGTCAGACTAAAAATTTGAAGTTTAAAAATATATCTAGAAGCTTACACATACCCTTAGAATGTAGGGTTTTCTATGAGATGTGTGCTGCACAGATAAGTCATCTATTTCTGTCTATCTGTTTCTTCAGGCTCTTTTCACATCCCTAGATTGTTCTAAGGTAAAGGCAGCGAGTTTACTTGTGTTTATCATAGGATGGAGTTCAGATCTCTTTTGAAACCTTTAGATCTTAATTCAGTCATTTTACTCATGCTTACAGAATGTACACTGCATATTGAGTCTTTTGATAGATTCTTAATGGTGGGAATGCTAGCAGGAAGGAGGAGAGCACTGGGAGGTGAGATTGGGTGCTGTGGGTACAGATAATAATATGAGTGAAGGAATCCGAGTGAGAGAATACATACAGAACCACAAATAACTATCTGGTTGCCCAGTGATAGTAATTGCCTGTGTTTATTAGAGAGATGCTAAGTAGATGTGGAGAGGAAACCTGCGTGCCTTTTATGAACATTCTAATCAGAGAGAGTAGCAGACACCTGTCTCTGAGTATGGGCCTCTATTCATCACAATGGATCGAGTTTTCTTTAATAAACTGAAGACATCTAGTGACTCTCTTCTGGTATATATGAAACTTGGTGAGAGAAATCCATGAGTTTTCAGAGGAATGGCTTGTTTAAGGATACCAAGGCTTGGCTAAAACCCTGTCTTAGAGGGCTTAAATTCTGGCTCTAATAACTGATTAGTAATTAATTCACCCTTGGACTTCTGGATATCAGTTATTGGTCTGTAAAATTGCCCCCTACATGTCCAATTCATGGATCTAAAGTGCTCTAAGACAGCCATATTTAAATTATATTTTTACAGATCACACATGGTCTATCTTTTAAAGTGATTCCATAGGAGGTGGGAATAAATGTATATAACTCAAGAACTAAAACCAGAGAAGAAAAGCTGCAGAAACTTGAAAGAATATATGAGAGATGGGAAAAGTACATTGACGTGGGACTGAATTGGTTGTTTGAGTACTGATTCTACCAGTAAGAGTTGACAAAGGGAATGATAAGAAATGATGGTAAAGTTTAAATTCAGCAACCCAAACACATGCAAGATAGATCTTTGATATTATATTCGAATTGCTTGTACTTCACAGAGAGCCAAAACATTTACATTCATGCTTTTGCGAAAGACAAAGAAAAAGATAAGAGAATAGGTGTATATTAAATACATGCAGTTAAAAATAAGGATACACTGCACAAAACTTCTAGTTTAGGTGTTAATCCTTGGCTAGTCGAGATAATGCAAAGGTTTTTCAACTGTGCTTTGATTTTTTTCTTTCTTGCTTTTGTGATAGGCTACCCTTATATCAACCAGGTTGGTCACAAACTTGCAATGATCCTACTTTAGCCTCTGAAGGACTGGGGTTACAAGAATGTACCACAATATCTAACTACTTTAAAAGTTTTAAATTGGGGAAACAGTGTAATAAAAATTGTTCTCAGAATGATGGCTCACAGGGCTATGTCAGATGACCTTGTATGAAAATAAAATATAAGCAGGGAAATTGCTGCAGAAGCTAATGTGATATTTTGGACAAATGATGTCAAACACTGTGAATGAAAATGAAGAGAAGTAAATGTGAAAGCATCCCATGCTAGGGGAGAATGTCATCAGAGAACAGAAATGAGAAAGGCCAAATAGGTCTCTCTATGTATAAGAAATAGTGATAATTTATCCAAATTACTTTAAAATCCATTTTAATGTTAAAAAGTAACTGTGAAATGGATGTACTAAATAGTTTGACAGTAGTGAACATGTCAAAATGTACCTGTATATCATAATACATATATCATATTTTATACCTTTAATATAAGGCAGCAGACTATGGATACCTAACTTAATTACTTTGGTAACTTTCCAGCCATCTAATTTGTGCCATATCAATTATTCAGCTCTCATGGTGCTGTGATTGTGATTATTGACTTGCACATAACACCTAGGAATCACCCTGCTCTTTACAGGACAAAAATGGTTGTATCTCCAATTTCATTTTTTTAAAGTTTATATCTGATACACAGTTGATATTCAATAAATCTTCATTGAAATCATGGTTGAATGAATGAAGAATGAATGAATCGGGAGGAATTCGGGAACACAGGGACTTCTTATGTTGAGTGTTCAGTTGCAAGGTGCTAATGCTCCTTAGTACAACTTGAATGACTTTGTTTCCTGGCTTTACTTTGTCCTTCATAGAGCTGTGTGTAAAAATATGGATTTGTAATCCATTTCTTTCTCTGTAGAATCTTTACCTAGAATGGGTGAGCATAGATTTTCCTTAACTCCCAAGAACTTTGTAGATCTTCTAGATTAAAAGTATAGATCGGATTCTTAATCACATAACATCAGCTAACAGCATGTGATAAAATACCATGTTTAGAAAGGTACATTTGTGTGACAAATCCTTTATGAAACTTGCGCTTGTACATCAAATTTCACAATTTCTCCTCTCCAGGATTTGAGGATATATGCACTTGACAAAGGGGGAAAGCAGAGTGAGGAAGTGGGATAGCTCAAATCCTAGTTTTTAAGGGGGAATATCCTGAGAGCTCCCAGTCCACTGTCCCTGAAAGTTTTCATAGCTACTTAAAACTTCCCCTTAAGAGGAAGCAAGATGACTCTGCAGGTAAAAACACTTGCCTTGACAGCCTGTCCTCTTGAGTTATATACCCTGAACCTAGGGTAGGAGTGAACCAACACCTAAATGTTACCCTCTCACTTCCACAGGTGCACACACAGTAGCATGGCTAGCCTTCATGCTCACCAGTACTACCTACCTACCTATCTATCTATCTATCTATCTATCTATCTATCATCTATCTATCATCTATCTATCACCTACCTCCCTATCTATCATCTATCTATCATCTATCTATCTATCATCTATCTATCTATCATCTTTTTCTTTCTTTCCTTCCTTCCTTCCTTCTTTCTTTCTTTCTTTCTTTTCTTTCTTTCTTTCTTTCTTTCTTTCTTTCTTTCTTTCTTTCTTTCTTTCTTTCTTTCTTTCTTTCTATGTCCCTTCCTCTCTCTGTCTCTTTCTGCCCTTTTATCTCTCCTGTTTCTTCTGTGTTTCTCTCTGTGTGTTTTGTACAGTTTTTAAAAACCCTTTTGTAAAGTGCTCCCTGAAACTGCATCCAATCATAGGGTCATCCCAAGTAAGAGGTTTCTCACAAGTTTGACACTTGTCAGCTTTGTGCAAACCACATTCACAGCCACTCATATGGCCTGTTCCAGAAGCAACTGAGGGGAAATGGACACCCGTGATCACTTAAGTCAGAAAGAAATATAAATCATCTTTCCGTGGAGCTCATCTTTGTTGCAGTAATCGAATTGAAGGTTAGTGAATACTGGATGGTAAATATCATGCCATGTTTCACCCATTTTAATGATCTAATCTCTTGCTTCAGATAGAAGCATAGCCCAGAAGAATGAAATAAAACTATTTCAACACAGATTTTCCACTACTTGCTTCAGTGGATTGCTTCAAACTAGGGAGACATAAAATAAGTGCTTTTAAAAAGCAGTGGTTATAATGGAATTTTATTTTATTTTTTTGACCATATAAAATTCAATTTCCTTCCAGATTTGTTGTTAGGACTTCTTTGTTTATTTGAGCTTTTCAGTCTATTTAAATTTCATGATACTCCTTGCAAGCATGACATTTATTAATATTTCACTGCATTTTTCTTTATTTTTGTTCTGTTTAGCCTTTGGGGATTATGGAACCAAAATAAGAACCAAAACAGGTTATCTGGTGTTAACAGTGATGATTGACAGTGATAATTCACTATCTCAGCAGAATAGTTCCTAAACCATGAGAATAACATTGGATCTTAGTATATGATATATGAAGATTGCTGTTTATGTGGGTATTTCATCAGAGACCTAACATTCTCCAGGCCTGAAACAAGATTCTATAACAAGCTTTGCTCTTTCCTCCAATGTCAGTCTACATTAGCAAGCAAGCAATAAATTAAATAATTAAATAAATTGCCAAGAAGAGATGATTAACGTCTAAACTAGAAATGAAGTAAAAATAACTGTGTTGATTTACCCTTTCAGAAAGTCCATAACAAAATACCACTTACAAACTGCCTCATCTTGCACGTCTTCGTGGTAATACTGCCTTCCATAAATCCTAAATATTTCTTGTTATGACCCAATATCACAGGTCATTATGATACTACTGTGACTTCTTAATGCTTTCAAATTTTTAATTAAAAAATCAGTTTTTAAAGGTAAACTATGACTTAGAATTTGGGTTACCAAATTTTTATATAAATTTAGTCTATAGGATGGCTTATTCTGAGCCTAATAAACACTGATAATATACTTTGCATATTATACATCACAATAGTAATTATCTGGACCTTAAGAATTGAAGATCAGACTTAGAAACAGAATAGAGAATGTGACCCATTCTGAGTCATTGATAGTTAACAACAGCATGTGATCCTAGGCGAATATAGTTCTGGAAATATGTGAAATACTCCATATTGAATAGGGAGCTCAAGGATTCATGGCAAAGTTATATTCATTCATAAAGTTCTACTATATATATATATATATATATATATATATATATATATATAATGAATACTGAATATAAAATCTGGGTGTAAGGATTAAAGCAAGAATAAAAACAGAAAAAAAAACCCTTTGGGCATAAGGATTGTTTTGAGGAGAGGTCAAAATTTCAAATTAATCAAGTAATCTCTAACTCTATATTTTGATTCCAGGAACTGTTTTCATTATCTATTACTTAAGAATAATTCATCTAAAAACTTAATTTTAGAACAACACCTTGTTTTGGGCCGATGATACCCAGGCTGTGGACATAATTAGCTTGACAAAGATCTTGGTTTTTCCCTTTGCTAGGAGTCTAAAGCCCACCAACTGCTTTGCGCCTTTCTCATCTTTACTGTGTGGTGACAAAAGCCTCTCATCAATAATATTGTCTATTTTGGCTTTATAGTGAAAACTCAAATCAATTCCTGGGCTGGATGGGAGAGGAACACTGCCATCTCAGCTCTAAGTAATTGTAACAGTTTTACTGGCCTTCAAGTTTTTGGCATGTGTGAATACTATTCATGCTTTCTGTAGATATATAAAAAAATTATTCTTGGTAAAATTGACCTTCCCATAGAGACAAAGCCATAGTCAAGATCAGAAACAAAGTCTAGACAGTATTTCAACAAGTTTAAAAAAGCAAATAGATAATTAACCGCTGAATGCCTGCCCCCCATTATTGTAGCAAGTATACAGACTTAAAATTCAGCTATTCATTAATAGACTATTGTGTTAAGACTACCCACTAAAATTAACCTTGAAGATTAGAAGCCTGCAGCTAGGAGGCGATGAACACTTTTGCATTGTTGTATGTCTGAACACCTGCATTCTGTTAGATAAGAAGTTAGCAGTCTTGCTATTTCAGTCAGGACAGCTCTCTGTCTAAAGGGAAGTCTTGTAATTTTTTCCCCAATGTGCACATTGTTAATTTTACTCTCTTAACTTTTCTAACTTCTAATTCCTTTATTTTTATTATTAAAGAAACTCTCTTGCATGTTATAATCATCATAAGGTGTATTCTATGTGTCTCATTAAAGCATGTAAGCGTGCCAACGGAAGGTTCCCATTAAAGCGTGTTAAGCGTGCCAACTAAAGGTGCCATACAGGAGGGCATTTCTGCGTTCACTTGCCATAACTTCATTGTTTATCCACCTTCGTGGAGACTGAGGAACCCTGTGTGGACTAGAGCTGGACTCAACTCCTGCAACACCTAATTAATTCTGGTGATTGTAAGGTTTGTCTAGGCAGATCTAGTCTGGCTTTCCTGGGTCTCTCATGAAAGCAGGAGTCAGGTGTATCTGACAGGTCAATGGATTCTTCACTCAAGCAGATTGTTTCTTTACTCACATGCATAGATGTTACACATCTAAGTATCTCCTGCTTCTCTGTAACTTCTACATAAGGCTAGATTGGATTTTCCTTATTCCATTGATGTCTGGAAAGTTAGATAATCTCCATAGACACAGAAGGAAGCTGCACACCATTTTAAGCATCTGTCTTGAAAGTCATAGTATCACTTTTGGCTTAGTATCCAACAGAGATACTCTATTGGACTTAGACAAGTGGTGGAAGCAAACTAATGCCATGGTAACCAGACTACCTGGATGTCTGTGAGAATAAGGCTATAGAAACTAGATGAAGGAAATGTTTAAGCCTAGAGTAAACTCGGTGGTCCTTAACTGAGAAGCAGCATTTTTCTATTGTTGCAGATACCTACTTTCAGCTCGTAATCTCAAAAATTCTACATAAAATGCTCAAAAATAGTAATAACAAACTAGAATAGTTTTGATAAAGAGTAAGTATTTCTTCTCATCTCATTTCTTAAGGGAGTATTCAGGTTTCATTCTTCATCATAATCATATACAAAATAATGTATTTATGGATCTGTTGTTTGATTTATTATTTTACATAATATATCCAAGTTCCCATATTCAAAAATAGATAAATTATGAACTTTATGTATCTCTGCATCTCTCTTCCACACAAATTTGTTTATTTTACTTTGCTTATTTTATCTCTTGCCTTTTAATTTGAAAAATCATTCATTCAATGCTATTATATACCTAATTTTAAAAAAGCAGCATTTCTTGCCTTGTTACTATTAAAATGGAGAAAATTATCATATTTTACCATTTCTTATTTTACAAGTTATAGTATTGACTTCTGGATTCTAAAGTTTACAATGCTTAACATGTTTTTAGCTATGAAGAAACCTTCAATTCCCCTCCTATTCCATGTTTGTGTGTGTGTGTGTGTGTGTGTGTGTGTGTGTGTGTGTGTGAACAATTTGTGGAGGGAAATATTTAAATTATTTAACACTTAATGATTATTGTAGATGTTACTCCATAGAAACAAATAGTATGATTAACGTTGTAGGAAAAAGGAATAATTGAACTTTTAAAATAAATAAGAATATTTCAATCAGTTTTCTGTTGCCACAACTAAACAGTATGACAAAAAAAAAAGAAAAAAGAAAAGAAAAGAAAAATTTCTATAAAAAAGCATTTAATTGGGGGCTCATGGTTCAAGAAGATTAGAGTCAATAATCATTATGGCAGGGAGTCATAGTGCTAGACTTGTTCCTGAGAACTTACATCCACTCTACAAGGATAAGGCAGGGAAAAAAATGAGAATGAAGTGGGTTTTTGAAACTTCAGAGCCTGATCACAGTTATACACTTTTTCCAAAATGGTTAGACCTTCTAATACTTATCAGACAGTTCCACTAACTGGGTATGAAGCATTCAAATATGTAAGTCTATCATCACCATTCTCTTTCAAACCACAACCAAGAATATTTCAATGCCAAGAACAAATGACCAACCTTTCTTATTTTGATGTTTTCTGTCTTGTATTTATATACTGTTTTGTCAATCTGATGGCAAGCCTAGCCTTAACAGCTAACTCATCTACCTAGCTCCTATATTTACTATTTTCAATGTTTTCTTCCATTAATTTTTTTTCTGTTACTAAGTTATTTTAGCATTTTAGTGATGGTATTCTTTCATTTTTAAAAGACAAATACATTCTTTATGAAAAAAATTGAAGCTCTTTGCTCTGATTTCATTGGCACAGTTTAAGATAATTCCCCACATTCTCCACTTCTTTATATAAAGACTTTATTAATTGTTGATCTTTCTATGGGCTATAATCACTTGCTTTTAATAACTAAAATATAAGCAAAATATGGTGGGATATTCTTTCCAAGATTAGATTTTTTTTAAAAAAAACCAGTTATGTCTTCCATTTTCTTTGCTTTATCTTTGGTTATTGGTTTTAGAGAAAGTTGGCTGCCACAGGAAAGCCTGAAAGACAACTAGCAATCATGTGTTCAAGAAGGATGCATGGTGCATCTGTCAGAGAAAATGAAAGCAAATAAGCTCAGTGCATCCTCATGACTGATTCAGAGACATTCAGCTATACTGTATCCACTTCCCTGATCCTCGGGTATTTGAGGTCATAAATGACTACTGTTTTAACTGTCATATTTTGTGATCAACCTGCATTACAAAGATTCTAGAAAACAAAATTTGTAACTAGAACTTCAATGCTACTGAAAGAAAATCACCAAAGTTTGTAGAGTTTGATGAACCAACAGTAACTTTGTAGATTGTACTGGAAAGTATGGGTGGAACGGTTACTAGGAGAATATTCATACATTAGCTACTGGTGAGACTTAGGTGGAAAATGAAGTAAATATTATTAGAGAAACAAAAATTATTATTTGGTGACAGAAATGTAATCATCCAGATATCTGAAATAACATGGAAAATACTGTTTTCCTAGTGCTCTTAGCAGTCTACCAAATAGTTTACTCCTATAGATGGACATTTTCTTTGGTAACTTCTTGATGCTGATGACATAACAACAAAGGAACACTGAACAAATGATCGGTAAACAGCAGAGTCAGAAATGGATAGTTTGGATTTCTTAGCTTCTACAGATGCCAAATCACCCTAGTTAGATTTCAACAATCTAAGACTCCATGCAAAATCACAATTAAATTACAGACACTCCTGTAAAATCATTGTATTAAAATCTCAGTAAGATATGAGGAGATGAGTGGAAATATTTCATAGTCAGATAACAGATCTAAGTAAATTATGGTGTTCCTTACCATTCTCTAAGTTAGAAAGCTGAGCTGCTCAGAAAGACTTATGTCTAAATGTTTTATAGTTGTGACTTTTAAAGAGAATGCTAAGAAAATTCATTGACCCATACTGTTCTTTTAGAAATGTTGGATGAATATATATATTCTATGAATTAATATAGATTGAGGAAGACAAAAAATTAAAAAATTAAGGATATAAATTTGGACCTCAAATGCTACTGGCAACAAGCATGCTCCGACACTGGATCATCTACCAGATACCAATTAGGATTAATGAGAGATAGCCTAGAGTGAATAACTGAGTTCATAGAAGGCAGAGTCATATAGAATTATTCCTAGGAGTGAACTTTAACCAAAGAAGTTCCAATCAGTAGGCTTAAGAATTCCTACTGAGTAGTGAAACTCATAAACTCCTGTACCTTCTTTCTCTCATCTTGAACAGAAATATTTATAGCATTTATTCTATACTTATTCTACTGTTATTATATATGTGTATAAAGGCATCTGATGCTTTAGTTCTTCAGTTATATAGATATATAGATAAGAATTATACTTAAGTATCTTTATCTTAGGGGCCTCATTTCCACATAAAGTTCACTTATACACTTCTGGACTTTGAGCTGATGCTGTAATAGGGACACATATTGACGAATATATTCATGAATATAAAATACGTGGCTTTTCACTTCATGCATTTTTTTTATGATTCTTCTTGAGTTGTTCTCCAATAAAGAAGCCAAGTGCTACTCCATGAAGAGTCCCAGGTCATATGAAATCCTGCTGGCAATATGGTTCTACACACCATCCTAAGACCACAGTCAAGATATTGGCCAGAACTTCAGTGTCAATTGAAAACTTAACTTAGGAGATTCTGTGGGAAGCATGCCTCCATACAACTGACACATCCCTAACCTGGAGATACTGAGTGAGGCAATTACCCATCACTAAGATCAGTTTATTTATATATCAGTAGACAATCAGTATTCACATTAGTGCCAATGGCTTAAATGATTAAGTGTAAACATTTTTCTTTTATTAAATTTAAGAAAAATTATTTTTCTTTTCTTGGCATATAGAGATATTAAGGGGCCCTGCCAAACTGCATTTGAAATCATTGTCTGAAGTGAAAGGAAATTATATCAACTACCTTGTCCTTGCCTCCTGACCTGAAAATAGGAAGTGAAATAAGGTATAATTGGATGATCCAGTTCTTGGTCCAGGGGTATTGCATGCATCAAAGACCCTCAGTATTTTGATGAGGTAAGTGTAAAGGGACCAGTAGACTTGAAGACTGAATTAGAAAAGGTGAATGGACTTGTTGTGTTTAGGTTTCTAGGTATGTCACTGGGGACCCATGGAATTGTCTCCAGTTCTCCTTTACTGAAATGACATGAGAAACTAATTCAACAGAAGGCATAAATTGATATCAACACTCCTTATAATGCCTGGAACTAAGGGAGTTCTTCCCACTCATTATGTTCTACATGGAATTTACATAGATGTTTGCCATGCTGCTCTTTAAATTCAATAACTCCTGGTAGCTACCACACAGTTATCAGGATGCCAAACTCCTTTCTTTCTTTGTTTCTTACTTCCTCCAAATATTTGAGTGCTTGATACTTTATGTTTTATACTGTATATTCTGAGATTATAATAGCCATTAATAATATATTTAGTAGCTAGAGGAAGAAAAATAAAGACTTTCCATTGACAGAGCAGTCAATGTTTTGCCATAATTATTTTCTTGAACCTTATACTGAACCTTATACTTCTTGCTACTTCTGTGGGTGAGATGCTGATTTTGGATAAACCACAGTGTATCCAGTCATGATCTCTGAAGATCAGTTTCCACTCAGTGATTAGTGTTCACTTACTTGTTTGGGCCTAAAGTATGTTTAAATGGTCTGTGCTTCTGCTCAGGAACCTCCTAAGCAAGTAGGAGTTTATTGGAACACAAAATGCAGAAGATTGAGGTCTTAGGAGAGGGCAGGCACTTTTACTTCTGTTTCTTTCTAGTGACCTTAAGCACCTTAAACTGAAAAAGAAAATACTTCATGTTAGACTGAAGTTCTACCTCCCAGTTTTACATAGAGAAATTACTAGGTGCAACCTAAATTCTAATTCTAAAGTTCTCATATTTTAAGAGAATAAAGTGCCTTCCTGAAACAGGATTAATTTAAAGTTCACTTTAAAAATGAATAAATGAGGCTAAGAAGGCTGCTGGACAGCTAGGGTGGCAGATGAAGAAGAAGACTCCACCTTTGAGAATGAAAATGAAGAAATTGGAGGAGGAGCAGAAGGTGGATAGAGAAAAAGAAAGAGACTTCTCTAAAGAATTACAGTGTATGCTGTATGGATTTGTATACTGTATGGATTTGGGAATGACCAGAACCCTTACACTAGGTCAGTGGATATTCTTGAAGATCTTGTTATAGAGTTCATTACTGAGATGATGTCTATTGGAAGAAAAGGTTACATGCAAGTTGAAGATGTTGTCTTCCTGATTTGAAAGGACACAAGGAAGTTTGCTAGAGTTAAAAACTTACTTCCTATGAAAAGAATTGAACTGAACTAGAAAAACTTTTGACAAAACCAACTATGGATCTTGACACCATTTGTAATTTCTGAAATTTTGATATTTTCTGTGGAAACAATATATCATACCTGATTTCTATAGTAATATTTTGATAAGTAGGAACTACTGAAATATATCTTTAGTTTTAGATTCATTGTCTACCTTTTTCTGACCATATATGAATTTTTTTACTGGGTTTTAATGACTACTCCTAAGTTAAAGTATTGGAAACTATGAAGTTTCATTTGAAAAGGGTAAAGCTAGATTTGTGCTTTAAGTAGACTTATGTATTATAAGCTATATATCATAGCTTCATGATATGTACAGTCTAAATGTTCTTTTGACTTTAGGAAAGTTGAGATTTGTGCTTTACATATCTAGATTTTCAGACAACATTGGTGGGAGAAGTTGTTAAAAATATTGAACTGGTTTCTGTTTCTTTAAAGGAACTAAGTTCTTGTAAGAATGTTTATCATTCTTAATAGATCATTTGTTTAATATTCTTTTCTAAAGAACAATTCTTAATAAAGAAATTAGTATTTGTTAAGTTTCAGTGTGCCTCATCTTCCTTGATGACAATAAAGCTTCTAAAAATAAATGTTTTCAGTAATAGGAATGGTGAAGCTTCTAAAGCTGATGTCAAGACAAGTGTTTGGAGTACTGTTCTATAGACATGAATGTAAGTATTTTCATTGTGAAAATGTATAGTTGACTAACCTCATATGTGGTATACAAACAAACCATTTTCATAGTTCAGGATATACAGGCTTTGTGTGCATTTAGCTTATTACATTAAATTATTATTTTACTTAGTTATAATAAAGATTAAATTTTCATTTAATCAGGTTATTGAATGTTACTCTTTGTGAAACTTACTGGTGTTTCCTAACATCTCTAAATCAGTGCTTGGGAAAATGCTACTTGTTTAATGTACTGATACAAGGAATATAGAATGAAGAATTAAGCACATATACACACAGACACACAGACACACTCACACACACACAAACAAATCAACCCACATAAGTGAAAAACACTCATTATGACCAGACATTCATTTTACAGACCACTTATCCTTTAATGAGTTAAATTTGGACTAAAATAAGAAAAAAAGACGGTGTTTTCAGTAACAAGAAAAAAATGCATATTTAAAAAATGTAGTCATATAGAATGGCATTTCTAAACTCTTGAGTCAAACACATATGGCAAGTAATATTTGCAAAGCAAATATTTTGAAAATATCTCTTCCCTTCCTACTACAGTTGTTAAGGAAAACTCAAAGTTTAGCAACTATCAGAAATCTGTGGAAACACTGGCCAAGCAAATATTCAGCTTTGACTGACCAAAGGATGTGCTTTAAACAGGCATTTACTTAAATATATGGATAGTAATGAATACACAAACAGAGTGAATCTTAAGGCATGCTCAGGACTAGATTAAGACTTTTCTCATTATTTTCTATAGCTATCAAGTAAGTTATATCAAAATTTCACATGGAATATCAACAGTACTCAAAAGCCTGAAGTATAATAGCATGGAAAGTTGTGAATAATCCAGTTTCTGTTATGCCACAGATTCAAAATTACAGAGTTGCATAGCTCTTAGATTTCACAGTTAGTTGCTCTTGAGGAAATAGTCTCAAAATATATATTGCTGTGATCATCATTTAGAAAGCTAGAAAATTTTAGTATAATTTTTGCAGATTAGTATTTTTATTTTCAAACTTGTTTTGCAAGTTTTAGCAAAATGTGCCAATTTTGCGTGATTTTAAGTTTGTTGCAATTTTGTGTTAAAGACTAAGTTATTATATGGTTTCATATCTTCATTGCCACTTCTGAAAGAAGAACAAAATAACATTTATTAGCATGTATATTTAGTTAAACATGTCACCTCATATTTCTCCTTTTATGTATTCAAGTGAGGACTAACATATTTTGTCATTAACAAATCAAATCATTCATATTGCAAAGGACAACATTAATATCAATGTTGTCAATAGTATCAATTAATATCAATTCGAGTCTTTATGAAGAGTATAACATATTTAGCTCTTTAGTGATATATATATATATGTATATATATTATAAAAAAGAATAAAATATTTAGAATTAATCTGATTTTATAAGCTGCTAACTATAATATAATGTGTTAATGGAACACAAGGATGGTATGAAGGATACCATTTTAAGCCTCAGACAATTTCAGAAATAATGCATAATTTTCTAGCCTAAATATTTCAATTTCATTTGCATAGAAAACTAAAAATGAGAACAAATATAGAGATCACTGGGAATATTATATGCTGCATGCTTTGTTTAGGATATTTCCATATATATGGGCATAATATTTGTTTCTATTTCAAAAGAAATTTCTTTAGTCAACAAAACTGAGAAACTGTGATTTTGTAGATTGATTATCTGCATTTATAAGCAAGTTAATTGGCATTGTTTCCTACTAGCTAGAGATATTCTCTGCCTATCTCCAAGAAAGAAAGAAAGAAAGAAAGAAAGAAAGAAAGAAAGAAAGAAAGAAAGAAAGAAAGAAAGAAAGAAAGAAAGAAAGAAAGAAAGAAAGAGGGAGGGAGGGAGGGAGGGAGGGAGGGAAGGAAGGAAGGAAGGAAGAAAGAAAGAAAGAAAGAAAGAAAGAAAGAAAGAAAGAAAGAAAGAAAGAAAGAAAGAAAGAAAGAAAGAAAGAAAGAAAGAAAATGCTTTATTAGAAATATATTTTTCTTGAAGTAAGTATAAAATCTGCTAAATGCTAATATCTCTTATGATGCTAATAAACTATGGAACAAAAATAGACTCTCCTTTAGTGCATTCTTGTCCTTAAGTTTCTGTTTCATCACAGGAAGCCAATATGTAGTCTGTCTTGCTCACCTAAAGCTGTTGAAACTCAGTCAAGGGCCAGAACTGAGAGACAGTGACATCAGATTAATGTGTCAGTAATTGCTCATCACCAGCTGACATGAAAATAAATGGCCTGACAGTGGTTGTCAGTTGAGCCTCCAGCTAAAGAAGCATTTGGAGAAAGTATTAAAACTGGATGACACCTGCAAGCATTCGGCTATGTCAAACCAGGAATGAACAAAAGAAACATAGATTATCTATGAGACTATATAAAATCTTTCTGTTCACACCACTTTCACTATGATTGCTTCAAGCCATCTTCCCTTCTTTTTGGGAAAGTTTAAACCAATGATGCTTTTCTATACTTGAGTAAAATGTGTCCATATCTGTCTCAGAGTTTTGAGGTTCCAAGAATATTCTTGTACATTGACTTTAAATATTTCTCCCAGTGGAAATGGATTGCCACAAGGGATATTTTCTTCCAAATAAATGCACAACTAACTCATGATCCAATGTATATTTGTGTTGAGCTTGTCTGGGTTTATTCTTCTCCGTTTATTCATCCCTAGCTTCCTGGTTTTTTTTGTCCTTTGCCTCTCACAAGCTATAAAAGTGCTTTACCATGATACTCCATTCCCAACCCTCCAAGTATACTTTATTAACATCATCCTTGTATCATCGTAGTGATACAAATGATTGTGTCAATTTATAAGAGTGTTTGTTTTAAAAAAAGAAACTCTCCCTTCATAAATTTGGCTTTGTGCTTTGTGTAGAGATAAATGCAATATGTGTCAAGTTCTAGCTGAACAAGTAGTCTTCATGATCCTCAAGAAATAGAAGAAAATTGATGGAAGGGAAACTTGATAAGTAGTTTTCCTATATAGAAATAGCCTCTATTTATTGCAGAAGTTTATTTGTAGTTATGTTTAAAATGGTTGTTTTGTGTATTGTTGGGAAAAGGGCTACCTAGATCTTGGCATTTTAATTGTCTGCAGGTGTTGCTTTATGTAAAAAATGTTTGATTGTTCATGATCTGCACATGGTGTCAATAGAGTTCTGTATCGATAAAAACTCCTGAGCTGAGACACTCAGAATTCCACTGTCTAGTAAGGTGCTTGCTGTGACAGTGGGTGCTCTTCTGAGGTCTGGCAAAGTTTGTACCTATGAATATGCTTCTGTGTCTCCCTTGGTGAGCCACCACTGCAGAGTACTACTACAAATGGTGCCCAACTTGGTAGGCCAAAATTAAAGAAGGCAAGACATCATGCCAGCTACATCCAACATGGGGATGAGGAAGAAAGAAATAGAAACTTCAGGTCTTGCAGAATCCGATGTGTTGCTCTTTGTTTGTGTTTTGTTTTGTTTCTGCAAACCTTTCTACAAGTGATTCAGATACTGTGAAGGCTGTCCTAAAAAGACACATCTACTATGGTGATGAAATCTCCACCCCATAAGGGAACTTCTCCTGCACACAAGGTAAACCAGTTATTTTCACTGTAAATAAGACTCTATCTTAAAATCTGGAAATTGTTTCCTCAGGGTAGGCACACAGAAGCTGACTTCCAGAACTGGCCAAGGTTATATCTCCTGCTAGCAGCCAAACTTGGTACTGTAATAATCAGCCTGGTGTTACTGGTTTTGAAAGCATGAAGGTGTCATTGGAGAGTAACTGAGACTTGGCACTGTAAAAGGCTAGGAAGGCCATTGGTAAAGTGCAGCCTCAGTATCAGTTAAAGGCTCAAATTGAAGGGATCATGGAAAGACGTTGAGTCTCCACACAGTGGAGAGAGGCCAGGAGAGGCCATTAGTAAACATGCAGCCTCAGCGGCAGTCGAATGCCCAGACTGAAGGGGTCATACAGAGATGTTGAGGCTTAGCACCATGAAGAGAGCCTATAAAAGGCTATTGTTGAAAGTGCAGCCCAGTTGCAGCGAGGGACCCCAGCTCTTTTGAAGATGCCAGTACCATGTGATGAACACAAGGAACAGCAGTGGAGCAGAGCTATCCAGAGCCTGGAGGAAAAGCTCTGTGTATGGCAGAGGACAGAGTCAGAGAAGTTATCCAAGCCCTTTAGAGGAGTCCAGAAGATCAAGAGTGAATTCCAGAAAATTGGACATTGATAATGTTTTTCTATTGACCAAAGACATTGTGAAAAGCTTGATAGATGTTTGGTTTAATTTGGTCCTGTTCTTGTGATTGTTCCTCTTGAAAATAGTTTTGCTGGTGCAGTGTTAAATTGTGTTGTAGAGATAAAGGAATTTTTTGATTGTCTTATACAAAAAGAGAGAAATGTTGCAGAAGTTCATTTTTAATTAGGTTTAAAACATTTTGTGCACCATTGGGAAAAGGGCTGTCTAGGCCTTGGCATCTATAGTGTCTGCAGGTATTGGTTTTATGTAAAAGCTGTTTGATTGCTCATGATCTACGTGTGGTATCAATAGAACACCTGAGGAGCATAGATATCAGTAAATACCCCTGAGATGAGACACTCAGGATTCTACTGTCCGATATGGTGCTTGACATGATAGTGGTTCCCTCTGCTGAGGTCTGGCAGGATTTGTCCTACAAAAATGCCTTCTTGTCCTTGCTGAGCTACCACAGTGACAAACAACTGCATTTATTAGAATAAGAAGGAGCAAGCATTTGTGTGGATAATTAGGTAATATATCAAGAATTATGCTGTATCTGAGAGAGACATAACCAGATACTTACACTAGGTTCTAGGGAGATCGAGATGTAGAGTAATATGTTTTGGTCATGAGGCCAAAAGTAGCCTTAGTCAGACTTGAAAGTTTAAGAGGGCTTTGTACAAACAACTCCAGAAAAAGAAACTTCAAGAGATGATGGTGGACAAGGAATTGAGAAACGCCATGCAGCTCAGCAGATTCTCTAGTAAGTTATTGGCATAATGAGCTGTGGGGAAGACCTTTTTCTTTTAATCTTTGGTGGTATCATTGTCCAGGGACTCTTCTATGCTTTAGTGGAGAAGTCAAGCATCCTTGAGGTTATTATCATCATAACTTTGCAACCTTTGGTAGAAAGGTTATTAGGGCCAGCTTTGCTTTAGTATCATAAAGAAGAAAGGAAAGCATTGGCATTTTTATTTGTTGAAGTCATTAGGGGAAGGTAGTCCTTAAAACATTTTCAGTAGCAACAATTTAATTACCCTTCTCTTATGTGCTTATATGTACATTTTCATCTACAGTTACTTTAAAATTCATAGTTAATGTCTTTTCAATTTTCTTAAAAGTCTTTAGGAGTCTGTTACAGTATTCATGATATTGGTACTTTACATAGTTATCAAGCATTTGTTCACTCAGAAAATCAATTCATTCATCCACTGATTGATTGATTGATTGATTGAAATGGGGGCATGCTAGTGCCACAGCATTCATGTGGCGGTAAGAAGACATCCTTGGGTGGGTTCTCTCCTACCATGCCAATCTCAGGGACTGAATTCAAGACCATCAGGCTTGGTAACAAGTTGGGCTGCATCACGCGAGTGTGTGTATTTACTGCTTTGTCAGATGCTGTTCCAAATGTTAGGAATAAATAAGAAGCAAGAGTGGTACCTTTTTGCAGGAACAGAAGGCAGTAAACCAGCGCCATGATGAGGGCAGGGATATTATGTAACTCATCTTATTTCTTATACTCACAGGTAGAAGCTGGTAACTGGAACCTATTGTATATTTTCTCTGTGCTTTTGTCCAGCATTTCATATTGTGTTAGGATCCTAGCTTCAAGGAATGTACTGTTTTTGGGTATTGGAAGGACTGCTCTAAAATATCCCCAGTGAACTAAGAACCAAAGGTGCAGAGTTACAGTTTTTCTCCAATCATCCATGACATCACCTTTGGTCTCTCTTAAAACAAGCAGCCTTTCTATACTTGGCAGAGTCTTCTTATCAGCATCCCTATATTTGCCCTCTTTCAGTTTTATGATCTAACTGACAAAGAGACATTAACCTCAGTAAAATGTCTTTGGAACAATTCTCGTTTTCTAACATCCAAAAGACAATTTATGAAGAGCATGCAGGTATTGTAATTGGCCCTTATTGGGTCTAACCATCAACCCTACGGTCAGAGGACATTCTTAGATCCTAGCAGAAAGAGTCTAAAATTCCAGGCACACAAAAGTACCTATCATATGTAATTCTGGTAAGGACTTCACTGAAGAAAACATCACACTACTTGCTTTTAAAAGGCGAAAATATACTCCAAGACATAAAATAGGCTTAGTTTGTCTGGGAAGGCAGACTCAAATCAAGATCGGGCTGCTAGAAATCTAGGGCTTGTTATAATACGTCATTCTATCTTGGATATCTTTACTATATACTATTTTTATGATGCTTGGAATATGGTAGCTCCTAAGAAAACTTCAATGTTTAATTCATGAATATAAAATTATATGTGGCTAGGATAACTCAAAATAATCTATTCCATTCTCACCCAGAATTCAAATTTAAATATACATAAGCTTCAGAATTTTTAGTTTTGAAAATGAGAATATTTAACTAGATAGCTGTATAAATATATGTATGAAGATACTCAAGGAATTAAGAGTAGAGTAATACAAATATAATTATTTCAGTTCACATGAAGAAAGTACTATTTCAATTCTTTACTTGGAGCAGATTGTTTTGGATCTTTAAATTACCCAAATTCACTTGATTTTAACAAAATGAGTCAGCTAGATGTACTCTTTTGGCATATAAAGGGGGAATTTTCCTGTTGCAGTGTCTTCTGACAGTCTATGGGGAGAGTACACATTGCCTTTAGGATGGACGTCACTCTCTGTAGGACTATCAAAATTTATTTGCTCTGATTGACTGGCAGCTTCATCTTCTCAGTGGCTCTTTGAGAGGATCAGATGTCCTAACTGTTGACCACAAAATGTTACTTATGGCATCTTAGTATATGTGTCTTTAAATGGGCATGACTCTGAGAGACACTTCACAAAATCCCTGAGTCAGATGACTTAGCCAAATGTCCTTTCACATGCAGACGGGGGGGGGGGGGGGGGGGGGGGGGGGGGGGGGGGGGGGGGGGGGGGGGGGGGAGTGGGGGGTGGTTGTGCTGGCGGTGAAGAGAGGCCAGTGACAGAATGGGAACAGAGGACCAGATTGGAATGTGTTTTGGAGTCTCTCCAGGCATCCAAACAAAGCTTGTTTTTTTCTTCACTTTCCTTTCATATATCCTACCACAGGTCAGCAATCTTTTCCCTGCAGAACCAGACAGCAGATAAATTAGAATTTGTAGACCAAATAGTATTACAGTTGTCAACACTATTATGGTAGCACAGAAATAGCCACAGGCAACATGTAAACAAGTAGCTTTGTATGAGTCCCAATAAATATTTGTGAAAACAGAGTAGTTTGATAAAGTTTAAGTTTATTTGGGTTATTGTTACATGCATATAAAAGTATACATCATTAAACTATTATTGATTTGCAGTGCTGTAATGTGAACGGCTTTGAGACCCATGCATACACCATGAAAGACTGTAAAGGAGCTGTGGTGTTACACATAATGCTTGTAAGTTAAAAGAAGAGACTTTTAGGAAATAGGAAAGCACTGAGATTGAAGAGCTTGTGTAAAGCGGGGAGGGCAGAGAACAGAGTAACAAAGAATACAGGCATAAATTAGGAGACCTAAGACCATTATTAGTAACATCATGAACACTAAGAAGTAGTTTGGGTCAGATTGCATAGAGCTTTGGGTATTGAATCAATGAGTGTGGGTTTTGTTTTTAAACTCTAGGGATATGGAAGTGTCATAATTTCATCTACTATTGCTGTGATAAAATACCCTAATAGGAGCAACTTAAGAAAGGGTTTATTTGGCTTACAATAACAGCTTTGAGTCCATCATTGTAGGGTATTCAGGGCAGCACTTTTAAGTCTAAAGTAGCAATTCATAATAAATACACAGTCGAATTACAGAGAGCAGTGAATTAATGCACTTGCCCTCTCCATTTCTCATGGTCCAGGCTCCCTCAACCATGCAAGGGTTCTGACCACAATCAAGTGGGCTCTTTCTCCACTGATTAACATAATCAAGAGAATCCCTCACAGGCATTCTTATAGACTAACCTTAATCCTTCACAAGTGTGCCTACAGCGTTGACTTCCTAGTGTCTAGTTGACATTGTTGACCATTATAGAGACTTAGAAAGAGAAGAAATATTATGTGAGTTTTATATTAAGGAGACCAGTGTGCAGGATATAAGTACTTTATGTTGAGACCAGTGTTAGCGGAACAAGAGACTACAGAGAAAGCAATTGGAATGGACTAAATGAATGTATTAAAGATGGATCAACATACTATAAAGCAGAAGTTAGAATTTATCTATTATATAGTATACAAAATATATAATCTCTATATAAGTATATATAAACATAAAAATATATAAATATGTAAATATATGTCAAAAGAACAAATGAAACGAAATAGATAGAAAAAATATCTAAGTATCAGAATGATCAGATATAAAGGAAGGCAAGTAAAAAGAACAGTTCATCTAAGACTAAGCAAGACTAGAAAACTAGGGGAGAAGAAACAATAATTAAATAAATTAAGAGGTCAAGAAATTAGGCCAAATTTTGAAAGAGATCTGCTGAATTTAGCCTTGAGTATATGATTCAAAACATGGGAAAGAAATCTTCAGTAGTGGCATGATGTGGTCTCCTCATGTAGATCATTTTTTGTTGCATAAAGGCAATATCTACTTGAAATTGTCAAGCTCTTTTATATTAAGTTATGGTATCATCGCTTAAAAGGACAAAGTAGAAATTGCACCGCTAGTATTATTGGGCCAACCAAAGGAGAGTAATTGGCTTGTTGCTTTTACAATGGGATACTTATAGGAGAATATATGTGACAGGGAATAGGGACATATTGGAAGTACAGTTAAGCCTTGGTTTTCATGTAACATTTTATTATATGCCAGTAGTCATTGTTTTAGAGATTAATGAATGTCTTCTTGTTTAAATTACAGTACATTTCATTACAGATAGTGATCAAATGATGTAAAATTGTAAAAGCTGCATAACTCTAAATCATGCTTAATGTACTGAGGCATATTTTGATAAAGAACAAAAAAGCAGTTGCTAAATCATAGATCTTCGAGACACTACCAGACAAGTGCATGAGAGGCTGGGTTGAGTTTTCAAAATTTATGTTTTTAATTAGAAATCATTGAGAATACTATTTGATTATCAAATTCAATTATAAGTAATAGAGACACTCATATCTGTCAAGTGACATAAGGCATTTCTTAATGAAGGTTAGTACACAAAAGTGACAGCTTGTCTATGTTTATAAAGAGATGAAGATTATTGCTTTGATACTTGTCTAAAATGAAGTATTTTTACAGATTTGAAAAAATACAATTTTTTTTTTTGAGCCAAGTTCAATGGTATATGCCTGCAATACTAGCCCCTTGAATGATTGAGAAAGGAGGTTTGGGATTTCAAAGACCAGCCTGGGTGTGAGAATAAGATCTCATTTAAATAATAAAAGAAGATGAGGAAATCAAGAGGGGAAGTCTGAGTCCCTAAAGTTTTAAAATTCTTAATGTGTGTAGGTGAAACACTGGGAGGAAATGCAAAAGCTGCCTGAGGTAATAACCTCAGCTCAGGGATCTGTCTATATGAAAAAAGAGGTGGAAAGATTATAAGAGCCAGAGGTGGCGGATGACTCCAAGGAAGCAGCTTCTTCCAGACACAACATGGCTGATACACATATGGACTCACAGACACTGTGACAACATGCAAAAGACCTGCACAGGTTCAAGACAGACAAAATCCAGCATGGAAAAAGAGAAGGAGACACAAACTCTCAGTCCTAATGAAGAAGCTATTTGAAAGTGATAGCTACTTAAGAGAGGGAAAACCAGTTTTTGTTCAATGGAGTGACACTAGGTATTTCAACCACACTCCATGGCAGGCCTGATTCTCTGGAGGACTTGCCAGCACAAAACAGACCAATGGTAAAGTAAGTGTGTGTGTGTGTGTGTGTGTGTGTGTGTGTGTGTGTGTGTGTGTGTGTGATTTTTTTTCGTTTGAATTTGGAAAAAAAAAAGATATGAAGTTGGAGGAGAAGAGAGGAGAGTCTGGGAGGAGTTGAGGGAGGCAGAGCAATATGACCCAAATATATTATAGGAAAACATTTTAAAATGAACAAAAGTTGCAAAGAAAGGATGAATTCTTGGAAATGAGCTTTTCCTTGCCAATATGCTTTGTTGTAGTGAACCTGAGAATGCATGTTAGAAAGTAAGAAACTAGAATAGAGTTTAATTATGCTGTGTAATGCAGGTATAAACTTTTAATTTCCAAATAAAATACAGAAGGCAGAAACAGGTGACTAAATACTATACAAACAGATTTTATAAAAGCTTGCAATTCTGTCAAATGCCTTTAATTCCAGCACTTGGGACACAGAGTCAGGCATATCTCAGTGAGTTCTAGGCCAACCAGGGATATATAGTAGTAAGACCCTGTCTCAGGAAAGGAAGATGATGAGAGAGAGAGAGAGAGAGAGAGGGAGAGAAAGAGAGTGAAAGTAAGGAAGGAGAACAAAACAAGAACAAGAAGAATGAGAAGAAATAATAAAGGGTTAGGGTTAGTCTATAGAATTAGAAGAAAATCCATTGTTGAGTTAGAGCTCCATTTAATTGAGATTTATATTAAAACATCAATGTGGAAATATCATTATGTAAACTATGAACATGACAACATTTTGATGGGCTAGATTTCATGTCAAAATAGAGGGGAGAAGAAGGTTTTATGATAAGCTTAGTGTGCAACCTGTGAGGGATGTCTAAATATCAGTGAGTGAATGGATGGTAAGTCCATTCTGTGAGAAACATCTACCTCAATGTTTTACATGAAATTGATGCAAATTCCAAAGCATTCTACTAGATTAAAAATCCATGCATGGAACAATTAGCATAGATATACCTGGTCCCCTCTCCTGACAAAAATGAGATTGAATGAAAAACAAATAAAAAAGAGGACATGATGGCTCCTAGGTATGATGGAGGAGAATGCTTATTATTTATATGAGGGAGAGTATAGCCAGAGGCAGAGACCTCTGGGAGAGTCCTGAGTGGACATGACCAGCAAACTGAGCTGGCCATGTAATGGGAGGGGGAGCCAGGAGACCAAGAGACTACAAAACCAAAAGGACAAGGGTGAAAAGGACCAGCATATCAAAAATTGCTAAGTTATATAGAGATCAGGCTTGGGGAAGATAAGTGGAAGGCCAGCCCTTGGGAGGGAGAGATTTAAGGTAGTAGTCAGGGTGGGGATTGCTGAGAGGAGCCAAGGGTACTGAGTAAGACTTGTTCCAGAGTTGAGACATAACATTTCAAACTTTTGTTGATGATAAAGGACAAAGTAATCTGTTCTAATAACTACATCCTGCTGAAATTGGGGCATTGTTGTTGGGGATAGGATGATGGTCAAAGGCTATGAAGAGAGAGAGGAATACAGGCTAGATGCCTGTTTTGCTTGCTTTCTGTAAAGGTTCTGTGGGACTACTTTTGGCTAGGGAAGTGAAGGCCACTTTGGAGCAGTCTAGGATGCAGGGGCTCAGAATGGTGAGAAATTCTGTCGGAAGCATCTAGGACTGGCACATTTGGAGTGTTTTGCAGTCAATCTTCACTTGATTGGAAATCTGTTGGGACAGATATAGACTAGGGACAGAATGTAAAGTTCAGGTTAGGTTTCCCCTAAACTGCTTATCTTGAAACTTCCATTTGAAACTTCCAGGCCCACCATCCTGGTAGTTGGAGGAGTGAGTCCCAAGGCAGAGAGAGAGAGGGGGTGGGAGAGGAGAGAGAGAGGTGGGAAAGCTTAGGAGTACTTATCTGGAGTAGATTTGAAGTGCAAGAGGTAGATACAAGTCAACTGTCTGAAGCTTTCATGTTTTTTTTTATTTTATAAAATTTTAAATATATTAGTATACTGAAATCCACATTGTAGAAAAGGCTATAAACTCATAACTGTGAGTCATAGTGAAAGCTTGGGGACCCAAAATGTTTCTGGGTTAAAAGCATTAACACTCTTTAAAGACAGGTGGTTTATAGATTGAACAGAGCTGGTTGTAGCACAATTGAAAAGCACTTTTAAGCCTATACTTAGAAAACAGCCAAAGGGAATTTAAAAATTTGAGCTTGTGACTATGATAATATGGCTTGCTTTTCCAAGGCTAGATTAATCACTTAACAGAGCTCCAATGATTAATGTTAAAACTCTGAACTTAGTTTAACAAAAGCCTAGAGAGGGAAAGAAATCAGAAACACTTTTAAACCCATTTTATGAGTTTATGTCTTTCAGAGAGAAGTTCTTTCAGCAAGGTAAACTGTGTCTGCTTTTCTCAGAAGGACACATAGTAGCTCTAGAAATGTGCAGCTTGAGGTAAGGCCTGGTAAATGAACTCACAAGGCATCTGTAACCTTGGGGAAGGGGCTGGTGTGCTTATTACTGTCAGCCTGAAGAAGATCACTTAACGTAGCCGTCAATGCCATCAAAGATCTGAGATGGATAGATTATAGCAGGAAGGCCTATTTATTATTAAAATATCAGAGACTTACTGCTTCCTGGGTAGTACTGTTTCCTGGGCAGTTACTATAGGCCTCTGTGATCTTGATGGCTTATTGTGGGCAGAGGTCCCTGACAAGTGTTAACTTAAAGCCACCAGTCCCAGAAGATCTGAGAGAATTTCTTGTGGAGGAGGAACTTGGGGACTGGCCTACCTTATCTAAACAAAGTGGGACAATCAACTCCCCAGTGTCCTGCTTGTCCACAGTTTGCACAGGATCCTGGTGGGAGGTGAGTCATGGGGCAGTATTGCCCAAAAGTTAGTGCCACCACAATCCAGTTCTGTGCCCTATCATCTTCTTTGAAAACCTTCGGGTTGCTGCTGGGAGCTGCATTTCTGTCTGTCACGGGAAGCTTTTTCATTAAACATTTTAAATGCCTTCTTCATCAGATCATTGAAAAATTTGAGGACCGTAATCTGTTAAGTATACCTGAGTTAAATTAAACAAATGTTGTTTTCAGTTACTAGCTTTAAGCTTAACCTTATAAAAACATATGGGAAGCTAAATAAAACTTATTGTAAATGAATTACATTTGAACTTAGAATAGCTACAAGCATAGTTCTGAGAACATTAAAGAATTTGACTCTTTATGAAATGACCCCAGGAAGGAAAGACCTAGCAGGGCTTAAGGAAGAGACAAAACAGGAAGCTCAAAGGGTGAGGAGAGGAAACTTAAAACATATAGGCACAGGAGAGCACAAGGAGACACAGAACAAGTAGTGTGGAGGAGGAGGAATACGTGAAGTCCTAGAGAAGACTGCAGCTCCTGGGAGGAGGCAAGAGAAAGCTCCAGAAGGAGCTGAGCTGAAGTGAGTGTCAGGAGTGTCAGGAATTTCAATCCGGGCAACCCCAAGCTTACTAAGAGACTTACCAGGAGAAATGTTCCAAATCACATAAGAGAGGTGTTTCTTTCAACCAGCTGGGCCCAGAATGGCAAGAGGAACATCCTGGCATACTGATGTGACATTTGTAGTAACAGTGGGCAAAACAGGTAGCAATCCATAGTAACACATATCCAGTAGAACAGGAGATGAGAGAACAGCTTAAGACTTTTGAGAAAAAGAAAGTCTAAGTGTCATTACAGAGATATGCTGGCATGGTAGGGTCTCAGAGGGCATAGCAGGGAGATGTCCCCATGGTGGGCCCTGGGGGACATACTAGAGAGATGCAGGTGGTAGGCACAGGGTCTAGGAGTCAGAGAGAGGACACTTATGGAGTAGGCAAGGAGAGACAGATGGTTAGAGCAAGTGGAGGGAAGAAGCACCTGGAGAATTAGAATCAAATATGGTGGATGACAGAAGCCAGCATAAGCAAATGAGCCATACATACCTTGGGAGAGTCAGATTAGCAGCTTAGTTCAGAGCAGCTGAGTCCCTTAAAAAGGAATTCATTTATGCCACTACTGAATTTTGACATCAGATGAATAAAATAATAAAAAGATGAAAAGGAGGTTGAAAAGGAGGTCATGCCTGCACCTAGGTATGGTGGAAGAGAATGTTTACTGTGGATATGAGAGAGAGCAAAGCCAGAGACAGAGACATCTGGGAGACTCCAGGGTAGACATGACCAGCAGGCTGAGCAGGGCCATTTGAAAAGAGAGGGGAGGGGAAAGGGGAGAGTCTGGAGACCAGAGGCGGGGCCAAAAAGAAAAAAAGAGTAAAAGGGATTAATTTGCATAGTCAAAATGGCTGAGAGGAGCAACTTACCAAGTGAAACTTGTCCCAGATTTGAGACCTAACAGAGATCATATCAGCCAACTCATCACCCAACTCATAAAATTCAAATATTCCTAAAAAAAGAATATTATATACATATCTATATATCATATATATAATGTGTAAAAATATATTATAAATAATGTATAAAAATATATATTATAAATAATATTATATATAATATATATAATTCATATAATTAGTAGAGAAGAAGTCTCATCCTTTTTGTATTTTTATGAACCAAATTCCTAATGAGATAAAATGTTCTACATTTTAATAAATAAGAAAAGGATGAGAAAAGGAAAACCTTGATCCTCAAGAGGAGTTTTTGAGGGAAGTGGCTAATTTTTCTTTATATTTATTCAAGCTCTTAATTGAATTTTTACTTAGTCAGATATCAAAGCCAGCTCATATGAAATTCCAAGACGTTTCAATAGCACTGAGTATTTCTGAGATAAAGATTCAAGTAAATTTGGAGTAATATGTTGTAGTAACTTAACTGTAGCTGTAATATAAGCTACAACTAACTAAGCCAAGGCTTGACATTATGAATCCAGACTGGAGAAGCTATTAGAAGAAAGATATCTCAAATCCATCTTGGACATGTTTTGCTAAGGTGAACCTCTCCTGATTTTGATGAGGTCCTATGTTTTAGAGGAACATTCAAGGGGAAAATACATTTGGCCAAATAGAAACTGAAATGTATCAGATACCCATTTTACTAGCAGATGCGAAGTGAGGATGAGGCAGGAGCAGAACACAGAACTGGGGGTCGGAATGCAGCTCATCTTTTATCGAGTTAAGGAAATAAGATGTAAGAATGTGGGGATGAAAGTGGTAAGAGATCTTGGGATCAAACATGTACATGTGTGGACTGAAAAATTGTGTCTCTCTTATAATTTAACTGAATAGGCCAGTAGGGCTGTCAGCACAAAGAACTGAAGTATAAGTTTCCTCAGGGAATTTTGAGCAAGCATACTACAGGCCTTGACCTATAGTGGACCAACTAACCAAAAAGTGTATGCTAAAATGTATCCATTCTGAATTTTCAACTTTTCTACAAGGCACAACCTCATTTGGGTAAATTATTATGTGTATAGTAAAAAAATTGTGTATATATATATATATATATATATATATATATATATATATGTGTGTGTGTGTGTGTGTGTATATATATATATATATATGTATATATATACACATCACATGACAGAATAAAGGTGACATAGCTGATGCTCATCCTTGCTCAGGCTCTCAAGATTGACTTAAGTTTGGTGTTAGTATGTGTTATGTAAGGGCTGGAAGAGCAAGCATCAGAACAAAACAATGAATAGTATTACATAAGTCACACCCTGGGGAAAGTAACCCCATTTTAAAACCTAAGCAATTTCATACAAAGTAGTGTTTATCTAATGTGGAAAGTATGGTCTTTGGGCTCAGATCATGTTCAGCTACTTGAATTCTTCCTAGTGTATAATTTGGCTGAGCATCAAATTAAGTGCAGCTTCATTAATATCACTGCAGTCTCTCCAGTAGTTACACTAAATATATTTACATATGAAAGTGATTATTCTTAGTTTCTATGGGAATATGAAAATGTACATTGCTGATTGTAACTATTAATACCGACAGTGCTTTAACCCTCAGAATATAACTTGAATATCTGATTCAATGTCAAAATGTAAATGCTACTGTTATTCCCAAAATTGATAATAAATTTAGCAAATGTTGACATCATTATCAAAATACACTGTCTGCCAATTTGGACAGTAGAAAACATTACTCTTCTCTCCAGTCTAGCAGTCACTTTTCTTAAGGGAAGGTAATGTGAAAAATGACATAATTGATTAGGAAACTAACTGGCACTTGAATACAAGCAGCCTTTCTGTGAAGAAAGGGTCGCAGTACTTGCTGTTGTTAAAAGAATGACATGAAGCCAATAAGCACTTTGTGCATTTTTCCAATAATTCCTCTGAGTGTGCTGTTTTTGTGCATATCCCATTCCAAAGGGTTGTCAGGCTATCTGTGCTACTTAGAAATTTATTACATGTGAAAATATTTTTATTTTTCCAATTCACATAATGCCCTCTTCCAATTTTCTGGCCTATGTGAGAGACCCAAACTAATGGAGACACCTGGCCCATGCGCATTTAAAAGATTCCATGAAATGGGTGCTTTGTGAATAAAAATTATTAGATTTGAACAAATCAAAAGTGTTATTAACAAGATTCAAAACTGGTCATTTTGTGTTTCATCACTTATAAGAGTCCTTTGACTTTTACTGACCCCAAAAGTTTCAGGACTTTTTTATTTTATTGAATTCATGACATTTTTCTCAATGTTGTTTATTTACCATAAGAAGAATAACATCTCATACATTACTGTGCCTAATGATATAATTAAATTTCTTTCTTTCTTTGTGTTTGTGGTGGGTGAGAAATGACTTATATTATAAAAAGTGAGAATAATGCTTATTTTTTAAACTGTCATACAGAGTCAACTTTTGGTATTATTTTCAACCTTATTTCCTCCTTTATAACATTTGAAAATAGGATGATGTCATTCTTCAAAGAGGGAGAAAAGACCACTTTCTATGATATTGACTCTAGGTAATCTCTGTCATGTAAATTTGAAAAGCATTAATTATAATTACATTCTATTGAAGGAGCAGGAGTTGTGAACAGGAAACCAATGGTGTTTTTTTTTTTTTTTCTGTAACATTGAAAACTCCTACATGCATAGACTTTACAGCAAAGTATACTAAAATATACCATGTTAAACCTTTTGCAGTAAAACATATCACTACAGAAATGGAAGTATTCAATCAAATACTTTGCATAGTTTGAGTAGTGTTTTATACACACACACACACACACACACACACACACACGAACCATATTTGTAGGTATCAACTAATATTATCAGTTCATTTCTAATATGTGTTCAATAGAAACACCAAATAAACTTGTTTACTGATGAGCAGAGATAAGACAGCTAGCTATGGTAACACTGATGACTCAAAGAACTGCTAGTTTAAGAGAGAAAGATTAATAGTACTTCCTGATAGGTACTTGGGATCCCATTGGGTGCCACTGCTTTAGGGACCATGGGACCTGGAAAAATGAGGATGTTAAATGATGCAGACTATAGTTTCATGTAATAGCCAACCTTATTCAGAGCCTCAGAGAATTTATAATCTGAGGGTTAAGAAAGGTCACATGAGTAAAATTTTCATGGGTTCAAACTGTATACAATTGCAATGACAAGCCATACTTGGCAAAAGCATGTTTTTCCATAGAAGCATATAAAGGATAGCTTAAACATTTAATTGAATAACATCAGTAAGCAATGATGAGTAATCTGAAGTAAACTCACTCTTATCTGCTAAACCCGGGAAAGGCACAGAAACACATTCAAGAACAATTCTATGTTTTTGAAGAAACTGAATAAAAGACTCTTGTCTAGTTTTCTTAGAGAGCTCTCACAAGCACTCGGAATTCTCCTCACATGACTCCATTCCCAGACTGTGTTTGACAATTGATGTCATGTCCACTTGAGTGAATATGGTTTCCAAACACTGATTTCTGTGTAATTTGGGTTTGATGTTTATAACTTAATGTTCTTAGGAAGAATTTTATCAAACCTTTGTTTAGAGATTCAGATTTATGCCAGAGTACCTATATATCACATACTTTTGTAAATTATATTTCAAGCTTCCTCAAATTCTAGTATTTTGCCGAACAAATTTTTATGCAAAAACAACTGACTTATAAACTAGCCATCTGCCTGGAGCAGTAAATCTGCTCTGATGATCTCTGCCATTAAATTCATACATTTAGTAAATGCCATTAGAAATATTTATATCATTCCTAAATTTTTGTTTTAACTGTTTATGCTTCTGTATGTTCTTGGTTTTACTTTTGTTAATCCTTTTTACATCCCTTCATTTTTACTTTTTGTTTGTTTTCTTTTGTCTTAGAGTTTCCCAAAGTAACCCTGGCTAACTTTAGGCTTCACATCTTCCTACTTCAGCCTCCCAAGTGCTGTGATTACAGGTGCATGTTATCCTGACTGTTTTATGTTTCCTGCTTTTAACTGAATGCTTTATTTTCTTTCATTTTATCCAAAATACTGTTCATTTTCAAATGTTCAGTGGTTTCTCTAGATCACTGCACTACTTCCTCTGCAGTAGAATATACTTTTTATAAGTGTTCCCAATTTCTTCTTGCTCCTGATGACATTTGTATTATTCATTTCATTTTTTTTCTTGGTATACGTACCAAATTCTTTACTGTTCCTACTTTAAACAAGTGTTGTTTTACCTCTTAAAATTTGTTTATTTTTGGATTAGCACAAACAAATATATTTACCAAACAAAGGGATGATCCAAGCAAAATCAACACTAGATATGAGTGACATGTAAAGTGCTTGTGATAAATGTAACTGAACACAATAATGAAAAGCAAAACCATATCAAATGAGCAATATGGATATGTGCAATTTGCTCACTGAACTGAGCTGATTCATTCTCACAGTTAATTCCTGTTCAGGGTGTTGATGGAATCTGTATTCTACTTTTTCATAAACCCAAGTACAGATGGCATTGTTAATGGCACAATCCACCACTTACATCTTATATTTCAGTTTGCTTGTTATTGTGCCTTCTTCCCTACCCCACCACTGGTGCTGAACGAAGACACCTTCTCTAGAGATGCAGAACCTCTGAGGTTTTATGCTTTCATCAAATGAATTTTCCAGAATACAGCAAAACTCTTCTTTCCTTAGTGCTCTCAGTTTTGATGGTGATGTTATTTCCATTACAAGTTTCTTTGCTACAGGAAGGTACTCTGTACTCTACCAAAAGAGAAACATGGACACCAATCCAGCCACAATATATGGCTGAAATCTGTCAAAACCCGCAAAATATGCTAGGACAATGGTAGCACAGAACCTGTGGGAATAGCCAACCAATGTATGATTTGACTTAAGGCCCACTCCACAAGAAGGTACCCATACCCAGCACTGCTTGGATAACCAAGAACCAGAGACTAGATAGCCCAGGGACCTAGGGCAAAACTAAACATTTCTAGTCTAAAAAAAATTATCAACAAAATGATTCCTAATGATATTCTGCTATACTCACAGATCAATGCCTTATCCAGTCATTATTAGAGACATTTCCTCTGGCAGCAGATGGAAACAGAAGCAACAACCCATAGCCAGGCATCATGTGGAGAGAGTCTAAATTGAAGGTCTCCATCAAATACCTCCTCTCAGAGCTCAAGGAATCCTATGAAAGAGGAGGTGGGAAGATTATAAGAGGCAGAGGGGATGCAGGACAGCAGGAGAACAAGGCCCTCTACATCCACTAAGCAAGATACATATGAGCTCACAGAGACTGAAGCAGCAAGCACAGGGTCTACATGTGTCTGCACCAGGTCCTCTGTATAAATGTCATAGCTATTAGCTGAGTATTTTTATGGGAGTCCTGGTAGAAAACTAGTAGCTCTCTGACTCTTGGGAGTCTCTTCTTCCTGTTGGGTTGCCATGTATTTTGCTTCAGTTTTACTATCTTTTATTCTCTCATGTTTGGGTGTTGTCTCTTAGAAGCCTGTTCTTTTCTAATGAGAGACAGAAAGGGAGTGGATCTGGAGAGGAGAAGTGGAGGTGGGAGGAGTATAAGGAGGAGAAACTATAATCAGGATATAATACATGAGAAAAGAACCTATTTTCAATGAAAAACAATAAAAAGAGAGAGGCTTTAGAGTAACATACTAAATTAAAATTATGGGTGCATTTTTAAGGTTATCTACACAGAATGTTAAATATCTGGTTTAAAAAAGAAAGAAAAATATTTTTTTTATTTAGAATATTTAAATTTCACTATTTTGAAACTTGATCCACAATGACCTACTATTTTAATCTTAGAATGTATTTGTTACTTTATTCTTTCAAAAATAAATGTGAAATAGTTCTATGTTTAAAAAAAGGTAGTATTACAGTCTGGCTTGACTATTGCACCCATTTAGAAGAACCATCTAGTTCCTTCATGTAGTCTCAAGAGTTTTTCAGGAGACCTCACATAATGAAAAAAGAACAAGGTCTTGTCCAAAGAAAACCTACAAGTAAGGGTTGAGACTCATACTCCATGGCTAAAAAACAGTAGACAGACACATAGACCAATCCCACTGGAAAATAACATCCTGGAAGCTGCGGAACAGATCACTAGAAGCCAGCATAGTCAGAAGTATTAAATGATACAGTAAAGAAATCCACCTGAGTACTGACAAGAAAAAAATACTGAATTTAACTGTAAATGGATCACTTTGTCAAGTGTTGGGTTGCTTCCATCTGAAAACACAGACAATATATGCAAGTATATTATGGAGAAAATCATTCTGAGAACAATGGGAAGGCATCTGAAGGGGACAAAAGACAAATGGGGGAGAAATAGACAGTCGACATGTCAGAAAAGGAGCCATCAGACAGAGGTGCTGCACTGGGGACACACATGAAAAAGAGGAATGAACAGTGAAGTCCTTGAGAGGATGTTAGCTCAGCAGCAAAGTTATTTTCCTCAGCCCTGAATAGATTCTCTAAAATCAGACTACAAAGGGAAGAGTGAACAAATACAGTCACATCTTTTTCAGTAGGTTCTAAGCAATTTGGAATCTCTCATTTGATCACTTTCGGTTTTGCTGTGAGGAAATATGCCTCTGACAGGGAGGAAGTGAATAGGAGGCTGGAGGTGATGGATTGGATATAAAAGGCAAGTCTGAGGTAGCTGCCATGACACAGAAGGGAGAAGCCTTTGACAGAATTTGGCAGCTTCTGTCACTGTAGAAAATAAGCTCCTGCTTTGCCCTCTTTAAATACCAACTTTAATCCCCTTTGGCAGCCTGATTCTTTAGTACATTGTCATAAGTCTGACATCAGGGGTAGTACCTAATGGTGGCTACCTCTCAATGTTCAGACTCTGTGTAATCTTCTCACCTAAAGTGTAAGCTGGACATGGCGACTTGCTTATAACACTGATAAAAAGCTAAAAGTGTATTTTTACTTCTGAGATTAGCTTGTAAAGGAAATTTCTTCCATCTAGTTCACTTACATGGTAAGACCAATTGTCATGTTTAAACTTCTTTTTGAGATCCCCATGGCAAAGAATGAAGAGAGGGCCCTTTGGCTACTGTCTGAGAAAGTGAGGTCTTTAGTCCATCTACCTATGAGGGATTGAATCTGGACAATCACCAGATGACCAAGTGTCTACGTGTATCTTTGTGCAGTTGAATCAGAGATGACAGCTCCATTTAGCAACATGATTGCAGTCTTGTTAGGGAAGAGATCAGAACCAAAGGACCTAGCTAAGCTTGTTCTGCTTTTAAATTCAAGGTGACAATGAATACTGTCTTTAAGCTACCAAGGTTTGAGGTAATGTGTCAGGTATCTGTGGATAATAAATATATATAATGTCCTTTCTTATGTATTTACCTTTGATGAACACCTAAAGAAAGTGAAATATAAGTCATATATATGGTGAGTTTATGGCAGTTTTTGAATAGAAGGAGCCTGTCCTAAATGTAGATGATGAATTCATCCACTGAGGAATCCAAGTCATATTTAGTAGTTAGAAAATTGTTTTGTTTCATTTTTTTCAAGTGCTGGTGTTCAAACTGGTGACACTATGTATACAGGAAAAGATGTTCAGTTTGAGTTATTTTCTCTTTCTGGGACATAGGATGACCAATCAAAAATCTTATTCTTTAATCTGCGGTAAGATTTGTGTTGTAAAGTTATTTTATACCAGTCTTTGTTATCAGTAAGATTCTCACATTTTGAAGGTAAATTTCGACATTAGCTTTTAGTCCCAATTAAGGATGGGAAAGAGTTCTATTTAAGCCAATTTAAATCACAAAGAAAAAATAAGAATTAAGCAATAGACTCTGAGATAACAATTTGCACACACAAAGTCTAGAATATGGACAGTGTTTTCTTGGCTTTGATAACATCATCTCATCTTATTTTGTGGCTTTCCTCTCTCTACAAACTGCAGAGACATAGCCCCACGAAAGGATACAGTGTACAGATAATGGATTTGGTATCACCAGTTTTTATGCTTATTTCATTTCTATTAAGGTGAACATTCAGCAGATTGAACAAAAAAATTATCAAGGATCACAACTAAGGGGTCTCCATGACTATGAAAACTGTATGTCAGCTTATGTGATATTCTGAAAACTTTTTAACATTTTGGATGTGTTGGGGAACTGATACATTGGGTAAAGCAGAGGAGAATAGGAATGACTTTTTAAAAATAAGATTGTGCTTGCTGGGAAATGAATCACTTATACTTTGTTAGATAGTAGCCTGATCTGTGTCCTAGCATGAAATGCTAGACCCGCTAGTTAAAGTCCATTTATTCTTCTTTTTCTGGATCATCTGCCACATTTTGCAACCTATTCTAAAAGATAAAGGTGTTAAGAATAAACAGGATATATATCTGTATTAATGTAGCACAATGGCTAAGTTCATAACTATATAAGAGTCCCAGTCAACAACTATTGTAAGTTTGCAAGTACAGACCATGAAACATAATTACCTCATGGGCAGCATCTGTGTCCATGCGCTGATAGTCTTAGCTCTCTAGGCAACTAGAGAGACTTAATCATAAAATTAATAGCATATTATTTCTTTGTCTGTTTGTTTTTGTTGTTATCAGTCATTTCCATAGTCTATCTTCAAATATGTCTTCATTTGCTTCTTGATATTTAAGTGCTTAGCTTTTCAGTACTACTCAAAGTTATCCAGTTATTTAAACATTTGCTACAGAAACTTCAACATTGTTATTTTCTCTGCTCCATTTGTATTTCTAATTGTCATATTGGTATTTGCCATTGCTAAGTGAAATTGATATTGGAGGAGGGGTTCAGATGAGTCTGTCTACATGAGAATCTTGGTTACAGTCTTCAGAATCATATTTTTTGATACCTCCTACAAACGTTGGCTTATAGGCAGACACTTGCCTATCTAATACAAACAGTCATAACTCGTTCCTCATAGAAGAGAAAATCTAGACTTGGTGCAATTAATTGGATACAAACCATATGGGATGGAACTTAAAATAACTCATCTGAACTTCGTCTGTCAGTTGTGAATGTAAAAGCCAATAATTTGGAGACTTTCTTCAGGTCAGGTTAAAATTATGAAGCAAAAACAAGCATGAATCTTCAACATCTCTGACTCCAGATGGCACGATAAGTGTACCAACTAGCCTCCTTTCATCTAAGATCTAATTAATATAATAACACAGGGAAAAAACTTTAAAAAGAATAAATCCATGCCAGCAGAGAGATAATATCTTGCAGAAAGGTTATTAGTAGAGGACGGATTTTGACAGATTTTTTAAAGTAGGAAATTCTAATGGGAATGTTTTAACAAATAGAATGGAGATGGTGGAGATATAGGTCAGAATATCCAGAGGGTCACACACAGAAGGGAGACAGATGATCTCTACTCTCAGCACTCAAAGACGCTCCAGATTTGGGTTCAGATGGGAGTGGGAGGAGAAGCTGAAATCTGAAATTAACTGAAAGGCCATCACAGAGGGTAGGTGCTGGAGATCCAGCCTCTGTCTTGCCTCATCTTACACTGTCTTATGAATGTGGAATATGAATCCTTAGTAGGAATAAATGCTTTTGAAGGTTAACTGACCACAAGGACGAGGGCTTCAACCAGGAAACACAACACTGTCATTTTCAGAAACCCAGGTTTAGGATTTTATATCAGTCATCATTTACACACATCTACATTTACACACATCAGGCCACCAGAAACTGCACAAGACACAGGCTGAACATGCGTACTAAGTCCACAAAATAATGTTTCCTTTTTGTGACATTTTGACAGTTCCGTCTTAATGAGCCATTTCTTTCCCATTATTAAAGAAAACTACAGGCATGTCATCAAGCTATTTCCATATGCCACTCTACCTCTCATTTGTAACGCTAGAAAGATCAGAATGATAATCACTAAATGCTTAAGGAAAATCATAACTATGAAAAAGTATATCCCTAGTAAAGACATGGACCTGAACCTAGAGGAAATGATGAAAATTAAGAGACAACTCAAGAAATGCATTTCCTCAAACAAAAGATCGCCTATTAGCCATAAATTACAAACAAGAGACCAAGAGAAAAAAAAATACTAAAAAAGTAGTAAAAACGATATATACAAATTTAAAAAATGATGAGTTAATAGAAGACTTGATAAAGATAACAAAAGCATCTTGAAAATATAATAAAAGCAAAATATGCAAGAATACATGATTTTTTTTTTAAAGAATAAAAGACTTGTTGCTGGGAGGTTGTGGTGCCTGCCTTTAATCCCAGCACTTGGGAAACAGAAAGAAGCAGGTGATCTCTGCGAGTTCAAGGCCAACCTGGACTACAGAGTGAGTTCCAGGTCAGCTATAGTTACTATAGAGAAACCTTGTCTTGAACAAAAAAAAAAAAAAAAAAGAATTAAAGATTCATTCTAGCAGAAGCAGAGAGACGTCTCAATAGTATACTTGGCATTAGAGTAAAAATATAGGAAACATCTTCAAATATCTTCAAGTAAAAATTTTTTAATCCAGAATTCTATGCACAGACAAGTCATTAAGAGCAAAAACCTAATTCTAACTTTTTCAAATCTATAATAAAGACACAGGATAGGATGTGAGGACTATTCCAGGAAAATAAGAGCAAATTCTGAGAATATCAGATATGCCTCACATAAAATTAAGGAACTAAACTAAGGATTCAAGAAAAAAAAATCTCATGATCAAAAAACCAGATGTATAAATGAAAAATCAAATTCAAATAAGAGATTGGAACTCTGAGGTAAAAGCATCATATAAGACCTACATGTAAAATGCTTACTATGATTTCTCAATAGAAAATAGCAAATAGGAGGTAAAGTATTACTATGGCCAGCAAAACATGGGTGCTCAGTTAAAAATAACAACAATAACAAAAAAAATTAAAAAACAAAAAGAAAGAAAAGATGAGCAGATGCTCTGTGAGTGAAACATTCCACACTGCTGAATAGGTATTGGAGTCGGCCTCATGTGCACAGTAGTGATGTAGTCAGCCCTGAAATCCCACTCTCAGCTGTGTCATGTCTATAAGAGCTTGAACTGCGGAAGCAAGCACACTCTATTTTTTCAAATATGCAAATAATTCCAATCTACAGACCAGGTTAAGGACAACAGTTCTACATATAAGGGAAAACGTTTTGATATAATTTGAGGAAATTAAGCAAAAAGAAAACATTTTAATTTTTATTTATTTTATTTTCATTTAATTAATTAATTAATTAATTTATTAAAAAGCTTCAGGTGTAGAAAGCAGCACTCCAAAATTCTCACTGTATAGTTTACTATATTCAAATAAGGAAAACCATATTGGTCACCTTTAGAGTGATTTTATGCACGTACAATGATAGAAATTCTCTTTTAGGTGGGTTGCTGTCCACTTACCATTTTACAGAGTTTATGTACATTTAAATCTTTCAAGGAATATCTCAATAAGACCGTGCATATTATATAATTATTTATTGCCCAGCAATATAAATATGCAATAACATTATCTATTCACTACATGCTGATCTTGTCTCAACTGCCAGATGTTTCAAAGAAACCCCACAGTGGCACATATACACACAACTATATCAGAACAACAGTCTTTCTTATTCTATCTTTAACTCTTCCTTAAAGTTTAATACTTTCCAATAGTTAGCTTTATTTCTACAACATTTTTTTTGTCTTTCCATTCTACTAGACTTAAAAACCATCTACTGTTTATATCAAGGATGAATAATTTTGAAGGCACTGTACAACTACATAAGAAAGAGTCAGCAAATGACTATAAGTGTAAACAATGGGATATGATTTATGTGTCTGCCTCCATTGCTAATCAAACCAGCAAATAACTGAGTGACAAGCGACCATGAGACTATGGATAATTAGAAGAAAATGCAGGCTTTAAAGTAGCAGTACAGAGTGTTTCTTTCTTATGTGGACTCTGCCACAGTTTCCCTTGCTAACCTTTGCAATAATTTTTGGTAAAATTGTGCAATATATTAACCTGGTTTCATTACTACCTCTAAAAAATAGCACAGGGATATGACTGATCTTTTCAATACAGAGGGTAGTCCAGTTCCAAGGGAGCAGTTTAGTTGATCTAGCAGATATAAAACTTCTTAAATCTTTACAGTAAAAAGTTCATTAATACCATACAATTTTCAAAGCTTTAGAGAAGGCAGCAAGGACCATAACTCTCACAGCCTGATGTGCAGGGTGTGGTGACTGACCTTAATGTGTTCTGAGCTTCATTTAAACTACTGTATCCAACCCGAGGCAAACGTGAGCTAAAGAAATAAACTGTTGATAAAAAATATTGGAGCACGACTCATTCAATCTACACATAAATAACTGTTTCTCAAATTGTTGTGCAAATAATAATCATAGGAATTTTTAGCCATGTCAAACTTGCTTGACTTACTAACATGGGAGTCCACATTATGAAACAACTGACTCGAGGAGGATATGGGAAAGTCAGACTAGTAAGACCGATTGAAAAAGGAAATTTGTAATCAGTTTTTAACTTGTAATCAGTTCATATAAAGCACAGTAATGTCTTACTAGAAATAAAAATAATGTTTAGGGTTAACTTCTCTACTGAGGAACAAAGAAAGTACTGTTAGAACTCATTTCCTCCAAGACATCCTGTAATTTAAAAGACATAAGTCCTAATCACTGTGACTATACTGTATGAAATTTATATATTCTATGAAATTGTGAGATGTTCCCAGAGACATGCTAGAAAAATGTCCCAGTATAACTTTAAGTGATTGAGGAATGCTTCCTTTTCCCTGTTACATGTTTATGTATTTCTCCCCTGAGTATACTAATGTTTAAATGTTATAAGGAAAATGTACTTTACTTTATAAAATGTCCTGTAATTTCTATCATTATATTTTTGTGTGTGTGTTTGTGTGTGTTTGTGCATGCCCCTCCTATGCTGTGGTACACATGTGGAAATCAAAGGACACCACTAGGGAGTCAATTTACTCTTTCCACTGTAGGTCGTGGGATTAGTCTTGAGAAGCAAATACTTTTATCAGCTCAACCATCTTGCTGGCCAGAACTTATTTATTTTAAAGGCAAAAAAGTTATTTTGAGAAACAAAGATGATACAGTGCATCAAAATTTCGAAAAAGATTTCAAAGTCACCTTACTTTAGAGCAACAGAAATTTTTCTGTATTATTATGTATTACCTCAGTTCTTCTGTTATAAACATAGAACATTTGAATGTATTCTCAGCATCTGAGAATTATAATATTGAACATAGAGTACCTCCTTCTTTTTAAAATATGACCAGTTTTGGTATGTAGTTGCCTAGTATGCTAATAAGAATATGTGTCTTATGCCAATAGGACATGCTCTATCTAAGGTGTTGGAGAATTCAAAATTCCTCTACCATGGTATGTTTTTCTGAAGGTGAATTACCTGTTACTTTGCTGTTAAACTGGGGAATGCGAGAATTCCAGTGTTCAGTGTCAAAGCTTTTACCTTGAAGTATCATTACTTGATTTCTCATGACTTCTGTTAACTCTTATGTTGCTATATGAATGATTAGTTGGCTCTGTTCTATTTATTACTGTCTTCCAATTACAGATATCTGACCAAACTCACACTGAGTAATTATCTACTTTGAGTTAGTATTATACATAATTCCTTGTACAAATATCCTCCTATATGTGTATTTCAAAATCTGGTTTGGGACGTGAACTCCTGGTGTAGTGCTGCAGAAGGTACATCTTATGAGTCTATCCAACTCCCATGGTCCATGTAAGGCTTACTTTCTGTGGTCAGGAAGAATTTCTCTTTTCTCAACTTAAGACAATCTGTAGGCTACTCTCTTCTTGCATGAGCTCCCTTACCATCTAATGCTTTGATTAATGTCTTGTTGACAGCCTCTACTTGAAAATCTTCCTGGCTCACGTTCTTATGATGATACTTTTTACTTGTCATTTTCCTCTTTATCTCTACACTTATGTTCAACCATTAGCCAGCCCCTATTTCAGAATTTTTAATCTAGGGCCATTTAAGGGAAGGTTATCAAAGGTTGGATTCATTGAAAATTTACCTTTAGTGTAGGCTAGTTACCCACTGGAAATTTAATGTGCATTGCACTTTCTAACAATGAGAGCTGTCTAATATCACATAGAATTTTTAAGATAGCACCCATTCAATGTTATACCAAATTGATGCTTTCATACTGTATCCTAGCTCTATGACAACACCAACTTATCTGATGTGGGATGTAACCAAAGAGGGAGCCAATATACTATGGTTAACTCGTGCCATGCTGAAAACAGAATCTGAACAACCAGCTGTTTGCTTTGATTTCTAAATGTACATAGTAACAAAATCCAATAAGCTTTCCACAAATGCATATTCTTTGAAAACATCTCTAGAGACTGCATTCCAGTAATACACAGACAGGTTCTAAGGATTTGATGATGATATATTTGTCCTTTCTGCCCAGTGTTTCTCTTTTAGTGATTACATGATTTTTGTGTGTGTTCATTGTAAGAGTTTTGCTATTAGGGTAGACAGGTGGCACTTGAAATTGAGAACAATCAATATTCTGAATATATTTGGGTGTACTTAATCTATTGTGTCCCCTGATAGTTGACTAAGTAGAATTGGCTTATTTGCTGGATATTTTTCTTGTTTATTCCTGTGGCTATGGAATGGTGAATACAATTTTTATTAATATCATACAGAGGCATGTTAGTTTTTAGTATTTTTGTCTTTTTCCTTTAAGATAGAACACATAGAATGATATATGGTAGTTATATAAGAATCTACAGGTAATATATTCCTTACTTTAGAACATTTTCAAATAATGTAAATGGCATTTTTCAGTTCCATGTTTCCAGATCAGAACAAAGTAAGTTTGGTAGTGGCCTCCTTAGAAAGATTCTTAAGACTGTTTTATTGATGAGGAATCTTGCAAGGGTCATGAACAACTCCAAATAATGAATTCTAAACCATCCCCTCATCTCTTACAAAGAGGTAGCAAGGGTAGAAAGTTTCACTGTGACTTTTTGGAAATTCTTAGTAGGACACCTAAGTATTCATGACAGCAAATCTGGTCATATGTATTTCATTCTCAGATAATTCATTGAGCAAAGTGAAGAAGGCAGGAGGAAGCAAGCTTGGACAGGTGGATCTAACTCCACAGCAGGGTGCAGATCTGAATATGGGAAGCGAGTCAAGAGAAACTGGCTGTCTTGGAGCAGATGATTATTTAGAGTTGAGCAATGGCAAATCTTTTCTGAGCTGTTGCTCTTTACAGGTATAATGCATGCTTTTCATCCATGGTGGAGGTTTTTCCTAGCTTAAAATCCTCTAATGTCAAAGGGACTATTTCAAGTTGTCTCATACTTCATAAAATGCATTTTGAAAGTATTCTGAAAGATTGTTCTTCCCCACAGGGATAGACATGTCTCTTTTTATCATCTCCTTAATTTGTAGTGTTTGTCATTGAGAAAATGTAATGTCAAAGGTCATATAAAGTATTATAAGAGAAAGTCCATCCTGTATATAAGTTATGTCTCAACCTTTTACTTAAGCTTTCAAAGAGTTTCAAAACAACCTAAAGATTTTTTTCCTTTTACTACAAAGCTTACCTAGATGTATCTTGGGGAATGTCCAGCTGTCAAGAAATAAAGAATGACCTGTGTGTTTCCATTTTATTTTCCATTTCCATAAAAAGCTATTGACTCCAATTATATGCTGCTCAATAGTACTATTTGAATTATAAAATATGGAGCATAGTTGAATTGAAAAGATGATTCACCTTAGTTACATCCTGAGTAACATGTCTCTCAATAATAATATTGACTTAAGGGAAAATATCCCATGTGCAGAAATATTAAATTTGAAGATACAGGGATAGGTTGTAGCTCGTGGTAGAGTGCTTGCTGAATACATACCAGGCCTTGAATTGAGCCAAGATTCTTCCAAATGTACACACATGTGAACATACAATCTTTAAAGAGATTAATTTTTTGCATACCATCTATTAGCTATTTTTACCTATTTATAACAAATTGCAACAGGTTTAGGACTTGAGCCAGCACAGCTATATTAATTCACAGTTTATAAAGGTCAGACATTTGTGCCAGGTTGGATGGGTTTTGTGCTCAAGTTCTCAAGTTGTCAGCCAGTGCTAGGAGACATCTGGACTTCTAGAGCTTGGAATCTTTAAGAAATTCACATTGTTGTTGGCAGAATTCATTTCTTTGCAGCTGTTGGATTCATGGATGCTGTGTCTCCAGGGCCAGCAGGAGGTTGTACTTCACTGTCTTTTAAAGGGTTCTCCTGATTAGGTCAGCCCTCCCTGCATTAATCTCTACTTGCACTAATTAGACAGAAACTCATTACTGACCTAATGATGGGAATAATAGCCTGTCACATTTATAAGTCTCGCCCATATTCAAGAGAAGGATACAGAGGATATAGTCATCATGAGATAAAGAATCTTAGAATTTTACCTATCATACTCTTTGAAATACATATGTATTTCAAAAAATTATGTATTTTTAATAGTGTCTGCTCTAAAAGTGACTAGATAAGTAAAGATTGAGTTTGATTTGCCTCAAACTTCCACTATCCACCTGTGAACACAGATAATATTCAATGCATTTTCTTTGAAGACTGGTTTCTCCATAGAGTGATGTGAAGCCCTGTAGCAAGCTCAGGTCTGTGGTTAGAACATGCTAACTAATCTACCTATTCTTTGAGTTAGCCAGTCCACAACCTGTTTCTATCTCTGTGCCCTGTAATTGATGATTTTTTGACCCACAAGGAAAAAATATTAGAACAGAGTGGCTTTTCCTCATGCCTAAAATATTGCCATATGTCTCTATAGAAATTCCCTGTAGAATCTTCTTTTCCTCACATTCCCAATCTTCTCTGTGACTGCTGGTAGCTTACAAACCTGGCAATAGGATTTTAGAAGCTGTTCTACCCCCTTTCATTATTCAGTGGAGATAGACTATCAAAAGTGCGAGCAAAAACCTTTTGCCCATGTTAACCATTCTTCCTTTTGTTGTTGTCAATGTGTATCATGTTTTGTCCTTCATTGGCCAATTTCTTTATGTGGCCAACACTTCATAATGTGAAGACTCAGACTCATGTCGGAGTAACCCTCAGTTTCTGTGCTGACAGGATGCTGTTGGGAGGCATACTGTATTGTTCCAGGCTTACTGAACTGCACAGTGCCTCCACAGCTCAGCATCAGCACCATCTAATCTGCTTCCTGGCTACAATGTCAACTTGCAAAGATGAGATCAGGCAGAATTCCAGGAGCCAGAGTCAGAGCACCTGCAGGCTGGCTGCTTTGCCTGAACACCTAAAGGAATGATGGAATTAAGAAGCACTGCAGTCAGCTCACATAATGAAGATAAAAATGATAATTACCCTGGTGGTAATTTAAATTAGTCGCCTAAATCTTTGTTGTGCTGAGATGTTCAAGCAATAGACTTTGTGCTGTTTAATCTGCTGGGGTTTTGTCATTTTAAGCAATGAAAGGTACTGGAATTTATTTTTTTCCAAATGAAAACAAATTGACATAATTTTGCACATAGAAATTTCAGCACGTTGTAGAACTTAAGCATTAGGCACAAACCCGCATAAAATTCAGCACAATGATGAACTCAGTGGCTGGCTGAGTACAGATCCTCTAGCTTCATTGTATGTAGTAAGGGGACCTGGTGTGTTCACGTGGACATTACATTGAGCTGATGTTGTGAAATGGCTCTTTTCAATTTTAATTGTGTGCAGTCATTTAGCTTATATATTATTCTGAACTTATAAAACAGCTAAACTTTCAGCTGGGATCATTTACAGAGAACACTCATTTTATCAGTTGAGAAATCTGTGCTACAGAGCCAGTGAGGGACACACACATTGGCACACTGGTAACTTAAGTACTAACTCAGCATCACACAGAACCTGGAAGGCACCTCAAAATATTTCAAGAAATTCTCAGAAATTGTAGGACTTCCATTTGAATCCAACTCCATAAAGTCTTATTACTTCAGAAAATCTAGCAGAATCAGTATTAGTGAATTACTTTGACAGATTAACAAAAGTATGATGAATAATGCCTGCACATTAAAAATGTATTAGTATCTATTTATTGCAGTAAACAAATGAGGACATTTTCATAAGTGAGTATCAGGTGCATCTTTTGGTCATATTTCTCCCCATTCCTCCATTGTTCTCTTCTTCTCTTGGAATCAAACTGATCTCCTTTATTTCTGTGGACCCTAATCTATTTTAATGTCTTATTTTATTGACATCTGGGTTTAATATATGAGAAGACACATGTATTTGTTTTTTGTTTTTACTCTGGCTTACATTAACATTCAGTCCCATTTATTTTTCCTGTAATGACTTAGTTTTATTATATTTTATGGCTGAATAATATTCCACTGCATATTCAAACTCATTTTTTTAATTCATCTATTTGTTGTTGGATCCCTAGGCTACTCTCCTGAGGTGACATTCATGATGTTCTTGTGCTGCTGCCTTCCTTGGGATCTGTAGGTGTCATGGAGATAGTCAGTGGCATGTGACTTTTTGAAGTCTAGCTATGGTCAACACAACCTCATATATAATATAATTTGTAGGGCTAAAATACCATTAATTTGTCATATCTTATATATATGGCCCAATAAATACTAATACCTGATGAATAAATATTCTCTCAATTTGTTATTCTGAGTATTTCCATAAGTTGTAAAAATATGTGATTTCACAGTTAAAGGCCAGAACCTGATGATCTTATCAGCAGAATGTTCTTGAGTTCTGCTCCTTGCTGATTGTTTATTTCCTAGTATTTCTGGGTATCATCCTTTGCGAGTAGTAAAGGAAGCTCTAAACTACTCCATGAGAACAGTGTGAGTATTGAGTAAATAAGTAAATCTGAGCTGCTTAGTACATGAGAGAGCAAGGACACAGTGCGATTTGGTTTCGTTTTCTCTGTAAGAAGGACATTTTGAGGACCATGTAATGTATTCCAGGAATGATATTCAGATTCTGGGATTCAGCAACAAATTGTGCGATTTCTTTTCCTTACCCCAGCTCAACTTCTACAGTGAAAACACTAAACCTATAATCTTCTCGGAAGTTTTGTTAACACAGGTTTCCAAGGCCCATGCATACTGATCATGATTTAGTATGTCTGGAGCTGAGCCTGAAAGCATGATTTTCTTTTTGATACATACCAAGGTTAAAGCAACAATTCTTTACCATAGACTGCACTTTGAGAATCCTAGCTTACAGTACAGTCTCTGATATGACAGGGGCAATGAATATAACAGGGTTATAAACAAAGAAGCAAGGGACTCACCTAATTGGACCAAATACAGAGCTGTCCTAAGATGAAATGATGTCTGAGGTGATAATTGAGGGGCAGCTTATTCATTAGATTACAAATTAATATTTAATAAAGTATTATTAAAAAACAAGCATTATACATGGAGCCTTGCTACAGTTAAAATTTTTCTGATGTTTAGGATATTCTTTTCATTCAGTCTATGCGTGATTTCATCCTTCTAAATATATAAACACTTTTTGGAAGTTTATCTAAAGCTTTTGTAATGCAGTTAGTTATGAGAGTTATATTTGCCCTGAAAATGAGTTATAAGATATTATGAGGTTAACATTATTGATAATCCTGAATATTTACATAAACCATTGAGTTCCAGGATCAATATTTACCCTTCATATCCTTATTTCATATAATTATAAAACAAGTAAAATATTATATCTTAACTATTTTATGGTTTATGATAATATAAAATGTATTCATTTTGATAAATAGATAAAATAAGTAAATACATAAAAATATTTGATTTTAAGATTTTGTTAAATTACTCTGGTAAAACAGAAAATAGAAAGTAATATTTATTTCTAAATTTCCCTTCTCAGGAATAAAGTTTATCAGATTGAGGTATCCTCTGTGAAGAGTATTAAAAAAGATATTAGAATGTTATTTTTAGCCTTCAAAAGAGTTAGATGTATTTGTCAACTAATCAGTTGATTTGAGATTAATATCCAAGACATATATGGAACCCAAACAAATTAATAGGAACTAGCAAATGATCTGGTTATAAATAGACAAATGTACCTAATGCACATTTTTCAAAATATTATTTAATAATAAACAACATGCTATTATAATTATTTGAAATCACAAATTCTCAGAGAAACTAATAGTTACAATGGAGTTTCATCCCTAGTTGGAATGGCCATTAGCAAATGCACCTTGTTGACAAGGATGAGAAAATGGGAGACAATGTTGTTGGTGGGAATGTAAATCAGTGCAGCCTTTTGGCAGTATGAACATTTCTAAAATGGTAAAAATAGATCTTCTACATGATTGGGTAATCTTATTTCTTAACATCTGTCCAAAATAGCATGTCACAGAGATATGAACAGTACCCTATCAGTTTTAGCATCACTCATAGAGAAGCCAAGTCATGAAAACCATCTACATGTCTAGATCAGATGAATGGATACAGGAGACATGGTCTATGGGTCACAGTAGAGTGCTATTCAGTCACAGAGTGTAGGAAATGGTACCATTTGTGACAACACAGATCAAACTGGAGGACGTTATACTAGGGAAATAAACCAGATGTTGACAGACACACACTGCATGATTGTACACTACACTCTGAATATAAAAATGCCATACTCAGAAGCAGAGTTGAGGCTGGTGCTAATGTTGGTAGATACTGGATGGTAAATACTGGTAAATGGACACCTATGCAATTGAGGTTTCAGAAGTGATACTTTGTCTTATTGTAGCCTTCTTTTGAAGGCCAGTTGCTGGAACTGTGGAACCAGGAACTGTGGAAAGCTTCCATTTAAGCTTTATGTGTAGAGTATTTCCTTGCCTGTTCTACCATTTACTTTGATTTTTTTTGCTTCAAGTCTTGTCAATATCTTGAGTAATTTTTCTTGGATGGTCTAAGATTCTGAATGCCATGTACCTGGATCCAAAAAAAAGTAAATGTAGACCCATTAAGTCTATAAGAAACTGATTTACACTGTGATTGCTTGCCTAAAGTTTGTTTTATGAGGTTACAGAACATTGCATGATAAAAGTTTCTAAATAATAAAATATCTAGAATATTCTCATTTATGAAGCTTCAATCTTATGTAAACTGAAATGCTTCAATTAAATAAAATTACAAATGCACATTAATATGTAAGAACATGTATTAAGGATGATAAAATAACTTATAACAAATGACAAATTTTGAAAAGCTTACTAGTACCAGAAAATCTCAAATTCTAAAATGGGCCTGGATCGATAGCAGAGGGGTTAAAAAAGCACTTAATGATCTCATAGAGGACTGAGTTCTGTTCCCAGCCCCTGCCTGGTGGTTTATAACCACCTGCAACTGCAGCTTCAAGGGCTCCAACACCTTTTTCTGGCCTCTGCAGGCACCCACATACATGTGCATGCATGTGAGAACGCACACACATGCACTTTACAAAAACTTTTAAAAACATAAAAATCTATCAGTTTTAACCAAATAATTATCGAAACAGTAGTTCCTACCTATATCAGCTTCAAACTTGATCTCCATTTTAGGTGAATATTATTTAAGAAGTTTTTGAAGAGTTTAGAGAGTCAATGTAATATTTATTAAATTTTGCCTTTACATTATTTTACAACTTAACATTTTTCTTTCAGTTTCATAGTTCCCTATTTTAATGACATTACTCTAATATATTATTGCTATCAAATATTGGAAGGTGTCACCAAAACCTCTTTTGTTGTAAAATAACCTCAGTAGAGGGATTTCTTACAGTGCAGATTCTTATGGTTTGCAATTCAATCACCTCCTCTGTTACCCACATTCTTCCAGGGTCAGCTTCAGAAACATATGCTAAGAGTTCCCTGGGATTTCTGCTTCAGGCTTTTCTGTCTCAGCAATAAATGTGTTAATGGTTTAGGAAGTAACCCTGGCATCCATTACTACTCCAGTGCATCTAGCAGTAACTAAATATTTATACCTATACATAGATATGGATTAGTTATAGTTTAGATAGATGATAGACAGATAGAGATCAAGATAGATAGATAGATAGATAGATAGATAGATAGATAATAGAGAGATGATAGATAATAGAGAGATGATAGATAGATAGATAGATAGACAGATGATAGATAAAGAGAGATGGTGATAAGAGAAGAGAGATAGAAAAAGAGCAAGAACTTAATCTTCCTTTTTCTTTTCCTGTTGCTGTGATGAAATATTGTGACAGGAACAAGTAAAGGGAGAAGATATCTCAGGCTCTGAGTGAGGAAGAAGAGATAGCGGAAGGTAGGCCAGACTTGGCTGGTGGGCCAAGCTGCACTTACACTCAGAAGAAAAAGAGAACAAACAGGAAGTAGGGCCAGGAAGTAAAGTTTCTAGGCCTGTCCCTAAAGACTCATTTTCTCCAGTGGGGCTTTACTACAAAAACTTCCATAATCTTGCTAAACAGCAACATTGGCTATACACCAACAGGGAAGGACATTTCACTTGAGCCTCAGTGTCACTAAGGATGTGGTTCTACACAGGAAGTGCATTAAAGGGTGGCATAGCGTAGAGGAGACAGCAGTACTTACAAATTTTGGTTAAAGTGCCCTAGTTTTATTCATCTTACAAAGAAAAGAGCATATTGCTAGAAAGGACACGCACAAGGAAAGACTTTGACCTTTAAGCTTCATTAGCATGTGGGCGAAATCCCATCTGAGGTAGATGTTAAACGGCAGACATAATATTCTATGATTTGATATCAGAAAACTATTATGAGCCAGTGGTAAATGCCATGGAAGCATGAAAGATTGCTCTGACCACTGGCGTCAGAATTATCAGATTTCCTGAGAATCCACAAGAAGAACCTTTGAGGCCAATCTTGGTTTAATGCTGCATTTTGAAAATGAATAGCACCCTTTGCAACTTCCTAATAATCTTCATAGTTTTTCATGACAGCTATTTACAATGTTTATTGCTTGGAGCAGGAGTAAAGGAAGAATTCTTCTTTTATTTTCAACTAAATTTCTGTTACTATTGAACTTCTAAATTTCCTGTCAGCTGAGCTTTTTAATTATTTTTATTTCATTTGCCATTAAAATGAAACTTGACATCTCACTTTTATTTTCATAGTTTACATTTTGTTCCATTTATGTTTAAGTGCCTCAAATGAATGGGCAATGCTATTTTCTTTATTTTCTTGTTACTTTCTCCACTGCTGGCTTATACTGATTGGTCATTCAATAAATATTGTTTCTCTGGTAGCACTATACTATTGCACAAAGGTTGGTCTTCATTTTTCCCATTAAATATATTTGATGACATCACTTAGCCATTTGTTTACTATGAACATTGTACATTAGGATGATGATGATACTCAGTTTAGAAGGAATAAAACTGCAAACAATTTAAAGGCTATGGAACTGTGGTGTGCTTTCTTGTAAAAGGTTTCCTATGATTTAACGTTGCCAGCTTGTTTGATCAGATTCAAGCCTGTGCATAAACACAAATTGAATAAAGCTAAAATTACTTCTCTTACTTGAAAATTTGTACTTTTAGTTCTATTTCCAAGATCATTTGTAACTTTTGTCTGTTTCTTACAACGTTTAATGTTTCCATCCAAATTTCTCAATCAAATTGAAAAAACTATACAGGTATTAAGGTTCTCTGTTTTGGGCTTTAGGCAATATGTATTCTGAGTGACTCAACAAGATTTTATTGCATATCTTTCAGATTTCCTCTTTTACTGATTATTTGATAGGATTAAAGCATGATTTTTATTCTAATAATTCAAAACTTAACTTACCCTGACTTGGTTGTACATGTTTATAATTGTAGAACTTGGAGAAATAAGGGAAGAAAATTGTGAATCTGAGGTAAGTCTAAAGTACATAATGAGTTTCAAGCAAGATTAGCCTATATTTTCTGGTTACTTAATAATACATTTATAAGGATATGCCTATACATACATAAATAATTCAAATAAAATTACATCACTAAGGGTGGTAATGTCTCCCATAATAGTCAAGGAATAGATAACAAAACCCCTAGTTCCAGGCATGAAAAACATCCCTTCCTATTGTTGGTTAGGGAGGTCCAAGAGAGCCTCAACACAATATAAACTATTGGTATTGTCCTTTGTTGCCTTCCAAAATTTAAAGGTAAGAACCTATTGCTGAAGACATCACATGTTTCACACACAGAAAATAGAATTGATCTGGGACTTACCTATATGCCTCCTACTTGAAGACTGACTAGCTTCATAGTATCAGTGGTTACTACGCAGACTTCCAAGGAAGAAAAACAATTCTTGAAATTCTTACCCAGCTGGCAAGCCTATGAACCACAACATTACCAAAGTAGAAAGATTGTACCTAAGTGTACAACAGTGGCAATTGTATATCGAGGATAATCAACAGCTAACTTATTGGACTTAAAGTCTGCTCCACAGCAGGGAATTTATTCCTGGTACAGGAAACCTTGCCTACTACCTGTAGCTAGAGTGGTCATAGACTCTAATGGAGAACCTAAAAGATCCACTTCCCTAAACCACTGTGATTCCCAACTGTATTTGAAATGCATATCCTTATATCCTTATATCCATTCTCTCATCCCTCATCTTTGTCAGCAGGGATCATTACAGAAAGCCATAATTGGTCAAAATGCACACAATTAGCCTAGGGGTGCCCAGCTCCATTGGCTATATCTACAGCATAACCACTACACTTAAGACTGCAGGGGAATTTTGGAAAAAGGAATAGAAAGACTATAGGAGACATAGAAACACAATTTATGCTGTGAAATATATTCTGTATATGACAGGCAGTTGCATCCAGAAAATCTTAACAACATAATCACCTAAAGAAAACCTTCACACCAGTTCACATGCCAACAAGTATGGAGGAAATATCATACAGCTCTACTCCCGGAAGATAGGCTATAGGCAACTACAGGCTGCTATACAGGGAGAATCAGTTTTCTTCAGGGATGAACCCTCTGGTAGGCTATCCAATCCCAAGTGGTCAGTCTTAAACACATGTATACATGAGCAATACTAAAATTAGCAGTTTTATTTATATATAAACGTGTATGTGTATATGTGTACGTATATCAACAATTATGAAGAGTTTATGAATTTGAGATGGGCGGGGGTTGTAGAGTTAGATGAGCAACTGGAAAAGAGTTAGCTGGAAAAGAGTGGGATGGAAATGAAGCATATATTGCACTTTTTTATGAAACTCTAAATATGTAATAAAAATTTTGCTTAGTCTATGTAAGGAGTTCTAGGACACACTTTAATTCATAGTGAGACATTTCTTGGGAAGAACAAGGAGAAGAAAAAGAGGAGGAGGGGAGAGAAAAAAAAGCAATGAAACTTCATCATGGACAATTAACGCTTTTGTTTTTTTAAAAATCTTTCGCACATATAATTTTTGCTATTTGTTTCCTGGAGCTTTGTTTTGAGACTTTATCTATAACCAGACAATGAGAGAGGGAAAGAGACTTTGGAGCTCTCAGTCCTAAATGTAACATCTTTATCAAGCACCTCACCTCAATGCTAGTAGAAGAGGGGAGATCAGATTTCTTCAATGGAGTATCCTGATATTTCAGCCACCCTCCAGGGAAGACTCCAGGCTTAGAAAGAGTTGGCTATTCCAAATTGGGCTCCATGATTTTTGTAGGACATTTGTTTTCTTTTGGCATTTTTGTCTTACTAGTTTTTTTGTCTATTTGTTTGTTTGTGGTTTATTCTGATTTTTTTATTTTTTGTTTACTTTTTTGAAGAGGGAGAAAAAGAACACTAAGTTGGGTGGTTAGGGAGGTGGGAAGTTTTCAGGGAGAGGAAAATATGGTAAAAATATATTGTATAAAAAATGTTTAAGTAAAATAATTGAAAAATATCCTCAACATTATAATTTTGTTGGGACATTTTGTGCTTAAGTTTATCCTTCAAAAAAAATTTGCAGCTAGCTACCATTTTTTAAGCAAGGAAAAACTGGTTCTCTGGTTGAATGAAGGACCCAAATGATCTCATAGGCCTCCTTTCCCACATCATTTAGCATCTTTCCAAAATAACTTTCAGTACCTTCTCTGCAAAGATTGATTTGATTCCTTTATACTGTTCCTACCTTGAGCACAGTTAAGTAGGCTAGGGTAGGGAAGAGCTCCTGCTGGCTGTAGCAGCTGTTCCTATCTTCGTGGATGATCCCACAAGTGTAGCTCAACTGCTTTGGGGGTGGGGCTTCCTTCTGAAGTAAGGTGGTCTGAAGTGGTCTATGTGATTTGGGGATCCTGTGAGTGTCCCTGCCAATCAGCTTGAGATCTGAACCTTAACCTTAGAGAAGGTGTGTCCTTCCCAGGTCTGTCCTTCCTGCATCCCCTTTCTTGGCAATGCAGTACACCTCCTCTTCCAATTATTCTTGGTTGTGTACTATAATTTGTTATATTAAAATCCCTTTTTGAGATCACAGAATAGGTTCTGCCTCCTGCTTGCACCTAGATTCATACTCTTAATGATTCTCCAAGTACCTTATAAAACATGTTCCTGGAGCAGTCTGTACCTGGTAATCTGAAAGCTAGTCCAAGTAGTTTGTTTTAGACCATATGCATAGAGTAAATTTTAAATGGTCGATTCACTTCATACTTCCCAATATTGTATAAATAATTATTTTATTTTAGTAAGAGAGGCATGCTTTTATATACCCCAAACACTAATGCATTAGTCCAGGACTCAGTGGGCAGCTTCCATCCCCTCTCTACCAACAGAATAGGGCAGATGACTGAATGTAGCTATTTCTTTGTCCCTATCAGTAAACCAAAGCACTTGTACTTTGTTTCTACAATCCCTTAGAGTTATTAACCTTTGTCCTTGAAATGTTTATAATGCTTCCATTAACAACCTAACTGCTTTAAAAGACAGTTCACCTCCATTATTGGGAGCTATTTTATAAATTATTTTTTTTAAAACAGAGAAGAGTCTCAAGGCTAAGACTCCTATCATCACAGGAGATAACTAACTATAACCCCAGGAAATATATGGAATTATAATTATTGAAAAAGTGAAAATCTTATACTAGCTTCTATTGCTGATGGACGTATAAGTGAGTTTTTAAATTATTTTTTTTTCTGAGATTCTAATCTAGTTTTTAGATATCCCCAGGGGACTTCCCACCAATGGGTGATTGATCTCCATGGGATGAAAGCTCAGACTTCTTATAATTCAGCAGACTTTTATGAACTCTCTGTAATTATGCTGTAACAATTAGAAATAACTTTTAAATAACTCTTCATCATAAAAGAAGAGAATTTTAAAATGGAGATCAAGAAGTAACATACTTCATCCTCAATTCTGCCATTCAAGGAAAGCATTTTGATATATCATTTAAATCAACATTTTTAGTTATTTTCTGAATGCTGAACATGCATACAAACATCTCAGAAGAAATGAAGTTATTCTAGACAGACAGTTAAATGGTTCCCATTGGATCTCAAACTACTAATACAAGCGGCCCAAGAGTGAATTTCTTCTGTTATCTCATGCTGGACAAATGAAAAGACTGAATACTGATTCACGCCAAAATGGGAGCTTGTCTCCTAGATGAATATTTCACACTATTCTGATAGCTTGTCAGGCTACTTTGAGAAGAAACAAGCTTAGACAAGATGATGTGCATGGGTGGACCATACCGTGGTTAGGACTGCTGGTTACATATATGTCTAGAATTCATATAAACCTGTACCACATGGGAGGAACCTCACATTAAACTTCTGAGGGGCTCCACTTCACTTCTTTACTCTTCTTTCCAAATGTGCTCACACTGGATAAATCTCTCCTTTTTCTCCTTTTCAGTATTTGTCTCTTTAGTTGTCCTTTACCAGCTTAGCTCTGTTAAGACTCAGATCTCAGGCTTTAACCCTAATAGCTCCAGTAATAAGAGTGAACTGTCAAAACCCCAGTCCACATGTTGCTGATATTGTGAATTTCGTTTCATTTTTATTGTATCAATTTTTGTAAGAATTTCATGTGATATTATATGTTTTTTACAGAGCATATAAATTTATTGATATTTTATCATATGGATTTTTGTTGGTATTGAAGTATATCAAATATTTAGTCATAAATAATAGATCTACATTAAGGATAATCATATATATCTTGATGTAAATGTTTTAAGTCTTTCCTTCGGTTACATTAATAGAAATAAAGATAGTTAACCAAGAAGAAGATTATTCTTGAATCCCTTAATATGCTGTACTAAGTTATCGAGAGGTGTTGACTATCACCCCACAGGACAGTGCCTCTTCAGCCTGCCTAATGTATACCCCTCAATATCTACTCTCTACTTTGTTCCAAAACACTATATGCCCTAGAAGGAAAGCTTGGCCCGTGTGAATCCTGTGTTCTCTGGAGTCAGTGAGTCAGTCAAAGGAAAACACACTTTAGTGTCTTGTGTTTGACCCTTTTGTTCCATCCTACTGTGTTGACCCTGGCTGGAATATAGAGACCCAGGTCCTATAAACTGACTATGGTCACCATCCACTGTATTCTCTAGCATCTTTGATAATTTCTCACTTTTCTAGATCCTACCATCCTTAACGTGAAAATAGGTCTCTCTCTTCTCTGATAGGAATGTTTGTTTCTGCTCAATACTCTGCAACCTTTTGTAAATGATCTCCTTTTTAAACTTCCTTTAGTAATTCAGCTTGATATACTTTTTCCAGAACTCTGACAAACCCAGTGTTCATTAACATGAACTTCTTCAAACAAATTATATGTATACATATGTACATATATAACTTATATATGTATATATGGAGAGTGATAACAATAAAAATATATACTAATTTCCTAAAATTCATTTTTTTGCTAGGCAGTGGTAGCATACTTCTTTAATCTCAGCACTCAAGAGGCAGAGGAAGGTATATCTCTCTGAGTTCAAGGCCAGCCAGTACTACAGAGTTAATATCCAGGACAGCCAGAGTTACAACAGAGAAACCCTGTCTCAAACACCCCACCAAAAAAAAATTCTGTGTTTTGTATCTTGATCACTCTTTAGATGGATGATTTGGCCATACATATGTAGGTATACTTATGATGTCTGTTATTTCTGACTGTTGATTTTTATAATTATTCTCAAGGCAATACTGCATGGTCTTAATTACTATAGGTTTATAATCATTTGGAAGCTAGTGTAAGTTGTCTGGTTTTTCTTTGCTTCAAAAATATTTAATGTATTTATTCTTTTATATTTTTATTCACAAATGTAGTGTTCCTTGATCAAAGTCCTGAATTATCATCTCTTATTTCTTTTCCCTTCCCATCAAATCCCTACTTTCCAAATCACTGTCCTGGATTCAAGTCCATATGTTTAAAAAATCTTTGGTGATTCTTACCTCTTTATCTATATATGTTTTAGAATGTAATTTCAATTTCTACAGGACTCTTCTTAGATTATATTTGCAATTTTACCAACTGTAAATAGCAATTTAGGTGAATTTTTAATGCTATTAAACCTTGTCCACCAAAATGTTACCTAATTGTTAACATTGGTAAGGATTTTAGAACTTCTTTTAGGGATGGAGAGATGTCTGATTGGTGAAGGTCACTTACTGTTCTTACAGAAGACACAGGTTTGGTTTCCTACACCACCATGGTTTATGAGAAAACTGGTTTCCCTTCAGTTTTATGAGATCAGACTCCTTCTTCTGATCTCTGCAGGCTCCAGACGTACATGTGGCATACATAACACATGCAGACAAAACATTTACATGCATAAAGTGAAATAAATCAAAACATATATGAAACTTCCTTTGACATACCTCATAGTATTGTATGTGCCCGTACTATATCTAGTCAGTCTTCACTTCATATGTCTCTGAAATCAGCAACACATCTTTCTTCTCTTCTGCATGCTTTTTATTCAGTCAGGCTCTTTGCTTATTTTGTTTATATTATTGAATTTATTCCTTTTACCACCATTACCCCTTCCACTACTTTGAATACTTGTTGTTTTAATACTAATATATTACAACTTATATATAATTTTCTTTTAAAGTTGTGGTCTATTTAAAAGTGCATTTTTTAAAATTTCCTGTATTTTAGAATTTCTTAGGTTTCTTTCTGGATTTTACTTGTGTTTGCAGTAGTCAGTTAAATACTTTGTATGGTTTCAGTCCTAAATGTCCAGAGACTTATAATATAATGCATAGATTACTCTTAAAAGCTTTATTTTTATTTACACATGAAAAAAATACAGTATTATACTTTTATAGCCTATTCTACAACTTCTAGGTAGTTAGTGTTGCTTAATAGAGTGATTTCAGGGTGCACTGAAAATATTTTCTAATTTTCTCTTTATTTATACTTTCAATTATTGAGAAATACATGTTGAAATTAGCCACTGTAATATTTGTTTATTTAGGTTTTGCTGTTCTTCTATTCTAATATCATCTATCTTTATTTTGAAGGTTTAATTTTCATTTAATTCTATCATTGATGTGATTGGAATCAGGTGTGCTTATCACCTGTTTTATCTATCTCATATCTCACTCATAAATTTAAAGAAACCATGTTAAATTTAAGAAAAATAATAATTGTGGTTTAAAATGAAAAAGTAACTCATTACAATTGTATTAAACAATATTGTTAGCATACCTTTATTTATTTAAACATATAGTATGTTTAGTGAGTTATCTACAAGTTAAATACATATATAAAATACATATATATGTATATAATTTCTAAATATATTTATTTCATAACAGTATAACTATGACTCAGTTTCTACTATAATATATGTTACAAGGCTTAATATGCAATATTAAACTTTGTTATTTAAATAATTATGATTATTTAAAAAAAAATATATATATATATATATGAAAATATATACATGCATATGTGAAAACAAAACCATAAATATTCTAGGACTATTTTCATTTCATTTTGCCAAAGACTAATTTGAAAAAAATGTAAATATGAAGGTATTTCCCATGATTATAAAATTGCATATTAACTATAATCTTGTCTTTTTTATTATGAGAAAGTGTGATAAGTCATATTACTCTTGTTTTATATGAAATGATATGCATCCTTCTTGATTCTTTGATGATCCTTCAAATATTTTGAAATGAAGTGGTTCTAAACATTCTGGTTGAGTTCAGTGGAGTCTTTTCAACTTTAATCAACCACTGATCACATCTATTGAAATCTGCATACCAATTATTTTGCTTTTATTCTCTTTAGCTGTGATTTGAGTCTTTTTATAACTTCATTCTTTTCTACTAGCTCTTCTATTTGTTGGCTCACTGTATGCTCTCTGACCATACTTAGAATAAATTGCTGATTTGAATTCTGTTAGTTAAAATGAATATCACTGTGTAGGCAGAGGCGAGATCATATTCCATTGATTGCTTTGTGTTGTGAATGTGGGTGTAGCATACATGCATTACTTTTATTCAAACTGGACATTGTTACTACTATGATGGAGAAACTGTGTTCTGGTTTTATTTTCTGAACTTCTTTTGTTGTTTTATTATTGATTTCGCTTAAATAACAAAGTTTCTCTTTTGATGATTTTCTTTAAATTTTTTTTTTTTTTTTGCCCTTGATTTCTGGATAAATACCTTAATTCATTATGCTTGGTCACTCAGTCTCTGATTAGGGTAGAGGTTATGTTTTACATTAAGTTCTCAATACACTTCTTTTTCTGTCCCCTGTGCTATGACTGAGCTGAGGAACATGCCAAAATCTTGGGAGAGTGGTTCTGCGACCTGCTTAGCTTTCATGTTTGTCTCGATCTCTTGAGTTTTCTACAGTGATGCATTGTTCATTCATTAGTCTTGTGTGATAAAGATATTATTTCCGTTTCTGTAACATTCACTTTCATTGCTTCCTGATAGCTTGAGCACCTGTCCTAAATCATGATCATAAAGTCTAGTTTGTACTTTCTTAGCATATTTCATAGATGGTTTATATAGGCTCTGTCATTCTTATATGACAGGCCATGCTCCCTTGAATCAGAAAGCTTGTTAAGATCTAGTTTGCATTTGGGGGGATCCTTAATCCCTTAGTTATCATAATACTGTGTTTCCTGTTGTTTGACACCTTAAGACTTTTGCCTTATACACTTGGTCTGTAGCTTTTTAGAGTAGAAGACAAATATTTGTAACTCTGAAAATGGTAAAATGTGGAAATCTAACTATCCTGGTTTTCTATGTAAGAATTCAAGGCCCCATAATATTAATATTACATTAAGTCTTTCAAAAAGAATTGTTAATTTTAAGCATATAGAATCCTATACAGCTTGAATATTTTTTGTATTTTCAAATGAATATGAATACACACTATTGTCTGTCTACTGGAGTCCATGTAGTTTTAAGGTAGTAATGACAGTCTATTATGATTGGGCCAGATGTCTGAATAGGATATCTCCAAGTTCTTGCTTTCTTATTTAGAGAGCTAAATAATGGTTCCTAGGGATTATAATTGTCATGGGTGGTTTATTAAAAAGCAAAATGTTAGTATATATTAGATACACTGCAATTGAACTTCTGGGTGAGAGTGTTCTGGGCCTTTAGGTAATTGCCTGAGGTACATTTTTTGGGCTCTCTAGGAAGAAGGAGCTGGTTTTAAAGGATGTAATTTGAGTAATTCTCTAATTTGATTGTCAGGCTTAGTTTCTGTAAGTCCTTTTTCACTGCACATGCATCTTCCCATAATGCATCAGATTTTAATTATGCATATATCCAATTATGCATATATGTAAGATATTAAATTATCATTTTTCTTAAAAGCTGACACAGAGGACATAGTATGGCTTACTGTGAATATACCCAAATCTAGTCTAGTCCAAATCACCCCCTCCCTATTTGTTCTAGAATATGTTTAAATAGGAATTATAGGTGAAAGGATAATTCTTGTCCTTGATTTTTGTTAAGGAAAGGAGGACTCATTTTACTATTTAGAGTGGGATGTATGTGCAGCTCAGTGAAGGTGGTAATTCTACATTGCTAGGTGCACTCTTACATGAGGAAATATGTGTACATAGTACTTTTGGATGAGAGTCCTAGTCTATATTTTTAGAAGAAAGTTATGGGTACAGTCCAGACCAAGTAGTGTCCTAGATTGCTAAAATATTCCTTATGCTTGCCTGCCTCAATATCACCTCAAACCTATGAAAGAAATTAGTAGAAGTGATAATTGTAGACAAATTTAAATTTCAATATAAAGGGTAGCAGCACCACTACCATTATCATAAAAACATTTATTAAGATAATATTCTTGGACAAAAGTTGGAAATCCAAATGCTCTGTAGAGTATATTTTATGTATGCTGGACTTACAGTCTACTGGGGGAAGGGAAAATTGGTGAGTGAATGAGGGAATGAAAGCAATAGATATGTATAAAATGAATACATTTCAGTTCCTGTTAAAACTTTCATGAACAATGAGTAGCAAATACATTAAGTGGTCGTAGAAGAGTATATGAACTTCCTAAGAAGGGACTGAATCTGCCAAAAAAATCTAAAAATGTCTCATAGGAAGTAGGCTGTAATGTAAAAGAATAAATCAGGAAGTCTCTAAGGAAAAAAAAAAGATAATCTCAGCACAATCTCAAACCATAATCTACAAACATTTGTTCTTATACCCAAAGATAAATGTAGTCCTTACCCTTTATCAAGGAAACTTCTCTTTGCAGCAGACAGAGACCATTACAGAAAGCTACAACCAATCAAAATGCAGAATTGTGGAGCCCAGTCACAGTGGAGCACAGTCACTTATGCACCTCAGGCTCAGGGAACATTGTAAAAGAAGGGGCAGAAAGATTTTAGAACCAGAGGATCAGGGAGTTTTCTGCGAGAGATGCAGTCTTCTAGTAATGTCAGAAGTAACATGCCAAAAGTCTCACTAACATAACTGCCCAAATGTGAGCTGAACAAGGGCAACACCACTGGGCATACCAAAGAGGACAGGGCAAAGCACACGAGGCCTAAACTCTACACAAAGAACTATAGGCAGCACCTCAACTTTTCTCAATCAAAGCTGGGAGCAGGAGATGGGGTCTTCTCCAGTAAAGAGCCCACCAATTGGTTGACCAGTTACAAACAGTCAGTCCTAAAAAACATACACAGAAGTAGCATTATAGGGACCAAAAGAGAAATATATAGGATTGTACATATATATATATATATATATACATGAATGCAATAGCAATTAATCCAAGAAGAAGCCATGAATTTGAAACATAGTGGTGAGATATACATGGGGGGATTTGAGGAGGAAAGGGAGAAGGGAGAAATGCCATAATTATAATCCAAAATATAAGAAGACAAAAGCAATACTGACTTTACCATAACGTGATCATTTTTGTCACTAAATATAATGTTATAAATGCTTTTTTAAAAAGCCAATTCTCTCACTTTGTAAAAAAAATAACACCTGCAAATTACTTTTATAATTGCAGGACCAGACAAATGGTGAAGGTAGTGTACTAGTGAGTGAATGTCACTGGAATAGAGGATTTATTCCTTAGATTAGCTGCCTATTATTTTAGCTATTGTAAAGCCTATATACTGACAGACCTGTAATTATTAAAAATGGCTCCAAATATAAGTTTTTTTGTACAAAAATATCCTTAATTTTAAATGTTGGCAGCCAATCAGCTGTTTTATTGTACCATTGAAGCCACAGAACATAGATGTGAGATTAAGTTTGATATACAAAGTACCGGTCTGTGACTTCAGAGTTCACCCATTCTGAAAGATAGATTAAGTGTGTGGTAGAAAAATTTGTCTTCTATGTATACTTCGCCCGATTTAATGACTTAATGACTTAGCATAGTCAGCTGTGCTTCTTCCCCATAGCATTTGATGGTTGCAGTTCAAACTTAATAAGCATAAAATAATGGGAGCATCTTCATTTCCTTTAGGAAGCAGATGTGTTTGAATTTTATTTAGAAATTCATGGTTAAAAGTTGTAAACAAGATCATTATTTTTATGTACTTAGTGTTTGGTTTCAGGGCTCTTTGAATTTATAAAATGAACACTTGTTTTAAAGGAGACAAAAACCTTTGCAAATATCAAGTCAGTGTTGCACAACAGATTGCAGGGCCTCCACAGGGGCTGCAAGCTCATCAGTGTGCATCATACCCTCATAGTTTCCCAATTTAAAATGTGTGCTATTTACCAACTAGGTTGTAACATTTTTGGTAAGTTAGTAAATCTATGGTTGCAATGTCTGATCCAACCATTTAAAAGTGTACATTATCCTTGTGTAACCTAATGGAAAATTGGCATTTAACCATAACAGCGCTCTGCTCTGAATTCTCTTATTGCATAGTGAAGACCCGAGCACAAACAAGGTGTACTTAATGGCCATCTCACCAATTCTTGATGTTTTCTCATTTGCAAAAAGAAAAAAAAAAAAAAGACAAACTCCTTAGTGGTTCTAAATGCTTCAAAGATCATTAAATTTCTTTTGAGCTTACTTTAACTATAATCACCCAAGGCCCCCAAATTGTTTTCACATAATATTTAAATAATATTTACCATGACTGATTAGCTTGATTATGCCACCATAGAGTTCATATTGTAAAGATGAGAGGGTTAAACAGCTTGCCTGAAGTATCTCTGTATAGTATGCAGGTAATATATACATTTAATTGATTCTGTTTCTCTAGATAACTCTTCCTCATACATTCAACAATCTAGTTCCGACTTTCTATTTAACCCACATAGAAACCCTTAGCAGGACTTCACCATTTCTTTCTGTCATTCATGCCTTATTTTCCTCTTACAAATTAATCACGTTGATTCTCTCTCCAAGAAACTTGTTATCTAGTTCTATAACTTTGCCATCCATATTATTTTCTATCTTTGAATGAGAGAAACATTAAATTAAGCAGAGAACTTGAGTATCAATACATGTTTAAATCAAGCTTAAATTATTTCATAAACATCATTCTTGGGAATTTCTTCATCATATGGATTCTGGTCTCTCTGTTGCACTAGCCTGCATGAAACCCACATCAGATGTTCTAGAATTTCTTATATCCACCTGAAACTGGATATTTTTTAATCTATTATAAGGTGTGGAAGAAAAGCATAACAAAGCAAAACAAAGGATGTGAAGTTAGAACATTCACAGTCTAAGGGTTTTGATGGTTTGAATTTGGATGAGATAAGTTGTCAGAAAAGTATTTGGTGTCTCTTAATGAGATTCTGAATGACAAAATATGTATGAAAGACAAATGTGGGGAGTTTACTTCTGTAGACTGGACCACGTAAGAATAAATCAGATTTTCTTGCTGTTGACACAAATTTGCAGACTCACCGAGTCTGTAGGTTCAGTGATTTGCCTCAGCCTTGCCTAGAGCTTTGAGATTGGGTCTGGGTGATTTGTGTGGCTTGCGCTTTCTTTTTAGAACAGTAGTTTTATGTTCAGTGTCTCTGAAATCTTGATAAAGGAATTTTTATGAGTTTTTATTTTGTCTTTTGTAAGTGTACAAAGTGCTTTGAACATAAAGCCTGTTTTCTCCCTGATGTGTGTCAGCCAAACTATTATCTGATAAGATATCAAAAATAATACTGTTTTAAGTAAAACAGCTTAAAAAAAACAAAGCTACCATGAATTTTCAAAATGAAACAAAGATATAGTTATAGCTCTTGCTCTCAGTTTAGGCTAAAAAGAATAGAGAAGAAGGAAAAAAGCAAAAATGAAAGAAAGAGAGAGAAATGCTATATGAAAATATATACAGAAGAATTCATGATATCAATATTCAAGTCAGGGATTAAAGGCCAAATGAAGTTTGAGTTATTCTCAAAGATTCTAATTGCAATGGTAGCCCTTGTATTGAAGACTAACAGGACTTTACACCTGTGCTCCTAATATGCACTGATGGAATTTCTCTATTCATTGTTGATACAAATTGGGCACTTCAGTGTGCTGGTACCTTGCCCATACCTGAGACGAAGACTTAAAAGGATATCAATGTAAAAAAACAAAACAAAATATAAAAACAAACATAAAACATAAGCACAAATGGTCAACAAACTAGTGATTCAGGGAAATCTGAAAGATAATTCTAATACGATTGTACAACACAGTGGATTTTTAGCTCTTGATTCCTATGCATTAGTTACTCTTGAACTTACAGAGTCATTTCCGAATAATACATAGCTTTAAAATCTGGAACAAGAAAGTCTTTTGTTTCATAGGGTTTCATGCTTTCACTGTCAATGACAGTTTTCTTATGTCTTATGATTCTTGCCATGTCAGTACCCAGAAAGTTGAATTCATGTATCCACCATGGAAAATGGCAAAGGAAAAACTATGGTGAAGTTCAAATTAGAAAAACAATAGCTTTTAAATGTTTCTGACTCTTGTGTCCTTGGCCAAAATCCATCCTTTCTCATCACTAATATCACCTTTTGGTCTCCTTTCTAAAATTTTTACTATACCCACACTTGCACCTGCTTGCAATATATACACATATGCATTATAGTAGAGGCTCCAGGTATGAGGGTGAACTTGTAAGGTTTTATTCTTTCTTTCTGAGTTTGAGTCACTTTGCTTAATGTTATACTTGCCAATTTGATCCAGTGTCCTGTAAATATTACCTATTATGGTAAAGTAATTGATTAACGGTACAGAGTCAAGGAAACCACAGAGAAGCACATAGGCATGGATCAGGCATGATCCAAATTAATCAACTCAACCACTGCAGAAGTTAAAGGACACACACAATTATAGACAGTGAATATAATTTTTGCAATTATGTGAGATCCCTAAAATCATCTGGGAAAAATTGAAGTTCATTTCTCCACTACGTAAAGAGAATGTTATCTTCCCTTAGAAAGATCTATAAAGCTATTTCAGTTGAGAAAAAAAAAAATTGAAATTTCTCACTGATTTACATATGACTATAAATTTTGAGTTGATTTTCAATGTAACAGATGCTAGTTCATGATTTAAAACAGAATTTTCCATAGAAGTATAAATTCTCTACCGGCATTTGTGCACACATGAAAATATTATATATAACATGTAAACAATGGCTCCATGTTCAATATTTTCTAGTTTCCTGGTTTTGCTTATTAATAACAGCACTTTCCACTCATGATTTGTAATAGCAGCACCTTAAAGAATCATAATAAAGGCATAATTTCTAGACCAGTGCACAGATATTCTAAGAAAGCACACTCAATACACATAATTTCTGTGTAAGTTGTATATCTACAGCACTGCAGACATGACAGAGACACAGGTTACTGATTCCCTGCCTCACTTCGCTGCCTTTAACATAAGATATCCACCAAAGTAATGAGGGAGGAAACAGAATTTAATATTAATTTTGTGTGGCCTGCTCATATCTTTTTCTCATAAAATTTTTTTTTTGCAGTTTCACTTTAACTAATACCACCTCCTCAGCGATAGCCCTCGGGGAGTTTCTATTCATGAGATGAGAATGTTGCATAGAAAAATCACAACTTGCACTCCTCAACACTACCCTTGGCCTTAGAACAAGGCAGTAAAGTTTCTGCTTGGGAAAGAGACTACTCTTGAAAATGCAGAGGTTGAACTTCTCCCCAACAAATGATTTTTAAGGTACTCCACAATCAAAGGCTCTCAGTAAATTTAAAGAGTATCTGCAATATGTATTATCGACGCAATCAGATTCATGAATAAAAGTGATTTCGAAAGTGTTTCTAGAGATGTTGCTGGCAGCTTAATACAAACAGGGAAGAGAAGTCTCTGCATTGTCACTGCGGATCATAGCTGAGAAATTATAATGACAAAGGCGGCTTCAGTAGCAACGCAGAAACAGCCATTGTGATGGAAATGTGGGGATGGAATTAGTTATCAGATCAGAAAACGGATTTTTTCCTTTCATAATTGTGCCTGCGCCCTTGACTCTTCTCTTGTTTGCCAACTGCCTTCCATTTGTGCCACACTTAATGTCTCATCATTTCCCCCATGCAGAAGGGTTTCCTTTGTGAGGAGGAGGAATGTGACACTCTAAAAGAAACCCTGTCTCTCACTCTTAAGATGTCAAGTTCAAATCTTGTCCGTACCAGCTTAAGAAGAAAACCTTGATGAACTGTCTGCCCTCCAGAAAGTATCATCTTTCACTTTGAGGCTTCAGAAAACAACATCCGGTGCCAAAGCGCGTTTTTAACCTGCACTAGAAAAACAAACTTGTGAAGAGAATACCCTGCTCGGGTAGGACTCCGGGAATCCTTATTAGACATGGATGCTTCCTCTTACGCAACTCCTATGCCGTCTTACCTGCCACTCATTCTTTTCTAGAAAATAAATAAATAAAACCTGATCGAAAATAAAATTAGGTTTTATAAAATCCCACAGTTAATATTGGCGTGCTATTGCTGCCCCCGAATAAGATCCTTCACGGTGCCATTTCCCAAGTGACTGCAGTTCATTAGCTGAATCAAGGCAACTCTGCTGGTGTGAAATTTTTTAGAGTTCACCTTTCAGAAGGAGCAAATGGAAAGGGCAAAGCTTGACAATTTCTCATTTCATAATGGGAAATTTATTCAAGACTCTTTTCCTCCATTTATCACTGAAGACACGTTACAATTAAATGCCTTCATTTGCACACAAGTAGCCTATAAACTTTTTTTTTTAATTCCCCAGGTATTTACAGTATGTTTCTTTCTAGCAATTTTATATTTCATTTTACTCTGTTCACCTATTAAGCAGCCTGACTCAGAACCTGAATTAACAGTCAGTGGTAACAAAGGGCTGACAAGGAGTGAGTTTCATTCTGCACAGGTCAGCAAAAACAAAATGAGAGAGGAGCCAGTCATCAAAAGAAACCTCTTTCCTGACTCCAGACTTCTGATTATCTGAATACTGATGGATTATCCAGATCCTGATTAGCGATTATTTCTAAATGATCCATCACGCCTTCAGTGGGAACCAAAATATTCATTTCCTCTGAACTAAAACGCCCTGCACAGAAACCTATTCACCTGTGTCCCACTACATTACAGCCCACATCACCACTACAATGTATGCACTTTCTTTTCATTTATTTAGGAGTGGTCACATTTGTTTCTGGAATTAAAAGAAAATCATCATAATACATTTGTTTTGTTTTGTTTTTAATAGCCATTGTATTTATAGTTGCTCCATAAAGGCCTAGAGCAGAAATCTATTTCATTTTAGATATATTTAACTTTGAAGTATAAACATTTCCGTTTTAGCATTCAGCCTTCAAATTCAATTTCAGGTTCAAATTACTGTGCATTATAAATATACAGGCCAGGAACTTGGACATGTTATAGACCCTTCAACCTTGAAAACCACTAACACTTTGTCAGAGTTCCCACATTCAAAATCTGCTTCAATACTGGCAGTATAGGTGTAACTACATATTTGCTTAAAAGGTTATATAGTTGAATTAAATGATCTGTGAGATCATTTCTGTCCTAAAACCAATGAACATACACTAAAACATAAATAATAGTATCCAAAACCACTAGAAATCATATAAATTTTTAACGAAAATTACATATAATACATATATATAAATATATATGTGCATATGTCTAATATATATGTATACACACACACACAGAGAAAGAGAGAGAGAGAGAGAGAGAGAGAGAGAGAGAGAGAGAGAGAGGGTGGTTCCCTTAGGAGCCATAGACTGATAACAATACCAATGTTAGTCATGAGAAACTCCCTTTCAAGATGTTGGTCAGGAAAATCCGAGAGACTCAAAAAGATCTAGATTTGGTTGCCTCCCAGAAGTTGAAAGCATGTCCCTATTGTTGAAGATACCTACACTTCAAATATGGGACTCAGAAAATTTGATCTGGATATGTCTAAAACCCTCCTCTCTGAGGACTAGCTTTCATAGCATCAGAAGGTTTCATGTAAATTGCCAAAGAAGGAAAGAAACTGATAGCTCTACCAGCTATGACATCTGTGAACCACAACAATTGCCAACTTGGACAGGTATCCCTGAAAGTATAATAGTGGCACTCATATCTTAGTGGTTACCAATAGGTGTCTAGTTGGACGTAAGGCCTGTTGAATAGGCAGGAAATCATGTATCATACTGAAAACATAGCCAACTATCCTGAGCTAGTGAGGTCATAGATCTTAGAGAAGAACCTACTACCCCTAATTTACTAAACCTTCATTATTTCTAAGTGCAAGCCAATATTTTTCCTCATACACACAGATAAATGTATCTTTTATTACTGAACAAGAAGTTTCTCTTAGTAACAAACAGAGACCATTACATAAAACTAAAACTAGTTGAAATACAGAGAACAAGTGATATAGAAAGGCTCACCCCCAATAGATACTTCTATAAAACAACTTCTCCATGCAAGGCTAGGGGTACATCATGGTAGAGGGTGAAAGAAAGGTTGTAAGAACCAGAGGAACAGGAGTCTGCTGTGAGATTACCTGTATCACCTAGAAATGACAGGAAAACTACAATATGGTTACTTAAACTATACCCAAACAATGACAACATCAATGGACATACTAGCATCTAAGGCATGTAAGTACGGAATGCTGATAGATGGAGAATTCATCTTCCTAAGGGATAAGTCCTCTAATTTCTTATTTAATACCACTTGGCCATCATATATATATATATATATATATATATATATATATATATATATATATATATATATATATTGTATTTATATATTTATGCAAAGTCATGAATTTAAGCGAGAACAAGGGGATAATTTTTCCTAGGTTTTCTGTTAGTAAATGAGTTTTACTAATGGTTTGAATTATCAGTTAGATTTCTAAAGAAATTGAGTAGGAAAAACTAATTAATTAAAGAAAGAAATCTTATGTTTATATAAACATATATTTCTATTTCTTAGTTATGCAAATGAGTATTTCTTTCCATCTTTTGCATATATCTCCTACTTTCACTTGTCTCTGATCAGTGATTTGCAAACTTTTTCAAACTATGAAAGCCTTTTGAAGATACATATTCAAGACAAAAGTATTTTAGCCAGATGGAGGATAGGCAAATACAACCCAAGCAAATTTGAAATCTTTTGTTGATAGAATCCTGTCCAGGGCTCATGAATTCACAGAAGTTATACATAGAACTAGGTAAAATACATGAGATAATTGATACTGAAAATGAGAATGTTTGTAGACAACATGCGTGTAAAATTAATGAGTTTCCTTCATAATACCTAACCTACATTATCCCTGTGTATAAAGTTTGTAAGAGAGATACAGCTTCCCTGTTCATATCAAAAGGAGAGCTATGAAGTCTTCTGTGTTCCATGAAGTTTTAAAGCTTATAGAAAGCAATATTTGAGAAACTAAAGCAGATAAGATTATGCATTTGTCTTACAGTAAAACCTAACAAACAAGACAAGAGGTAAGGAGGATCTTTCATGGCAGACCCAGTGTTCGTGGTCCACACTGGGATCCATGATCCATGTACTGCTGCCCTGAGGTCAGCTGGCATCTAACTGAGGGATGAATGGAATTTTCTTTTGTCTTAAAAGATGAAGACTATAGAAAAACTAAAAAAAGAAGGGACTCACCAGTAACAATAGCAATGTCTCCTACCAAACACCAAGAAATGAGTAAATAACCCAAAGATAATATCAGAAACATAATTAAGCTCAGTCATGGCCTCATAGGCAATGATCCTGTGAGAAACCTATGAGGAATTTGTGGAATAAGTAGAAGACAGAAGAAGGCTTACTTTTTTACTGGATCCCAATCAGAAATGTCCACTTTAAAAAACGTCTTTTCTTCACATCTAAAATATCCATTCTAAGAGTTGAAATTATATTGGTAACCTAAAACAACGTCATTACTGGTTTATTATCCAGAAGAGTGCAGAGAAGTCAACAAAGAGTTTCCATCTTGGGGTAAAGGAAGGAGATTATTTAACTAAGTTAATTTTAAAGACAATAGAAATGAAAACAGCATTACATTCGTCTAATTTATGTCTTTTTTCATTTATTTTCCTTTTATTGAAAATAGATTTTTTTCATACAATATAGGCTGATTATATTTCTCTCCTCTTTACTCCTCCCAGCTCCTCCTCCCCTCCCCTCCCCTATGGATACATTCCGTTTCTGTCTCTCATTAGAAAAGAACAGTCTTCTAAGACAAAAACCAAACATGAGAATATAAAATATAAGAAGAAGCAAATATATGACAATCCAAAAGGGGAAGAATCCCCAAAGTAGGCACAAGGATCAGAGACTCACCTGCTCTTAGTCATGATCCTCATATCCCATCCTACAAAAGAAAAGATGTTCTAAATATCTAAAGTAAATTAAGTCTTCCTAATGTCAATGGTTCACTATGTAAAATGTCATGATATACAATTGTTGAAACAATAAAATCAACAGCTAAATTTCAGTCATTTATTTATTTCAACCTATTCTGAAATATTTTTATAATCTAAAGCAAGTCAATTTTTCTAAGACTTGAATATATAAGACAATAAGTATCTATACATCACGACATAGATGTGTGCATATGCATATATATGTTTATGTGTGTATTCATGTATAGATGTATGTGTTATATGCATGTATGTCAAAATAAAAAATGACAACATCCTTATAGGACAATGTTTCTGATTTCAAAGGAGGAATATAGAATAAAAATACAGATTCATGATGAGAAGACAAATCTATATTATACCCCAGAAAAGGCAGAAGTATGTTTTAGAAACAAAACAATATCAAATCAAGAAAACTTCACAGATTACTTATGACACAGAAAGTCTGTAAATTGGAAAAATGAAAGTATCTTTATTAATTACATTGTGATATATTTAATTCCATTTGATAAAGAGAAGCCATGTAAACTTGGAGCCAAGGATATTTTAAAGATCAACATAGAATCTAGAGGAGAAACTGTTATAAACTCCAGTTTATCTTCTGTCTCTCAAAAAAGTTTTAGGAATGCTGTTGGGGAGAATCTAGGGGGAGATGGGAGGACATTATTAAAAATACATTGCATGAAATCATCCCCCCATTTAAAAAATTTGTTTGAGGTTGGCAAGAAATAAAGCCTTGCTATGTAGTGTTTAATAAAATAAATATATTTAAAAATTTCCCCAGGAACTACCAGTTACATAGATCTCTTTTCTAATAGTACTAAAATCAGAGAAATTAAACAAATATCACAATAAAATAACTCTGCACTTCTTTACATAAGCAAAACAAAGTACACATGCATTCAGTTGATTTTAAACAAAAACTTGACATGTCTACATACAGTGGAGAGTTTTATAATAAACCAAATTTTGAAAATTAAAAAATTCAACTGTAATCTTGATTTGATTTGTCCAATTTTTCCGAGGAAGACTTTGTAAACTTAAAAAAAGAAAGCAAAAAAGCAAAAGAGCAAAAAAAGTGGAAAAAATCTTTCAGTAAAAAAGGAAGATATATTTTGAAAATACATTCATTGAAAAAAATGATTATCATACAGTGCCTTGGTTAAACAAGATACAATCAGGCACTGATTAAGATTCAGAAGTGTACAGTAGCAGGTTTGGAGGTCGGCGTTACACTAATTACTTACGTGTGAACTTAGACTCTTCAGATGTTATCTAGTTTGCAAGTTCAGTGAAGATTAAGTAAAGATGAGAACCTAATAAAATGCTAAGTGCATACATGTGACCAAAACAATTACTACAGTTGATTTAACATAATTTACTAGGTAAGTTTTTGTATACACACACCCACACACACACACACACACACACACACACACACACACACACGTCTCCTGTTCTATGCATACACAGTAGATATCCACCTAGCACATGGATATGGAAAAATAACTGAGATTATCTATGCAAAAGTTTTCTTCAATATTCAAATATTTTAGGTTCAGTTAGCTTTCATTTAATATGGATCAACATTTATATTTGTTCTATATTGATTTGAAAGAAGTCCTGCATGTGAATTCAATATATTTATACTTAACTAATCACAATATTATTGTAAGCATACATTCAGATATAAAAAAGAAAAAAAACAGAATTTTCCCCAAGTCTTTATTGCCTTTTTTAATACTTGAAAATGATGGTTTGTTTGTTTTGTTTTTTTTACATGAAAACAAACCTTGTTTGGCATCTTTTTTTTTTGCCTAAGCCTGAATGCTGTGTGTCTCACTGTGTCCTCGCTAAGCTTCAGTCTCTCTCTCCATGTTTTCTTTGTTTTACTTAATCATTCTCACTGTCAGTTAAAACATCATGGGTACGTAGCTCTGTATCTGCAGAGCCAGTCCTCTGTGCATGTGTGTGCTTGTGTGTATGATTAAAGATGAGTGTGACACAGCTTTTAAGACAACCTTTCTGCCCAATTATCCTTACAGACATCTATAGCAGAAAAATAAGAACTCCATGCGCTCCTGGTGTTCAACTCTAGGTGCACACTTTCCTTTGACATCTTTTATTAAGAAATTCTGAGTGTTACCATTGATGAGCCAATATTATTACATTATTATAACTAATTTTCATGATTTTTATATGTGAGTTATATCTGTGGGTTTGATCAAATATATAAATACATCTAATCATTATTATAATGCCATGCAGAATATTTTCATCTTCATAAACATACTCGGTTGTGATCTGCTCATTGCTCCTCCTCTGTTCCAAGAGTCCTAGTGATGACTGTATCAGAATTTTGTTTTTCAAGAATGTCACATGGATGATATAAGAAAATAGTGTGTACTTTAAATGTTGACTTCATTCACTTATCAGTATGTGCTTATCATTTTCCATGTATCTTTGTGGAGTGATAACTTATTTCTTTTTATTGCATAGACTAGATATATTACAATGCAATACAAATTGGAAAATTCCAAGACTCAGTTCAGAAGGCAAATGGGTGAAGTAGATTTACTTACTTGAGAGAACAGTGATGCCTTCCCATTTTGTCTTTTATGGCTAAAGCTTCTGTAAATATCTATATGCAGGTTTTGCATAGATGTCTTTTTAATTTTTTTGAGTAAATGAAAAGGAGTAAAATTGCTGAATAAAATGTTAAGAATAGTTTTATTCTCTGTAAGTACCTGATAAATTATCTCTCACTGTGTCTATACCCTTATATATTTCTATAAGTAATGGTGAGAACTTCTGTTCATCAATATCACTGCAGATATCTGGTAGTTGGCTTTGGGAGATTCCTTTTAATGATTTCTTGTTCAACTGCAGTAGTGAAGGCAGTATAAATTACTGTAGCCAAAAATACCAAGGATATTCAGAAAGTACTTTTATCTCTCTATCATGCATAGAACAGTTGATGGATAAGTGGCATTTCTCCTGGTTTTTGTAGGAACCACCTGGAAAGTGTCTTTGCCATTTCTAACCATCTTCCAAAGTTATTCTCCTCATCATTGTGCTAATGAGCCGAAGATTGGAAGGTTGAGAGTATGCAATTACTTTTTCAAAGGTTCTATCTTGGTATGGTAAGGACTGCTTCTCCCATTCTAATATGAAGACTAGTCTCATGATCATACCTGACTACAATGGCAACTGAACTGTCATCTCTTTGTAGGCAGTAGTTTTCCAGAAATGACTGTTACTAAGAAGTGTCAGGTAAAGAAGTGACTAGAAGCCATTTAGCAGTACTTTCCACATGTGCTGGAACAAGTCATGTCAGTTGTAATTGAATGCATTTTTCATATCTTTAAAAAACTAATTGCCTATACAGTTATACAAGCAATGACTTCTTGGAAGCAGTGTAATTGGGAACCACTTTGTCCATGACATATTATGATCATTGAGTATTATCACTGAACCTCCTGCAATACTTTCATGGGTCCTCAGTCAAGATGCCTGGGAACAAATTTTTGTCTCTTCCAGACAGTAAAAAAGTACTGAGGGAAAAAGGTATGATTTAATTGACAAATAAAAGGCAAATAATATGCTTTTTGGCATATTGTTTCTACTAGAAGGTGGTGAAAAGCAGGGGAAATAATTACAGACTTAAATCCAATCATCTCTGTGTACTCCCATTGCTATTCTCCGTATGCACACAATAATTTAGGTTTTGTTTTGACAGGAACACAGAGATATTCATGAAATGAGAGGCAATATTTACAGATTTAGATTTAGTAGGTATCTTATCAGAACTAAATAATAAGTGCCCAGATTTCTGAAAACCCGGCTCAGATAATATTCCAATTTTCTTCAGCTGACTAACTTCATGGGGGTTATTTATAAATATAACTTAAATAAATTCATTCCTTTAGAAGATATCCCAAATATGTATTGGATTGGCAAACTCTCAAAATATGTTGTTGACACTAACGCTAGTTAAAAAGAAAAAAAATCTTTAGCTCTGTCATTAAGCAGGGTTTTAGTTTGTAAAAGACTAGGTTCAGTCTCTATCACTATAAACAACAATAACAGCAACCAAACCCTCAATAATGTCTTGAAATGAGGCCTATGAGGTAATAATAAACTACTTTATATTAATTTTCACATACTTTCTAATATCAAGTATTCTCACTTGATGTATTTCTTCCTCTCTTTTAAAGGAATGCAAAAGTGAGAACTAACAGAGAGAAGGATGGAACAACAAGATAAAATCAAAGTAGGTACCTTTGTTTTAAAATGACAAGACCAAGCCAGTGATTTATTATCAATGTAGCAATTATTCTTCTACATGCTACTGGTTTTCTTAAAACATCAAGCTATAGACAAATGCTGTGTTCAATTTATGGTCTGTAGTTGGTTTATGTCAGAATTTCTTTCAGGACTCTAAAATGTGACTTTTGCTTGCTTTATTTAGTATGTGAAAGGCATGGATGTGAAGGTGTGTTAGTGTGCTATACGTATGTATGTATATGTTTAAGTGAGCATATACATGTGTGTGAGAGGGAGTTGCTTATGCAAGTGGACCCGACATTGGTTTTGGATGTCTTCATCCTCCGTTTCTCTCTACATTATTATTATTATTATTATTATTATTATTATTATTATTATTATTAAAGACAAGTTTCTCTCTGAACCTAGAGATAAGCAATTTAGTTAGGTAGGGTAGCCAATGAGCTATAGAGATCTTGTCTGTGTCCCCATCCTTCTAGTGCTGGAGTTATAAGCTGTTTCCAAAGTTTGGAGTTATAAATCTTGCTTTTACCTGATTGATGAAGTTCTAAACTCATGTCCTCATGTTTGAGCAGAGATTTTCCCTCCTGGGACTTTTCTCCAGCTGATGTTAGATTTTTCTTTCCCTTTCCTCTCTTTACAGAATACTTGGGCTGAAGTTCAGTGTGTGTTAACTAGCAAATTTTAAATATCTATGGGGGAAAACCCATATATAAGCACTTGAAAACTTAAAAACAATAATAAATTGAAAAATTGTCTCAGATGGCCAGAATAAGATGTTCCCAGGAATAAAAAAATGTTCTGAAATGGACAACTTTTGATTTCCCAAACCAAACTATCGACCATCTTTGAATAGCCAGTTATTAATATTGAGTATATAGCAGTCTATATATTTTGAAGAGCTCCATGGTCTAACAGCATTTGCAGACTTCACCTTTGAATATGTATAAAAAAACTTAAAGATGTGCATTATTTAGTTTCTCAGAGAGAAAGTATTGAGCCTGTAGCTACCAAAAGAAATGCGTATTGACCTTGCATTTCTTCGTGAGTTGCTAACTGATTCTTGATCTCTCGGATATTGATAGCTTTACTTTGTTATTATGACTATGTGCCTTTAACACTTGTCCCTTCAAGGCCCACTGAACTTTAAGACATTTTGTGGAGGAGAAAGCTCTGCCCTGATTTATAACACAACGCTTTAGTTTGTGCTGTGTACACATGACCGTTTACTGTTTCATTTTGCTTTTTTTCTACTGTGTACATCTTGGAAGTTTTACTCTTCCTTTTAAAAACAACAGATCAGATTTATGATATTTCAGTAATAGAGTTTCATTGTTGTATTGCAAGCAAAAGAGGTGCTTTCCACAAATGAGTCTGATTTGAAATGTATCAATTTGTTTTATGAAGCTACTTCTGTGCAACTAGCTTTTGTGTATTCAGACAGTTCCCTCCTTGACTTCATAAGGCCGATCCTACTCAGTTATTTCTGTTGAGTGCAACAATCTCATTCATGGCTCTAGAAGTAACAGGGTTCAAGTTTATGGGATGGGGTTTCAGAAGTGATAAGCTTGTACTGCTACAAGAAGACTATAAAAAAAAAAAATGGACTATGATCCTGGTCGCCTGCTTCTTTGCCCATCCAAATATTCAGAACTTGGCACATGTTTTAAAGTTCTCTACACTACACTAACATTTTTAATGACCAGACTCAGGTTTTCTGAGAAAAAAAATACATTGAAGAAAAGACAAACAAAGTCATCTTTTCAATTCCTTAGAAGGAAATGAGAAGGATCAGTTGTTTAGGTGTTACAGTCTTAACGAGGTGCTGTTATAAGTACTCCCTAGTGTGGAAGGCTGATGCTTGAGGTTCACCTCTAACCTAATTGAAATGGGTATTTTATTTACTAGTAGAATGATACAAGATGAAAAACACTCAACAGTGCCCTTAGTAACTCCAAGAACTTACAAAAAATGGTAAAGAGAGTCATATACTATAAGGGTATGTTCTTTGTACGTTATATACCTACATAAAATGTGAATTAATTAAAATTATGGAAAATAAATGCATTTTCTGATACTTTTATTATTTTACTTGATTATGTTCCCTATTTATACATAACATAGAAGGAAAGATAACTCAATACAAATGTGTAGTCATTTATATTCAAAATATCTTAAGTGATCATTCTTTGTCTACAGAAACCCTGCAGAAAAATGGATAAATATCGGTTGAGCCCTATCACTACAGATGAGATATCTGGGGACCATGAAAATTATGAGTGTGAGTTATATAAAACAGCTATTGAACTTAAATCTTGTTGAACATACACATTAGCATCCAGTATAAACAAAAACTAGCATATTACAGTTCTTATTCAAACTCTGAACATTTATTTCCCTTTATCCCTAAAACTTGTACAGCTCATGTACTCTTAGAGGGGTCATGTGCTATTGCTTTTTAAATAATTTTACAATTTTCACCATTTTACTGAAACTATTCTCTTCTGAGTTATTATCAGATACAGATGCCTTAATTTCCCTACCAATTTTAATTTTTCATCCGTTGTGAAACTCTTTATTCCCATTCATCCTTTACCTCTCTACTTTATTGTGTGTCTATTTGGTCATCTATCCTTATTGTTTTTTAAATGTGTGTGCCTTCCATCACTTCTTTGTCCAATTTCTTATTAAGTTTCTTGACTAATGATATTAGAAAGCTAATACCTATCAGAGAGTAGTCCGTCATTAGCACCGATGTTCTGTGTCAAGGGTCCCCAAGATTACTCTCAATCTTAGTGATTCATTGAAAAGATTCACAGGGCTCAGCAAAACGGTTATATTACATATATATATTATGACTGAGACAGCTCCCAGAAAACAATAAGCAAAGGCAGGAAACACAGGGATGAAGTCCAGAAGGAAAACAACTCTAGGCTTCTCCGGTCTCTTTCTAGTGGAGCCTCATGAAAAGACTTCTTCCAAAGAGAATAATGTATGAAAATATGTGCAAGGTATTGTCTGTCAGAAAAGTTCATTTAAGTCATGGTTTCCAGAACATTCATCGAGGGACAGTCACATAAGCACAAGGGATCTGTATTTCTGACTTCAAGTCCCTACAGTTTAGCTGCTAGAGTAAAAACAGATATGTCATAGTGTCAGCATTAAATATTTAGTCAAATAGCACTTCATGATCCAAACACTCAAGTTCTAAAAGAAAAAGTCAATAAACAACAACAACAAAGTCATCTGTGTCTAGCAAAATCCAGTATGAAGACAGATCATCCTATTTTGTACAGTGTCTGTGCAACTCAAACTGCTAGATATTGCTTTCCTGCATATACCTTATACAGACACATGTCTTATGCACTGATCCCCTGATTATATGTGACTAGATCAATGGTGAACACATCTCCTCTAAGCTATGTATGAGGTAACTCGGAAGATATAGAAGGAATAAGGAAGAGTGTCAGCAGAACTGTAGGGACCAGATCTAGTCACATTTTTACTGTGTCAACCATAAAGTCAGAATTAGTAATAAATAATGGTATTCAATAAATATTAGCATTCTACCTTTTCTGAGTCTCAGATTGTCAGATTGGATTTTCATTTTTCTGAGGCTACCATAGTGGCCATTGCTTAGTTGCCTGGTATTGTAACTGTTTCCTGCTTGATTTTGTCTCCAACTGGACAGCTGTGTACATGGACCTCTCCTTCCTACCTGGCCTAATACTGTGGGTCTAATTCATTCTGTATGAGGCTGAACACATTCCATTGTTGAAAGGCATCTTTGATCATTTTGATCTCCTTGTCAAAAACCTTTTATGGTTCTCTGTTGCTTGCAGATGAAAATTTACTGCCCTCATTTTGGCAGTCATTTTCTTGGTCTGTTTCAATGTTGTGTTTCAAGATAGGTCTTTATTTTGCTTTTGTAATTTAAGTATTTTTACATGGCAAAAAAAATCCTTCCAATATTTTCAATTTTGGATCACATATAGCTATTTCATTTGCATTTGTTTGACCTCATTTTTCAACAAATACCATAAACATCTCCTGTGTTAAATATGTGTAATATACTTTTCAATTTTTATTGTAATCTTGCTAATATGACCTGAAATTAAGCTCACTCTTGAGACAAGGTCTCACAAAGTATCATAGGCTGCCTGGCCTCGAACTCTCAAGCCTTCTGATTGGTGAGATTACAGGTCCTATCTGCCACTGCTGTCTAAGGCATGATTTCTCAGGACTGTGATTTATTTCTTCCATTTTATAGGAAACTATTGTTGTGGAAACTATTTCACTACTCTGAAGTGCTGCACATGTCACAGATTTAACTAAGGAATATATACATCTCAGTCTTGATATCCTATTGTTTTCTCATAAGATATTTACACATTTCATATCCAAACCATTTCTAAAGGTTCCCAAAACACATATGTATCTCTTATATTTCAAGTGTCTTTTTATTTTTATTTTTGTATTTTGGCTGGTCTGTCAAAAATTTTTTTCCTGTACAATATTTGAAACTTAGCTCATTTAATCAGAATTTAGTGACATCTCATTTTGTGGGAACATGGTATTTTATATATAAAAGTGCTAGCAATTAAAATCCCATTTGAAAATATGGTGTATCACTATAATTTTAAGTTTAGATTTTTTAAAGTTTTATGATTGTGTTTTTTCTGTTATTTTTGTATTTTGTTTGCTGCACCCTAGGATGCATTCTATAAAATCAATTTTATTTCTTTGGGAATGGTAGTCATATAAATTCTCTCTTGCTGGTATATAGAAAAGCTATTACTTTTTTCACATAAATCTTATGTCAGAAATATTTCATGTAAGATTGCAACAATTTTTTGGGTAGCATTAGAAGAAAGGCAATTTATTAAAATAATTACTAGAAACTTTCAAACTCAGACTTTCAGAGCAGCAACTAGGAGAATTCTGGGAGTTGAGACAGCAGGAACAATTCCTACACTACTCAACGATTTTTGGAGTAGATAATGCCCTCGTTTGTAATATGATTTATTGTATATATTTAATATGTATAACACAATGTTTCCAAGCACATATTTAGTAGAATTATTATACAGTCAGCTCAGTTAACATATCCTTCATTTCAAATAATTATGTATTACTTTCCTGTCATCTTTTTATATGCTAACTATATCTGATATCTACTTGTGTTGCAAATTTTATGCACATGATTACTTTTATTAACTCTATATGCTGTGCTTTAAATCTCTAGATATGTTTGCCTTGCATAAGTACAGCTGTACTGTGTCCACTTTGTACCAATTCTCTGAAGCCTCCCCACCCATAGAAATGTTTTCCATTGGTCTAATGTATTTAGCCATATTTTCCCTCAGATACCATGTGCAAAAATGAATATATAGTATTTTCTTCTTTTCATGTCTCTTCACATTTCACTTAGCTAGAATAATACTGATCCATGTTGTTGCAATTAGGGATTAGCTTTTTGTCAGCTTGACACAACTAGAAACATCTAGGATAAGGTAACCTCAATTAAGAAGTTGCCTGTATTGGATTGGCCTGTAGGCAATTCTGTGGTTCATTTTCTTGATTTATGCTTGATGTCAGAGGGCAAGGCCAACTTTGGGCAATGATACTCCTGGCTAGGCGGTGCTGGGTGGTATCGGAGCAGGGTGAGCAAGCCATGGACAATCAAATCCGGTAAGCTGCACTCCAATGTGTTCTCTGTTTCAATTCCTGATTCTAGTTCCTGTCCTGACTTTCCTCAGTGGCAGACTTGACAACAATGTGTAAACTGAATGAACACTTTCCTTTCCAAGTTGGTCATGGTTTTTATCACAGCAACAGAAAGACAAACTAAGGCACAGGTTCTCATCGGGTTTTATAGGACTTAATAATATTTCATTGTACAAATTGCATTCCTTTGTATATAATATTTCATTATATATGGAATACATGACTATAGAATATCAAAATAAGTAATATGTAGAATGCACAAAAACACCACAAGTTTTACTGCTAAGTAGCTTATACATAATCAGGTTCTTTCCCTACATTCTATGTTATGAGTAATTGACAAGAATATTGATAATTCTATGGGAAATTGACTTCATTTACTTTGATATGTATCCAGAAGAGAAATTATTAGGTCATATGGCAGTTCTATTTGGGGCAGGGTGAGAAGAAATTTCTATAATGTTTTCCATAATAGATATTTTATCATTTGTTTTCACCAACTGTACAAATGATTTGCCTTTATTCCAGCTCTCTCCAGCAATGCTGTCTCATTTTTCTGATGATAGATACTTGACAAGTGTAAAGTGGTAAATTATTTAGGTTTTGATTTTCATTTCCCTGAGGTTTAGTGAAATTGGACAACGTTTATGTACCCATTGATCATCTTTATAACCTATGTGGAGAGATATATATTCTTAAAAAATAAACGTGAAAACAAATGCTTTAGAACCAATTAAGCTGAGGAGTAAATACTACCTATTCCTTATAAGTAACTGTCTCAAGAACATTTGAGATGTAACCATCTTGTGATAGAGAAACTCTGGCCTGGAGCATTTCATTATTTATTTATGATGGGGATTCACCTTTTGTCAAGATATTTGGGAAAAAAAAAGTTTTAAGCTGAGATGTGGTGGTACACACCTTTAATCCCAGCACTTGGGAGGCAAAGGCAGGTAAGAATCTCTGTGAATTTGAGGCCAGCCTGGTCTACAAAGTGAGTTCCAGGGCAGTCACCGTTACACAGAGAAACCTCATCTCGAAAACCAAATTAAATAAATGAATGAATAAATGAATAAATAAATAAATAAACAAATAAATAAAAAATTAAAAAACAAGGTTTACTCATTTGATAATGTGCTGATTGCATGATTACAAATCATGGTAACTACCTGAAACAGTATGAAATTTCAACATTCCATTATTGATTATCACCATTCAAAGAGGAAAAGATCACAGGCTCCTTGACCTCAGGCCAGAGAACTGATCGAAAGCAATTCTGCCAACTAGCATCTTAGGGAATGGAAGCTGGCCTGTGATAGTCAGCCATTCTGCTGCCTTTGCACTCAGACCTATTCCTTAAGGGCTGACTTCTTGCTTTCCTCCTGTTGCTTTACTTTATGGGAAATAACTTTAGAGGAAAAATTTTTCTACTTCAAAGCTATAAAATTTATAAATATGGAATTTGGGGATTCAGAGAACAATCAGCTTATTCAACAATAGGAAGCTACAATTTATACTGAAAATTAATATTTGCATTGGGAAATATTACTGAGACAAAGCTTTTCTAAAGGGGCTTACTTTTATTTGACACAGGGGAACTTTAGAATTCTCCATCACCAAAGCAAATCAGAAAATTCTAGACTTCAGTAATAAAACAAGAATAATTGAAAGAGGGAGCATAATGAGGGGCTTGTGGAGAGAATGCAGGGATGGATAAGTTTTCACCTTAATTTTTCAGATAGCTCAAAGATTACAAGACATAGCACCTTATCTAGGAAAAATGTTAAATAATAAACCCTCTGTAAACAAGGCAATCAGAGATGTGATTTCTGTTCTTATAAGATCTAATATGAATCTATCCTATGGCTTCTTCCATCTCTTTGATCTTTCCTACGTGAATATATTTCCTTTTAACAATAATAATTATCAGTGTATATCAAGTGCATGAAATAATGGAATTCATGAATTATTGTGCTTTGATCAAGTCCACTCCATTTCTCAACCTCTTTCCCTTGGCCTCTTCTCATTTGCCACTAGTTTCTCTTTTTCCTTTCAAGTTATCCTATTCAATTACATTCATTTGCTTCTAACTTATTTCATTTGATATAATATCGTCCAATACTATGCACTGTCCTGAAAACAACATAACTTTCTTGTGCTTTCTGGTCCGAACTATATTTATTTGTGTATCCATACCATATTCCTTTTAGCCATTTAAATGTTAATGTGCACCTAGATGCTTCATATCTTTGATAATATGAATAGTGCCACAATATGAATGAATATTCAGGGATGTTTGCTTCACTCTGACTTCATTTCCTTTGCTTAAATAATCAGCTGTGTAACATCTAAATAATGTTGTACTTATGCTTTTAATTTTTGAGGGAGTCATAAAAGCATTGGAAATCCACTGAGAATTGTCCTGTACAATTGGATAATGGTCTATTAAATAAAATCTCCAGTCTGAGATATATGATCTTCTTATGAGCTATTGGTTAGGGATTACCTGAGTATACCTCCTGCCCCTATAATATAAGCTCTTGCTATTCCTCTTGGTTACAAGCAAGACTAGTTGATAAGATTCTATTGTTTAAGATAACACAAATATTGATGAATGATACAAAGTAAGCTAGAACAAAGCTCGGGCTCCCTCCTTGTTGGCTAGCTTCCATACTGTTGATAGGTGCTATGCAGATTTCTGGGACAGAAAATGCATTAAGTGTCTTATCTAGATATGAACCTTACAAACTACAATACCAACTTGCAAGATATGATTTTCTCCCTGGTATTGCTATGGCAAGTTATGGGGTTGACCAACTCTAATTGCATAGGAGGCCTGTTCCATAAAAGACTATCCATGCCCAGTAATGTAAGCCTAGTGCAAGACTCCTAGCTGAAGTGCTTTTAGCACAGAGAGGGTAAATTATTAGTTACTTAGCTAAATTATTATGATTTTCAGCTAGCTTTTAATATCTGTATTTATACCTCCAGTTACAGGTTAATCTCAAACTCAGAGAAGCTTCTTTTTTCAATGAATGACTGAAGGGCAATAAATATAAAGACACATAGATGTTCAAGGCACTGAGTATAACTATAGTTGAATGGTCATCCCTAAACAGGACATTTATACCATCCTCACAAGGCCCATGGAACATCATAGGAAAGTGAATCTAAGAACTGGAAGGTAGGAGGAATTCTTCTAAGCATGAAACAACCAATATGATTGTGATCTCATGATACCTATGGCTACCCGCAGCGGGCATGTTTAAGACTGGGATATCAGCAGTCGATTAAGGATCTGGGAAGTACTCACCAGGCTACTAATGTATTATAAGAAAGGGGAAGACTTTGTCTACAGTTGACAGTTGTCGTCCCGCATGATGGGAACCTTCCCTCCAAGTGCGTGTCTCAGCTGCACGTACCCTGCCTGGAGTCTGTGGCCACCTGCAGGAGAGCTCCAGGTGGAGGGACACGACAGGAAGGACACAGTGTGGCAGGGGCAGGGGAGTGTCATGGGGCCCTGGGTTTTACCACATCCTGCTGTGACCTTGGCAGGCCTCTCTGTAAGTTGGCGAGTGGACAAATAACCACCCAGGACATGCTTCGGTGGGCGCCTTTCTTTAATGGGGGTTGTAGCTTGTATATCAAGGATCACAGTCGGGAAGGAGCCCATGACCCTGAGAATATCCATTGGTTAGGACACTCTAAATGGGGGTGGCCTTGCCTGTGTGTATGGAGTTTGAGTCTGTGTAATCTAGTCCACAGGGCAGAGAGGCATGATTGCTTATCTAGATTTGGCCAGGTTTTGGCCAAGGTGAGGAGCACCTGAATTTCTGCCTGCTTTCACTCTCTAGGGGCAGGGTTGAAGGTGAGCTTCAACTCATCATTAGCCTTGGACACGCCCACATACAGTTGTATAGACAAAAGGCTACACTGTGTAGCCTATCCCACCAGGCTCCAAAGAACAACCCACATCTGTGCTCACAGAGACAGTGAGTCAATAAACAAAACAAACACATATGAAAGAGAGAAAGGAGCTTGTAGAGAAGAGGGTAGAAAAGGAATTGTGAGGAGTAGTAACCATATACGTGTATGGGAGCACCATAGAATGAACTTAATAAAGGTTATAAAGCAATCCTGCCAAAAGGTCCATAATGTAGACAGTTTATTTTTACTTACCATTTCAGAGGGATACAGTCCATCACGGTGGGGAAGCATGACAGCAGGCAGGGAGGACATGGCAGAAGGATCAGCAGTCTGGTTACTTATACAGTATCCATTCTCAGGAAGCACTGAATGGGATGTGGGGCTGGGTTATAAAGCCTCAGGGTCCTTTCCTGTGACCTACTTCTTCCTGAATGTTCTCATTCGTAAAGTTTTCACAAGTTTCTCAAACAGCACCACCAGCTGGTAATGATGTGTTCAAACGTACAAGACAGTGGAGAACATTTTACATTGTAATCGCAATCATAGAGGAACAACTGGACCTCATGACTAGGGAATATAGTGAGAGAAGAATATTTGCATCATATCCTTCCAAGTATGACAACTGCAAACAAAATTTGCTGTTGTTCTAATGACAATTATACTACAAAGTATATTTGTTGGTCTTCTACCCCATTGCCGAATGTGTCTTTTACAAGGCATTTATTGTTCATTTTTGCCTTTCACAGGACTTTTTCCATTTCTGCTTATTAAGGAACTAAATGAACTCTTTTGTTCCATTTCATAAGTAGTCTAATGGTTTAATATTCCTCATTCAACTTTCATTGAGATGGTTTTATGAACAAATATTAGCTTTCTGTACTTTAATGCTTGCATAAGATCTCATGAATTTTTATTTTTAATTAAAAACTGACTCACTGATTGCTAATCCTTTTTTATTATTCTTTAGTCTATTTGCATCATCTGAGCAACTTTCTCTCTGCCAATTTCTTTTCTTTGGTTCTTCAATGTAGTCTTATTGGTAAGTAATAGTCATTGCATTATTATCAAAATTACCAAATATTTTTGCACCAAATACTTTCTTAGGAGTTAAAAACAAATTCTCTTTAAAAGAAATCACATAGGTCAAACAAGGGTGCCAAAGATGCTTTTGTTTAGAGTGTGTACATGCTTAATTGAAAAAAATAAATATTGAAATTATCTATTTTTAAGAGGTCTAAAAATAGGGATAATCCTATTGCCTAGAAATCAGTGTTTTTCTCAAAAGATAAATGAAATGAAAAAGGAAGACCAGGTAAAACAAAAATGTCAATCATACTACAGCATGTATTAGTTGATCTTCTACCCCATTGCCCAATGTGTCTTTTGCAAACATTTATAGTTCATTTTGTGAGGCAAAGACAGCAGGGTCTTTGAAGAAGAAGAGAAGCTGCAAGTGGGAAAGGATTGCTAACAAATACATAATCCAGACTGAAATTATGAAAGCAGTTGATAGGACAATATCCCATTGCCTTAAAGAACCTTGTAACTTCTCCCACACCTGGAAGATACTAAGTAATCACATACTTTTATCTAAGTAACAAAATTCAGTTGGAGAAAGGTTAGATAAAGGAATATGTTTGTTCTTGAATTCAGGAAAATACTGGCAGAGGTATTGTGAGTTTAGAACAAGAGCAACAAAACAAACAAACAAACAAACAAACACTGAATCACCAAAGAGATACTCTCCATGATTGAGTATCTCCATACACATTATTTAAAATTCTTTATATTTATATAATTGTGTTGTATTTAAAAGCACTGTTTCACAGTGACTTTTAAAAACCAGTTCATCATTGGAAATGCATGTACTTTACTGTTAATTTTGTCTTTTAACTGCTTAATGAGAGTCCAGAGTTGAATTTTCCAATGCTCTTTATTAATCATAAACCATGTCAAATCTCAGGGAATTCTAATACCCAAGCCGCTAGCCAGAGAACTCACTCCAAGGCTTCCTCACTCCATCCTCTCCTCCTAGTTCTCCTCCTCTCTTGTTCTCCTCCTTTCATTCCCTCATACTCCTGATCTGCCTCTTCCTCCCTCCTTGCTCCACCCCTCAATTCCCCAGGTGTTTTTCTTCCTGTTTTCACACAGACCCTCAATCAACAAATAACAGGAACCTCCTGTGGGGGGTGGAAGCTGGGGATGGCACAGAGGTGTAAACAAGTAAAAGACGAATCTTAACTAAAATATTATCCACAACTAAACATACCACAGCACTTTACAGCACACGACAATCTGTTTCTTGTTTATTTAGAGAATGGCTATGAGGATTCTGTATTTCCACATTACAAGACTTACAAACACAAAACTATAAAAAATTCTGACAGAAAATTTTAAACAGAACTCCATCACTGTGTTGAGACGAAATGAATTGACCGTGAGGGATTGTGCTGAGCAGTTTCTGTTTGCCTTACTTTCATTACCCTATTCCCACCTCGTGTTCATCATCAATGCATGACAACATTCATTCTCATTCATATCTCTGTCTAAGGAAAGGGGATGTTTTGATGGTATTGTGAGGAAGAGTCTTTTGTGCAAAACAGACTCTGGCTTGTCTTTTGAGTGTTTCTCTCTGCAGAGTCTGAAGAACTGGACACATGAGATTTGCTGTGTCAAATACCTGGGTCACCACAACTAGGAGAGATTGGGCCTCTAGAACAACAAAGCAAGGGCTCCCAGGGCAGAGAAGCCAGGAGTGACAAAAATGAGGAGAGAGAGGAGACAGGAGAGATTTTTCAGGTCTCCATCATTCTTAGGCAGTGCAGAAGACCTCATGGCCACTGTACACAAGCTTGTATCTAGAGTTGGCAGCTTGATTAGCAAACAGAAAGAACTTCAATACCTTGTCCGGATGTCATTCTGTGCTCTACAGGTACGACAGCAAAGCCTTCCTTTCTGGATTTTGACTATCAGTTATTCATTGCTAATACACAATTTTGTGTTTACAGTAGGATGACAATAGAGTTTTTAATTCTATGCCAGTGATGTTTATATGTGTATTCAGCTTTTTATTTACACACACACACACACACACACACACACACACACACACACACACACATATATACATACATACATACACAGAGAAAGAGGGGGGTTGGGGGGGAGATACTCACAAACAAAAATTATATTTCTTAATTTTCTAGAAAGAGATAAGTCTTGGCTTGCTTCCTAAAATTTGAAAGGAGTTTTCATGGCGATGTCTAATGTGAATAAGAATTAGATCAACATGAACAGTACAGTACCTCACAAGTACAGACAGAATGAAAAGGTGATTCACAGATGTTTTATTAGGGGGAGAAGAGATGGGAAGGCTGAGACATCTCACCCAGTGAGCCAACGAATTACAGTCACTATCCTGGTCACATTGAACCACAGAGCTTATTCCAGAGGCAATGCAACATTTCACGAATGATAATTTGTTCTTAGATATTTTCCCCTTGAATTTTTATAATCATGGTGTCAAGAGAGGAAATGTAATTAAGTTTGAAATGAGATTTGTATTAGAAAATTGATGGCTAAGATTTAATATTTATCTCAGTTGTATGGCGTGTGACTCAATCATATTCCAAGTCCATCAGGACTGCTTCAGATGTTCTTAGGTAAAAATTTTAGCCTTTATGAAAGTTTCTACTGCTCCGCTTTTTTTCTTCATTTAAAAATGTCCTCATGACATTTTATTGATATATATTCATATATATTTGTTAATTTACATATATTTATATATAATATGAATTTATGAATATATATTAAAACACACAATTCAGTTTATTTAGGTTAATATTGCTATAAAATATATAAGGTTCATTAATATCCTTATTTTGTACATCAGCCTTAAACAAGCAGCATATGGAAGCATTTTTAGGTTTGAATACTACTGTTCTTAAAATTACTAAACAAGCTTCCTGTAATAGAATCAAATTCTTTGACCTTCCTGTATGTTCACCTAATCTCTTCCACCTTTCCTTTTTTTTTCTTTCTGTTCCCTTTTATTTTTGCTCCCCTCCAATCCACGTAGCATAGTTTTAAAAACTGCAGCCAGGGTAACAGCTGTTCTTTGTAGAAAATTTAACGCTTTGGGTATTTTGAATATAGTTTTGTAGCTCCTGGAAACTGAACTATAAATAAAACTTAAAAAAAAATAAAGTGAGAGAGAAAATCACCCAGGAGTCACATTGCACATGTAGAGACAGTTTTATAAGGAACCTTTTTAGAGTGAAGACATATTTTTCTTTTAGGTTATGGTTAATGCATGGAGTCCACTCATGGATCATGGCAGACCAATATTGCATATGTTTAAGACTATACTCACAATGGGGTATGAACAGGAGAGATTGCCCAATGTTAGAATTCTTTAGACGCCTCTTTCAGATTCTTTCTAATATTATTATTTAGGTATTTCATAGCAATGGACTCATACAAACATTACAAGTAAATGTCTGGTAAACTGTTATGAAATGTAAATCCAGAAAATTGGTGAGAACTCAAAGCTTTTCCACCTTGGCCCTAACCTGCTGCTATTAAAGTTGCCACACTTTCAGTTAACTGTGGGCTGTGTTGCATTGTGGAATTCAGAACTGATTTTCCAGTTGAAATAGTATAAAAATGTATGACTAGGTTTCACTCAATTAGCACAAATGAGGTTTTATTTCTGGGTTTTATGAGTGAAAGTAAAATTATAACTGAAAGGCATCAAATATACCAGGTACTGTGCGAGATATCCCACGAGTACTGCTCCAATAATGAGATGATTCTGATTGTATAGAAGAGGAAACAGATAGAACAAGGTGATTAGGAACTCGGGCAGGTTGTGAAATTTCCAAGAGGAAAAGATGAATTTTCTGCCAAATAATTTAATTCCGATGGTACATTGCATGGTGGCACAGACAATTTTGAGTTGTTTGGGAATGTAATCATTCCTCTATTGTTTCCATAGAAAATACTTTCTGAACTTTTGAAGTAGTGTGAAGATATTAGAGAAGTATGGAAAGGGATGGTAAAGACTCACTTTTTAGAAGCCATAAAAGCAGAGAAGTTAGCTGTCTGCATACTTTCTGGGAATCTACCATCATCACCCATTTCTTTCTCACCAATGCACCTGTTAATTTGAGGATTAGTTGTCACTTGCATGGGATTGAGTTCTTTAACCCATATTACCTTTGTGTTGCATTGTATCCGATATCCCGGCCAATTAAAAACCAGGAACAGAAGGTTCAGAGTTCAGTAAGAAAGAAACAAAATTCTTTTTACATTAAAAAAAAATGATTGTACATGTAGACATTCTAAAACCTGGAATAACTAACCAGAAAATACTAAAAATAAATAATTGGAAAAATACATCTGATATTAAGACACTAACTGACTCTAAAATCAAATCACTGTAGTACCAGCATACAACTATAACACAGCAAAAGATGGAATAGAATTAGAAGTCCAGAAATTAGCCCTATGTTTATGGAGCATTTATGTTTTTTTTGTTTTTTAACAAGAAGTTCAATAAAGGAAAAGGAGAATTTTTAAAAAATGTGTAGAATGAAGAGAAGATGAAAGACAAGGAAGAAAAGAGCATGTGGGTGAGTGAAAGCAAACCTTCAATCCAGATCATAAAGGAGAGGCATCCAGATTGCTGTTAGTTGAAGAACAGCCTGGTCTATATAGCAAGTTGCAGGTCAGCCAGCCCTACTGTGAGACCCTGTGTCCAAAGTAAAAAGAGAGGAAAAAATAGTTCTTGGAGGATAGGAAACTTATATACAATGAATCCAAATGAACTTCTGTGTCAAACTTGATACTAAAATCTAACTGAATAAGCCAAAGACCTAGACATCAGAGCTAAAATACCAGATCTTAGGAAAAGTATGTATATATATTGACATAATGAAACACAACTTTGTTGGAATTCTTTTTAGAGTGAAGATATTTTCTGGTGAGCTGTGGTTTATGTTTATGATACACTCATGGATCACAGCAGAGAGTAAAAGCATTCTTTTAAGAATACACACACAATACCTTATGAACAACAGAAAATATCGCTGACAATAATGTAAGAATATCACATACTTAGGGATAAATTTACCTAATTATATGTAAAGCCTATATAAAAGAAAGTATAAATATTGCTGAGAAAAAGTAAAGACATACAGAAAATAGGATGTTCTGTGTGTTGATTGGAGAACTCAGTCTTTTTGAGACGTATTTATAACTGAGTTAATATATAGACACAATGCAATTCTAGAAACCATAGTCAATGATTAAAGTGTGATACTATCCACATGAAATTAATAAACAAACTTTGATGGTTGAAATAGTCCAGCGCTGCCTCCCTCCTTCTCTCCCTTCCTCTCTCTCTCTATTTCCCTTCCTCCTACCCCCCCCTTCTCTCATATGGTCTCTCTTCATGGTGTAGTATAGATTGGCTTCCAACTCATGTTATGTTTGTAAATGCTATGACAAAAAAAGCAACATTTTTTAAATGACAGTATACAGGGACAAAAACAAAGTCTAGTTAATAAGAAAAAATTTCAATTGAATTCAGATAGTGGCCCACCAGCTACTAATGTAACAGTTTGATGAGTGGCTTATTTCAGTAACTATTAGTTAATTTCAAATCAGCTTTTTTTTCTGGGCAAAATAAAGTTTCTTAAGTAATATCAGAAGAAATATAAGAAAAAATATAAAAAAATATAAGAAAATTTTATTTGTAAATAAAATTTCTTAGATATTATTAGCCCTTTAAGTCTGATCTTTTTAAGATGTACCTTTTTACATAGTTGAAAAATACAATGATTTTTAAGTTAAAGGTAGGAAGGAGCAGTGAACTACGCTCAGTATACGTTTGTGTGAAGCAAGAAAGGAGGGATGGAGGAGAAAGGAGGAAGAAAACGATGACATCTACATAAGAGCAGAGGCTTCATCCAAGGAAAAAGGACAAGTTCTGCTTACTTCCTTTTTTGTTCTAAACTCATCAAAATAATCACGTGCTATTTACAAGCTAGTGGGACAAACTGACATAGGAGGAGATGAGGAGAGATTAAGTGACATGATTAACAGAGCAGGACAGAGATGCTGCACTTGCATTTTGCCTTGCATGACTCTATGGTGCTAGGGCACTGTGCAATGATGACTTCCATGCATCTTGTCATAAAATACTTTTCGTGGACTCTTATCTGCTTTCCCAGCTATGCAGTGATGTACAAAGAGGAAGCGAAGTAGTCAGACCATCAGTAAGGGAGATGATTTCATTTCCAGCAGGCTTCGTTAGCTTCTCTGTCTTCACTGTGTTCTGGCCTAAGCACAGTGTTCTATCTCCATCACTTGGGGGAAGCAAGAAGCAGATGGTTGGGAACAGCACTGTGCTGTCTGTAGGATAGGAGAGAGAAATTTAAGGAGAGAGAAATAGTTTGCCTTGCCAAAGGTGGTTTATCTACATGTTTTCAAATGATTGACTTGATATATCATCAATCACTGAATATCTCTTTGCATAAGCAGGATGATCATTACTCTATAACATGAAACGAAAACTTAGTACATACCCCAGGACATTAGCCTGATTCACATTTTTATCTGCTTTAATCATTGGAATGTAGTACTGGATCAAGAAGAAATCTTTTATCTGTTAGTGGCATTGGTTGACAGTCAAAAGAGATCGGGAAGAACATAAGCCATATTTGTCACAGTATCAAAGACAGGAAAATTAAAAATTGAAAGATAGAAAAGATCATTTAACTATAATTAGTGGAATAATTGTTTTAGAACAGTCCTTGGATTCTCCTGTTTTCCTTTGTCATTCTGTTTGTTTGTTTCTCATTTTGTGAGAGCTCCTGGGCGTCTTGAAATAGGCTGTATTATTTTATGTTAATATGTCTGCAGCACTCACTTCACATGTCATGCAGTTTCAGTTTTTATTTTCTTGAGCTAAGATCTGCAAGGTGACTTTACTTCTAAAGCATGTCTTTGACTTGCTTGCTGGGCCACAAAAGAAAGTATGTATGATGGGAAAATTATCCCCGTTGGTGGGGGGATGACACTAGATTCAAGGGCTGAGTTGTACCATTCTTGTTTAAAGGTCTGAGCTAAGGGCTTATGCTCCATAGTGGCTGCATGTTTTGAAAACTTCCTCGTGTTCTCTAGGGGGATGTTACACATGAATCTTAAGCTCAGCCTAGGAGTTTAGTGACTTCCTGTTTTCCTTGCATTAGTATCCATCTTTTACTAAATATTTATATCAGTTCCTTTGGATTTCAGCGACAGGCAAAGGTACTGGTCATTTAAGTTGCCTGACACTGTGAGGAAGAAAAAGTTTTCTAATAAACAAGATACCCTAGGAGAATAGACTCACCTAAGCTGCCTCTTTCCTGCTATTGGAGAAGGATGCTTTGTTTTGCTGCAATCTTGGAATATGATGGTTCTTTGGTATCACTGCCAGAGAAAAGTATTTTAGGGCCGAAAAGTCATGATCACACATTTAACTTGTGAAAAACAAATCAGAATTAAATTCTATTCTGCTCAGATTTTCAACACAAATGAATTAAAAACAGATGCATTTCCCAAAGTTGTTTACTTGGCATGCTAACTATATTTATTTCCTTAGAAATTAAATATTAACTTGAGTTATATACAGCATGATATTTTAGTACTGAGTTGAGAACCTTAAGTCATTTCTCATCAAAATATTTTCCAAGATGGTGAAACAGATCACCCGCAAAAAGGTACTATTCAAAACATATTGACAGATTATTTTTTATTATGACTTAACCTTGATTGTGAAAGTTATTTTTATTCAGACAAATGCATTTGAAGATCCAACTTAGATGAAGAGTAAAGTTTCACATCTATGTAAAGCTGTGGAAAGAGTGGAAATAGAGGTAACGACGATCTAGGTAGCAAATGGTGACTCCCATCTATATGGCAGAGGTTGTATCTCACCAGTGAGAACTGCAGGCTAAGTTGCTAAGGAAGGTGTATCTAAGGTTGGGCAATGCTGGGGGACTGACCAATCCACCTTCCACTTCAAACCCCAAGTTCTGTTTCTCAGACAGTGACTACTCAGACTAGATCAGCATAGAATTTTTTAAATTTTGGAGAATTTTATATATTAGTACTAGGTTTATATTATTACTACCCCTCCTCTGCTTCTGACTCCTTCTGTGTCTCTACTTCCTCTCAAATTTACAATCTTTTCTTTTTAATACTATAATTTCTTTCTATCTCTTTGTCTGTCTATCTATTCACCCATCTATCTGTCTAATCTATCTCTCAACCATCTACAGAGTTCATTTAATGTTGCTCACACGTGTGTTTAGGGATGACATCTTGGAATTGGATAACCTATCGGGGGTTCATCCTAAGGGAACAGTAATTTTTCCTCTGTCAATTCCATTATTAGCTTCAGATTTTCATCTAGAGGTATAACTTTTGAGATTTCCCTCATCCAAGTTGGCATGTCAACAATTTCATGTTCAGATCTTAATTTGGTGGCCATTATTTTTAGACTTCATAATTTAAACTACTCTGTCACATTTAGAAGTTGCTGTCTCTGATCAGTCTCTCTAGTATTCAGGTTCTTGATCTCTCTGGCCACTCTTCTGTGATGTTCCTTGATCTTTAGGTGGGGGCTAATATTGTAGATTGTACGTATAGATGTAGATTTACCAGCTGTAACTGTTGGTTTGGGGAAAAATGTTGTTTATTCTTTAGCTAATTCAATTACTGGTTCTAGCCTGGAGTCCTGGAGCATTTCAGCCCCCATACAATCTACTCCTAAGCCTAGAACTTGTAGGCTTCAGCCTCCATACAAACTAAAATATTTAAATTGCTATCCTTGCCCTTGAAGGGTCTAGCCTCAGCCTCAGAGACCTACTGCTTATTGAGCCACTTTGACTAGCTCCTTCTTAACACTGGCTCTTCTGGGTCAGGCTCAAACTCTTCTCCAAGCTGTCTCACTTAGCCTCTTTGCTTTATCGTCAGTCAGAATGTTTCATTGTCTCTGAGTCTTGTCCTCCACCACCCTGCTCAGATTGCTCACCTCATACTGACTGTTTGAGTCCTCATTAACTGACTCTGCTGTAAATGACCCTTAACTGATCTGAGAGCCCACCTTATATATCCTGAGAGTGAGGCATGTCCTTACTCCAACTCACTTTGCTAACTCTGATTAGTCACTTTGTCTGCCATTCACTCTGACTTATCTCAGACATCGCTTCCTGTGTGACACTGAAACCTGAGCTCTGCCTCCTATGTATTCTTTCATATTGTTAGGGATTAAAAGTGTGGACCACCACTGCCTTCTGAATAGTGGGATTAAAGATATATCTACATTCCATTCAGACCACACAGGCATCTAAATGTAGATCCCTGGAATATAGACCCTTCCTAGCTTTCACACAGGCCTATTCCTCTACAATGGACTTATCAGTTGGCCCTTGGTACTCCATGGTCAGTTTTTCTTTGTATTTTGATCAGTTTAGGATTACCTTAATGGTCTTTGCTGTAAAAGAGGAACTTCTTAAACAGGATGAGAGCTAAACTTATCTGTGGATATAAGTATAGATGATTAGAATCCAAATAGATATTATTTTGGTTAAGGAAGGCAGCAATAGTAGGCTCTCTTCTACAGTCTATGACATTACCAGACAAGGGAAGTTGTCTGAATTACAGTACCAGGCAGGACTACCCTCTTATCAAATATGATTTAAGTCCAATTAGATAGATGTTGGTTACCCTTAAGATATAAGGGCTACTATTATACCCTTATGGATATGTTGTCATGATGTTCATTGTCCTGGTTTGTAGGCTTTACAACTGGTGGGACTAAAGATTATTTTATTCCTCGGTGCCTTACATAGCAGCTTTTGATACTGAAAGATCATTGCTCAGCCATGTCTATCATAGATTTTTTACTTCTTCCTCTGATGTTTTCTGAAAAATATAGTATTAGATTTTCTTTGTGTTTTAAAAAAATGATTCAAAATTCATCTTCCTATGATCCTTTAATTCTTCTCCATGCATGCCTTACTTTGAACCAAATAATAATCTGAAGATACTTTAGCAATGGATAAAGTTCAAACTTTATTTATAATTTAAATAATGCTAATTCTTTACTTCTTCAAGACACTGGGTCAATCATATTAGAATAGGAGATTACTGTTGAAAGAATGAGTTTGGTATTAGGAATACTGGCAAACTTTGTTTTTGTCACTCAACCATTCACTGAACATTTATTTACCAGTTATCCTCAGTGTTCCAGGTATTGTGGTAAGTTATAGGAACTTAGAAGTCTTGATGACCATCAAGACTTAGAAGTCTTGATGAATCCCAGTAGCATGGGACTTAACATAAATATATGATGTGAGGCATTCATGGATTATTAATGCTGAAAGAAACCACAAGTTTCTGTTTTAACAAACACAGACTTAGTGTTTATTTATTTAGTTTTATTATTATCACACAGCTTTAGTGATCTGAAGTTTTTTTTTAAGATTTATTTATTTTTATGTGGTGGTTTACCAGAATGCATGTCTGTGTAAGGGTGTCAGATCCTCTGGAACTGGAGTTTCAGACAGTTGTGAGTTGCCACGTAGGTGCCAGGAATTGAACCCAGGATTTTTGAAAGAGTAGTCAGTGCTCATAACCCATGAGCTATCTCTCATACCCTTATTTGATCTGAACTTTTAAAATCAGAATGTTGAAAAGCCAGGTTCTTTCTAGAAGTCTAAGAAATAATATATTCTTTGTTTTTTCTAACTTCTAAACTTGTTTAAATTTCTTGGGTCTCAACCACACTGTCCATCTCTAAAACCTACAGTATTGTGTCTTTCAGTCTTTCTGTCCTTCTCTCTAACCCTCTCCATTCCCTTTTTCCAATCCCAATATGGTAACTGTGGCTTTCTTGACTTTCTCCTTTGTAAGATTTTATAGCTCTACCAGAATCATCCTGCCAACCAAGAATGATTTTCCTACACCAGAATCTGTAAATGATCTCTTTGCTTCATCATGTGAAGAAATATTGAGATCACCATATGTGAGGGATTATTCAGTCCACTACAGGCATGGTACAGATCAGGAGGAGAAAATTATCAGTTGTGATTGTGGTAGCATCCGAATATCCAAAAGGATAGTTTCAATTTGGCCACTGAGTTTTGACAAGGAAGACACCATGCTACTCCAAAGACAAGTGATAGAAATTATTTTCCTAGTAGAATACAAAGACAGGCATGCTTAGAAAATAGGAATTAGTTTAACATAATTTTAAAATAATACCAGGTGAAGTTTTCCAAAACAATGAAATCATGATGAACCTTCTTTGCCAAGACAAAGGGTTTAGGTTAGTATGGTGTCTAATTATGGCCTTCCTGGTCCTGTTTTTAACATTGAGGGCACTGGGTTCTTTACTTAACCTTGTGTGGTATTCTAGAAGCCTTTCATACATTAAACTATTGCAGTAAGAAAGAGAACAGGATCCTATTTCTGTACTATAACTCATTGTTGCTGTTTGACGTCTGATATGTTAGCTACTATTGTTTGATGGTATTTTTAAAAATAAGTTTTAGTCATGTCTAGCTGTAATTTGACCTTAATCACCCCACATTTAATAAAAATTAAGCTGGAGACATGATTAGGTTCACCTATGAGGGCATACTTCTTTTACTTTAGAAAAGAAAAAAATCTTGATAGACCTTTTCAGTATACAAATTGAAGCAGAGAAATTGGCAATTTCAAGAAAATGATGTTGTAGAAAGGCATTTGTTTTGCATCTTTGAATGACTTAATTTTACACAATAAATGTCTTGTGTGTGTGTGTGTGTGTGTGTGTGTGAGAAGCCTCAGAGTAATGAGCCTAGCCAGGAGTCTTATTAAGTCACATTCCCAGATTTAGATGTAAGTATCCCCTAATAGGTCAAAGGCTCAAAAGTAATCTCAGCCTGTGGGCTCCAATGGTAATTCTTGTTTTGTTACATTTTCTTTCTTTTTGCTTTTAGTGTTAAAGGTTAAGCACAGCTCATGCTAGATATATAATCTACCACAGAGCTACCCACTCCCTCAGCCTCTGATTAGAAATTATTTGTAATTCTTGGCACTTTCTTTCCCTAGTTTTACTCTCATTGTACCCTGAGACTTCAAGACCATTTAATTAAACCACACAGTCTGATCTTATTCCAGTGGATGGAGTTTAGGATGACTTTGCTGTCTAGATTTGTGTAAATACTAAGCCTAAGTGGATGGAATCTGAGATGACTGGTATGTGAGCAACAGACAAAATCTCTGAATTGGTGTTTCCTATGATACAAGATGTTGAGCAGCTAAAAGAAAGCCCACTCCATTATAGAATGTTTTATAATTTCTGTGAGGATTCCCAGCTATGTGGAGAGGCAATTCTAATAAAGTTGGATTTGCTGAGCTCAGGTCTGGTGAGGGTTATAGTGTTTTTAATTAGACTCTAAGGGGAAATTTCTGCAGACCTATAGGACATATGCATTTCTATAGACACAGCTACCAATCTATAAGGAACATGGGTTCAGATCTGAATTCAATAATTCCCTCTAGTTAATGTACTGGTAAAACCATAAGCACTTGAGGTATAAGATGTTTTTATTCTTAATACATCCAGATCCCATTCCTGCCACATATTTTGACATAAGGTAATTTTCTTTATATTGCTTTGTTTTTCTTATCAGAAATGGCATCATTATCTTTCTAACTCAGAAAACTTTCAGTAAGATCTGGGAAATCTCAATTTCTTCTCAGCAATTGTTCAGTGGTCAGACTGTTTATAGACACCCTTGGAGCTAAATCTGTTCTCATATACTTCTTTTTGCTTGTGGAATTTCTGATGACTTTTCTCTTCTGTAAATATTGATGTGGTCATCTTGCATGATGACTACAGAGGAAGCTCTTGAGAATACTTTTAAGTGTATTGTGGGGAGATTGTCTTCTAAGATGATTGCTGTCTTGGGTGCAAAGAGGGAGGCTTAATTTCACACCACTTTGTTGCAAGAGTGAGGGCATATCCACTAATGCCAGTGTAATGCTTATGTGATTTGTGAAGTATTCCAGCTACCAAAATTGCCAGTTTTAATATTAGCTATAGAGATAGAGAATGGTATCTCTAATAAGCTTTGCATAATTTTTAAATACCACCACTGTTTCACGCCATTTGGAAAAGTGTGCTGCCCTGATATTTCTCTTTAGGGTAAAAGTACCAGTGACCTTGCTCCCTTCTGAGTAATGGCTTTTATAAAAGGAATTTATAATCTTTTCTGCTTTGCAACCTCTCTGACACTGCCTAACCTACCTTAGTGTGCTTTCTGACACCTCCATTTCAGAGAAAGAAATCCACACAGTACCAGCTGTAATAGGCAAATAGCAAACAGTATCAGTGGTTAGTCCTTGTATCTGTCATCTCGGTCATATCTGCCCTGTTATAACTCTCCCTTTCTTAACTTTATTGAACCTTTTAAATTTTTCTTATGTTATATTTCATATAGTTCTAAATCTCTATCTAGTTGCTATAGAGTTATATTCCATAGATATTTTTCCATTCCTCTCCTTTACTCAATATTCCACCAACGTCCTTAGACTGATAACTTCCAAGTTAGTATCTATCATTAAGAATCTTTTCTTTAATACTGTAGTAGACTATACAATTTTACTTGTGTATTGCTTTAGTACTTTGTGTTTCATAGTATTGATATAAAACTGATTCATCTCCTCCCATAGGACTGAATGGGATCACTCTTCACCCAGTCTCCAAGTTAAAACATCAGAATTCTATATTGTGACCTGGATATAATATATCCTTAGAAAAGGATTCAAGTAATAGCATTTTATCAGAGAAATGGAAGATTAGCCTCATGAGTCGGTGGACCAATGACATATGAAAAAAGGAAATACATAAGCTATGTGATATGACCCTTGTTGGTTACAGTTTTTTTCCTTAATGTCTTGCCTATTGACTGAACAATCAAAATATATCACTGAATAAAAAGATGGAACCATTAAAGTAGTATGATATTTTACAGTTTATAAAATAATTGGTTATTTTCGGTATTAAGTCTATTTGTGGCTGGTTGCATGGAGACTCAGAAAGGTTAACTGTCCTGCATAAAATTACCCCATTGGTAAATGATGGATGTGGCCCTTCCTTGAACCCAGCTTTCCTTATTTCAAGAAGATAGATGGCCTTGATCATTCTTCTCATTTAGATTCAATTGCACAGGGCCGAAAGTGAAAATGAAATATTCAAATGTCTACAGTCTGGTATGTAATTTACTAAGAGTTCTACTGTAACATCTATTTAAGTATTGATCTAGGATTATGACACAGAATGTGAGCTATTTTGATTTCTAATGATGTTATATTGTGTGGAATTTCTAGTGACAGTGGCCTTGACATTAAAATTTAAAATTACTTAAGCAAGTTGGAAGAGACGACAAATGAAAATGAGCGAAGATGATTCAATTAAAGGACTTTAGGGGAGAAAAGAGAGGTGAGCACCAGCAAAAATAGCATTGAAGTAATGAGTAAGAGATTCTCATTCAAAGAGTAGGGAAGCACATCGAAGAAACCTAAATGTCGTCTTCTTTTTGGTCAAGGCTATATCACTGAGCTATTGGAAGGTCAGACTCACTGTCAGGCTCTGAACCTTCTAGGGCATTTCATATGGACTACACAGTGTCTATTTCAGTGGCTAGGAACATTTTTAAGATAGCTATTAAAAGATAAAAATTACCAGGCAATAGGAATTTATTAGTAAACTTTAATCTTCCTAGAACCATTCTTTCAGCTTTTCCCTTTGAGGATTGACTTTGTCTAGAGGTTAGCAGCTTCTTCGTGGTGATGTCCTGTAGAAGGTCCCACACTTATACTCTCTTTTGTCAGAATCCAGAACAAAATAGAGCTGAAATGTCTAAGGTATAGTTATGGGTGGTAGCCTTCCAGTTAACAGTTATCTCCCCTGTAAGATCCATGTATCCAAATTCATATGACTCTCCAAATTGAAGCTCATTTAAATTCAATTGCAATTGGCCTAAAGTTGAAATGGAATATTCAAATGCCTAAAGTCTGGCATGTAATTTACTAAGAGTTTTACTATAACATATATTCAAGTATTGATCTAGGATTATGGTACAGATTGTGAGCTCTTTGGTTTCTAATGACATTATATTGTGTGGTTGCCTGTTGAGGGAGAAGGTGGCTAAGTGAGTCAATTCCTCTACTTTGTTTTCCAGATATGGTAATTTTCCCTTCCATTTGATTCATTCTATGGGTAAGGCTTTTCATTGAGCTTTCTATTTAACTTACTGTAAGTTATTTTAAGTTTTATTTCTATTTGGGATTTCTTCACATATTCTATCTTTATTAAATCTATATTCATATCTTGAATTGTATTCCTATTTCATTCAACTTTTGTGTTTTCCTAGTCTCTATTCTGGTATTTATTCATATCCTCCTTGAGTTCCCTGGACATATTTATAAAAACAATTTCTAATTCCTTTTCTTGTGAGTCATATCTAAGTTATTTTCATCTGGGTGCATTACTATCAGGGCACCAAATTTTGAAGGAAATGTGTTGTCTTGGGTTTTCATGCCATGAGTTTCGACAAGACCTGTGCATCTGGAGTTAGCTTATTTGTGCCTCTTGGCATGCATAATTGCTTTGACTTTGTTGAATGGGTCTTTGGCTCTCTATTTGCTGTTATCCCAACTTGGCAGATTTTGGGTCACGTTTGTGGTACATGAAGTTTAGTCTTGGGGCCATGCAGTGTTGATGTGCAAATGGAGTATCAGGGTGGTCCTGATCTAGCTATGGATAGCTACAGCTTCTAAGAAAAAACATCCATAGAGGTAGGAGGTTTTCATTGCAGATCCTCAGGAGTCTGGACTTGAGCAGGGGTTGGGGTCCTACCTTTGAGGAGTGAGAATAGATCTGTCCAATTTTTTTTTCTTTTTCTACAACTATTCCTTACACCTATGGGATAACAAAACACTTTTTATGTTCTCTTTAAAAATTTTTTCTTCACATGGTTTTGAGTACTTCTCATTCTGTATTTATTATTACTTTTCTTGACTCAATTTTTGTGAAAGGCTTTCCTTTAGTATACTCTGAAGTGTTTCTCTCAGCACTCAGAGAAGTTATAATTCCTGTTTTTCATGAAATTTCAGATCTCCTTTTTGGAAAAAAAACAAGGACATCTATTCTCTGTTTCTGTCATTTCTGCCTTTCTCTGACTCCCTCCCCTCTCTTCTTTCTATTTTAAATGTGAAGATTTTAATACTAATAGTAAGGCGATGCTATCCATAATTGGCTGTAGATTTTCTTTAGTGTATCCTGGACTCTTTAGCATTATAACCTTTGCTTGAAATGGCATTTTACATTTAATTAACACTTTTGTAATCTTGGAGACTTTCATGTGCTTGCTTACACTTCCTTTCAAAGAACTCTGACCTATGTGAGAAACCAAATCTTATTTCAGATATGCCTAGTATTTTTTTTTAAAGATTTACTTATTTTATTTTTCTGGTGAAATCAGTGCTCCATTTCAATATAAAATATATTTGTATTTCCCACTAATTTTATTACTAAATGATATTTGCATATCTTACTGGAAATTGTCATTAATTACTAATTACTGTAGTTTTAAAGAAGAGAAAAATCTATCTGTTATTTTTCACGGAAAAATGCAAGCATATTTCAGTGTTATAGCAATTCTTATAATTGCTAGCTTTTGCACTCCAAAGCTGCTAATATGCTTTAATTAATACTTCTAATTTTCAGTCTTCCAATAGAGAAATGGTGAAATTTAGTTAGCTTTACCAAAACTATTTGAAAATTACTCATATTTCTTACATACCACTGTACATTTGCTTTGAAAGTTGGTATTCCAGAAAAATGTTTGACAGTTACTTTTTCAGTCTCTTATATCCTCCACATATCCTTTCTGTTCACCATTTATTTTGTTTACTTCCTTATTTTTTTAAAAAAATAAATGTTGGAATTTCATTTGAGCAGTTTTATTTCTACAAAATTTGTCAGAAATTTCTGACATTCTCCTAAATTTAACCCTTAGTTATCCTTACACTAGCAATTTGGTTTAGTTGGGTACATTTATTACAACTGATGACTCATTTATGAAATTGAGTTTATATTAGAGTTCTTTCTGTGGTTTTCAGACTCTGAGTTGTGACATAATTATAATTATATGTATGTATTATTGCAGCATGATAAAAATAAAGGTTTCATTGCCCTAACAGTCCCCATTCTTTGGTTACCATTGATGATTTTTATATCTCTCTAACTTTGCCTTTTCCACATGGTCATATGCTTGTAGTTTTATGATTGTCTTTCAAAGCACCTTCTTTCACTTAGCAATAATCACACAAACTCCTTCATAAGCTTTGCAGCTTAGTAGTTCATTTCTTGTAATCACTAGATAGTACTCCAGTGTATGTATACGTCATATATTTTATCCATTTATCAGTTGAGTGATGTCTTGGTTGCTTCTTAGTCTTAACAATTATAAAAGAATATACTCTAAAATTTTCCTTCTTCTTTGTCAGTAGAATATAATTCATAGCTTCATTCAGAGCACTTCTTTAACATGATCACTTGATTAGCATCTACTGAAAGTTAGGCAAAACCTGGGACCACTGTGAACTTCTAATGAATTTCTCATAAAGTGCATTGATGTTACAGGTCAATATATTAACTACAGATACTGTCAAGATCAATAAAAATCTTCCTTGTGAATTTGTACTTCTAGTATGTAGGAAAGTAGTCTGTTGGTTTAAAGCTCTATTGTAACAATAAGTGGGCAACAGTAATCAAGACATAGAAAAAAGGAGAAGAAGACCTCTGTGCCGAAGGTAACTTGTGCAGATTCACATTTGACTGGAGTTTCCTAGAGTAAGACTCTCATGACAAGGACCTCACTGAAAATAACTCTAAAGCATGAGAATCTGAAAGTCTAGCAACCACTTTACAATAGCCTGTGGCATTTCCTTTAAAATATACATTTTTATTGTGTTCTAAAAACAAGTATTATGTAAGTTCTCATTGATTGGCATGAAAACAAAATATGTTGATCCCATAATTCATTGAAACTATTTAAAGGCCATGAATAATAACTAAAAAGAAAAACTGTGAAAACAAGAATATGTCTTCAGAGGAGGTACATTTTTATGAATATATGACATTACGTTCACATAATACATCCCAGTTTTATTTTCCAATTAATTCTGTAGAAACTATTCCAATTTGGGGGGCTATATTCTTGCCTATTTTTAACTGAATCTCCTACAGTCCTTTTCTCTCAAATATTTCATTGGCACAGAAATCTAACTAGAAACCAATATTTGTAAAAATAATTGAGTGAAATTCATATAATATTTTCAGGAACAGAACATGAAGAATATGATAGACGGAGAAGGAATAGGAAAGTGAGAGTCACAACTGACATCGCTCATGCTATTGAGTATGATGATGGATTAGGATGTTTCTTAAGCCCCTACTCAGACACAAACATTGATCTTTATGATAAGTGCATATAGATCTGAGACAAAATAAAACTGAGAATTGCTGATTAGGCAAAGTTGAGGCTAAAGTAAAAAATAATTTCTGACTATAATGCCAGCACTCATTTTCACCAATGAGAAGGTCAAGGCACAAATGGGAGGAGAGCTTGTGTGGACAAGATATGCAAAGATGGGTGTATGATTCTGAAGGTGCCACTCTTAGATCCACCAAGGGCGGTTAGTGATGAGCCAAACAGGGCTACTCTCAAGAAAGCCTTGAAAGCTACTCCCTTTCACCTTCTGATTCCAGTGGTTGTCCTCTGCACTCCATCCTCTCTCCTCCATCTATTGCCTACATATTATCAGAAGTTCCAAAATCTCCAGTAGAAAAGACTCAGTGACACTACATCTAATTTCTTCTCTTCCCATGCGTATAATTTAACATTTCTCTATTATTTCCATTTGTAAGTTTTCAATGACCATGATGCTAATAACTAACCTTCAATTTTATTAACTTCATGCCATTTAGACTCCTTTAATTTTCCTAGACATAAGATTTAACCTTCACTTAACAATTTAAAATTTTAAACCAAGATTGAAATAATTGCAATTGTAGGTAACCTGTTATAAACAGTGTGAAAGAAATTTGTGGAGCACCCAGTAATTAGCAGCTACTAAGAAAAGGGAGCCAAGCAGCAGTCTGTCGAAAGACTGAGAGGGGAGACCACTTGTCTTTCTTATTTTTCTGATGAGAAAATATGTTCAGGTGTATTCTCTGAGCAATGTAGACAACCTGGTGGAAGATTCTGACCTGCCATAGATATACTTACTTTTCCATATGTATGATTCTATAGGTCAGATTGCTTACAATTTGCTTTCCTTTTAGATGTTCTGTGCCCTGAATTGATCAGTGAAACACAGCATCATTTTTGTGGAAAATCTTTGGAACTAACAATGTTCTCGAGCAATTTCAAGTGATGATAATGTTAAATGAGGTATAAATTACATGGAGTTAGGCTTGGAAGATGTTGCTTAATGAACAGGAAAAAATTGAAACATTGATAAAAGATTGAAAATTAGGATTAAAATGGAAGTGGGAATATTTTGACTTCTGTGACTAAGCAAGCACTTTGCAGCTCCTCCTTGAACCACAGTCAATGCTGTGTTGAGTAAGTCTGAGGCAGAATAAGTGCCTTCCCTTTACTCTCACTTCTGGCTTCTGGTTTGGAGGCAGACTTCAATATTGGCACACTGGTGTTATATTTATATCATATCCATAATGTTTTTATTCCCCTCTCCTAATAAACCCAATATGAAAAATAATCAACAGAGTGAAAAATATAAAAAGATAAGTAACATGCACATAAAGAAACAAACCCTGTGGAGCCAGAAAGAAATGAATTACCAGAAGTATAATTATCATTTTTATTTAAAGTGATAATCCTCAAATAATTTAGCATATTATTCTGATGATATATATGTGAAAATAGATTCTATTTTGTAGTATTTTTACCTCAAGTCACTCTATAAAACTAGCAAAGTTGCACTGAGATCATTAAATAGTGCCAGTATATATGGAGAATATACGGTCCTTAGAAATTAATTCCGCAAGAGAGTTAAATTTATACTGATACAACCCATTTTTATTTGTGTTTTGTTTTATTCCAGTTTAATAAAAAGGTCATAAAGAAGCCAGAGATAGTTGTATTTAAAAGGCTTACAATAGCATTTCATTTGTGTCAGAAAGGCTGACCTTCCTGGGAGAGTGAAGAAACTCCCTGGCCATTTTCTTTGTGATCCGTCATTCAGTAACTGAAGGGTTGATTCTGAGAGACCATCATTTAGATTCCAACCTGTCAGAGTTGTTTATCTTCATTTTGTATTTCATCTTGCAATTATTTGTCATGACTATGGTTCTTTTTATGCACAACAGGATTTTAGCATTATAGAGGTGTAGAGTTACAGAAAATTTTGCGGACCACTGGCCTTTATCTATCATTATTTCATTACTTGAATTTATTTCATAGACTGTGGAACTCAGTACCAACCATCCTTCAGAGCTAAATACCTATGGGACCAGGGACTCCCAACAACATTGTTGGAATAAGAGGATTTTAGTATGTTTGACAAAATGCCTGACAAAAACAACTTAAGAGTTTGTTTTGGCTTGTGGTTTGAGACTACAGTCTGTCCTGTTGAGGAAGGTATGGTGGTGGAAACATGGGTAGCTGATCACACTGTGTCCATATCCAGGAAGCAGAAAAAGATAAATGTCAGTTCACTTTCTTTTGTTTTCCTTTGGCCTAGGACCAAAGCTTGTTGGATGATGCTTCCCACATTCTGCGTGGGTCTTCTCTAGTCATATATACTTCTCAGGACACACTCTCATAAGTACATAGTGTGTCTCCACAGTGATTTTTAAATACAGTCAAGGTGGAAATGAAGATTAAGCACTACAGGATAGTTACTGAGAAGTCCTTTTACAAAACTACAATCAGCCTTTTAAGGGCCAACTACAAAAAGCTAACAGGTTGCGAGGTTATTCTGATTGCCTAATACTTCATGAAACTTTTAGATGATCCACATTAAATGGAATGTTAGAGTTCCATCTTAACTTTTCTTTCTGGTTGTTATGATAAAATTCACTGACCAAAGAAACTTAAGGGGGAAATCAGTTTATTTTAGTTAAAGTCTTTCACGATCAGAAAGTAAAGACAGCATAACCTTAAAGTAGCTGCTCATATCACATTGAGTTAGGAACAAAGAATAAAGAACCTACATCATGTGAGTTGTTCTCTCAAACTTCTGCCTCTGTGACTTCCACACTATGATGCACAATAATGTGCTACTATGAATCAATATATGCCCCTTTCCCCTTAAATTGCTTCTGTCATGGAATTTTATCACAGCAAAGGAAAAGAAACTAAGACAAGACCAGTTATCAGTAAATAGAACCATTGCTGTGATAAACCTCACCATGTGGTTCTTAAACATTTGGAACTTGTTTCTTGGAAGAATGTTGAAGAGTTGAGGAGATTAGGCTAGAAAAGCCCTTGAATGCTGAAATCAGACTTGGTTGGCCATTCTGGTGGGTACTTGGGGACAACACTGCTGAGAGAAATGCAGAAGGGGACTGTGATTGTATTAGAAATTTAGCAATGGGCCATTCATTTAGTATTTTTTTCAATGTATCGAGAATCTGGGTGAAGTTCAATTTTAAAACAGTGAAGTAACATTTTTGGCAGTGCAAATGTCAATGTCCAGCAGGCTGATATTCAGCCTGGTACAGTGGGATCATTTATAATTGATAAGCAAATCCATATGACTGAAGTAAAACCTCCTGTACTTTAGTGAGGGAATGGGAAAAGCACACTGAGGGTGAGACACCACCCCTTTGAAGACCTCATCTTGTGAAAATACAAATATATTTAAAGAAAGAAATCTTAAGCTGAAGAGATTCCCTGTTCCTCCAAGGTAACTGCCCAGGATAATGTTTCCCCACCATCAGCATACAAAGTCTGATTTAAGTATGATATGAGAGTAAAAGGCAGGGTCCATCTCAGCTGGTGCCAGAATTTTGCAGCATCATTTCTGTGGAATTGGTTTGAAAGGATTAAAGATGCAGAATCTAGGGGATCATAGAGCAAAGTGGAGGCCAGGCAATATGTGACAGGTTTGCATTCCCATAGGAGAACCTACCTGAGAGACCAATGTGTTATGTTGTGAAGACAACACCCTATTTGCAATTGAATTCCCAGAATACTATAGATACTAGTACTCTAGTCTAGTCTAGATGTCTGCCAAGGAGTGCTATGGACATAGAGTGGATCTAGCTCAGGAGAAATCTGTGTGTGCAGCAGATGGCAGAGACGGAGGAGTGAGGGTACTGCAGTTTATTTATAGCTCAGAGAGTTATACTATGAGGCCCATATGCAAATACTGAGCTAAAGGATTTGGTGTTTCTCTGGTATATTTTAGTTTTATTTTGGTATGATTGTGTCATACCACTCTGGTATGTCCAGAGTGTTCTCTTTTAAAATAAGAATATTTATTCTGTGGCATTGTGTGTTTCAAGTACATAAACTTTATATTTTTTTGTTTTTATTTTATTCTATTTTAAAGGCACTCACAATTAAGAGATTTGGGACTTTTGAAGTACTGAAAAATTTAAAGGGACTTTTAAAATTTGAATGCATGCATTCTTACATTAATACATGGGCATGAAATTTTGGAAACAAGAGATGGAAGATGTTAGCTTAAAAATAACAAGTTTAAGTGTCAGGTTGATGATAGTTGGAGTTGTTAGGGTTATTGTTAATTATCAACTTGACAGACTCTAGAATCACCTGGGAGATAAGTATCTGGGCATGGCTTTGAGTACTTGTTTTGATTATGTAGGGAGGCACATCTTAATTGTGGAAAAAAAATCTAGGCTATTTAAATGAAGAAGGTGGGCTGAACACTGGCAAGTATGTATTCATTGCTCTTTGTTCCTGGTAATGGGTGTGAGATGACCAGCTCCCTCAATCTCCTGCTGCTGTGACATCCCAAGTATGATGGGATGCAGCCTGGAACTGTGAGGCAAAATAAGCCTTTTCTCCCAAAGTTGCTTTTGCTAGGGTATTCTTATCACAGTACAGAAAAAGAAAGAAGCACCAGGAACTTCCTCTTATTGCACTTACAATGGTGTGAATATTAACTTTTGAATAGAACTGGATTCAGGACCTTGATCCATTTAGCTATAGCTGTGTTCTGACTATTTCTTTACCCTTCATAAACACCCTATGTTCACAAAGGAAATATGTAGATACACATATGTGCAAATATAAACATGTACAAACATAGACACAATGGTTCTTAAGAATCCTCTGTCCTTAACTAAATATCATTCCCTAATAAAAAGCATGGCCTTATTAAAAGGCTCATGTCTATAGACATAGCCCAACATCTACTGTAGAAAATATAATGGACATTCTTATGAAAAAGAAATGAGTTGTTTTTTTTTAAGATATGTTCAAGAGAAATACTTTTCAAAATTTAGGATGTGGTATGCTAGATGATTTTTTTTATATAAACATTTAGTTTTTATTTTTAATTACTTTCATATCATAGAAAAAATACCAAATATAAAGATTGAGATGCTTATAAAGGTACAAGAATCATAAAGAATGCCAAATAGACTGGACCCTTGCCACATAATAATCAAAACATTAAACATAAAGAACAATGAAAGAATACTAAAAGCTGCAAAAGAAAAAGATCAAGTAACATATAAAGGCAAACTTATTAGAATTACATCTGACTGCTCAGCAGAGATTCTAAAAGCCAGAAGGGTCTGGATAGACGTGCTACAGACTCTAAGAGACTACAGATTCCAGCCTAGACTAAAATACTCAGCAAAATTCTTGGTTACCATAGATGGAGAAAACAAAATGTTCCATGTTAAGTCCAGATTCAAACAATATCCATCTACAAATCCAGCACTACCAAGGGTTACAAGAAGGAAAACTCCGACCCAAGAAGCTTAAGTACACTCATGAAAACACAGGAAACAAATAATTTTACACCATCAAAAACCAAGAGGTAGGACACACACACCACAGAGAGAGAGAGAGAGAGAGAGAGAGAGAGAGAGAGAGAGGGAATAAAAACAACAACAATAACCAACAAGTACAAAATAACAGAACCTAACAATCATTGATCTTTGGTATCTCTTAACATTACCGGACTCAATTCCTCAATAAAATGACACAGATTAACAGATGGATGTGAAAACAGGATCCATCCTTCTGCTGCATACAAGAAACACACTTTAATATCAAAGATAAACCTTACCTCAGAGTAAAGGTTGGGAAAGGATTTTCTAAGCAAAGAGGACCTAAGATATAGGTGTAACCATTCTAATATCTAACAAAATAGACTCATCAAAGGAAAAGTCCACCAAGACAACATTTCAGTTCTTAACATGTATGCCTCAACACAAGGGTTACCACGTTTGTAAAAGAAATATTGTTACAGTTTAAAACACACATCCACCCATTGATAGTTGGAGACTTCAATACCCAGCTTGAACCAATAGACAAGTCATCTAGACAAAAGCTAAACAGAGAAACAGATAACAGATATCGTACACCAAGTAGACCTAACAGATATCTACAGAACATTTCACCCATACACAAAAGATTATACTTTTTTCTCACCGCCTCATAGAACTTTTTTCAAAATTGATCACAACTTGGCCTCAAAGCAAGTCTCAATAGATACAAGAATATTGAGATAACCCCCTGCATCCTATCAGATCATCATGGATTAAAGCTGGATTTAAACAAAAACAGAAACAACAAAAGGCCCACAAATTCATGGATATTGAATACCTCTCTATTAAATGATGAAGGAAGGAAATTACAAATTTTCTAGAATTCAATGAAAATGAATCTACAACATAGCCAAACTTATGGGACACAATGAGAGCAATGCTAAGAGGAAAATTCATAGCACAAAGTGACTACCATAAAAGAGTGGAGACATCACACACCTAGCAAATTAGTAGCATATCTGAAAGCCCTAGAACAAAAGGAAGTAACTAATCCCAAGTAGAGCAGAAGGCAAGAAATCAAGCTAAGGGCTGAACTTAATAAAATAGAAACAAAGAGAACAATACAAAGAATCAATGAAACAAAGAGTTGGTTCTTTGAGAAAATCAACAAGATAGACAAACCCTTATGAAAACTAATTAAAAGACAGAGAATATCCAAATAAAAAAATCAGATTCAAAAAGGGGGATATAACCACAGACACATAGGAAATCCAAAGAATAATTAGATCAGACCTTACAAACCTGTACTTCACAAAATTGGGAAATTAAAAGAAATGGATAGTTTCCTTGATAGATACCATTTATCAATGTAAATCAAGATCAGATAAACAGTTTAAACAGAGCAATATCCCCAAGGAAATAAAAAAAGTCATTAAAAGTTTTCTAACCATAAAGAGCCCAAGGCCTATTCATGATAAAAATATTGGAGAGATTAGGGATAGAAGGAACATACCTAAACATAAAAAAAACACAATTTACAGTAAGTCTACAACCAACATCAAACTAAATGGAGAGAAACTCAAAGCAATTCCAATGAAATCAGAAACAAAACAGAGTTGTCACCTCTCTCCATATATATTGTATGTAGTACTTTAAGTTCTAGCCAGAACAATAATCAACAGAAGGAGATCAAGGGGATACAAATTGGAAGGGAAGAAGTCCAAGTATGCTTATTTGAAGATTATATGATGGTATCTATAAGTGTTGACAAAACTTCTACCAGGGAATTCCTATATCTAATAAACAACTGAAGTGGCTGACTATAAGATCAACTAAAAAAATCAATAGCCATCTTATTTACAAGTGAAAAATGTGAAAAATGTACTGAGAAAGAAATCATTGAGATAATACCCTTCAAAGTAGCCATAAATAACATAAAATATTTTGGGGCAACTTTAACCAAGCAAGTGAAAGACTTGTATGACAAAATCTTTAAGCTTTTGAAGAAAGAAATTGCAGATTTCAGAAGATGGGAAGATCGCACATGCTCTTGGATTGGCTGGATTAACATAGTAAAAATGGCACATTTACCATCTTACCAAAGCAATCTACCAATTCAAGGCAAACCCTATCAAATAATAATAATTTTTTTTACAGACCTTGGAAGAACAATACTCAATTTCATGTTGAAAAATACAAACAAAAACCCAGGATATCTAAATTAATCCTAAATATAAAAGAAATTCTGGAGGTATCACCATTCCTGATCTTAAATTGTACTATAGAGCTATAGTAATAAAACATTGCATGGTAATGACATAAAAACAGACATGTTGGTTAATGGAACTGAATCAAAGACCCAGACATAAATCAACACATTTATGGACACCTGATTTTTGAGAAAAAAGCCCAAAATACACAGTTGAGAAATGAAGCATCATTAACAATTGGATGTAGATAATTGCAAATAAATCCACATTTATCACCCTGCACAAACCTCAAGTCCAAGTGGATCAATACCTCAACATAAAACCAGACACACTGAACCTGATAGACGAGAAAGTGGGGAATAGCCTTGAATGCATTGGCACAGGAGACAATTCCCTGAATAGAACACCAATAGCTGAGGCACTAAGATCAACAATTAATAAAGGGGATCCCATGGACCTGAAAACCTTCTGTAAGGTAAAGGACACTGTCAATAATACAAAATATCAACTTACAGAATGGGAAAAGATCCTTGCCAACTCCACTTCTGAGAGTGGACTAATGTCCAAAATATATAAAGAACTCAAGAAACTAGACATCAATAAAACAAATAATCTAACTAATAAATAGGGTACAGATCTAAGCAAAGTCCCAAAAGAGGAATCTCCCAAGGCCGAGAAACACTTAAATATTCATCATCCTTAGTCATCTTGGAAATGCAAATGAAAACTACTCAGATTCCATCTTATATCTGTCAGAATGGCTAAGATCAATAACACAAATGACAGCCTGTGGTGGCATGGATGTCGAGCAAGAGGAACACTATTTTATTGTTGGTTTGAGTACAAACTTGTACAGAGGAGACAATTAAGAGCTTAATTTCTATAAATATCTCACTAATCCTTCAAACTAAATGCAATTACACTAAATTTGCTGGGAACACAGGCTTACTCATGATGGTATGAATTCACATGTGTATGCCACATATATGCAGAAGTTTCTTGAAGCTAGCTGTCACTAGCAATCTCATCCTTGGATTCAGAGCCCAAGAAAGGGAATTGTAAAATTGTAAAAGGCCCCTCGTTGTTAGTTGTCTTAATTAACCAGAACTTTGATGCAAGATAATATCTTTTTCTTTTCTTTTTTATTTTTTCCTCAAGACAGGGTTTCTCTGTTGTAACTCTGGGTGTCCTGGAACTCACTCTGTAGACCAGGCTGGCCTCAAACTCATAGATATCTACTTGCCTCTGCCTCCTGAATGCTGGGATTAAAGGCATGCACTGCTACCACCCAGCTTATCACAAGATAATATCTTAAGCACAGGTTTACTAAACTTAAGTTCACTGAGAAGCTTCTTTCTACTTCTCACAGTGTTTATTTACATAGCATGTGACTCCATTTATGAGGATCAAAGCTTTTGCCTTCAGATAAAATGCCGCATGAACAAGCTGACAAGGGGAGGAAGCATATAGCAAGGTTGGTACATGTTGCTAAGTGTAAATACCACTTGAAATGATCTATTTAATTACTACACAATTGACAATAAGAATGCAAAATTAAAATATCAAATTAACAAATTAAAAATCAAGCTAAAGAGAAAGAAACAAAATAGGCATATATATTTATATTTTGACACATGTACATATATATACACACACGTGTATATATATATATATATATATATATACACATACATATACATATATACTTATGCATACATATACATATATGTGTAGGATTGATAAAGACTAAAAACTTTTGACGTTTCAAACAAACTTATGGTTGATGAAATTTACAATTTTCAGTTAACTGTTTTATTATAACAAAGTACAACATACTTTATTTTTTAAAGAATAATAAACAAATTTATTTTGATATGGGATTGTCATTGCATCTTTCTTGAACAATCATTTAATTGAATGTTCAAACATCTATTGACAACCAACTAGCTAGGCTATGTTGTAAATGCTGGAGATATAGAAGGAAAGAGAGTACCCAAGATTCTGAAATGTTAGGTCCAGCATATGTCTATAACTGGCTTATTGTATGGTATACATAGCACAGGCTCACTTTTTTTTTTCTCAAGGCACTGATACTGAAGATGCTGAGTCTGAGTCAAGGGGCATGTTTACACTTTCATTGCTTTTTAGAACTCTGTTTTATACCTGTTTGGTTACTTAGAAACCTAGGTCAGTGAGATGAATGCTTAGAAGGAACCATCAAAAGTAATTGTCTTAGCTTTTGTCAATTGCTGTGACAAAACACCATAGCCAAGGCAACTTATGAAATAAAACATTTAATTAGGAGCTTGCTAGAATCCATGACCAGTGTAGCTGGAAGCATGACAGTAGGCAGACAGGCATGGCACTAGAGAACTAGGTGGGAGGTTATATCTGATCCAGTCATCAGGCAAAGAGAATGAGACTTAACTGGTAATGGCTTGGGCTTTTGGAACTTCAAAGCCTGCCTCCAGTGACACACCTCCTCCAACAAGGCCACATCTCCTAATTCTTTCCAAACATTTAAATAAACCCAGTACCAAGTGTTCAAACATATGAGCCTTTGAGGGGTGGATTTTGAGTCAAATGTCACAGTAATTCTGCAGAACTCACCTTGACTTCTCTAGGAAATAATGTTAAGTTCACATCTAGCACTTGACTTTGACACAAGATGTGTCTTTCAAGAATACAATCCCCTCATTTCTTTATGTGACAATTAAGGATGGTCCTCTGAGTTCTTCAGTTTTGTGAACTGCTTGGCTGGCAAGAAGACTATCCCGTGGTAGCAGACTCTGATGTATGTTCTCTAAGTGAGGTTACAAATTCTGTTTTCTTTGATGAGGTGGAAATAATAAAGAAAACAGTAAGAGTTCTTATCTTTATCATTCCTCTTCATGGTATACAGAAATCCACACGAGATAATTGTGTCAGAGATTGTTAGAGTTAATAGTGATGAGTTTGTTTTAGGAGAGAAAAAGAAATCCAAGGTTATTTTCTCTGCAATCAAGGAAAATGTTCTAGAAAACTTATGGCGCTCCAGGGCTTCAGTTCACTGTTTTAGGGAAGTCAAAGTATTATAGGCAAGAATAAATGGGCTTTCCACAAACAGCCATTTTAAGAAATATTTTCTACAGCTAATAACAGTATATTATTATACATTTGGGACTGTAACTACCTAGGTATCTGTTGATGATCATTTTAAATATCCTTTCATTTTTTAGAAGCAGAAACGATATAAAAGAGTCATAACCTAACCCTAACCTAAAACCTTATGGAACTACATCTAATTAAAAAGAAAGAGTCTAATATCCTCCCATGTCCTTTCATGTTGTGATTTTGCAATATTTTATAGCATCCTTATTAGTCATTATCAATTACTGCTAGAATATTAGCTTCCTTGTTTAAATGTAAAAGACAAAATGCCATTCTCTATGAAGACCTTATATACTTGGAGTGTTTGTGTTCCTAGGTTCATGCTATGTGGTGTCTCTGAGTTTTGATTCAATGTGGAGCCTATAGATGACAGGATGCTGCTACAGGTAGCACATGAGGAACATGGGACAGTGACTGTTTTACCCCCATCACATGTGATATAAGAATAACAAGTGGAGCCTACTGCATTATTCTGACTCAGCTTACCCTTGACTATATTTGGGTTTGAGCTCAGTCTACCTTGTTGATCAACAAATTCACAATTAAATTTTTCAAATAATTGATGAATGTGTTATTAAGCTACATGAAAATCTCTTCAAGTTTTCTTTTGTCCTTTTAAAACAAACTCAAGGATCCACTTTCTCAGGATCAGCTTTGATCCCTATCATGAAATGACAGGTGCTGAACACTGAGCTAAGTAAAATCATACAATGCTGCAGAAATACCTGTAGAGGAAATCTTGACTGCATGCATTTTAAAAATTGAATTATAAATGTATTTTCTTTAAAGAATTATGCACTCTTCTTGGGGACTTTCATGTTGTTTGGATACTAGGCATCTTGACATTTATGCCTAGAATTGCTGAGAGCACTATGGTTAGTGTTTGGGCCCTAGAGGCAATTCCTAGGACCAACAATTGTCTCCACTACTTATAAATGCTGTAACCCCAGCACTAGTCCTATCTTTTCTAGGCCTGGGATTTTTTAAAGTGTATGTGATAATAACAATATATGTGACAGAATTAAACCATGGGATTCATTGAACAAATTTGAGTAGTGCTAGAAACATATAGAAAATAAAGTAAACATCACAGCATTCACTTGACTGACCACACAACTTATTCATGGTTTGCAAATGTCCTTATTCTTAAATACTGGACCTGGAAGTTATGAATGATACAATATTATTTGAGATGAGATAAAAACTAGAGTGGTAATCATTAGTATTTAGAATTCAAAGATCGACAAAATCATGGAACAATATTTTTAAAGACTTAGAAGAAGCATAAAGAAAAGGTATCTTCTAAGTTATGTTTCTTTCTCTTATATATTAGTAAAGACCATCCTAAGTATATAAAGGCAGTTGCTCTATTAAGAATCCTCTTGTACCCCTCAAAAATTTAAATGTCTGTTAATTATTTAATTACCTGTGTGTATGCATATTTGAATGTGTTTATCTATAGGCATAACACAGCATGCATGTAAAGGTCAGAGGACAACTTACAGGGGTTGGTTTTCTCCTACAATGTGGGTCCCTGATGTTGAACTCAGGTCACCTGGCTTGGTGGCAAGTGCCTTTATCTGGTAAGGCATCTTTCCAGCTCTTTTTTTTTTCTATTCTTTTAACTTATTGACATATACGCTACATTTCATTAATGTTTAGTAAACTCTGGAATATTTTATTCGATGATTCTTAAAATTGTTTTATAATATGTATATATTTCTTTCCTTGTGCCCCTATTTAGTTTCTCAGTGAAGGAAGAGCTGTGTTGTTTCCTTGTGCCATAATTATTTTTAATCTTATTCAGAAACTGGAAGAAATAGAAATATCTATCCTGTCGATATTTAAATACCAGATTCTATAAGATGTCAAGGTTTATAAAGTTATTACTAACTTTGAGGCTTCAAATCTTGATTTTTAAAACATTACCACATTTAAAAGCTATGTGAGCTGTTCACTAAAACTACGGTTCATATAACACTGACTTTCACAGAACTGAGCTTATTCTAGAGACTTGCATTGCATAGAAAATCAAGGCAAGATATATGGATGATACAAGGTCTGAGATGTTATTTAGAAAAATTATTAGACTAAAAATGAATGCATTTTTAGGGATAGGGAGCCATCTATCTTTTCCTCCTCTCACAGGATGACTTTCAGAAACTTAACTCTATAGACAGGTTCCCTTTCTATTTTTAGAGTGATGATTCTGACTTGGGTCTTAACCCTGAACTTGACCCCTGCAGCAGGGGGGCAGCGTAAAGCATTCTCTTTGATACTCTAACCTTGACTTTTAGCAGGTATATAAACCTCTGGAACTCCACCTAGGTCCTCTGAGTCTCAGTTCCCATTCTATAAATAACAGTATAAATGACTGTTGGAGGCTGTTGAGAGGATTAAGAGAAATAAGAGCTGTCGAAAAGATGTTGCCATAGTGCCTGGTATATCTTGAAAAATCAATATGTGTTAGTTCTTTCCCCATTTATCGGCCACATTTCTGCCACTTATCTGTCTCCAGTCTTGGAGACTTCATGACCTCTGCCTCTGCGATATTTACTTGAATTTAAGACACTTCTTTGCTTTGCTCTCTTGCTCATTGTGACCTTGGCTGTAAGGTTCTGAATCTTCACATTATTTTGCCCAAATGAGGGAATAGTTTTGACACTATTATTTTTGCTTCCATAGAGTTCAGAAGTAAAGACTTAAATTTAGCGATATGCTGCTATTTGTGTAGAATACAACCCCTTAAAGTGAAATGGTGACCCTAAAAATATCAGAGTAATAAAATATTATTTGTTTGGACTCAATCCATTTCTTTTATACTATATTCCACATAGTCTTCTAATTTTCTGTACAATATCTTTTCCTTCGAGAAATTAAATAAATGAAAATATAATTTTATTTCTGTCAGAAAACTTATCAAAATTATCTCTTGTGAAATAATAAATGACTATTTTGACTACAATTTCCTCTCCAGTTTTTTTCAAAATTCAACTTAGTGATCTTCCAAACTAATAACACAAACATTAATAAGGCTTACCTTATTATGTATCAAAAAGCTTCTAAAGGGATAGCAATTTTAAGGACTACTTGGTGACCACAGAAGCTGATTTCTTACTCCCAAATGAAAGCTTACATTTCAAAATGCATATATGTAATAGCCAATTTGGATGGATCTAAGAGCTCCAATAGAAAATACACAACATTGATATCAAGAATTCAAAGACAAATATGTGTTGTGGAAGTTGCCACAAAGGATCACATGACTTAGACATTTCTACTTAGAAGTCATAAATTTATAAGTAACCAAGGGCAATTTATTAAAGGATAGGAAATTTCTTGTGTAATGTGGTAAATAGAACTGAGTGGGATGCTTTGAATCTGAGGTATTTGATATGGTTTTTATAAAATCACATATCTATGTGCCTATATACACTTGATAACTTCTTAAATAAATTATTTTTATATTATATAATTATATACTATATATAATATATAAATGCTTTTTTTTTCAAACATCCACGAAAAACCAGTATGTACACAATGTGTTGAAACCTGTATCTTACACAGATAAAGTGTCAAGATAGAAACACTGTTCCATACTGTGACTGTGCAAATAAATACATTATTTTCTGGACATGGGAAGACTCTATTTAAATTGGAAATATACCAGTATTTTGATCCTTCATTTGATGATCTGGGAATTTTTCCTAGAGGAAGATGAGTATGTACACATGTATCCATCTACATGTACCTGAGACTATGATCACAGAAAAATAAAATATACGGGAAGCATTAGCTCAGGCTCTGTTTTGAATATCAAGAAATGTAAATCAACCAAACTATCCTTCACTGGTGTATAACTCAGAATGAGTTGATTCCACACTGTGAGCATAACTATATAGAGAACAGAATGAGTTGCCCCACAGTATGTATGTCAAGATTCAGTTTATGTTCAAAAGGAAAATGACCATGATAATAATGTACTGGGAGATAAGTACCACAATTTGTGATGTTTGTTATCTGCAGTAAAAAAGATACTAAGGGGAATTTCATCTTCTATAATAGATTCTTAAAATTTACTTTTTATCCAGAAAAATATAACATTTGTATTTATTTTCTAATTTTTACCAAAAATATCTCTCTCTGTCTTGTAGTTAAATGTGGGAAGAAGTTTACATTAGTTTTTATGGAACTAAGTCATTGGCCCAAGCCAAATATTCAACAGAGATTGTGGGGCCAGAAGCCAATCTCAAATATTTGGGCTGCTATACTTGGATCTTGTTAAAATGGGTGTCTGATTTGTGTCCCCATGTGACTGAGACCTCTTGGCTGATTGACACTATAGAAGTAAGAGCCAGGTCTATGTTCCTGCTGATTTTTTTCTGCTATGATTAAATAGAAGATAGAGCAGAAAGGATAAACGTCATTAACTATCTACATTCTGAATTATTGTTTCATAGATATGTTATTCATGTTTATGTAGCAACTTTTTGTTGGAAACCAACTAAAGTAATTACTGTTTATAAAGTTCTCAAAATGTTTATGTAATTTTTTTAAAAAAAGTTATTATTTGCTTTTTTACTTACCATCTGAGGTCAGAACAACTATAACACTAAAAAGGGAAAATTATAGGTATAAGACTTCAAAAATGCCAGGAAATATAGCTCCCTCTTATTTTATGACATTACAACACATAATTTTCCTTCATCAACAACGTTAAAGATGCATTTAGCTGTCATCAGACACACAAATTCAAAATAACATTGGATACGCATGACTGAATAAGAATGAAGTATACAGTCATGCTTATCTGAAAGAACTACATTTATTCTGATTTGCAGTGGCTTCATGTGAGAACTAGAAATTTATACTTCTAGTGGCTTAGGATAAAAATCCTTGCCCTTTTGAGCTAAATTCTTAGTGAGGTATCTACAGCTTGATCTTCCATGTGTGCAGCCCACTTTGCTACTAATTTCCACCTTTCTATGACTTTAAACAGAAATGCTAGAAACTTTGAAGCTGCAGTATTTTGTCCTATCAAGTTCCAAGTCTCCACCATCTTGCACATTTTAAATCTTCTGTTCAAGGTTCACAGCCAGCTAGGAAACTGATGTTTCTATGACCATAAGCAATGATCTCATAATTTGCCCATTTTCCTAGGCAGGTGGGCAAGAAACTATTTCTGTTGTAAATGGTGGTTGTAATAAATAATAGGATTTATCCAACTCAATCCTCTTTATGTCCTGCAGAGTAAAGAACTATCTTAATGGCAGGGAGTAAGGGGGTAATTTTGTTGGCAGAGTCTTGATTTTATTACGTTACACTCTCCTCGGATTTCCTGAGTACAGCTAGCGGAGACTAACCTTTTTGGTTCAGAGTTTGCAAAATCTCAGCATGCCATTTTGGCACAGAGGCTTTATGGATCAGGATGGAGATGACTTTTGCTGAAAATTTTACTACAGAAAAGAAGTGTGCTTTAACACAGACCATGGCTCTTTTGGATTATATAAAGATGTCTAACAGGCCTGCACGTTGCCGTGGCATGCCTCAGTTTTCCTTAGGGGATCTTTCAGTAGGTATGTATCTTATGGTTCCTTTTCGGACCCACTTTTTTTAGTCTTAGTACTATTAAGTGGGTCTGCCAATGAAGCAGCTAATAATATCATCACTAGTTGTTTGTAGAGAGCTTGAGATTCATGGAGTTTTGACAACCTACTCAATTCACCTAAAGCAGAAGTCTCGATCTGTTTCCTAGTTTTGAAATCTCACAGCTCTGTTCCTCATATAACGTTTATTGGATGAAGGTTTAGGGTTGTTAGAATAAGATATCGTTTCTGGGGATAATACTGGATTTCTAAAGTTTCTGAGATTTTCTTCATTAGACTCCATTTATTAAAGTGAGTGTCTTCATTTTGCACCCAAAAAAAGCAACAGCTAAGTTCACAGCTAGAGGACTGAGCAATGATTGCTATCTTTAGTTGTCTGTTACCTCCTAAATACTAAGGAGGTCCAGGTTGATGAAGGATACATTGTTTGTCTATGATCACCCAATCATCCCATGGTGACTGGGACAAAATCTTTGTAGTCCCTTCTATATTACATGTTACAGAGAAATATCTCAAGAGCTTACCTTGATCTGGAGATTTGAGGGTGAGAACAATATATTCTGACCTTGGTGTTTGAATATTCAGCCTATTTTTTCTACTTTTAAAATATAATATTTTATTAATTACTTGAGAATTTTATGCAAAATATTTTGTTCATATTCACCTCTCCTCCCCTGACCTCTTTTCTAATCTACCCTCTCCTACCTCCTCTTACCTCACATAGTTTGTTTTCTTATTTGGAGTATTTCTTTACTAGGAGAGACTCTCACACAGCAGATGTCCTGGTCCTCTGTCTCTTACAATCTTTCTGGCCCGCTCTTCCACAATGTTCCCCGAACATTACATGTAGGAGTTGTGTTGTAGGTGCATCATTTGGGGTTGACTGCCATACAACCAGTTATTCTCTGCTTTTGACCAGTTGTGGCTTTCTGTAAAGTTGTCCATCAATTGTTAAAAAAAAAAGTATGAAGCTTTAAAATTGTCTATTTATATGTGTCATTAAAATTGGTCTTTGAGTCTTTAGGCAATATTCCTGATGCCAGAAATCCCCGCAGGGGAATTAATTGGTTAAAATATTTTACTGTAAAATTACAGAATGGTTTTGAGGGACACTTAAACAAATAAACTATGGCACCAGAAACTTGGCCTGAATTTAGTCCCTGGAACCCTAGTGGTGAAAAAGAGAAGTTTGGCAAAAGTTATCCTCTGACCTCCAATGGCATACACTCTTCCTTCTACAAAATAAATAATTGAACAACAACAACAACAGCAAAAGACTATCACACACACTTGTAACCCTGGACTTGGGAGGTGATGGCGGGAAGACCAAGAGTCCCCATCCTTTCCTAAGTAAAGGTTAGGTAGGTACAAGATATTCTGCCTCAAAATATATTAACTGAAATATTTTATTAGATTTGATCCCCATGATAATGTTACTTTCTACATAATGGGGAATAAATTGAGGTGTATTCTAACTATGTGACATACAGAGTTGGGCAGATAATAAGTCTAATTCAAGACCTGTAGAGCTCCTGGGAGGTGTCCAGAAATAATACAAAGCTGTGCTGTGGCCTGAGTCTTATTAATCCCCTTTAGTTTCCCTGCAGTTTTGGTAGTGACATACGTAGGCTAACTGCCCTGCACCGCAGACAGAAGTGGACAAACTGTTTTTTGCAAACAGAATTTGGGGTTTGTGTTTTTAGTTACTTTTTTTGATGAGAGCAACTGGAATTGGTTGTGTAAGAAGAACCATTGAGAAGTCAGGCAGGTATTACTTTTAAAAATATCAGCTTCTGCCTCAATCCTTCTGGATCATCAAGACCTCTCTCCCTTTGTTGATATGTATGTAACAGCACAAAGGCAAGATAAGTCATTATCCACTAACATTTTTGTTATTAGAGACTAATTGGCTGAGACCCACTGAGACCCAGGATTTATCATGTTCTCTGAAACTTGGAAAGGCAGGGGCTTTGGGTCAGAGAAGAGGAGAATTAGAAGAGAGAATGTGGTGGGAAAGACCTTTCAATCTTGCTCTGAGTACTTTCAATGCAATATGTCTGGGTCTCCCTGGTGACATTGCTAATGTAAGCTCTTTGTCTATTGCTTCTATCTCATGAAGAAAGCACGTGGAGATGCAGGTAGAGCTACATAGAACCAAAGCTCATTTTTAAAATGTCAACAAGGCTTATCAGATGGCAGATAGACAGTTCTTCCTTGCTGTGTTACTCCCATGCCTAATGGTTACATTATCTCCAAACTATTAGTCTGATTTGTGAAATATATTATGACATCATTATACTTGCAGTGTCAATGTTCATCCTGGGACATTTATGAGAACATGACCTATAGTATCTACAACCACATAAGGAACTGGAAATAGGTACACTAGTTAGCTATAAGTGAAATAAAATAGAGTACTTTTAAAGTTTTTTAATTATCATTAATCTCTTAAGTGAGCTAACTAAACCAAGCTGTGATTACATATATGAGGAAAATGAAGATTTACCACACAATAGTCTTTATTAGTGCATCTCTTTTCTGAGACACACAAAGTTACTCAAGAATAAATCAAATTTTAGAACAAAATACATTTAATTACCTACATAATTTAAAACTAAATTTTAATAAGGAATATGCTGTAAAGAATGTGTGATCAAAGTGAACATTACATTGGAAACTCTTAAAATCTCATTTGTGTTTGGTTCTTATATAAATGCCAACAATGTGTTTTCACCTGAAGTTATTGAAATTAACATGAAATTCAATTTAATCTTATACCACAGATGAAGTATTTTAACATGATTAACATTGAAATGCAGAATAGTGTTTAATCCACAATCAAAACTATTTTAACATATTAAGTGATACATATAATGCATTGTGAAGCTAAGATTTAAAAAGTGAAAAAATCATTGATAAAGCATAATATGTCAAACAGAGAACACTGTAAATGAGTATAATTATTTTTGTGTCTTCCTTTCATCCTTTGATACTAGATGATGAAATGGAATTTTGGATTCAACATTTGAGGAAAGTTACCATATACCATTTGATAATGGAGAAAAAAACTTCTTTACTAGTTAAAAACCTATAGACTTCAATATTACCCTCTTAATAAAGCATTTCAGAGAAGAAGAAAATATGAATGTAATGAAAGAATCCAAAGTAGATCCAAGAACAAGTCAACTTGGGTTTACATCAGATGAGCAAATTAAGGAAATACTTTAATTTAGGCTTAAGCAAGGCAGAAAAAAGTATTGAGGAAAGAAAGATTAATATATAAAATGGGCTCAAAACCCAGAAAGTAGAATCTTGAAGGCCAAAGTACAAGTTAAAAGAAAATCACAAAGCTTAGCAAAAGAAGGCAATGCCAGTGATGTGTATGATTCTACTAAATGTAGCACATGTAACCAGTTGTGTATTGAAGAGGACTCAATAATACTTCCATACCTCAATTTGAGCCTTGTTTCTATATTTATATCATCAAGGTTTTCAAGGATAACATCATGAAGACACAGAGAAAAATACATTACTCTAGAAAGTGGATTATTATCTTATGGCAATATGGAATCAACCTTTTAAGTGAAATAGAACAGAGTACTTTTAAAAGACTCGGGAAGAGTCTAGCAATATATACCTGTAATCTGAACACTTGGGATGCTGAACCAGAAAAGATATGAGTTTGAGTCCAGTATTGTCATAGAGGAGAGGAAAAGTCCAAGAGGTTCAACTGCTTCCAGTTTTGACTTGAGACAACTACATAATGCTACATTTCAATAGGAAAGTAAATGTCTCTGATTGAATAGACTCAAAACTCGAGACCTTGTGATGCTTAAGTCAGAAGGGAAGATTTTGTGAGAAGAACTTTGGAAGACTTGCTGCTAGTACTTAGAGAAGAAACTTGTCCATCATCCTCAGGGAAGGCGAGACCACTTGTCAAGGACTCTAGGTGTTCTTTTAATGGGGAGGTACATTGCACTTCTGGGCTACCATTAGACATAGGAAATCAAGAAAGTAAAATCACTATAATAGGACTTCATCTTCTTATTGTGATGAAATGTTTTGCATCAGGTTTCACACACACACACACACACACACACACACACACACACACACTCACTCATACTTACTCACACACCCCACTTTGGTAAAATACAACAACAAGAGAATATTGGAACGACTGATGCCAGGATAAAAACAGAATACACAGAGCTGTACCCATCCATGTTTTCAGTTTAGAGAAAAAAAAAAGGCAGCAACTAGGAGCATCCTCTGGGGCATGGGTCAGGAGAAAGTGAAACAAACCAACAGTGTTGAAGGTATGAAAGAAGAGAGCAGTTAAGAGATAAGTATTTTGTACAAAAACAGCTGTACATGAATGAGGGACACAAGGAACTACAAAAAACAATAATTTACTAATAATATTAAAATAGGAGACAATAGCCAGAGACTCTCTGTATTTCGTAGCACTATAGAGACAGAGAGCATAATTTTAAGCTTCGTTAGAGAGGAAGATGTGGTAAGTATTTCAGCTTTTAGTTGAAATTCCTGCTACTTCACCACAGTTGTGGAGAAGCATAAGCCAGAAAAAGATCAGCTGTCGTGAGTTGTGAAGTATTGTCTGAACTTTCTGGGGCTGATCTTCCTACATGGTCCTCCCCATCCAACAGAAGTTTAATTCTCCTTAGAGGAATATACGAGCAACGAACTTCAAGACTACTCTAGTATCTAGAGTTTTAAACCATTATATAAATAGTGTACAGCATTCAGTGGGAAAGGCTACAAGAAATCTAAGTGTCAGAATCAATCAAATGCCAAATACTTATATCTAGTAGAGATAAGGCCATGGTCTAATAGAGATATTGACTTTATAAGATACTCCATAAGTAGCTATGATTGATATAATCACCCACAGATTATACTACAGAAACATGAACTGAAATCTATTCAAATAATTTTAAAAAGTGAAACACTTAACTACTAGAAAACTCATTAAATATATGAGGAAGAATAAATTCTGCAGTTTTCCAGTCACAGTGATACTGGGCAAGCTGAGACAAGAGGAACAAATGTTTGGGTCCAGCCTGAGACACATAATGAGAGCTGGTTTTAAACAAAAGACAAACATAATATAAAGGTATGTGGCCAATAGTTTGAAGCATGAGAAAATAAAACATGACTAGAGGTACAGAAAAGGGCATAGAAATCTAGGACAGGGTTAGAAAGTGTCTAGGATAGTGTGCATGCGTCAGTGTATTGCAGAGGGTATAGTAAATGCCACATTTGAGGACACATTTGCTGAGGTCTTTCATAAAGTGATGAGATAGAATATGTCACAAGCAGAGATGTAAGTGTCATCCCTGTAATTGTCACCAATAAGATAAATATTCACCTCCCATCCTTGTTCTAACAAATAAAAAAAAAATCAAACAAACCCAAACAGATAGATCTGAGAAAATAATTTTTCAGCAATTGACAAAAATACCAAAACTACAAAACACAATAAAGGAAGTGACACCATCAGATACAACTGAATATATCTGAATCTTAGGTTGGGTCTTGGAAATAATAAAAGATTATTATATATGGGGGATTGTGCTAGTCTTACAACTTTATGTCTCTAATTATTTCCAAATAAAAGTTTTTGAATAGCAATAGTTAAGATTAGATGTTTCATATATTTGAAATATTGAGCCTCATAAAAACTACAACTGGTCAAAATGTATAGATAACTGATAGTGTGTTACCTGCCCCAAATAAATACGTTTACAAAACAGTCCCTACATTTAGGGCTTAAGAAAAAATATGGAAGAGAAAGATTGTAAGACACAGAACACTAGAGAACCAGGATCACTGCTACGAGAGTACTTAAGTGAGAGTATACCTCTAAGAGGAGTTGGGAGAGAATATGATCAAGAAATTTTGCATGAAATTCTGTGAATATATATATAATTATATATCATTTATATATACATACATATATATCATATATACATATATATACATACACACACACATATATATATGCACATAATTAACCAGATTATTTCTGTACGCATTTGAATAAAGATTTTATTTCCATTTCTCTTAAGATAAAAAGCATCTTCAACTGGCAGACACATTACTACATTAATATAAATCTTTATAATGCTTCATGAATAAATATATTCTTAAAAACATATGACAGGAATAAACATTATACATTAAGGGAATTTGGATCAAAATAACAATTTATGTATATATATATATGTATATATGTATATTTTTTATATATGTATATATGTTTATATATATATAAATGTATATTAACAGCTTCATTGTTCTCATTAGTTTTACAAATAAAGATTTGCAAATGTATTTAAAAATAACTAAAGTAACAGTTTACTAATAGTACTTATGATTTTATTTGTAAAATCTATTAGTAAAATCCAGTTACCCCAAGTATGATAGCTCATATGGAGACCTCTTATACTTGGGAGGCTAAAGTAGGAGATGAACCATGAGTTTGAGGCCATCCTGGAATATATAGTGAGTCTGAGATTATCTTGGACTATAGAGTAAATTTTGTTTCAAAACACACAAATATAAAGACACACACACACATACACTAGTTGCTTTTATAAATTTACCTAATGAAAGTATGAACACCTTCATAGCAGACAAATCACCTGAAATTCATGAGAGTGCTCAGTAATGATAATTTGATAATTGGATAGATACATCTAAGCATGTATAAGCATATATTTGACTTTCTTAAATGGATGGAGGACTAACCATGCTTCAGACACACAAATTAAAAGAAATAACTGACTTTTAAAGTGTCAAACATCTTCTTAGTTACAAAGCCAGATGAGCAAATGGTTTCCATAAATATGAATGAGGTGTCTCTATTTTGGCTCACATTATAGGGCAGGTAAATCTAGCACCTGCTTTGGATTTGAATGATCTTGACAAGAGTTGGATCTGAATGCTCTAGATCTCCATTATTATTTTAAAATGGACTAAGAATGAGCAAATCTATGGACTAAGAATGAGCAAGACCACCATATCTGAGGGGCCCAGTCTTTGTAAGTTGAAGGGCAATATTCTAGAACAAATAATACTGATTTTGAAATGTGGCTGGGAAAAGGTCTTTGAAATACTCAGATACTATCTGGGTTGAACACATACCAAGTATGAATGTGGAAGAGCAGTTGCAGAGAAAATCTGAAATCTGCTTAGGTAACCAGCCAACACTGACAATTGATATACTTGTAAAGAGTGGATTCCCTGCAGCAATGTAGAAAGAACAGAGGTTGTTTTCTTCAGGATTCTCTGGGTCCACATGCCACTCTGTAATGTACTGTGTTCTCTTAGAAAATTAGGAAGGAAATAAATGAACAACAATTACAGAAAACTCCCAGTGATGTGTCTGTCTCACAGTACAAGACCAGATAAGAGATAACAATGCAAAAGAGCCCGCCCAAACCTGTAGTACGTATGGATTTTTGTAATGGATCAGAGCATGTTTCCCTGGAGGAGCAATGCAATATAACTTAAACGTTAACCAATTATTTTAATGCTTCTGTAAAAACAAGGTTTAAGCAAAATCAGAAGTAGCTTTTCTGGACATAAATAGATTAAAAAACACGTGGACCAGTGTTATTGGAGTATACATATGGGATGCAATTTCTCTTTGGCACGAACTGTGAAAAATATTGTTTTTAGTATGATTTCTCCCCTCACTTTACCTTTCTGTTCTTTTTTAAAGAGATGCTATTGCTCTTGGTATTTACACAAAGGCCTCTAAGTCAAGATATCACAGAGATATTCATATGTCAGTATTGAATGTAACACTGTTCCCAATACAGTTATGGAACAGACCTAGGTGCCCAACAGCAGAGGAATAGACATCAACAACATGTGTGTGTGTGTGTGTGAGAGAGAGAGAGAGAGAGAGAGAGAGAGAGAGAGAGAGAGAGAGAGAGATGTCATATATATATATGCATATACACACATATATGTGAATATATACATATATGTGTATATAAATGTATATACACTACACACAATGTAGTGTTTTAATGTTCATGTGATATGCCCATATTGGTAAAGTGCTTACAATGCCAGCATGAGGACCTGAGTTGCATTCAAGCACTCATATAAAGAAGTTGGGTGTGGAATTGTCTGTCATCCCTCTGCTGGGAAGGAGAGACAAGAAAATCTCTGGATCTCATTGGTCAGCCAGTCTAGATAATATATAAGCTCCAGATGGAATGAAAAAAAACTGTGTCTAAAGGTAAGGTGTCTCAGTGGTTAAAGGTACTTGACAGCAAACCTGATGATGTGATTTAATCCCTGAGACTTACATGGTAGAGGAGACAAAAAAACTCTCAAATGTTGTCCCATGATCTCCACACATACATCATGACCTGTGTGACATCCCTCCATTCTATATGGAGCATTGTAATTTTTCAGAATACTAGGGGTAAATGGAGAAACTCATATTAAGCGAATTAAGCACACCTCAGAAGGAGGAATAACATATGGTATGTGTTCTCTTATTTGTAGATTTAGTTATTATATAGATATATAAAGTGACATATGTATATATAACCTGAAAATACAAGTACAACTGGCTAGGGGATAAAGGGAATTACTAGTAAAGGAAAGGGAATAAAAGGGAGTAGGAGGAGACATAGGAGGCTATGCTCAACAGTTGTGTAGCAGTTTCCCTGCATAGTAAAACCTTTTATCTTGGAAGGGAACACTTTATGACACAGGACTTTTACAGGAAGGTTAAACAACCAGATATGCAAAAGGATGTGTAACATTCCACTTGCAGAGAAGCTTATTAAGAAAAGAAGTAAACAAACTAACAAAAGGCTTTGGAAGTCCCTGTAGTTCACAGGATTCACTAGATATATCCATCTCCAACTGTATTTCCAAGCACTAAATATTGCTTCGAGATACTTTCAGATCAGTTGAGATACTTGGAAGAAGCCCAGAATGAGTAGTCTTGGAGAAAGAGAGATGTGCTAACCAGACTAGAAGATTCAGAGAGGAGTCTGTTAGAAGCAGAGCCCAGATAAGCTGCCCAGAAGACTCTCAGATGAGCTGTGCTGCCCACTGAGCCATCGGGGAAGTACAGTCTCCCACATATTAAGTGTCTTGCAAGCTGTATAGTTAAGTGTCTTGCAAGCTGTATAGTGCTGTGTAATATGCTCTAGGTTTCCAACTTTCATGGCCTGTCACCATGCTTGAGTGTGCCTTTGGTGATACAGCTGTCTTTAAAATGTTGTTGTTTCTATAACTCCTTACTTGTATTCATTTAATTAACCCCAATAAAAGTCACTGGTTCACCAAGTTAGATTTTGGTGGTATCTGCACTTTGGTCTATTGTTGGTTTCCTATATGGAGTGAATAGATTGTTTTTTTCACATCTTTCCAGGAACAGTGTCACACAATATTTACATTCAATATATGCTTCCATGAAAGCCTTAAAATAAATACAATATCAATTAGAGACATGGGAGTAGGAAGGCTGGGAAATCAGTGTGACACCCACACTTTCTGCTTCCTATAGCTTTTCATGGCAATTTATCACGGAAACCAAAAGGAGTCTGTAGCATTTGCTCTAAGTTTTTACAAGTAAAAGATATTGTGTCATCTTTATTCAAATTATAAGCTAAGTCATCGATTCCTTTTAAACTTTTTTGTTCTCTATTTGCCAGTTTATTCTCCCTGAAACCATAAATACAATTACAGAAACAGTAACCTATATCTTCATTTGTGGCTCAGCTATGTAAACTCATTAACTAATTAAACGGCTTTATGCTGCAATTTTTTTACCTAAAAAAGGAAATAATATTGCTTGCTTCAAAGTTTCTGATAAAATTAATCACATTATAAACATATCACAGCCATTGAAGATAGTAAACAATCAATGTGTGCTTATACGTATGATGTATGATGATGATATATGATGATTACAATTATTTCAGACAGAGTCTTGTAACAACTCTGGCTTGCCTAGAGCTCACTGGATAGGCCTGCTTAAGCTTAAACATGTGACAAACCTTGCCTCTGCCTCACAAGTCCTGATATTACAGGCAGACAACATCATTCCCAAATATTAATATTATTTAATTTAACAGTTCTTTTCAGGGGCTTTAAGTTAATGTTTTAATAATTCTGTGCAATTTTTGTAAGGTACATTTTGATCATTTAAATTCACTTCCCACAACATCTCCATAATCTAGCCCTACCTCCCTACCCACTGAACTTCCTCTTGTTTCTTTCTTTCTTTTTCTTAAATGTTATCAAGTCTGAATTTTTTCCTGCCCAAAATACTCAGATTTTGAGACTGAACTTGATTATTGTAAATCTCCTAGACATCACAATATTAAAGAAAATTAACTTTCTCTCTTACAAGCTATTCACCTCCTCTGCTGTAATGATCCCTGAGCCTCGGGAGAAGGGAGTGATACAAGTGCCCCATTTATGACTGAGAACTCCACAGTCTTGTACACTCTTTTCTTTCCCCCACTGAGGAATTCTGTGTTAATTCCCATCTAGTGTGAGATGAAGCTCCTCTCATGAGGATGAAGAAATACATTTATCTATCAGTATAGGAGAAATAAGTCATTATAAGTCATTTTAATATATGCCTATTTAGGGACAACTAATTAGCTGTCTAGCCATGGCTCTTTGGCCCCAATAATGGTGCTATGTGTGGGCTCCATTTTCCATTTCATGAATTTGGCCTTAAGTCCAATCTTAATGTGTTTGATTATTCCTATGATGTTCATGTTACTATTGTATCAGTGGGCATAGATATCTTGTCAGGTCAGTCATAATTGTAGTTCACAGGATTCCCTGCTGCGTAAGAGTAATGATTACTGTTTGCTTTCCTTTGGGATTATTCATAATACTTTCTAACACTATCGAAACTAGGAAGTAGGGATGAAGACTCCAAGCCCAACTTGATCTGACATATTTTATGAATTAAATATGTAATGTATTAAAAACTAGAGTCTTACTTTCAAGTTCTAGAGGGTAACCAATAGCAATGGCAAGAACATATAATTTTTCTGTATCTATGGAACATCACTGAACAACAACTAGAAAGAAAGTTACCCATTTCTGGAATTATTTGCTATCCTGTGGTGTCTAATCAGGATATCATCACCCCATATTATAGGGCAACCCCATTTAAACACTTTTATGAATGTGTCTGTAATTTTGGAAGCCTCTACAGTAGTACATTAACATACAACTCTTCAAAAGTGCTTTAGTTTTAGTTATCCCTCCTTATATTCTCTGTCTACCATGCCCTCCTGTTCTTGATCCAATTTAATCTTTCCTAATCCATTATTCCCCTTTAACTCTTTATCCTACAACATTCTATCAATCCTCCTTTGGAGGATTTCTACCTTCCTCATTACTTCTTACTAGTTCCCTAGCATGTATTAATATTCCAATGAGCACACATATCTACTGATTCAAAGCTAAAATCTACATATAAGAAAAAAAAACAATACATGAGATGTTTGTTTTTCTTGGTCAGGTTATCTCAACTTGAATGGTGTTTTTCAGCTCTATACACTCACCTATGAATTTCATAATTTTGCATTTCTTAATAGCTGACTAAAATTCTTTTGTATAAATACACAACATTTTCATTATTTATTCATCAGTTTATAGGCATCTATCTCATTTCCATACCCTGGGTATTATGATTAGAGCTTCAATGAACATAGTTGAGCATGTATATATCTTTGGAGTAGGATGGTATACCATTTGAGAATATGCCCAAGAGTGGTATAGGTGGAAAATGTGGAAAATACATTTCCACTTTTGCAGAAACCTCCACACTGACTTCCACAGTGAGCTGTACCTGTTTGTAGTCCACCAGCAGTTAAGAAGTATTCCATTTCCTCCACATCCACTCTGGCATATGTTGTCATTTGTCTATTTGTTTGTTCTGTTCGTTTTGGTTTTACCTTTTGCCTCTTTTTATTTGTTTTTTCCTTTGCTTTCTTTTCTCATTTGTTTTTTTAGACATGGATTTTCTGTTGTAATTCTGGCTGTCCTTGAACTCACAGAAATCTGCCTACCTCAGCCTCCCCAGTGCTGGGATTAAAAGTGTGCACCACCACCACCCGGTTTATTTTGTTTTTTCTTAACCATTCTGAATAGGGTAAAATGAATTATCAAAGAATTTTTTATTTGAATTCCCTTGATGGCTAAGGATAGTGAACAGTTAAAGATATTTCTCAGGTTTTTACATTTCATCTTTTGAGATTTCTCTGTTTAGTCCCTTGCCACAGGTTTTAATTGGGTTGTTTTTTTTTTTTTGATATTTAGTTGACTTTTTTAAATTTTTATATTCTAGATGCTAACTTTCTTTCAGTTGTATGGGTGGTAAAATTATTTTTGCCTGTTCTGAAGGCTGCCTGTCTACTGAAATGAAGGTGTTCCTTAAGTTGGAGAGACAAGTTGGTGGTTAAGAGTGTACACTGTTCTTGTAGAAGGCAGCCTTAGATAGCTCACAGCTGTTTGATGCTCTGGCTCCAGAACATCCTTTTGTAGACTCTCCAGCACACATACACACCTGAAGATAATTTTTGATTAAAAATTTCACCTTAATCTTCTACACATCCTTAAGGAAGTTCTCACAGAACACTCTAGTTCCTAGAGTCTGCCTGCTCATTTGTTGCCCCATTTGTGGCTATCCTATAAGGTCAGCTGCTTCTCTTCTTTTGTAGGTGCTGCTCAGATGTGGTGCGAAAATATGCCTACCTCAGGTTTGTACTGAGCACGGCTGAAACTTGTTTTGTTTGTGCCAAGTTGAAGTTAGGTTATTGTAGAACAGCAAGATGTATCTTTCCCTCGCCACCCTCTGTGCCCACCTGCTAGGAATGGAATTGACTTGTCAGTGAGGGTTTGGGATCTAGAAGCAAGTATGATGTTTAGAGGATGCATTTGATATTTTATTTTCTTTATGGTTATTTTAAAGTAAAATACATAATTTGTCATTTCTAAATAACATGTCTTGAGAAGTGAATGCAAAACTGTCATTCTACTTAAAGCATAACTATTCCAACACTGATAATGATAGAACAAAAACTACCATGCACTGGTGTGTCCTAACATAGGATATTTTATGAGTAAAAAAAAAAAATCATTTCATTCATCTTGCTTTCTGTGTTACACATCAGGAGGGAAGGATTTGCTGTTCTAAATTAAAATTCAGTAGTAAATAATTTATATGTCTTTACTGACTTCTGAATTTTTGTTTTGTAAACACACAGGCTCAGTTCCACTCTGGCTATATGGTCTGCAGAGATAGATTTTACAAGAAGTAGACAAGTGTGTGTCTTCAGTGTTTGTACATACACATATATTCATAGGCTCATGACATTCTCTACTTATTGCCAATTGCCCTCACTCCACATATCTGTCCTCATTGATCTGTGTTCCTTAGCAGAAACTTCATGAAAAAGCCTGAAAGCAATGTGTGTGTGTGTGTGTGTGTGTGTGTGTGTGTGTGTGTGTGTGTGTGTTGGGAGGGTCATCCCATTTTTCTCTTAAAAGACTCAGTTGTCTTAAGAAAACAAACTGTGTGTCCCTGAAAATGGTTTGCTGGCATATTTTATTAAGTATGTGCAATCTTACTTTTCATTGTTTCCACCAGGCAAATATTTCATCAATTCAAAAATGTTATGAAATTCTTCACCAAATATTTTACTGCATAATTGTTTGAAGGATTAATAAATTATGATTCACTTATATTTTTATTATACAATTATTAACCTTTCGAAGGGGCCTGGGCTGGGTGAACAGTGGGAAAGCACAAGGGAAAGTTTATGCTATGATGCCCCTTGGCCAGCAGGATTTGCAGAAGATAAGAAGTCCCTGGATAGTAAGCTACATCTTGTGTATTCTAATTGTTATATTTGTGTTTGCTTTTCTATCCCACACACCTTGGTTTCTAAAGAGATTATGTCATCCATGATGCATAAATTGAGACCTTACTTATAACCAAAAGAATGGCCTGAAATTAATGAGTTGTGTGTTTTCATTCTCTCTCTTGCAATTTTTTATATTTATGCACACATATACATGATTTGGCAAGCCAGAGGTGGTTCCCAGGAATGTATATTTATTACACACCCCATTTTTCTGTTCCATCCCTGTTCCCAGTGAATTATCTTTTGCCAATGAGTCCTCCAGTCAGTGCTGAAAAACACTGGCCTATGAATTAAGGATGATTTTGGTTTGGTTTCCTGATTTTATCAGTTTTCCATCTACTCAATTAATCTTTCTAGAATGAGTAGTGTACAATAAAGTATTTGAAAGTTAAGCATTTGATTCTTTCCATTCCAAACCCCTGTTTGACCCAGAAGGGCATTATTAGCCTGCTATGAACCCAATAGCTATTTCTGCTTTCATTTTTATTGACTCTTGCTTGACCTACTCTGAAATAACTATTATTTGGGCTCAGTGAGGCCCCAGGCTATTTCATATTTAGCATTTCTCTTTCCTCCTCTGAGCCACCCAGCCTGCTTTAGCTATATGGAAAGCCCTTGCACAGTAGTGTTTCTCTCTGCTTGTTTATTTAGCTCCATATCAGTCACTGTTGCTTGCTGAATTCATTCTGTTTTTCTGGCAGAAATGCTAAACCATTTGCCCTTATGGCTACACACTATTTATAACCTTCATCAGATATTACTATGCAGATAGTGTTGGGTGAACTTTCACTTTCTTTAAATAGTTTTCTCTATCTACATTTGTTTGTATTTTTTTAGAATGTTTCTTTAAGTAACTGGAAAATATTTTAATGATAATCTACTAAATATTATATGGGGAGGTGCTTTGTACATTCCTATAACTATTCAAGCAGATTAAAGAACTAAGCATTCTTTAACATATATCCTCCTCTCCGTCCCCTCCTCCTCCCTCTCTTTCTCTGTTCAGCACCTCTCAGCTCCTCAAAGAGAAGTAATGCCATATAATTAATTGTCATTCAAGTCCACAGTAATTTTTATAGCAATCATATATTGGATATTTTAAATGGATTATTTTAGTTTCCTATAAAATATAGTGTACTTGTGAGTATGAGTGAATTCTGTGTTATAAGGCAGCATTTATTTACATCATTGCCCTTTTCAACAGTTTGTTAAATCTTACTTATAAACAACACTTGGATAAGTACCTTTTTTCATTACAATTTACAATTGCCTTAGAAAGATAATGAAATGACTCAAGACAGAAAATTAGGGGTCTGTTTGCCTTCTCATTTGATGTCTATATAACCTTTTATACAACCTTCTAGGATACTTGAGGGATTCTCAAAACTTGGTGTTCTCATGCTCCTTTGTGTTTGTTCATCATGTTCCCTGGCTGGAGTAGAGTCTCCTGCTGGATCCTGGTAATTCACAAGTATTATGTAAGAAAGTGTGGGCTCTACTCAGTAGCTTCCAAGCTCCTCTTTATTAAGTGGATGTATTACTTTAGACTTAGTTCCCATGTATTCCCTATGCCCTGTTTTATTGCAAAAGTCATTACATGGCATTAAAATTATTGTTTTTCTTATCTGTTCTTCCTTTATGAAAATGACTTCATTTTGTTCACTAAAAAATCTTTTTGTCAATCCAAGTGTCTTGTGGGAAATAAATGTTGATTTTAAAAATAAGTATTTACAGGCAGTAAAGAAGAAAGGGTAGAACAGATTGGCCTACTTACTTTCATTTGCCTCAATTATTTTTGATGGAGCTCCTATTTTTGTTTGCCAAATTATTTGAGTCTAGAGGAAAATTATTTCACTGGCTTTGATAAATATGTTGAGATTTTATGCCCTTCTTAAAATGTTGCAGTCCAGATTCTACCTATAAAATGTATTTATATTTAAAAAATATCTCTCTAGCTCTGTTGACATTGCCTCAGGGGGCAATCTAAATATATCATGATAAGTCATAAGACCTCAACTTGCTACAAATCTCACCTACCTGACAGTTAAATCCACGAAGAACATCAAGTACATATTTATCTCGGTTCCATGTGGAAATCGTAGTGTTGTGTCTCTTTGACCTACTTTCTGTAAGACGGATTCTCAAGATTTCAGAGCATTGTTTAATGTTGACAGTCCAAGTCAGGATGACACATTGTTTTCTCTGTCGGAATTTTTTGGAGCCTATTCTCTCTGTCTACAGAGGCTCTCCCATTGCCTGTCTCATTTAAAGGCCCTTCATGTTTTTAATGTTTTTCTACATCAGGTTCCATTGACCTTTACTAACTTCTGTAAGCCCCACTTTCCCACCTCCACGTGAGCACTATGCCTCTGTAACATGGCGTATCCATAGTGATGTACTTAATGCCTAACCCTGAAATTGTAGTACAAAGACTCTCTTCTTTCACTCACAAGCCAAAGTACTGAAATAGGTGACTATACAATAAATATTTATTAAATAATTAAAGCATTTACATGCCTGAACTAAAATTCATCATTCTGAAATATTCTTTTTAAAATAGACACAGAAATATAGCTGAATGCTTCAAGCCAAGCTTGGAATTGACATTTTATTATTCAAAATGCAAGCTTTCTCTGGCTAACTCAAATACAATCCATATTGTCTTCTGAAGTTTCATAGGACACATGGCATATTGCCTTTTCATGCTGGGAATCTTCAGTACTGTTTGTCTTGGGCTGGAGCTTCTCCATGGCACCTAATTGGAGAGATACTCAGGGAATGTCATTGCCACTGTTATGATGTGTCAGAAGCACTGGCACCTGTAAGTGAAGACAGAAAGGCATGGCTGAGTGAACTGATGGCCATCTGGTTAGAGAATGGACAGCAGGGCTGTCACTACAGGAGAATTTGCAAGTAGAGTTGGTGACAGAAGTAAAACTGAATCCTCTTGTCTCCGAGGTAGAATCAATCTTAGTCAAGCAATGAGGATGGAAGAAAATTAGGCTGTGTGGCAGATACTTTTGACTATTGGCTCCCTTTTATTTGAGGGCACTTAGCATTTTCATTTGTGTGCAAGCTCTTGAACAATTAATAAACAGTAGAATCTTAGTACAAGCTAATCCCATTAATAACTCAGATATCTCAATGGTCTCTCCCATGCCCTAATATCTCTGTAAGTTCTGAATTTTCTCATACACATGAGACCTAGATGGAGCATGGAGACTTTTCTTTAATAGCATATTATTAGTTTCTTAATCGTATGCTGATAATTTCTCAAATTTGAATGCATGTTGTCCCCTTTGTATTAATGAATATACGCTTCTTTAACCAGTTGTTACCAGAAGAAATTTGTATTCCAGTATTTCAGTATACCATTTTGTCAGTAATATTTCACTTGCATTCTTTCATAAATGATATTTAGAAGATATGCCAATAAACATGAAATAGTATAGTCAGATGTCAATCATCATTGTAGTCATTCCAGATGCTTAATGAACTCATATTTATATATAGCCCATCCATCTCTTCTTGCCAGAACACAGTGTGTTTTCATTCACTCCAGGCACTTTTCCTTTTAATGTTCAATGCTTTGTCAAACCTACATTATCTGAAGTAAGTGATGTTTTTTGATGTCCTAAGGGAACACAGTAAACATCAGTAGGTAAACAGAAGCACTGGAAGCTTTTGAAGTATCAACTTCATCTCTGTCACCATTATGATGATAGAAAGCATGCAAATCCTGCTGGCCCATTTCATCTCCAGAGCTGCAGCACTACCAGTCGCGAAATGTGACTAATGTGTAATGACATATGAGTTTTAATTACTGAAATGCCACAGCTAAAAGAAAAGATAAAGTTTCAGCACACAGATGCTCTCAGAGGCCCAATAATCATTAGCAAGACCATCAGCATCCATCCATCCATTTATTCAGTCACAAGAGCTTCATGATTAAATGAGAAGTCTGACCTGTTTAGGGAGGTCAGAGAAGCCTTTTGTGGGGAAAGGACTCCTATGCTCGTAGAGGAAAGGTTACTAGATATTAAGTTGTACAAAAAAAGAGGTCTTTCAGAGGAGGAAAAATAACAAAAGCCTTTTTGAACATGAAGGAGTTTATTGAGTACAAGAAGCAGAAAGAAGAGGACTGTGGCAAGATTGAGGATGAGGTGTGGTTTGGAGTGGTCTCTAGAGGACAAGATAAAACTATATTGTATTACACATTTTTACTAATGTTAACTGTTTCTTAAGCAAAACTATAAAACTGATGAGGCTTAAGGGTGTAGCATATGTGTGACATTATATGGCATATGTGTCTGAGTGTCAGTATAGAAACTTTACCTGTGAGTAGCTGTGTCTTTGCATCTATGTTGCTATGTATATGCATATAGATGATTGATATAATCCTATTGTGTTCTCTTCAACAAATATTTGATAACCTATTAAATACTAGATGAATGCAGAAGTAGACCCAGTTTGAAATATATGAGATCCACAATCTCAGAGGAATATTTTTATGGGAAAATTTAACGCCTCCACCCAGACACACACAAAAAAATACCTAAGTCAAATTATAAAATAATGTAATTTTATGTAATAGCATGAACTTTGAAGAGAAAATGAGTTAAGAGTAATCAGGGAAAACCAAAGTGAATGGAGTGAATTTTGTTGAGATTCCAGTCTATGAGAATTTCTAAAAGGTGTAAGGCACACATAAACTTTGTGTCTGAGGGACAGCATGCTGGCTATGCCAAATGCCTCATGAGATGCTGTGAGCTAGGTTAAGGAAGGTCTGGAGGTCTGATTTGTCATATATACTAGCATGTTCTACAATAAATGTGGTTAAGATCTTAAGGAGAAGAGTGTACCCGTAAAGCAAGATACAGAGAAAGGTGTTGTAATAGATCCTTAAAGAATTGTGGAGAGAAGACAAGATTCCAGAAATATTTGAAGGTAGAGCCATCAAGAGTTATGAAGTATAAATCTAAATGTAGCAGAAAGAAGATGGAGAGGAAAGCTAATCTTGTTTTGGTATTGTTTCCCTGGGTCTCATGTACTGAGATGGAGAGAGAAACAGATTTGAGAAGAAAATCAAATTATATTATTTTGTATTTGGGACATCTATGGTATTAAGATACACATTCTGGTCTGCCTTATTGACTGCCAAGCAAAGACATGATTATATAGTTTATTAGAGTGTAGTTCAGACATCAAAAAGCTCTCCTTGCATTTCATATAGAAAATCTGTTGGGGAAAAGCTCTTATTTCTACTCTTTCATCTTAGAAATGAGGCTGTAGTCAAGTGAGATATAAATGTGTAGGAGACGGTATAAGAAATGATGAGTGACAGTTCAAATTATATATAACTTGGGTTTCATAGTGATATAGGAAGGAAGGATTTAAATATTTCTCAAGATGTTGTTTGTCTGCCAAATAAAGCTGATCCTGATGGAAAAGAAAAATAGGGTATCCTGTCTCCATCTAGCTCCATAGCTCTTCCACAGACCAGAACACAAGGTAGAAGCCTGTGTAGCTTAAACCTCAGGAGTGATGCATACACTGAGAGCTGGCTGCTGCTTTCTGCAGTTGGCCTGATTTATCATCCTACTACAGGATAGCATGAAGCTATACTGTCCAGTACAACACCTCCTAAACTTGTGGCTATTTAAACTTAAATATCAAAATTAAATTATGTAAAATTTTAATTCACAAGTACTGGCTGTACTTCAAATGCTGACTGCATAATTGGAAAAGAAAAAAAATACACACACACACACACACACACACACACATGCTTTGTAATGCCACAGGAACACAGGAAGTTCTTTTGGACAGGTCTGGCTTATACAGAGATATACTGAGAATAGATATATTTCTGTCTTTTGTTTCAGTCTTTACTGAGAGAAAATGCAAATATTATTCAGTGAAGAATCCAGTCTAAATCTGCATTTAGAAGGGAAGGTTGTGGTAGAAACCTTTTGGATAATTGGAGCCATATGCCCCCGTGTTTCTTCTATGTGGCTTTTACTTTTGTATGTCTTCAGTGTCCTCATGTACTGTCTCACATAATGAAAGAAGTCACTGCTCCTCCTATAATGTGGTTTGAGAATATAACTTTTGCATCAATTCAAAAGAAATGTAATGAAAAGTTGATCTGGTCAAAGCTTGTCCATGCTACTTAGACTCTCAGAAATGTACTTTTTATTTCTTTTGTACCAGTTTGATGAAGCTTTGCTAATACAGCAAGTTATGTAAGTTGTAAACAAAGGGCTACATCTCTGTGAGCAGAAACTAATGTAATGTCTGCTTTTAATGGTCTTTTATTAGACTGTGGTGTGAATAGCAGGGCTATACAGAAAAAGCAGCACAATTGATCTAAAGAAAGATCCTCAATTTGGCACACCAACTCATACAAGAATAAAGGACACCCTATCAAACAATGAACTGAATTGAAATAGAAAAATACTTGAAGCAAGACTGACAAATTATCTTTAATTAAAGGAGAAAATCACACATAATTATCTTTGGTAAATTAGTGTGTTTGTGCAAGTTGGAGATGAGCTCAGAAATAATAATCACAAAAATAATCTACCCTTAATCGAGTTAAATAATAGACTGTTTTTATACAATTTTGGGGAAAAGTACATCAGAGCAAAGAATGCACTCAAATAGGAGGGTGAATATCCCCCTGTATCCTGCTTGACCCTCACTGTAGATAGCACAGGATAGACCTTTGCAAATGTATGGAATGCTTCATCCATGCTGAACATATTTTTCTAACCCCGTAACTGAATTTTCATGAAATTACAATGTTTAATTTTTAATGTCTGCAGAAAAAGTAGTAGTTGAAGAGTTTTTACCGTAGAAATGTAGCTTCTCATGCCAAGAAAAGAAGCAAAGATACACACTTTTCTTTTACTTTTCTTTCTTTCTTTCTTTCTTTGTTTCTTTCTTTCTTTGTTTCTTTCTTTCTTTCTTTCTTTCTTTCTTTCTTTCTTTCTTTCTTTCTTTCTCTTTCTCTCTCTCTCTCTCTTTCTTTCTTTCTTACCCTTCCTCCCCATTTTTGAAATGAAATGGTTTGTGACAGAGAAAGATTCAAACTAAAATTTGCACTTCAAAAAAGGACATATATAATACACATGCATCATTTGCTCTAGTACACAAGAGCAAATACCTCAACTTACTGAAACCAGACTATTAAATTTTAAATAAACAGCCACTGAGTTCTGATGACAAACAAAAATGTTTATATAAAGCAAGGACATGTCAAATATTAACAAAAAAGTTTTTTTTTTCCAGACAAGGTTTCTCTATGTAGCCCTGTTCCTTCTTGGAACTCACTCTGTAGACCACGGTGACCTCAAACTCAGAGATTCTCCTGACTGCCTGCCAGGTGCTGGGATTAAAGGCGTGGCCACCAATGCCCAGCAAAACATTTTTAAGGTATATGCCCAAGAGTAGTATAGCTGGATCTAATGAACATTCTTTCTCTAGTTTTTATTGAATCTTCATAGTGATTTCCATAGTGGTTACACCACTCTACAGTCTCATCATCAGTGTAAAAGGCTTCTCCTTTCCCCACAACCTCACTTGTATCTGTTGTCATCTGATTTTTTTCGATAGTAGCCACCATGTTTAGGGAGCAATAGAATCTTAATGTAGCTTAATTTAAATTTCTGTGACGGCTAATAATGCTGAACACTTTCTTTACAAGTTTTCATTTGCCATTAATAATTCTTATTTTTAAAACTCTCTGGTTAGTTCTGAAGCTCATGTTTTAAATGTTTTCTTAATGTTTAAATTCTTCTAGTTGTTTGTATATTATAGATGTTAATCTTCTGTTAGTCATATAACTGACAAAAGAATCTACTACTTCTTTAAGTAATACAGAAAATATTACTTCTTTTCTGTAGGCTGCCTCTTTACTCAACTGAGCTTTCTTTGCTGGATCATTCATTCAATAGTGGCACAACTGTTATGGAATGGTGGTTGTATCCAACCATGCTCATGTTGGGCTCTGCTCCACAGGAGAGAATTTATCAAACTGGTACTGAAAACCTGGTCAAAGCCTATGACTGAGAAATTCATAGGACCTAAGAGGAACTACTACTGTTTAGCTAAGGTGATATAGTGCAATGACTAGAATTGAAGGCAGAGACTTACAGGTGACAATAAGTGATGATTCAGTGCTCATCCCTGAACAGGACATATATATCACCTCCTCTTAGGAACATCAAGTAAGGAAAAGTGGAAAGAATGTAAGCTTGATGATAAGGAAAATTGCAAAATGCTTTCTTGAGGTCATCACAAAGCCATTGCAGACATGATCTCACAGCAGCTGTGGTTGTCTTCACTGGACCAACATAACCCTGTGCTTGTCAACAGTCAGTCATGTCTTGGCGTAGATCTCATGGATCCTTACATACCTCCTTGCTAATCTGTTGGTTACTGTTGGATTGGGAGGTAGGTTTTTTCTACAGTTGTATAAAGAAGAGTGGGCCCATCAGCTCCATGAATAATTCCAAAACTGGACACAGATGATAGCTTTCAAACCAGTAGGTCACAAAACACAAAGACATGAATTTGAGAAAGTGACTTGTAGTAAGGAGGAGTTTGGAATGAGATCAAAGAGCATAGAAAAAGAATAACCAGAATGCGTTATATACATGTATGGAGTTAACTCATAGCAAATTTAATAAATAAAAAGATCTCATTTTTTATTCCTTATGAAAAAAATGCTGTGTCTAAATATTTCTAGCAGAACTCCTGAGAATGTATTTGTACATTGTACCTGTCATCTTATAGAAACTTTAAAAAATAAAAATCTTAAAGAATTCTACATCTGTTTGCTAACTTGGGAAATTCTTGAGTTATGGAAGAGTTTTGGTAGCATTTCACAACCTGGTGAAAATTTTCAGACTGTAAGATGTCTGAAGAATGAAAGTTTACTTTTAATCAACCTGAATTACTACAATGATGCAACTCTTTTGCATTTTCATATTCACTTACAGAGCTCATAAAAATTTTCATGAGCACTTTTACATCTGTTGACAATCATAGTTTCTATCTTTTCTTCCTTCTCTTCCCCATTTCCCTTCTTTATTGTCTTGTTCTCTGAGTAGAAAGTATAGAATGTCCTTCTTCAAAAATATTTTATTTTAATAATATGTATTCATTCTTTTATAAACCATTTTTGACATGCATTACTTTTTTTCTATATTTTAAATGGAGATTCTTTTACCCAGTTGCCAAAAGTAATAATTTAGATTTAAAACTATCAACTCTCTCATTGTAAAATAAAAATATTGGAAAATATAAATGGAAACAGATTTGAACCAATGTTTTATTAAATGATGAGGATGAAGAATGATGACTTACACACAGATGGAACTCAAGGGCATCAAAAGAAAGTCTGAGATTTTTTTCCCTAAATTCTCAGTCCAATCCTTTTCTCTATTTCTGCTTTGCTAATTCTGTCTTTCCTAACTTTGGTTACTTTTCATTTGCTTTCACCATTCCTGTATTCACTTGCCACAACATCAACTTTTCTTTGTTTTCTGTCTTCTTATGATAATTCTTTTGTTTTCTACATGAGACCCATCCCTGGTCTCTGTTGAGCCCTTTATGGCTGCCATTCACTATCTACCTAACAGTTACATTCCTGTCTCAGAGCCTCTAAAATCCATTTCCCAGTCACCAATACTTTCTTTTCTGTTGTCTCTGTTATAAAACTTTATCTAAAATCTGTTCTTAGATAAACTAGGCAGACTATAAATTTCCCTTGTTGGAATTTTGGACAGGAACAGCCTGACTTATCTTAGAACTTTGTCATCTTGTAGTACTAGATATGCACTGCATCTTTTCCCAGGAGGCAGCCCATAACATCTTTATCAGAAAACATATTTTCAATGTTAATGTTGTATTCTTTTCTATTTCTTCTTTTCTTCTACCTTTTTGTGGGCAATTCACTTCCAATATTGTAATGCTTTAAGTAGATATAGCAGTAATAAATTCATAGTAATATAGGTTTGAAGTGACACATCGTGCTTACAAATCAATATGTTTAATTCAAATCTGGAGTTGAAATATATGTTAATTATTGATGGCTAGATTTTTTTTGTGTGAGTCATTTTTCTATCAATGCAACAAAATAGATTAGTTAATCAACTCAACAGGAAGAAAAGTTTAGTTTAGCTCACAGTTTGTAAATTGTTATCCATAGTTATTTGACCTTGTTCGTTTGAGATCTTGTCCTTAGGAAGCATGTAGTAATAATGGGTGTCAGGGAAACCCTCATCTCTTCCCTTGGAGTGAAAGAAAGCAAGAAGAGGATAGTGTCCCAATATTCACTTCAAATCTATGTTCAGTGACTAGACTAAATATCTTTAATAAAAATCACAACCATTAGAAAGTATAATGTGAAGTATGTTGAAGTGATCTTGGTTTCTTAGAAGGATGCTATAGTGGTTTGAATGAGAATGGCTCCCACAGGCTCTTATACTTGAATGCTTGGTCCTCAACTGGAGGAAATATTTGGGAAGGATTAGGAGATGTTGACTTGGTGGAGGAGATGTATATCTCTGCAGGTAAAGTTTGATGTTTCAAAAGCCACAGCAGTCCCAATTAGCTCTCTCTGCCTTGTGATTGTGTCTCCATATGTGAGCTTTGTTAGCTATGGTTCTAGCACCATGACTTCCTGCCTGCAGTCATGCTTCATACCATGATGGTCATGAACTCTAAACCTCTAAATGTGTTAGCTTCCCAAAACTATTTATTCTCTAAGTGCTGGTCATGGGGTGTTTGTTACAGCAATAGTAACTAAGATAGACCTAATTCCCACAAAGCTATGAAAAACCAGCCCAGTTATAAGTTGGTGTCATGAATCAAAGATTCCCTTGCTCTCTCCCTTGAAGCAAGCCAGAGATGATATGTCAGAAAGGCACCAGTGCATCCTCTGCTCCCTCTCCCTCTCCAGTTATCTACTTCTACTCAAAACCTTGTATAATGGGAGTGAGGCACTTAGTCTTCTGTGTCAGGGAAGGCCTTCCTTTCAAGAAGACATAAAAGGAGAACTGTATGCAAATTCATTTCTGAGCACTTCTGGAGAAGAAAGCTAACCATGTGTGGTGCTTAGAATGAAAATGGCCCCCATGGGGACAGAGGGAGGGATACTATTAGGAAGTATGGCCTTATTGGAGTAGGTGTGGCCTTGTTGGAGGAACCCTGTCACTTGAGTGGGCTTTGAGGTTTCAGAAGTTCAAGCCAGGCCCAGAAGTTTATTCTCTCTTCCTGATGATCTAGATGTAGGACTCTCAGCTCCTTCTCTGGCACAATATCTGCCTGCATATTGCCATCCTTCCCACCATGATGACAATGGACTAAATTCTGAACTGTATGCCACACTGTATGCTGTGATCATGTTGTTTCTTCATAGCAATATATACCTTAATTAAGACATCATTCATGTGGTAAATTAGGAATATAGGAAGGGAATTTAAATGGTGGTAGTAATAGGATTCCATTAAAATGAGAATTAGTAAAAATTGAATTAAGAAAAAAAAGTCTATCTTTATACACTATCATATATCAGAAGTGACTCTAGTGTTTTACGTACATTTCATTCCATCCTATCAGTCACTTTCTAAGATTGTAAAGTAGTGGAATTCGCTGTTATCCTCAGATCCTCCCTTTCTAAAGCCCAAACTTTGTTTATGGCCCTTGAATTTAAGTATCACTCTAGAGAGAAGTTGGAGGGTGGAGGAAGAGATCCAAAACTGATTAAAATCCAAACATTATAAACAGGAAGAACCCCTTTGTGTGAAGCTAGAAAACCTGGAATGGGGGAGAAAATTAGTCATTCTCACTGAATTTATCAAACTTAGTTAGTTTAAACTGAATTTATTAAACTTAGTTGTTTTCTGGTGCAATAGGATGTGAAAATGCAAATAAAGGAAGTTGCAATTTAAGAACATTTGAAAACTTGAATTGAATGTTTGAAAAATTGTAAATGACATGTTTGAAAGTTATTTTAGATGAATCTGGCAAATGCAGTTCAATTAGGTGACTTGGGGAGGAGATTGTCAGTTCAGAGATGGAATTTCATATGTAGAATATCCCCCCCCCCCCAAATCATAAAAAATTCCTCTGTTAAGAGGAAACTTACTTGGAAATTGTAGACTGGGAGGACTATAACCCCATAGGGATTACTTGTTCTTATTCTGTAGAAAGATCTTGGCCTTGGCTTTGGGCTCAGAGTTAGCCTAGATACCATCATGATGCAGGGCCTATTAAGGTATTGTTCTGGGTTCTGCTGCTCAGGAACAGAGCCTATCCTGGTGTCTGACTTGGAAGTTGGTCAGCAGGTAAGGATCTTTGTCTCAGCTGAGTAGAGTGGAGGGAATGACTACAGGATAGGTAGTCATTGCTTATCATCTGAATGCATGTGCTTAGTATTTCTGAAACACAATTGCACTTAATATAACAGTATACTTTTTAAAGATGCATATTTGAATTTGAACAACAATAAGATTTAGCTGCATTTTTATAGTGATTTCTTTTTGTTTCTCTCTATTAATTTTTTGCATGTAGTAGAAAACTATACCTTGACAAATAGTTATGATTACCAAGTTTTGTCCAGGCTTATGACTGCTAGATAATTCTTTTGCCATAATCAAATCCAGACAAATGCCAGGGAAAGGAAGGGGTCTAAGAGAATATCTCACCTCTTAAAGAAGATGTTAGAAGTGAGTATTCTGTTATTTAAGTATCACTTCTGAGGCATCTCTGAGCCAAGGTTTGCTCTCATGGCCTCCCTTCTGTTCACCTGATTTTCCTTATCCTAGACAGGAGTCAGAAATCCAAACATTATAAACAGAAGATCTCCTTTAAGTGAAGCTAGAAAACTTGAAATTGGAGAGAAAATTGGTCATTCTCACTGATCTTAAGTTGAATATGAAGTATAATCTAGGCCAATTTCAGTGGTAACCTTGAATAATGCTTCAAATTTAAGTAACTTTTCAGTGTACCTGTTTTTAAATTTTGTTCATTAGGACTTTAGCCTGTTCCAAAATGGATTTGAGATGCTGTGGAAGCCAGTGAAAAATCACAGCACATAAAGAGAGCTGAGAAGCAAAAAAAAAAAAAAAAAAAAAAAAAAAAAAAAAAAAATGAGAGACATAAAGAGGAGGCAGAAGAGGACAAGCAAGGTCTATTGGATTGTTGTGTCCACTTAAAATGGGTGGGTTTCAGGCTTTGTTTTCTTAAAAGTCATGGAGTCAATATAAATCAAGATTTATCCTCTATTTTCCTATCTTAATAAGATGTCAGATTTCGGTCTACAAATGAATGTACACTCTGATCAAATTCAAAGCTTCATATAATCCATTTGGACTACTGGAATGGTCCCAAGTGTTTTGTTTGTTAATCTATATTTGTTTTTTTTTCTTCACAGTATGACTTTCTGATGTTGGTGTGGTTTTGAAAATAGTTAATATATTTATTAAATGCAATATATTTGTCAGCAAGTGTTTATTGATTTCTAAGCATTATTAGATCTTATCAGTGAACAACAAAATAAATAAAGAAAAGATATGAAGTCCCCTTGTACTTCTAAACACATCCCAGCAGATGTGATGAACAAAATTTTGGAATCACTGAGAGAATTGGAAAAAAATTCTGACCTTTGTTCTCACCCCAAGAAATTCTATAGTCACTGTAATTTCCCTGGGGATTATCTAGCTTTTCAAAAGCTCTTAGATATTTCATTTAATTTTAATTTTAATATGAAGTGTTTACTAATTCTCTGAGAAATGTATGAAATGTATTTTTGTCATATGTACCTCCTACTCTCCCCTACTCCTCACCTATACACCCCTAAATTTTATTCCCTCTTTTATTATTATTTTTTAAAAATAGCATGGAATCCAGATATGTTACCCATATACTCCTGGGTATGGGAAAACCTACTGAAGAATGATTTACCAAACAGGATCCACAAACTTAAAAATCATGATACTTCCTCTTCCAGAAATCAACAACTCTCAACAGCTCCTCAGGTAAAGGTAGGGGCTTTGTGAGACCATCCTGCTGGAATGTCGACTTGCATGATATTATATAGGTCTTGTGTAGGAACCACGGCTGCTGTGAGCTCATGATTTAAATGTAATATATTACATGTCATGCTCTTGGATATTTAAAGGAGATGACACAGCTAAGCAAAAACAAGAGCAGTCGTATGAGTTTAATTAGTCTTCACTGTCTATAGCCAAAGGTGAATGACTAGCTCCATGAGTTAGATGCACTTATGACAGAGGTAGAGCACCAGGTCAGGACATATGCCCTATAGGCAATACTGAGGCTAACTGATGTTGATCATTTGTATGTATGAAAGTCAATGAAAGAACTTTGGCTTCTATTATCTTTCTAAATTCAGTGGCTTTGGTGATTGCTATTCTTTGCCTTGTTTTCTTTATTTTCTGTGAGTTATAGAAATGATGTATCTTGAGTCTTCTGCAAAGTTACTAAAGGATTTTAATAAAGAGGATGTATAAGGCTTTATGTGCTGGCATGCTTTTATTAAAATCATCATTTTGCCAAGTTTTTTAATGCACAAAATGGATGCTTTCAAAATAAAATCAGAACTGGGGAAATGGCTCAGTGTTTAAGATAATTTGCAGCTCTTAAAGAAGACCTAAGTTCTCTTCTCAGCAGCCACATGGCAGCTCACAACATCTTTAAATCCAGTTCTAGAGAATGCTCTGCCCACTTCTGGCCTCCATGGGTACCAGACATGCATGTGATGTACAGACATACGTGCAGGTCCAACACTCATACACACAAATTAAAAATAAATATATCTTTAAAAAAATCACAATAATTTATGGAGAAATATGGAATAAAAAATAAAATCTCCAGATAAGTATATTTTCACATGCCTTTAATGCAGATATTTGGGAGGCAGAGACAGGATATTGGCAAACTCAGGGCCAGACTGAGTCATATAATGAGTTAAAGGCCAGTGTAGGCTATATAGTAAGACCCTACCTCAAAACAACAATGAGACCAATTACCCAAATGAAAAGGGAAAATTTTCCACTGTTGTGTCATCTCAACAGTCCAAACTGTAGTGCAAGCTCTTTTAGTATTTTTGCATTTATTTCAATAATTTTACAGATACACCATCAGATATCTCTCTATCCATACTTGTCTGTATCATACACATACATGTAATTTTATATAATGTTAATAGTAATCCTTAGAACTATTAGAACAATACCTTCTTATGTAATTTGCCTCTTTATTTTAATGAAATCTCTCGGAAAGTTGTGCATATGTCTTCACACTAAGACATACCTCATTGATTCCAGAATTTTTATATTACACATAAGGGTCAGTAATTTTGGCAAATAATAATAAGTGTATTTTTAGTCTTACAAGTAATAATATAATTTTAAAATTGAAGTTGTCGACAACCAATATGTACATTTAGTATTTTATCAGATAATACCAAAGTATTTTGTCCAAAAGTACTATCAATTTCTACTCAAAGCCAAAATGTTTGAAGAATTTCATATTCATTCACACTTACCAACATTGGCTACACCAATCTTTTTAACATTCCTAAACTAAGATTAAAAAATGGCATCTGGTTTTTTAGTCTTTATTTGCTTAACTGTTATAAATTAGACTATATTTTCAAAGTTGCAATATTTCAAAGTACAATGTGTGTGTGTTGTCATGTAATATTCCTAACTCATTCTAAAATTTGTGTTATGTTTTTTTTTCTTAATTTCATGATTATTTATCTGTATTTAACCATGGAACGCAAAGTCTGGGGTCATAAAAAGTCTATAGCTGCTTTAAACTATTAAGTTTAGTTTTATCAATACTGTTTTAAAGATAGGGTTTCTAGGGAACAAGATAAGAACCAGAAGGTCAGCAAGCAAGTCAATGGCTAAAGAAGATTTACCAGTAAAAGTTTGTTCATATATGCTAGGAAATTTATACCTCATTCACTTAGTAGAATTTTCAAAGATAATGAAGCTGGATTTCTTGTTTTTCTAAAGCTCAGTGGGATGTGCTTCACAGGGAGAGAACATTTTTGTTTGGTTGTTTGGACTTTTACTTTTTCCATCCATGTATTCAGTTTCCATGATAAATACACAATATCAGCAAAACACAGCAAACTGGTTTAAAGATAATGCTTGGGCTTGTGGTCTCCAGTTATTTGAATACATAATCCTTATGTAGACCAGTCTTAGGTAATTGTCCTCCAAAGTAGTTTTTCACCTTATTTGGGTTTGCTGAAGTAGTTAATCCAAGGCTATTAGCAACTTTCAGTAAAAAACATTATGCTTGCTTTAAATGGGGCATTACACACATTTCCCCTGGAAAATATTGAGCAGTATAAATTATTTCCAAGGCAATGAAAGAATGTGTCTATAAATATTACCCAGAGCTATAAACCATCTTATAAAAGCATTACATAAAACGCTTTAAAGTTGTGAATGATTGTGTATTTGGCAGACAACAATTTAAAACAAGAATTTCAATAAGAGTTGCCTTGATTAGAAAATAACATACAAAATATAGTTAGAGGTTAGAACCTCTTGAGAGAGATGCAGTCTGACTTAAATGATTTGTAGAGCAGTGGTATTAAAGACATTTTCCAACTGATTAATATATCTCGTTTTTATAAGATACTGCATGTACACAGTGATTTTAAGTTCTTACAATAAATAAATAAAATGATTTATGGCTTTCCTTGTACATAGAGATACTTCTGATCTATTATAGATAAGTTTATTTCAACTTATTGCTATAAACAACAATTTCAAAGGCATACATATACAGTATCAAAATATAAGTCCTCTTAATAACATCAATTATATAAACCCTTAGCTGTTTGTTTTTAAAGAAACTAGATCACACACTAGATAAAAATTTCAGAATGGTGATACATGGTAGCAGGTTGGGTTGTTCATTTTATTTTCAACATTTTATTGAGTAGAGACAACTTACATTTTAATAACAAAAAAGTGAAGAAAATCAATTTTCCTAATGAAAACTCATACTTTAAATTACATTTTATTTTATGAAAAACAAAACATATATTTGAGTTGACTTATGCCAAAAAAGAAAACATTAATGCCAGATTATATGGAGAGACATCACTGAATTCTTGATTTTTAATGTAACTACTGAAGATAGCTCTAGTCAGAACAAGTCTGAAAAATGCTACCCATCAACTACCTCTCAGTAGAGTTGAGGAGTTGATAGTTCACTTCCATCATATTTTTTTCTTGTCTCCTTTAGTAAATTCAAAGTGAAAGACAGGCCTTGAATTTAGAGTTATGATTCTTTGTTCATTATTCATGTTGAAGGCAGATCAACATGGAAAACCAGGAGGCAGAGCATGGTGTCTCCCAGCACTTCTGCAGCTTTGCATCATTTAGGAGTCCTTTACTTGGGGTGGTTCTTAGGAGCATGTCTGAGATGCTTTATTTGCAGTAAGCTCTCCTGAGGCACTGATGGTGCTGGTTTGTAGACAAAACTTGGAGCAAAACTGCACTGGAACACTCTCCCTTCTGTAGTCAGACTATGTGTCCCGCATTCCAATGTGGACCTGGGTCATTTAACATCTCCAGGAGTTTCCTATTACTTAAAAATGTGATAATAATGATAAGTTCCATTATACGGTAAGTATGAGGATAACTTAGAGCCTACAGAAGAGTAAAACACTTGAAATCATTATTGTAGTTTTATCCTTATTTTAGCAATAATATGTTATGAAAGCATCATCAGATTATTTAATTTTCTTAAGTGTTTAGGCTTTAGAAATAACCCCACCCAGGAAAGACTTTTGAGTATAAAAGTTCAAGTTAGGTAAAGAACATAGAAAAAAGACTTTTGGTCTCTAGGTATACTTAATAGGTTCATTTGCTAGCTGATTGGTCCTGAAACTGATCTTTCAATTACAAAAGTTAGGAAAAAAAGTGTTTACATTTTAACATGTAAAATCAAACGTATTCTGAAAGGCAATTCATATACTTTGTCTCATTGGCACTCATTTCCTTCAAAGAGAACAGCAATGGCTTGCCCATGACTTCAGAATTTTTTATGTAGTGACAAATGCAGACTCTGAAAACATAACCAGCATCATCACTTCTACCAAAATATGTTTGAATAAATCAGAGTACTGAAAACATAAAGGATGGGTAATATTTAGCCTTTACCTCAGTGATGTTTGGTGATATGAATTTTGTTAAGCAAATAGAAGCATGCATGGGAAGACAGGACAGGTGTATGGGCTAAGCAGGACATCTCTCATAGCCCAGGATGTCACACATGGTCCATCTTGTCACTGTTGCAAAAAGGGCTCCTGTCCCAATAAATATCAGTATCATTAAGAACGAAGGTTATGTCTTATGTTTTCTTAGGTTGGGTTTGTTTTTCTTAAATTATCAATAAAGACTTACTTATTTTTATTTTATGTGAACACAGGTTTTCCTGCACGTAAGCTTATATACACCATGAGCATGCATGGTGCCTTAGGAGGCCAGAATAAAACATTGAATTCATTGGAACCAGAGCAAAAGACAGTTGTGTGTTGCTGTGTGGGTTTGGGAAACCAAAACAGGTCCTCTGCAAGAGCAGCATGTGCTTTTAATCTCTGAGCCATCTCCCAGTGCTCTATCTTAGGGTATTTGATGCCTATACAGTAAAATTAAGTTTGTTTTTCTGAGGTGGTAATTATAATTAACTGTTTTCCTTATATGTTTTTGTTCTTTCCTAGCATAGATGAGTTGACAATGATTGATGGTCAACAAAATAAGTATTCAATGAGTGGGAAATTACATTTCACACTGAGGAAGATATGGGCATAAAACAAAGTTTTTAATTAAAAGTATTGTATAATGTAGAACAGACTGTAAGGCTCTTTGCATGTCACTAAAGTCTACTGTGCACAGAGATCGATATTACAAAGTGAATATTGCTGGTGTGAGAAGAGAGGAATTCCTATCAGATAGTCCTGCCAGAAAACAATTCTACTTAAGCTCTGTATGAAGATGAGGTTTTAATCATCAAACCAGCGGCAGTCCATCATGCATCTGAATACAATCAAGTAGATTCAAGACAAACACTGACGACAACAACAAAATTCAAGTTTGGCCTCAATATAAGCTGTATGTCCCAGTAATAATGGATAAGCACATTTTTAGAATCAGACCACAGGGGACTTGTGTTAACATTAGGGGCAGTTTTTCTTCTACTGGAAATGAAGAAACCCTGGAGATTCTGAGACAGAAAAGTGACATGTCAGAATGTTGCCTCCTAAGCATGCCATAATAAACTGTTAGATTTGGGACAAAGATTAGTGAAAATCCAAGGAGGGAAGTCAGAGTAATCTGTGACTGGTAGACCTTTACTTGCTTGATGATATGTCAGAAACTGAGATTAAGTAACTCTTAGTCACTACATAAATCCACTTTCCATGTAACCTCGGTGTCATATCTATTAAATTCTATGATTAAAATCTGTTTTCCACCCTTGTCAACACAATAGAGTAAATATATATCTATCAATGATGATTGTAGGAACCAGCCAACAGGTGGTGATGCTGTGTTCTAAATGCAGGGCTGTGACTTGGTCAAACTGGAAGATTGTTTAAAATTGGCATCATTACAGAACATTGAGTCACAAGTGCTTACAACTAAAATAGAATGATTTTCACTGAACAAAATTCATAGAAACAAGAAGAAAGATTAAAAATAAATACATTAGTAAAAAGATTATAACATTTAAGAAACTGTTGCATTGAAACAAAGCATTTCTAACTTTTTGGATAATACATTACTATTACTATAAAATATATATTTTCTTTGCTTCTTACCATAAATAGCTTTCTTGTAAATGTAGAATCTGAAAGACTATCAATGAAAATTTTATATATCTTCTCCCAACACTAACCATAAAATCTTCCTGACACACTTTTTGTAAGCAGCACTGTTTAATAGCTGTCATTAACTTCCAGATTTCACAGGTAGAAATAATTTCAGAGAATTAAAAGATTTCATTGGGTTATAAAAGAGAAGATTCAAAGTTGCTTGATTACCAGTCCTAAATCCTATACTCACACATCAAATCCTTTATATTACCTGAAGTTTGATTAGCCAGTTTTGTGAAAGAAAAGTAAAGCAAGCTGACTTCAACTGGTGAATAGTGGCCAACTTTGTGAATTAACATGGTACATGCAGTGGGGATTGGTGTTGAGTCTCATTGCAAAATGATGGATTGTTGCTACCTGTTGTTAGGGTTTGAACTATCCTCTCAAAGTCTCATGCATTACAAGTTTAGTCATAACACACACACACACACACACACACACACACACACACACACACACACACACACACACAGGTTTCAGGGAAATCTAATCACCAAAATGTTATTGGATCACAAAGATTATATCCTAACCTATGTGGTTGATCTTTTGCTAGATTCATAATGATGATATTGTTGGGAGATGGTGATCAAGCTAGAGGATGCAAATCACTGGATGTAAGAGTAAAAGTAGATGTAGAAGTGGATGCAGATTCACCTGGATGTAGCTCTTGGTTTGGACAAAGGACAGGTTCTTGCCTGGAGCCCTGAAGCCATACAATGTCTTGGCCTCTTTACAATTTAGTCTTAATTCTTGAACTGGAATGCTTCAGCCTTTGTATAATCTAGAACATTTAAACTGCTAGCTTGGACCTAATAGGCTTCAGCCTTAGCTTTCCAAGACCAACTACTGACTGAGCCACTTCGACTATCTCCTTCTGAACCCTTAACTCTTCTTGGTTCAACTCATTTCCTGTTCTGGGCTTCTTCTGTTGAGCTCTGCTGTGTCTCTTTGTCTCTCTCTGAGCTCCCACTGCTCCATTCTGCCTCTGTAATTGACTGTAGCGTAACTCATTCCAGCTGCAGCTTCTGTAACTCCTTTGTAACTGACTCTTAACTTACTCTGTTAACTTGTTCCTCAACTGACTCTTCACCCTCCTTCACAACTGACTCTTCTTTCTGACTCTTTCAACTCACTCTGCTTACTGCTTGTTAATGCACTTCCATAACTGACTCTATCTCCTATGTAATTCTCCATAACTGAGAGCCCACCTTTCCTCATGAGAGTTGGGCATGTCCTTACTCTGCTAACTCTTCTTCTGATTTGTCACTTTGTCTGCCTTTCACTCTAACTCGTCTCAGATATCACTTCCTGTGTAACACTGACTCCTTCTGAGTTCTGCTTCGACTGTTTTTCCTAGGGATTAAGGGCATGGACCACTACTGTCTTCTGTATACTGTATTAAAGGTGTTTCTACATTCCATCCATACCATACAGGCCTCTGAATGTAGCCTCTGAAATGTAGGGCTATTCCTTTACAACTGGGAGTATATACCAGAAGGTACATCTTATTGCCTACTTCTTGCATTCCCTTTCTGCTTCCTGGATGTCATGAGAAAAAGAACTCTGTTCACCTGCAGCATTATGTGTGGTGTCTCCACAGGTCCATGTGAAGGGCCATGCAACTATGTACTAAATCTGCTGAAACTGTAAGCAAAATTAGTCACAGTGACAGAAGTCTGACTAATGCACCTGACTTATAATTATTGCTGGGATAATTGGAGAACTCCATGTGAACTCAAAATCTTGCAGCATTATCTAAATCACTCTTGATATTTTATTAATATTGATGCCAAGGTTCACTCAATATTTTCTAGAGCATTAATAATGAGGACAGTAACATTAAGTATTGTGAAACTAATTCTTTTTCCCTTGTTGTGTTCTATTTGGTTCTTATGATAAAATTAGCACAGTTACCTTTATCTGTCCAAGTGTATATGATTTTCATAAGATTCAGTTTAGCAAAAAGGTAGACTTTTACATTGAGGTCCACAGACCTGGTGTGATTTTTCTTTTAACTCACATATTCTTGACTGGCTAGATTTAACTAGACAAATTATATGTTTGGAAATATTTTCATATTTTTTCCTGCTACTATAAGGAGCTGAGGTTTTGTGTGTAAAGCACCTAATGAAGAATCAGTGTCTGGCAAAAGGCAAGCACTGTTACAGCTATTGAAACTAATTTTCCATATGATTCTGGAGTAGATTAAAAACTTCATACTAACCAATGGAAAACTAAGTCATGGGAAAAATATTTTCTTTTCCTTCTGAAAATTTAATAAGAATAACCAAGAGATTGATCTCAGTGTAAAGCCCACAAAGTCTACAACCCAGTTATACTTTTATCCTAACCATCCTGCGAGTTCAGGCAACTTAAAATGACATACTGGCAAGAAAACTCACAGTGAATTGTGGCTGAAATCTGCATTCTAAACCAAATATTTTAGCGAGACAGATGACATTTTATGATCATTTCATATTAAACTCACGTATATAGAGAAACATATTAGTAAACATAATCCATAGTGTGAATAATATATGCTAAAATAGTATAAAAGAAACAAAATATCCATTAATTGTACTACAATAGAAATAAAGCAGTATCAAAGGATAATCTTCCTTTCTTTACTGCTCCCAGAGGCATGAAGAGTCATAATATAAAATAGTTTTTGAAGCATACCACTCAATTTCATTTTGGCTTGACTCTTTTAACTATAAAACTCTAGTTAATTATTTGAAAATAAAGCTTTTTTATTTACTATTGTATGTGTAGCTTTGTGTGTGTATGTGTACATACTGGCTTCACATGCAGCTTACAGGGTTGGTTCTATCCATCCACCATGTGAGACCTGGGGATCAAACTCAGGGAATCATCTCACTGGCCTACTACTATTTGCTAATTCAACTTGAAGTCCAAGATTCATCTGGTGAAAAAAATGCAGAGCAGAAGTCCCAAAGGACAGGCCTTGTGTTCAGGAGTTGTTACATCTGAACCAATATATAATTGGACTCCATGGTTTGTGTGTGTGCTTTAATTTGATTACACTTTATTGGGCTTTTTTTTGTTTTTGTTTTTTGGTTGTGGTTTTATTTTTTTTCTAGGATTTTGGGAGTTTTGTTGTATGCTTTTTCTCTTTTGAGAAAGAATTTCCAGTTGCTTCGTGGCAGGGAGGAGGAGAAGATCTGGAGAGACTTGGGAGAGGGGAAGAAAATGATCAAATATATTTGAATTTAAAGATTGTTTTAAATAATGAAAATATGATAATAACAAATGATAGACTAGATTGATTAGAAAAAAATACAGAAAATGATTTATACAAAATACATGGCACAGAGCATCGTGTGCATAGTGCATAAACCGACACCAGGGCACATCGGCCACCATTACTGTGACGCCTGTCGTGCTGTACACAGCTCTCCTCCAACTGACTGGACTTGAACGTTCCTTTATGAATAAGACATAGCCACTGGTCTATTTTCTTGAGTTTTAAGCATATTTCTTTCTAGGTAGAGTAAAATTTATCATGCAGTTTTGTCATTTTTGGTTCTTGTTCTGCTATTTCTTTTTGTAAATTCCCAGCAAATTTTAGAATACTGTATCTAGAATATTTGACACACCGAAGCTAATTTACAAAAACAAATGAACTTAGCATTAGAGATGGATCCACAATTGTTTTTACCTGTGCCTTTTCAGCTTCTCAGAGTGCACAGTTCCAGGCTTCGGCTGATATCATTTCCTGCTAGGCTCTGTACCAGCTTGACAATGGAAGTAAGCATGCCAGAGGAAGGCAGTAAAGATACATCATTGTCAAACCAAGATCAGTACCTTGGTTTGGAAGGAGACATTCTTAGTCCTCCATATACAAATGCATGATAAGAGTGCTTCCACTGTGCGTCACTACCGAGGATGATATAGTTGAAAAAGAAATTATAAGAACAAAGAAATGTGAAGGGAAAGTACATAGAAACTTGAGAATATAGTAAGGATTTCTAAAGAGAACTCCAAGTGTCTTTTTAATTTATACAACATAGATAATCTGTGTAATACATTGAGAAAACATTTGCACTATAGGTGAAAATCCCATGGCTGTGTAACTTTGATTCATACTCATTGTGTTAGAAGAAGATTAGGTAGAAATGATTGGGACATATTTTAAAACTGGTACATTATGATCCTCACATACATGGAGTGAATGTAATATTGTGAGTCCTGATTTCCTAACTGTCTTGTTAGAATCCTCATGGTTTGGATGGGAGGGTAAAGCTTAGGAAGCCAGGCTGCTGTCTGTACACATTGTAAATTGGCAAAACGAATTAAATACTTTCATAATGGAGGGTACATGGGCTAATCTGTAGAAATGTCTCTGTACTATGCACAACTATACTTCTGCCATTAGGAATTGTTTGAGTAATTATCATGTACAAAACCTGCCTGAAATTAGTGCTGTGTAGAGACCAGAACCTGGAGGTCTCTGAAACTACAAGACAAAAAGTAGGTCAGATCTCAGTGGGAGGAAGAGAGGCACAGAACACAGGAAGGTTAGGAAGTTAACATTGTTACTGCTTTCAGTGCATTATAACTGGGATGTCTGATGTCCAGCAGTTAAATGATTCACCAGATGTCTTGTACTGTTTTGGGGCAAAACTTGGTTAGAATTTTGACTTGCAAAAAATTCCATATTAATTCCTTTTCATGAAAATTGTATCTCGTGTGATATAACCTCTCTTTGTAGATGGTATTTCTCTGCTTTACCAGGCAATAAATTCAGGTGACCTTTCCAAGGTCTCGAAGTCTTTATTTTTCCTTTATCAACTCAAAATGTAATTGGTATGTAATGTTCTATCACTGGACTTTTGCACAGGACTTTGATTCATATTAGACATAAATACCCCCTTTCAGGTGCTAAATTCTTCAGTAATTAGATAATTGATATATTGAATAAGATGAAAGGATTCTGTCTGAGCTATGTGCAAGATTAGGGTGTCTAGTGGTATTAGGGCACAGTTTTGGAGTGGACTGGTAGTACAACATTTTTCACATATAAAACAATAAAACAAAGTGTTCAGTTATTCAAAAATGGATTTTCAACCTGACTTCATTAATGGACTAGATACAGATAACAAGGAATGCCTGTATCTGTAAATTGAATTTAATATACAAGTATAATAGACCATTATGCCATGGGCAGTTAAGGTTCATGGCATGAATGAAAGAATGATTCAATATTACTTTGTATGGAACTGCACAGAGTGAGGCAAATAGAGAAAGATGCAAGTTTAACATCCTCCCAGTTTCTGAATTCCTATTTTCCAACATTTATCAGTTGGTTTTATAAGGATAATTTCCAGAATTATAGTCAAACTGCCCGTGAGAAAGGGGTCATTTCCCATGTCCATTTTACTTCCTGCTGCTGAAGTGGTTATAGTAGTTTATTCCCTCCGAAAAAGATCAAAAAGAGCCCTGGCACTGGGCACTCTTACCTTTCTTCTGACTTAAGAAATGTGAATATTTTATAGATAAAGTTGAATTTCAAAGAAGTGGAGAAATAAAGTAATATCCCACACAGAAGATTAAGGAATCATCAGAAGTATAAGACAGACATTGAAGGTTGTGAATACCATAACACTCAACTATGTAAGTGACAATTTGGTATCATAATGGCTTCCCCTAAGTAGGTACAGTATAGGCTCTTTCCCTTCTATGTCTAGAGGTTATATTTTATTTTTATAAAAATTTATAGACTCTTAGTTAGGCATGAATCTCACAGAATGAAGAGACAGGTAAACAACACCTACAAAAGAGTCAGCAGACACATGTGTCATCTCTTGCTGGTTCTAAAGCAAATCTTCATAGAGGGAGCAGTGGAACTTTCTAATTATTCAAAAGTTAGTTATTGAACATGGCTCTATTCCAGTCCTAGAAAAGGACTGATGAATCTTGCAAAGTTGTAAAATAAGGCAACAAAGTATATTTGTTTTCTATAATGTTGTAAAACTTCTATTAATGTAGTGTAATAAAGCAATGCATCTCCCAATGCAAATGGGAAAGAACTGTGTTCATGTGGCACCTCAAGAAAGAATATTTACTGTAGAGAGTGTCCACTCACCATTGTGTGCCTTGATCTCTTTTTGCCAGAAATCAACTGACTATAAATTTGTAGAGCCATTTTTAATTATACTGTTTCTTTTGTCTTTATGCTTGTTTTTAATTGATTTTTATTTTATTTTTAATGCATAGGAGTTTTCTGCATATATGTTAAGTGCAACATTGCATGCGGTGCCTATGGAGGTCAGAAGAGGGAGAAATCTCCCCATGGAAATAGAGTTACAGCAGTCTGTGAGCCTCCATATTGCTACTGGGAACTGAAGCAGGGCCATTCATCTGCTGAAGAAGAAAATACTCTTAACTACTGAGGCATCTCTCCAACCCCTCTACATATGTTTTTATGACAGTACTACATTGTTTTTCAGCCATTTTAGTTATAAATAAAGGTAAATATATTTCAGATAAAGCCTGAAATTAACTAATAAAATGAAGTAAAATTACTATCAGAGGAAAAGCATTCAGAACAAAAAGAAATATTAAGATTTATTAGAATATGGAACAACAGCCAATTCCATTAATATTTATTGAATAGGCAAAAGGAGAGCCATTCTGGAGTGAAATGGAGGAAGGTCTACTCTAAACAGAGGACAGAAAGAAAGGAACTAAAATGAGAATCATAAAGAGGATTTTTCTAGTTTGTTAGCTCCTCCTTCCCTCCCTCCCTCCCTCTCTCTCTCTCTCTCTCTCTCTCTCTCTCTCTCTGTGTGTGTGTGTGTGTGTGTGTGTGTGTGTGTGTGTGTGTGTGTGTTGCTTCCAAATGTTCAGGTACAACACTGATTCCCAAATTAGAAGAATACAGGAAACATGTTTTAGTGTCATGATCTTTTAAGTTTGTTTGTATACCTTAAATCTTGGAAACTTACGAAGGACATATGTGAATTGAAGTTTTTGCTTTTTCCTTTTCTAAGTAAATGAAGCTGACTTGAGACAGATAAGACAATGGAAAGAGGCAAAAGCATGCGAATAGCTTGAGTTTCCCCAGAGGTAGAGAGATGACAGGTCCCTCATATTCTGTTGGGTGGTCTGGCTTGAAAAGGATCAGGGTATCCTTCATTATAAAAGAGGATGACTGGAACAGTACCAGAGGATGTATGAAGCATTGTAAATGGGGTCATAAAATATAGAGAATCTATCAGCAGTTCCATACTTTTTGAATTACAAAGTCAATTTGTCTGGTAACTAAGATGGCTGAAACCATGAAGAAATGTGAGAAAACTGGAAAATCCATAAGACATTCACTTTGAGAGTGATCAGGAGGGCACTCTAGGAAACCATTAGGATCATTGGATAATATTAGCAAGTAACAAGAGCACATCTCCACTGACTAGTTTTGGTGTGAGGTCCATGTACATTATGAGTAGCTTTTGAAGACATTCTCCCAGAACTATTATTGGAAACTGGCCTAACTTTCCTTCATACTCTCTCTAAGTTATATATTCCATTGCTTCTATCCCCTACATTCAGGATGACCCACTCGCTGACATGATTTTATATACTTTGTTCAAAGGACTATTTTTACTTTCAAAATGCCTAACAAACCTCAGGTTGTGTCCACAGTAATGTTAACTTCAGAAATGTCCAAAGCATTTCATTTCTAAGATGTAATGTTGGCTTAGCATTCACTTAACATGCTCATGACAAAACTGTTTCTACTTAAGAACTGTTGTCCATTAACTGCTGCCACAAATGTCATAGGCATTTTGATTAAATAACCCATAACATGGATTGAATTTGTGATTTTTAATATTTTGCTTCCTACCTTATAGGAATAACATAAATGCTGTTGATTGAAACAACATCTACACATAAAATCCTTAAGAATCACTGATTTCTACCTTGAAGTCTGAGGTTCTTGGACACAATAAATATTTTTGGGAAGCTGTACAGCATATTTTATTAAATATATAGCTCTTAAGTGGTTTGCGGTTTTTGAAGCGTTTCATCCATATTGATGATTTTTTTCCTATTGATCTGGAAGGAGATGATTAAGAACCAACTGGTATAAATTGCTGAGGATGTTATTAGTGCTTCTGGTAAGAGATTAGCAAAGCCTAGAACTGTTGCTTCTCTGAAGCTAAAGTGTTCCCAGGTGAAATTTTCAGTCTCTTGACCAATGTGGCCATGAGGCTACTGGGTCAGATCCTTGTCCTCTCTAAAACCACATTTGATCCAAACTTTAAGTATTCTGGTTTTTAAGCAGAATTTCAGATGTCACCCATTTTGCTATTATTTGAATGTTACCCATGTTAATAAATGTGGTAGCCCCTCCTGTGCATTTTGTTAAATATTGACTTTCAAAATTTTGCAAAAAAAAAAAATTCCAAGAAACCTGAACTTCAAAGAAGTAGTATTTGTGCTGGACATAATATTCTTCCCACCCTTACCTGCTTGGACATTTACAAAGAATGATTCCTGCAAAAATGCAAAAGTAATTTGATCTTGCAAACTTTGAAACTTCATGGATTAGATCTGAGTTCAAATGCCCAGGTCCTTTACCAAGCTTGTTGGACACAAAAAAAAAAAAAAGTGAGCAAATGTGTGATTTGGGGGAGTTTGGGGTACAGCATGTTATCTAAGCAATGAAAGTAGAGCAAAAATTAGATGCTTTTCTTAAGCTTCTTGCTTTTTGTTTTCATTTTGCCATACACTTATCTTAGTTTCCTTGGTTTGTACTTTAATAATTTGTTAAATTTGAATATGGTATATAGAAGATGAAAGGTTTCAAGGGCACACTAAGGTGCACTAAAACTTTTCTGACTTTGTTGTTTAACATCCAATAATTAAAATCACTAGAAGAGGGAAAGTACAAACTTTGATAGAACAAATGGACACCAATTCTGAATGGAAAAGACAGGGTAAAGGTCCTCCATCTTGTATTCTTGCTGAGGCCATTTCCAGGTTTAACTAGAATCTAATCTCCTTCATTGAGTATCCCATGGAAAACTATCCAACTCTGTTCTAGGAACCATAGGTCAGGTTGTACTTACTAAACTATATTAATTTCTGTTAAACTAACTTCTTGTACGGAGTCCGCCACCCCCAGCTAATAACATATGTTAGCTTGTATTAAAACTGCTTGCTTCAAACTGTTTATTCTGTGAAGCCACCATCCACCCACCTACCCCCACCAGACCCTGAACATGCTGATAAAGATGCTGGGACAAGGGGGTGAGACCTTTTCCCTCAAAAACCACATGTTCTGAACACACAACTAAGTCCTTGAACTCTTGGATGTGGTTCCAGCCTTCTGGAATTAAAAAAAAAATGGCTATACACTGTGTTTAAATGGTCACCATAAAGAAATGGATATTTTACATAAACCACGTGGTCAAATTCCGCAAAGTAGGACTGATTTTATTTTGAAAAGGAAACATAGGAGAGCGGGTATATTCACAGATAAAACTTCAACTGGACTCAGTGATTTTTGTTCAAGGAGGAGGGCAGGAAGATAGACAGTGCGCAGCACCTCTGTTTATGTAATACATGCAGCACTAGACACTGTGCTCTGGAGTGGAAGAGCTTTCTAAAGAGTGGGAAAACATGTGACATCATTGTGCACCAGGATAAGGTGTTGTAAACAAGCCTTCAGTAATGTTTCACACCTTCCATCCCTTTGATAATTAAAGGGGCTCCTACTATTCCACCAAAGAAAGGAAGACACTAACACAGAGTTTTCAGGAAAACACAGTCTATATGGACATGATCTGATGGCTTTTTTTTTAAAAGAGGGATTTATGGCATTTGAAAAGAATGTCTCAAACACAATTTCTCTTCTTTAATATAGATAGGAAAGAAGTTAAGGAGACCAATCACTTAGCATGTGCACAATGGCTGCACAATCAGAAGAGCAAGACCCCATAATGTCTGGCTCCTGAGAGGAGGCCTTCAAACCCCATTGAGGGGTTGATTGAGCTGCTTTGGCAAGCAGGCATGCAGCATGGCAGTTAAGTTTCTTTGTAAAGAACACAATGGGTACTGGGATCAACAAGTGATTCACTACTGCTCACCTGTTTTGAAGATGCTGAAAACCTGGGGATGGGATTAGGAGCAACTGTAGGTGTCCTTCTTTCCTACCCTTTTCTATTTTCTTATAGAGTGTTGAGCAAGGGCAGTCACAGGAGAAGAAGCCCTGCCTGTCATAAATCTATGGTTTGTTAGTTTCTGAGAAGTTAACAGAACTTCTGTCGAATGAAGTTTGAATTTTCCTATCTTGGATGTGGGGCTTAATAGACCCCTCCTTTGTTGTTTTGGGTCATGGCAGGAATGTGTGGCACTGTACTATGTGGATTTGAAAGAATGGGGCTGGGACTTTGGGGGAGATTTAATTGTAGTTCATCTCTTTGGTTCTTAATAGCGTTTGTTAAGCCTGGTAATAAATGGCAAAGATGACAGAACGTCAGCTCCCTCCCAGTGTCACGATTGCCTATCATTTGTGATTTATATTTTCATGCTAGTAAAATCTTGAATCAGAAAGTGTTTGGGGGTCTTCTGTGTGTCTCCCAGTTCTGTGAATTATTAATGAGAAGACAATCAGTGGTAAGGCCTGGGTAATGTTGAGGAGGTTGGGTACTATTTTAAACTGGTTTATTCTATCTCTGAAGCTGGAAGACATCTGAGAGTAGGGGATATAGAGTTTCTGTTATCTAAATCCAGAGTACTTCTAAAACTTTCTTGAAATCTCACTTTTTTCTTCCATTAAAAATTTGATTTGTTTATACCACTGCCAAATATATTGATTATCCTCACCTCCGGTCAAAGAAGCCCAGGTCTGATATTAGACATGGACCATTTCAGGTGATCTATCACAGCCTGTTTCAATGACGCCAAGTTTCCTTAAACCCCTTTCTGAATGTATTTTCTTACTCAAAAGTAGTCACTCTCTGGCGTGACCTTTGAACCTGGTGTGTCAACAATCAATAACTAATTGAATACATGGTGATTTTGTTTCCACCACCAGCGATAGTGCTAATGATCAAACTGAGGCCTATCTCACATCACCGGCCCTATGAATAACCTTAGAGCCTATCAATCTGGGTTTTGTTAAAAAAAAAAAAAAAAAGGCAGAAACAGAAAAGGCTGTTAACAAAATTACACTCTTCTACATTTGTATCTAGCGAGCAAATAATCATTAGTACACAGAAGCTGTGAGAGGGAAGGGAGTAAATATAGCCTGCTATTAAAACCCTTTGCACATACAAGGAAAAGAAAGCACTCATTTGGGGAGAACACATTTCATTTAACAATGAAAGTATAAATCCCAATTTCATCTTCACTGTCATGAGAACTACCTATTTTTATATATAATAGGTATCATTGTGGAGTAAAATACATGCTCTTTGAAGTATGAGGACGTGCTTATCTAACAAATCCAAAGCTGCAGGCTAGCTCCTAGAGGCTGAGGTCCTGCCATAAAGATTTGCATGCAGAATATTTCCTAGGGATTGTGATAGTATGGGAACAATTCTAAAATAAACGAAAAACAATATTGGGTTTTGAAGCATTAAAGCTAAAGGCCTCAGCCTAACCTGCAAAAGCTTGGTGTTTAGGTGGATCCTCGAAGGACAAATCCCAGGATGAGACCCCGGTAATCTGGATCTGTCATGGTATACAGATTGCTCAAAGGAGGGTCCCTCACATGGGTGACAGTCTTCAAGCTGGCATGTGAGAGTGAGTGGGCTTAGGCATCGAAGTCTGAGCTGAGAAAAGTGAGAGTTCTGAGGGGGATTGGGTGGTATAACACAGTTCTCAGTCTATCAGGTAACCGGTGGTAGCAGTCTAAACAGATATAAGAGTCAACAGATTCAAATAATCAGGTGTTGTGTTTCACCTCCCAGATAAACATGGGTGAAAATCTTCAAAACAGAAGAGGTAGTTTCCTTCTACGCAGATATCCTGAATTTTGGCTGAGGCTCTAAATAATCAATATATCCAAGGGTTTTCAAATACACAGGCAGTAGAGGCAAGCAGGTCAAGACAGTGACAGCCAAAGCTGGCATCATTTTACTCAGCTCTTGTGAAAGCAAACTTCTGGTAAGACGTCAGATGCTATAGCCCACAAAGGCTGATGTTAGAAACTGGTATTATGCTTCCCTGAATAAATCCTGTGTTGAAGACTGAACTTCCAAAGTGACTGCATTTGGAGACCAGACCTTGGTAGAAGTAATTAATGCTCAATGAGGTTACCTTCATTCAGGAAAAATGGGGTGCTTATAAGAACAGAAGACACCAGGGTACTCTCCAGTTCCTTCTTCCTAGCACAGAGGAAAGACTCTTATATGAAGAAGAGTTGCTGACAAGTCAGGAATAGTGTCCCCTCCAGAAAATGACTTGTCTATCTTCTTAACCTTGGACTCCTGTCCTGTGAGAAAAGTGTAAAAGGGAAGATTTTTGCTGTTGAAGGTTGCACAATTGATTATGTTGTTACAGCTTCTTAAACTGACTAATACACCTAGATATGTGGTCGGCAAATGCACATCTAGGTCAGTGACTTCAAACTACCTACTCTGGAGGTAATAAGGACATACTGTAAAGATAATGGCATCTCATAGAAATTTGAAAGACTGTTGCCATTGATAGAACATGGGCAACCAGTGCCTTAGAAGAAAAGTTTCATTGTAGGCAATAAAAATCTACAGGAAAAAAGATGAGCAAAACCTGGTTATGGATCGTGTACTGTTGAGATGTTAATGTAGGGCAAGTTTTCTCAGGCCCAACATTCTGATTTTGTGCTACATAATTCTTAGTTTCAGGGAGGAGTTTTCAAATGCCTTGAGGATATTTTGGCACATCCCTGGACTACGCTTGTGAGATGCCAGGAGCAAGCCCAGCCCCTGGATAATAACAACTGAGTATACAGTGTCAGTTGTCCACTGAAGGTCCAAACTGTGGCCATCTTCTCAATCAAGTTGGGGTTATATTCCTGAAAATGTGGTCTAGAAGTGAAGCCCTCTGAGAGAGAGCTGATTAGATGAGATGTTTTCATTTTCATGCTCATTAAAGAAAAACTGTCTTTGTTCTGGTAGCACCTATGTCCTGTGCTCCTCCAGTGTACACTTTTCTCACACATCTATCCTTCTCTAAGTCAAGTCATGGCATCTTGAGTAAAGCAAAAACTACAATTACTGAAATCTAAAGTCAGCATAGAATAAATAGAAACTATGGTGGAGGTAGTTAACTGTTTAATGTAATTGAAACTCTTCAAAGAATGGCTCATCTGAAAATATCTAACATTTACATTTTTAAAAGGCATTCTAATGACGGATGGTCAAGAATTTTTTGGGCCACTTGATAAGAGCTCAATCACCTCATCTTCATCTGAATGTTTAATAGAAGTTTGCAATGTTATTCGTGCATTAGCAGGATTTTTCTCATTATTCAAATATGTGAATTGAAGGAAAAACAATTCAGTGTTAACCTGATTCTCAGCTACTACATATCATGTTGCATGAGGCAATAATAAAGCCTAATGTGAGACGATACAGTGGCCATTTCCCATTATTCTCTTACTTTGTGTTCCTCTCAGGGATGGTTCTGTCACACTGTTTAAATGTTTCAATGCTGTGTGAGCTTTATTAAGCAGAAGCATCCATTCTTTTCACACACGTAGAAAATAGACACTGTGCCAGATTTATCTGTTCCTGCAGCTGTGTGTTTATAATTGTCAGAGCAAGACATGTTTGGTTAGATTGCAATCGATTGTCATTCATGACACTAAGTTGCATTAAAATAGTTATGAGCAGAGGAAGAAAGCAAATAAAGAGGAATAGTAAATTCTTCTAGAACTTAAAAGCAACAATAGAACCTGTTTTGCTTAATTTTTATGCACAATTTGCTTTGAGATACTAACAGTTCTTAGTCCTGGCTGGACTTTGGAACCTTCAACAAATATATGTTAATGACCTTTTATTTATTTTTCTAACTCAGTGGAAATAGTAATTGCAGTTATGGTTGTATACTGCATTCAACAGAAAGTATACAACATTCTTTGTAAGTCCTTTTCTCCTTCCTCAAATATGAAATGAGTTAAATCTGTCAAATAAAGGCAGCATAGTTGCCCATTTGCAGGCTACTCTAAAACCAGAGAGGGACAAGAATGTAATATTTTGAGGCACAACAGCATTGTAACACTCACCTCTGTGAGTTCTTACAGATTTTTTTCTGTGACATTGGACTCCTTTGTACTTCAGAAACAAAGCAGAGCAACATACTCATATATAATATATTCTTGCATCTTTATATTATATTTATATACATATGTATGCATCTTTACTTAGCATGCCATTGCCATTGTGTGTGTGTGTGTGTGTGTATGTATCATAGGCATCTTCCTTAATCAGTAAAAATATGCCATTATGTTGTTCTACAGATTAAAATATGAAAATACATATCAAAAAGTGTCATGATTGTGAATATATATTTGCCTAATATTTTCAGGTGGGGCAGAATACTTTAGATGTTAATGATTTATGGTACATTTACCCTATTCATATATTGACTGATTTTCTGTTATCATAGCCTAGAGATACATTGAATGCACTTGCCATATTCAGTTGAAGGAAATAATTGTATATTATGCTACCCTCTGATGTACATGGTTCTTCAGTGTTTGACACATGCCAATCACACCACACTAGAATATGCATGAATGTTATAGATCTGTGAATTTAAGCTGCACTGCCTTGTTCATAATCTCTTACCTACCGAGACTGGAAAAAAAAAATCACAGTAAACACTCTTGGGTGTCTTCATTTTGTACCATGTGCCACTACCTCAAAAACTCACATTTGAATAGCCAGTTCATTCGCTGAATTTATGTAATGTGTGCTATTGACAATATCATAGCCTTTGTAGCCTCTGCTATGAAGTTTTCATTTTAAGGCTCTTTGTCTAACTTCAGGATTTATTCTTGCTAACACCTTCTCTTAACAGTTACTGTCATTTTGCTCATTGGATCTTTCCTTTGCAAAGAGCTAAGCTATTGAAAATAGGGTGAAACCCTTCCTCCGTTTGATCTGGAGACTGGGAGCTTATCCTCTACATTGTTTTTGTCTTCCCCAAAGAGCATTCTAGGTTAGACTATGCCAATCTGCTTTAAAGGGAGATTTGGTTTATTTGTATCAGAGATCTTTAATATTTATTCTTAGCTGAATGGTATGCTAATAAATAGGATAATGTTAACACAATAATTTGAATGAGAATAAAGACATAGGGATAATGAACCCTGAGAACTTCTAGCTAGCTCATTTTAAACGAAAATATTAGATTGCAGATGAAGATCTTCTGTAAGCATGGCATTTGCATATTGCATTATAAAGATCTAATAGCAAGGCTTTGCATGGCCAAATCAAATAGTCTTATCCATAGACTTCATTTGTTTAGACAGAAAAAGCCATAATGCATTGCTCTGTATTTTCTGTGGCAGTTAAACAGATGATTTAAATGAATCCTGAAACAAGCCCTTTCTGCTAATTTCAGAAATAGATAGCATGTCTTAAGCAATTCATTCAAAGGCCGTTTTTCTTTAAGCTGATGTCGGAGAGTTGGAAGGACACTTGTTTCAAAATAGTTTGAACATTTCCTCAATATTTATACTTATCATTCTGACAATGGGAAATCGTTTCCATAATGATACTGGCTTCTTCAACTAGAATCAATAGAAGGCTTCTTCACTCTTCCAATGACTATTGCAAAATAAGAAAAATGCATAGTATCCAGGGAAATAAAACCCTATTCTGTAAGATTTTGTAGCACTCACAATAATTGCTTGAGATTATCTCACCTATGTACATGCAAATTTGTACTACAAAGCAGCTTAGACTGTCTTTTCTAGTGTTTTCCGCAATACTACCTTTGCCATTGTTCTATGTGAGATTAAAGATACAGAGCAAAACCCATGTTGTCTGATGGAAGGGGTATCTATAGACTTTCATGGCAGTCTTTATAGACTTCGAGTCTTTATAGAGCATAAAGTTCACTACTTGCAAGTGAAGCTTACTCATCAATGCACTTTCTTATCATTAAAGAATTAATCTAATGGACACTGTATGGTAACTTAGTAGTTTTTGGTTCCATGAGCAAGTATATGTTATGGGAAAAAAATGATTGTAGCTTGTTTTCAACACTGATGAAACAGTCTTTGTAAAGCTTTTTGCCTTGGTTGTGTGTGTTTCAGGGCAGCCTGTGCACTAGTCAATGGGCAGTGGACATCTTGTGTTTTTGACTCTATTTCCAGTCTTCTAGATTTTAAGTGCAAGACCTGCTGCTTTTGTTTTCGATTTTGTTTTTTGTCTTTGAGACACAACCTCCATCAGTCATTTTTGTATACATATGACTGCAGGAACAACAGATTGTATATGTTCCTTCCTTTCAGATTTTTAAAACTATGCACAGAAAGTTTATGTGTTCCCTATGTGACAGTCATCTGCTCTACTTACCATTTATTTAATGTGATGAAGTAATTTCATCACAAGATATTCAGGAACCTTAGCCAGGGTATTCACACATTCCAATGCTTTCCACAGAAATTGATCTATTTTCTGTACCATGGCAATTTCTGACCTTTTTGGGTAAAACAGTTCAACCATATCTTTTTTCAAAGTCTTTACACCACAAGAGGTTCTATACTTTTCTATATATAAACAGAGTCAACTAAATGTTTTTGTTTGGTTCTATTTATCTTTCAATAATATACTAAGTGATAATTTATTTCTTCACCTTCTGTAGGAAGAAGAAAAAAAATTGGCTGTTTTAAAATAGCCATCATTAGACATCAAACAATTTATCGACATGCATATGTGTCAGTAGGCTTCTCATGATTTTGTTGGTAAACCAGTATCCTTGCAAATTTATGGAGCAAATGTGTTTTGAAACAGGGTCCAGAATATCATCTATAGAGACACTCTCATGTTTCTTACCTTAGTATGCAGGGATGTTATGTGGTTGTGGAGCCCTACCCAACAAGTTATACCTTCAGTAGCAGTTTCTAGAGGTCAAAGATAGAAAAGATAAATTATTGGTCAAAGTATATATAGGAGGTATAGAGGTTGCTGCTATGAGACCCATAGACACATATATCAGCCATAAAATGGTATCCATGTACATGGCAAAGAGACAAATTACTCAAAAGCAGTCAACAGAAGACTGGAGATTTCCTCACTCTCCCAGTCTTCATGTAAGAAAGCTCTGCCTCCCCTGCTTGGCTCAGCAGCACAGAAGAAGGTACATGAGAAGAAAAGCCACAATTTCTGCTTTTTTTTTTCTGTCCTGGGGTGAAGTGCATTTGCAATCTCCACAGTACAGTACTGGGGAGGTACAAGGTAGAGAATGAAGAAAGAAACCTGGAGAAATGCTGATGTTATTGCTGTGGTTAAGATTATAGCTTAAAACAAACAGGAGGCTCTCATTACAAATGGGTTGAACCATCCATAATCTCAACTCATTTGGTATTAGATAACTAATTGGTATGCTCTTCCCTAGAGACGACTATTTCTCCCACTGTCAGCAGCATTCTTTAGTTACCTGTAGTTCTTTATGTGTGGTTGAGGCCTTGTGTGCTTTACCCCATCCACTTGAACATGTCTAAAGATGTCATCCTGTCAAGCTCACGGTTGGGCAGTCATGTTGGAAAGTCTTTATGGGTATAGTTTGTGATACTACTAGTAGACACAATCTCACAGAAAACTCCCTGATTGGTTGGTTCTGAAAATTTTTCTGCCTCTCTTTTCCAAAAAAGACCCTGAAACTTAGGTGTAGGAGTGTTTTGTAAAAGTATTATCCACTGGGAGGAGTCTCCTGAACTCTGTATTTTGATTGATTGTGGTTTATCTAATGGTCTATTGTAAAGAGAAATTTCTTTGACAAGGGGTGAGAACTACAATTATATGTGACCATAAGGGCAAATATTCAGAATGTACTTAGCGATTATGTTGATTTATTAAAATGGCAGTTGTAGATTCTCAAGTTTTATGAACAGACTAGTCACTTGAGCAATGAAAGTGAAAGAGAAGGTATGAGAATCAGTGTAGTCATCATACATCTTACTTCTGAGTCCAGTACAGCTATAAAAACATGTGTTCCCACATCTGACAATCAGAGTTTAACAGTCTCTAGAGTACTTATTTTAATAATCCTATCAAACTGATATTTTCTTCTTTTCTTGAATTTGAAAACTGTTCCTTATCTCTCCAGATTTCTAAGAAATTTATTTTGTTTTGTGTTGTTGTGGCGGTGGTGTGTCTGTGCATGTGTTTACTTTGTTTTTCTTATTTATTTAAACGGTTCCCATTCAACTCTGTCTCACGCTTCCTGAGTTAGGATGTTCCTTTCTAGAAGTATTATATCACCAGAATCCTTTGAATACCGTTATGTGAAGTTGCCTCCTCCTGTTTATGAGTAGCATAAATACCTCTCCATTGAGGGTGTTATTGAGATACATTGTATGAAACTCAACTTATTAATAAAGCAATTATTAAAAAAGAATTCAAAGAATTGAATTCATCTCAAGCCTGCAAGTTACAGGGTTCTTCCAAACAAACATAGTGTAGGAAATTTCCAATGTTAAGTCAAATTATATGAGTCTTAAAATAACAGTAGCTGGTTGGTGAACAAAATGGTTTCAGTTAGAATAAGACATATAGAGAATTGAGAGTAATTATGGTAGCCGATATATTGTAACTAGGAGTTTAATTACAATAAATAAAGTTATGAAAATTATCTGAGGGAAGGAAAGTGATAAATATACATTTATTCTATTTCTGTTTAGCACTGTCAAATGTAAAATAGACAGTTTTTGCCAGCAAATGCCTATTTAGCATTTATCCAGAGCACAGGGGGCAATTATAAGCATACAAGGTTATAAAAAGACAAGAAGTCCAATGGTTCTTTTTAAAATATTTCCTCAACTAACATAGCTCTAAATTATGGCAAATTCAATATTCAAGGGCCTTTCTCTAGCTGTATCTCTCCAGTATTTTGCCTGACTGTTCACAACACAACTGTGCTAATTTCTAAGAGTTATCTTTATTCCAGAGGCATTTGTATTCATATTAAAGGTTATAGCTTTTTAAAGAATAAAATATTTATATAATCCACAGAATCAGCTGGTAGTATGTATGTAGATTGTATAGGGATAAGTTTGTTCTTTACTCATGATACCCCCAACTAAGAATCGATATTTTTCATGCCAGGTACAAATTAGTTCAAGTATTTTAACAGGTCAGATTTTCAATAGCCTCCATCAATAACCTGAAGCTTTAGATGTGTTCTTACATTAACAAAGACTATGTTAACTTATGTTAACAAATGACTAAAAATACCGTTAAGTAAATCAAGCTGTGACACTTTGAATTTATCAAACTTGGAGTTAAAGAGAAGATTAAATGTTTATAATTTTTGACAGACTTAATATACTATTGGAAAAAAATAAAACAATCACTAATTTATATCAGTTTATAAAACTCCTGAACTTAATTCAGAGCTGAGTGGATTCCCTAGTTGCTGGGGATAAGGCATTTGCATTTGAAGACCAAGTGTAAAGAATATGGAAAGTATTCCTTACTTCTCCACAATTTTATAATCCTTGCCAGACTATTATTTTGAAAGTGTTAAATAAACTGTGCTCACTACAGTGGATTAAGATAAGCCCATTCTGTTGGATAGGATGAAGTCTCAGGTTCTGCATTCTTGTGTAGGATTTTATTAACCCAGCACACCCAGACATTTGCCCTGAAGCCTCCCTGGTGCCTGACAGTTTGGCCTCAACATTTAGACTAGGCTTGGCTTACTTCCACCAACTCCGAGTATTAAACAGAATTGTGATTGCCTTCAATCAGAATAAATAAGGAGATTACAGTGGCACAACACATAAATTGCAGGCTAAGTCCTGACATAATGATGATTCTCATTCTTATAACAGATTGGCTTGGGAAAACTTGAAGAATTTGCAAATGTGTCTGCCCATGTTTGCTGATAGCAAAACAGAATCCCTGGCACCAGTCTAGGGTTACAAATCTCAGCATCTACAGCTGAAAACACAGGACTCACATTTTGTAAATTTGGACTCAGTTCATTAGAGTAGAATAATAAAAACACGACGAAGAGATGCTTCCTCCTGCTATTTGGAAGAGGTGGATTTGCTGATTCTGCTAAAGAAATACTTGGCAAAGAATTTATTGTTTCCTGTGTTAAGACTCTGAAAGCATTTAAAAAATGAAGAATGTGGATCTTAAAATATAGTAGCTGAGGGTCATATGCTAACTGCCATCTCCAAGGGAAATCTGGAAACAAATTTGCCATTTTGAATAACACTTTTATTTATGCAGTTCAATCTATCAAAACACTAAGAGGCTCTGCTTGGTTAAATATTCTAATACAATTACCAAAGTAATGTGATTGGATGGCTCTAGCAGACATCAGCTCCTTGGGCAGCATCACTGAAGTTAGCAATTATGCTGGAGATGAGTCCACAACACTGCAAATTAAGCCAGATGCACAGCTGAGGGTGTCTGTAGCCTATCAGGATTTCCTGGGGGGATTACTGATTAAAGTGTGCAACTGGTAGAACTCTTTGGAAACTTCCATCTCTTCAGTGATCTTTGGTATATAGTCTTCTAAAAGTCACCCTTTCTTCATCTGAAAGGAACACACACATAGACACACCGACAGGTACCCACAGACACAGACACACACACACACACACACACACACACCACATATCACATAGATTACACATATACACATACCACACACACCACATATACATACAAACACACACACACACACACACACACACACACGTGTGTGTGTGTGTGTGTGTGTGTGTGTGTGTGTACAGGGGAAGTCCAGATCAAATAATCAGTATTATAATTCCCAAAAGTACTATCCAAAAGAACAATAGCTTTGTGCAAAGTATTGATACAGAGAAAGAAATTTGTCTCTTATTGTTAGAGAAATGTGGACATAAACCCAAACTGAACACTCGTCAGTTGAAAATGATCATGATGATTTGGCATTCCTCCCATCAAAACACTGAAGTTTTTTGCCCCTTGTATTTAGGCTGTGTAACCACACTACCCAATAAAATACTGGTGAGTGGTATTATCTATTTCCAGACTACACAGACAGCTGTTTTCTAGTTCCTCTCTCTGAACAGTTGAATTAATAAACTGAACATGAGAAAACCCACAGCTCTTACATAGGCAAGTTTACATAGAACAATGGAGACACAGGGCAACAGTTATCAAGGAGGTTGCAGATAATCACCAACACCAAATTTCCCTGAATTTAGTGCTCTACACTAGTTCAGCTTCACCTACAGATCTTTTACAGAGCAGAGTTGAACTGACCTGAGAACACAGCCCTATACTGTGTTTTAGAACTCCAAGCCTGAGTGTGTAGTTATTTCTAATTTTCAGGGTAGTCTGAGAGCAGAAGCAAATAACTCAAAGACTCATCAGCAGGTTAGAAACACACCAGATCTGCGATATTGTCTTCATGAGGTCTATTCTTTCTTGATTTGAAAACAAATTTCCCTTGATAAAATACACAGACACTATTTCTCTAAGACTGTGTCCCTAATTTGTAGACTGGAATCTATATGTATAACTTGACTCTGAACTTGTTAGAGCTCAGATCCAGTTGTCATTGTTCATTTGTGCTCTGTAGATACACGTCCCTTTGTCTGATTTGCTGAAATTCTCCATAGGAAGAAAGACAACCGACAGCGCTTTCCTCATTTATGGTCTGGAAGACTTGCTGGTCATCTCAATGAGGGGGGAAAAAGCAGCTTTTCATAAGAAATAAAGCCTTTGTTTTATCATCACTCACTTATTCATATACTGTTTAATCTGCATAAAAAAACAGTACACTTTATTCTTCATATCATTTACCTGTGCAAATCCCTGCAACAATTACTTTGTGGGTGAGTTAATAGGACTTGTCACTGTACTGCTACCAACACCTTCTTCATCCTACTTTCAAGGTCACTGTGAATTATAAGTCTATCTACATGCCCTTGCATATATTCAGGTTTTAAATATAACTCTCAGTATAGCAATTGCTCCGTGATGATAGCTTTTCTTTCCTTTGCTGCAATATTTTAAAAGCATTTTGCATGTGCCATAGAGTACATGTAGAGGCCAGAAGAAATTTGCATGAGTCTGTTCTTTCCCACCATGTGAGTTATGAAAGTATCTTTTACATTCTACGAGACTAGAAATTTTGCTGAGGTCACAGCCAGAGTTACTAATACACCTCGAGGTTACTTAAGACTATTATCAAACAGTGTACCCAGTCTGTTTTTTTAACTTGCTTTTAAGAGAACTATGTACCAAACAACTTCACTTCCTTGGATTTTCCATGTAATCAACTTTTAAAACTCAAGTTAATTTTGGTTTATCAAGACAGGTTTCTCTGTTGTAACTGTTAACTCTTGCTGTCCTGGAACTCTTCTCTGTAGACCAGGTTGGCTTTAAAATCTCAGGCTGGCTCTGTCTGCCTCTCCCTCACAAGTGCTGGGATTAAAGGTGTGCACCACCATGTCCCAGCTATGACTATAATCTTAAATTATGCATGCTGCCATGCCCCTGATCCAGACAGCAATGCATGTGTGTATTTATGTATGCTATGGTATAAAATGCTAAAATAGAAAATAGGTTGAAAACAACTTTAGAAAACAAATGTCCACCATCAATTTTGAAAGCAGAATACAGCTATTGCTTGATATCAGTTGTTCCTTACCTGAGTCATTGGAGTTGGTTGGAGTCAGTACAGCACAATCCCTTGTAAAACCTCTGTTAAAGATTTCTCTAAAGTCACCCTCATTCCATCTTCCATGTGATGCTTTCTGTGATGTTCACTAAATACAGAGCAAAAGCCTTTTGTTAGGGACATAGAACAAGTAAAGACACCAATAAGACAGCATTAAGGCAGGCAGAGGGACACAGATTCAGAATCATACACCAGAGAGATTACAGATAGGACAGAAATTGTAAACTACACAGAGAGAAGACACATGGAGAAAAGTAGAGAATTCAGACTTTGGCCCATCCTTGGTTAGACTACTCCAAGGGCAAGTTCTTTGATTTATTTCTCTAATATGACATCCGCCCATAGTGATGACTCTATTTATCACTAGTACATTCGAGCTTCTGGCAAGCAGCTTCACCCCTCCTAAGCTATTCATATTTTGTCATGTATATACAAACAGATATATACATATGTATGTATATACATGTGTATTTGTATGTGTGTGTGTTTGTTTATATATATATATATATATATATATATATATATATATATATATATATATATATTAAAGATAGTAGTCTATTTCTGAGTTGTGTCTCTTAGTTCTTCCAGTATTTCCCAGAGCACAACTCTTGACAGGTCACTAGAGATTTCTGCCATGTAGAATCTAAAAACCCTTCTTCAACATATGTTCTTTCTGCATAGCAGTGGATATTTATTGATAAGCATGACTTGCATTTTAAAATACCATATCATTAGGCTCAATTGCACTTCCCGCTTTATGTCTCCTTCCATCTCTCTGTGTGATACATCACAAGCACCTCTTCTATTCCCCAGGATAGACCTCTTTCCTGGTCTATATGCTTCTTTGCAATTGCTCTGTCTGACAAATTTAGGTAACCATAGTTGAGTATTTCTGACCCTGGTCTACCACCAATCTATTTTTTCCATAGTTCATCTAAAATACCAATCTGAAGAGGCTATCCTCGCCATGGAAACAATCTTTTACATTTGTGCTATGTTTGGACACATTCTCTTAAATTTTCTGTCCTCGAGACCTCGTCTCAAGATCTCCCTTTTCAGAGTCCTGGAACTCAGCTCAGGTGCCATTTAAATTGCCTTCTCAGCCACCACTGAACAACACCAGCTCACAGTAATAGTCACTGTGACAAATGGCAGTGGGATAGGATTGTCGTTCTTCTGAGATTGCTTTTCTGTGACGTGCTGGACCAAACTCAATCTGCAGTACAGTTAAAATCAGACTCAAATAATTTGAACTTTGACAAAAATATCTTAAGGGCCATTCTAGTTAATTTTATAGAGTGCCATTTATTTTGATTGAGTATCTCTTTTGAACCTGTCAGCCTTCTGTTATTCTTTATGAGCTAGCCCCTGAGTACAATTGACTAAATGATAGTAGCAGGTGTCATGTTAAATTTTCCACTGCTTCGTTTTCTTACACACACTCAAACTGCTTGTTCTTAGAGTTTACCTATGGCCAATGAAGCTATTGTGATGACCTGAATCCATCTTTTCATTCTTCCTCCTTAATCTTAGGTCAGATTGAACAACTACTCATTTGTGGTGAGTATCACCAGACAGTTCCCATATTTTAGGTGTCATCTGATCTTTGGAATATAAATCTGTGTTTGTTATTTTTCATATTTATATATTTCTAGTTCATTTTGTGTTGTAGCAAGATACAACATATCTTGAAGACTGATTTTTGTTTATTCTTAAAATTGGGGATTTTGCATCAATGTTTGAAAGAATTCTAGTTACACTCCAGTGCAATAATCAAACGCAAGGAAAAGCTCAAAAGGACTTGGTTTGAATGTCAATTTCCTATTGAGTTTCTGATCTTGTAAACAAAGTACAAAGTACAGCTTGACTGTGACATCTCTAAGTCATCTTATAGAAGCTAAGTTAGGCAATAGTTGGCTGGTTATAAATATTAAAATTTTATTCATTTCTCTTTTTACAGAAAGTAGAAAAACATCAAAAACTCAAAGCAATTTAAAATTTTTATATATTTCTCATACATCAAAGATAAACGGTATTCACTTTATATAGTATCATCTGCCATCTGATTATATAGTTTTAATAGAAAATAGAAACCAAATAAATAGCTGTGAATTGAATAGAATAACATATGCAGGATAACTGTATTTTCATACCATAAAGTAATCTAATACCAAGAGAGCATGACCTACTACATAAAATGCATATCTCTCTTGCTAGACATCCAAATGACTTATTATAAATAACTTCAGATATAAAACTACCTTGAGCATATAAGCTCTCTGCAACATTGGTGGTTTTCTTAGACTTCTGTGTGTTTTCTTTTATAAAATCTTGATAAATATTGTCAAATTATTTTCAGCATGATTAAATCTAACTTATACACTGAAGCAATAAAATGAGACTTTTTTGCTAAGAATCTTACATAGCAAATTTCATCATTCTTTCTATGCTAATCTATCTTCTGTCATGTCCATTTTAAGTTCAATTAAATGAAAGCTATCATTTTATTTCCCTTACTATATCCAACATTATTTGGACACATACTTTTTCATATAATATCTAAATATATAGCTGATATAATGAGATATTTACTGGTTCTATTTAAAACTTATTTAGTTGATGATATTTACCATAAAATAATTATTAAGTAAAATGCCAATATATGTTCTATATTTTTATTTACATTAATTGTCCCAAAATTATAAATTATCCCATAATTTACATAATTATTCCATAATAATTAATAGCTTTAACAGGATGTGGTTATGTCATGGATATGTCAAGGCAAAGCTTAGTTTATGGGCAGCACTTATGTATATGTTTACATGACAATTGGAATATGATAGCCATAATAGGAATAGTATTGCAGTTTTAAAGTGATGGATATTATTAGATGCTTTGTAAAAATTATTTTAGTTTTTTAATAAGTCATCCAGTTTTAAAACGTCTTCCAGATTTAAAATATAACTCAAGCAGTTATGAACACTTGTTACCCTTGGAGTGGACCAAAGTTCAGTTCCCAGCACGCACATCATTAAGCAGCTTACAAACACTTGTAACTTTAGCTCCAGGGTGTCCTACACCCTCTTCTGGCTCCCAAGAACACCCAGACTCATATGCATATCCTCACAACATACTCTCCACCATACACACATAATTAAAAATAAAACAATAATTATTTTAAAGTCTTCCAATGTAATACACAAGCCTTATTTATTATCTGTCTGAAAGTTATCATGGATTGAACCATCACCATTCATAGGGCCTTTCTCTGTAACTCTGAAAGTTATGTCCAGAGATCTTGTTAACATAGAGGCTATGATTTTACATAAAGTTGTTTTTCATTAAATGACAATGAACTGGGTTTAGTTGAGTTTTTTCCTGCTTTATGCAAGATATTATCTGAGATTTTTATTCAGATACTTTGTCACTTTTACTTCTTCATTTTTCATAAGTAAACTGAAAGGCTGATATGAATTTAGAAACAGCAAATGAAAATCTGAGAGGTTTACTTCCTACCTAAATGTCATATAATTGTAAGTGTTTGAGCCAACATTTGATCATTTGTCCATATAATACATTTCTTTCTCTGTACCTAACACAATGTGAAAGTACATTGGTATCTTCTTAGAACCCCTAAACAGTATATATATATATATGTGTGTGTGTGTGTGTGTGTGTGTGTGTATGCATGTACATATATATAGTAGTAAATTCTCTTCTATAAATGGTTTATTGATTTATTTATTTTTTCATATGCTAGAGGAAATAAAATTACAGACTAAACAGTTTGAAAAATTAAGTATCTTGGAGAAAGAAAGAGAGAGAGAGAGAGATGAAGAGACCGAGACAGACACAGAGAGACTGTTTATATGTAGTCAACATTATTTTAGACTAATCTTTTGTACTCACTAGCTTGGAATAAAGTAGAAATATTGACTTGACTTCATGCCTAAGTCAGTTTTTCATGTTAAAGTTTAAAGTTAACTGCAGAAATGATACAGTGCACAACTTATAAATCAGTAGAGTGGAAAAGTTAATAAAGAAACTCGAATCAATCTATTGTGCGGACAACTAGAGAGAAAAAGGGAAAGAAAAAGGAAGAACAATAAAGTTTCTATAGGTGAATCCAAGTCAGTCTAAGACAGAAAAGAAGATTAAAGATATCCACTTGTAATTGAATTTTTGGGAGTATGCAAGAGTGGTATTAAATTAGATTCTAGTTTTGGGTAGTGCTATTATTTCCCCCTAAATTATTGTCATGAGTTTATATCAGATATTCTTTTCAGTACAGAAAGAAAGGAAAGACTTTCACAAATGTAGTATACCTATGAAAACTTGAGCCTTAGATTTCCAAAAATAAAGATGGTTCTGTAATCAGCATGTCAATGTTTCAAACTTGACAGCTATTCTTTCCGGATTGCTTTCCACTAATCAAAGTGCTTTTTATACAAGAAAACTATGACTATGTTAAATTTAGTATATGTAGTCAATCTTGAAATATACATGGTATCAAAATTAAATAAAGAAATATTTGAATTGCGGAATTTATTAAATGAAGAACACACTGAGATAGAAACAGAATAGGCATTACCCCTACTTTTTGAGTAAGGGAATTTTTAAGGAAATACACATTGTAACAGATTCATCTTCAAAGCTGTTTGTATTTAAGAACATAAAATTTAACATAGAAATAAAATTCTATGGCTTGGCATTTCTTAATTACCAAAGGATGATTAGCTTTTGCTCAGAACTGTTCTGCTTATTGATGTGATCATTTTATATTTTGGAATATCTTTAAATTACAGCATTAATTTCATCTGGTTTGTTTTGGTATTTTGTTTGTATGGTCCCAGCTGTAATAGCAGATGATGAAGCACCAATTTTGTGGGAGAAGTGATGGTAGGAGAAAGGCTTTTCTCCTCTGTGAATTAATGAGCGTTTCTGGGGATTCGTGTTGTCTAAACCTGAAAAGAAAATCAAGCAGATCTCTATTCCTGTTTCCCATGTGAGGATGTTGAGCTGAAGGGAGAACCCTCATACCATTCAATCACCTATATGAGAGATTGACCTCTCGTCTCAAGGAATTTACATAGAAGTGAATAAAGAATATTAGGTGGAAAAGGGTACAGGGAAATACCATATCTGGAGATATACATTTATAGATCATACTTTTTCAGTGTTTAAAATTTTCTTGAATGTTTTGTGTTATAAACATTTGGAGATTCTATTAAAAAAAATCTAAAAGAAGTGGTATAAGAGGAAACAACATCATTTGACTATGGTAGATATAAATGGACAAGGACTATTTCATTCTAGACTGTATTGGTTTGGTTAGGACTATTGTCATAGGAGGAGACTAAATTCAGCCTCTCCAAGAACTAGAAATGGTGACTTTTAAACACTGGGAAGAGAGTGGAAAGTACTGAAGGAAGTTGGAGAAACCTGATGGTAGTATTAGGATACTAGTGTTTACTAAGTGGTGCTCAGCAAAGTTGGGCTTTTGTTCGTCCATGGGCTCTAGGAGACAGAGGTGTTAGTTGTCTTTATGACTGTGTTTCAAAGAAGTTCCAGAAGGCAGACCAGGAAGTGAAAAGATATGTCTATACCTGCACCCACTCACACCCCTATCCTGCTTCACACAGAAGTTAGGCTATTACAGGTAGGTGAAACATATCTAAAGTTTTAGCCAGAGAGAGAAGCGTTAAAGCCATCTCAGTCAGTGCACAAGCAGGTAGAGATTTTTCAGTCATTATCAAAATTTAAAGTCTGAATGAATCTTTTAGGCTCTTATTATTTTCTCAAGAATCTGTAAGTATTTATCAAGTCTGATAGAATTTTACCAGACATTCAATTATAAATAATTTCATTTTTGTATTTTACTATTCCAAGCAATTTATTATAATATTTATTGTAATTTCTTGTGTAAGAAACACACATAGAAACATTTCACTCTTCAGGAACACTCTTTAAACAGGAAGGTAACAACTCAAAATAGCTTCAGGAAGTCCCTGACACTGAGCAGATTCACTAGGCCCCTCTTTGGCAGAGTTAGCAATAAAAGCTGAGAGTCCATCTCAGACAAGCAAAAGTTGAGCTGTAAAGAAGATTCTCAGAGGAAAAAACTGCAAGGAAGATTCTGAGAAAGACCAGCTCCTTGGAAGAAGGAGAAAACAATCAAGCTTCCTGTAAGAGGTTTAGACCAACCAAGGCACTTGGAAAGAACACTCTATACCTGTTTAGCTGTCTGCAGGCTTTCAATGTGCTTCCAGTTTCCAGCTTTTCGAACTGTCACCCATCCTGGGAAGGACTTGGAGATGCAGCTGTCCTTGAGTCTTGTCTGCTCTGTAAATAACCCCCCGCCCATTTTCTTATAAGTAACCCCAATAAAACTCATTGTTTCACCAAGCAGGACTTTGAAAATCTTTTAAAGAAAAAATAATGAAAATTTAGACAGAGAACCACATATATAATGTTTATGAAATTTAGAAAAGTAAAATAACATCCTTAATGTTATATGAAATTTGAGTTGGGGAACAATAAGCAGAGCTGGGTAGCATTAAAATGGGACAAGGATATGTGAAACTTTTAGGCATTGCATCTATACAAGATTTGCTGATTTAATTTATTAACTATTGACCTTATGTATCCCAAATTAGAGGCAAGGACAAAACATATTAATCCAAGTACTAAAGAGTTGTTTAATTAAAATAGAGGTTTCTAAGCTGGTCACCAATGTAGTGACTGTTTCATGTCTGTCGTGGTGGGGTTAAATCACTGTGTTTAGGTTGGGACTTGGAGATACACAATCATGGTTCCTCTAGCATAGCTACCATTATAATTCGATGAAGGTGCAGCAATTTGTGATCATTCAATTAGACTTGCATATTGACACATGTCTATTATTATGTGGATGATCTCTTCCTGAAGATTATTGTCTAGAATTAGCAGTGGCATCTGGGGACTTTCTGGTGTTCTCTGTCATCTGCCACATAGACAGATCCATCACCTATAACCTGGTTCCTTGGGGAAACTACAGATCTATTTTTTACTTTGTAGGAATTAAAACCTAATGTTGGTAAATCTTTTTTCCAAGAAGTTCCTCAATTAAATAAGCATAGTCCAGGGTTTTTTTTTGTTTTTTTTGTGTGTTGTTGTTGTTGTTTCCTATTTTCTTTCTAGTAAGGACAAGTGAAAAAAAAAGAATTAAACAGCATTCATTAAGGCTCTTTCTCTGAAGTGTGGTTAATGGAAAGCTTTTCTTTTCTTTTCACTTCCCTTGAGAAACAGCCAAATCAATTTCCTGGATACCGTGTGTGTGCACATGTGTGTGTGTGTGTGTGTGTGTGTGTGTGTATGTGTGTATGTGTGCTATATTCAGCAATATGTTCCTGTTTATACAATATATATCCTTCAATAATGTCCTGTGTATGGAATATATATTCTTTAGTAATACCTTCTGGCAGGAACCTCTTAAATCCCCCTTTTTTGCATACTCAATTATCTTTGTTTTTATCATGGTTTACTTAGGTAGGGGCATAAGTATGACAATATGACTTACCAAGTCTGCAATATCAGACATTGTGGTATATTTCTCACTGATCACATGTTGAAATGTGAAGTTATTTCTTCTAGATAGTACATTAATCCAGATCAAGTTACAAATGCTTTTAAACTTCTGCCATGTTAGTGTTCAGATGACGCAAAAGGGAGCAGAATGCAGTTCTCAAGAGAACCTCTTCTCCCTGTTCTCCTTTAGGTGACTTTCTCTAAGGGCAAGGTTCAGAAAATTCTTCAGTTTTCTAAGACACAGAGGAGAAAGGGTTTTCAAGCTAATTGGTTCTCACTTTTAAGCATGTGATATTGTTTGACTCTTCTGAAGAAACTAAGCCTGATACATGTGGGACTTATACTAGTCAAGAGGAAGGGAAGCTCCTCTCCATTCTAATTCTGATTTTCAAGTTGATGCTTCATGCTGTCCATTTTGCTTGTCTGTTTATTAAAGCAGGCGTTTGCTGTGTTCATTCAATTTATTGACTTCATTTATGGGTGCCCTGTTTAGTTTTAAGGTGGCAAAATTATATTATAGTTTTTAATTATCTCATCAGTAAAAAGTGCATTAGGATGTAAATTAATCGAGACTGGTTTGGCTCATCAGTAAAATTTGCTTAGGGACATAAATATTGTTTGGTTATGATTTGGCAGAAGCATGAATTTTCATTAATTTAGAAAATGTTATTCCATCACAGTATGCTAAAGATTTTAAAGTCTTAGTGTAAAATATTTCATTTCAATTTATTCAATTGAGTGTTTTGCTGGCAATTTATACAAGCCTAGCATGTAAAGTTCTAGATTTCCCTATAGGTGTAAAAAACAGGAAATAACTTTAGAAAAGTCAAAGCCAGATACATACTCAATATACCCAACCTTTTAAAAAATGCCTAGTAATTAGAGAAGTAAATGCTAGTAAATAAATTAGATACTAAGCGATATAGTTACTAATTTTAATTCTTCATATTTTCTAATGATTGTGATGAGTAATTCTTGGGCACATGTAAAACCAAAGTGTCTTCCTTTCCTACCTGCTCCTAACTACTGACAGGTGTCATATCAATTTAAAATATGTGGTTTATTTTGCAACTGATAATACCATATGACATGCTGTGTGATAATAACAGTGGGTCCTATGGAAAACTTTAAAGTGAAAACATATTATTGGGTAGAGCATACTGTAGGAAGGATCAGAAAGGAATTCTGTCCAGGAATTATCCTGGGTGATTGTCACAAGAATAGATCAGCAGAGACATGGATCTGGGTTGGTTGGCAGAGCAGAAACAAACCTTGAGATATAAAAATGAACCTTATCTAATCAGAAAATAGTTATCTCTTATATGTAGGAGGAAACAACCATGTAAGTGTCAAAGAGATAAATCATGAGCCAAGTTGGAACTAATAATGTAGTTAGTTTTAAAGTGTAGCCTTGATATTAAAGAATGGGTATGTATCTTATTTAATCTTCTCTTGTTTTGATAAAACACCATGATAAAAAAAAGTAAATTAAAAAAAAAGAGTTTTAATTTGGGCTAATTGTCTCAGAAAGTTGTAGTCCATTATAGCAGAGAAAAGATATGGCAGCAGGAACAGCTGACAGCTCACATCTTGCTCTTAAAGTAGGAGGCATAGAGGGCTAATGTGAATGGTGTGTGGGCTTTGGAAACCTCAAAACTTGCCCCCAATGGTACACCTCCTCCCATAAGGTCATACTTATTAACCCTTCTTAAACAGTTCCACCAGCTGAGAAACAGGTATTCAAACATATGAGCCTATTGATGCCATTCTCAATAAAGCCACCGCAATATTGGATAAGTTTGTATGTTTGACAGAAACCTCTTTATGGACTTTTGAACAAGTGGGCAACTTTTAGAACAAAAGAGTATGTTCCCAACTCTTTTAGTCATTTGTAAAACACAAGATGATGGGACAAATGTCCAAACAGGAAACATCAAAAAGATAAAATGTGTATGTTTTATATGCACATTGAAAGAAAGTACAGGAAAAACACATGAATTGGCCAAATTAATCAACTGGTAAATCAGACAGTTCTTTAATGGTACACTTGAAAGTTATAAGCCTTGGCAGGGCACACTGCACATGTTAGTAAAGGAGAAAGTACAAAATTGGATGCCCCTAATGGTATAAAATAAAAAGGAACTATAATAAAGATAAAAAGAAGAATTTAAATTCAGATTCAAAGAATCTTAATTCAAGAATTAAGATAAAAGCAAGAAAATAAATAGCAAATAATGTTGTGTAAGCGTACTTCACCTCCTTGAAAGCAAACACTATACTTCATTCCTTTGTAAAGGTAAAAAATATACTTTAACATTTGAAGTTAGTCCACAGATGTATTTACTGAGTGAAGAATACTTAAAAAATCTGTAACTTGGTAACTGATGAAAGCCATGATTCAAAATAATAGGAATATTTGTTGTTAATGTGGGATCATTAAGAGTGAGAGCAATTTGAATTGGGGCAGTGTGGTAGGAAGAAAATGTCCCCTAAAATTATCTATGTCCTTATACTGGGATTCGGTGAACTGACTATATAATACATGAGAACTAGATTTGTGGTTGGGATATAAGATCACTAATGACTTACTCTTTTAATACAAAAATTATCTTGATAATCTGTTTGATCCTAATGCTATTATGGACATCATTAGGATGTAAGAGGAAGCAAAGCTTCTAGTATTGAAATGAAGCCAGGGTAAAAGATGAAGAGTCTAGCATATCATTCAGAAAAAGGATTTCTTCCAAGTATTAAGTAAAAATCAAGAAATTTGATTTGATAAGCAAAGTAACCCTCTCATCTAATATGACCCACATTCAAAATAAAAAATAAGTTTGTTTGGGTTTTCACAAGTATAATTAAACAAATTCTCTCCTAAAGCAATCAGATAAAAGGCTAGGTTAGTCATCACCTTGATTTGAATTTTGTGAGCCTCAGTACCGAATGAAGTGAGTCCAGGTAGACTTCCAAATTATACAGCTATGAGATCATGAACGTGTGAAGTTTGAGATATTTAAGTAAATCACTGTGGTAACAGTAGAAAAGGAATACATTTGAAAAAAGAATGAACTTGCTGCTTTAAGCTTGACAAATGTTCCTCGTGAGAACAATGAATCATTGGAAGAGCCATTCAATCTTAGATTTCCTAGCAAGTTCATGGAATATTTGGGTGCTGCAAAAGTATGTAGTTGATAAACACATGAGTGTTTGAATATTTAAAAGGAAGTTTAATTCTCTCTAAACTCTGAAGATCTCATTCGTCATCATATCTTCTATCAACATGATCATTCATTTTCTCTTGTGTCTTTTCTACATGATTTTTGTGTTGTTTTCCATTGGCTGTCCTATGAACAGTTTGTTTTTAGATGTCTTCTCACTTTAAGATAAATATATGCATACATTTTACTTAAAATGATACTTAGCAGTCTTTCTCACCTTCTATATGCCTATTTATTTGTGCTTAGAGATAAATAATTTCTATTTCTACTTCAAAGAATAATGAACTACTGCCACAATACTCCTGGACTATCAACAAGTTGATAGGTAAATTTACTTTCATCGGAACAATTAAAACTGTGAGATGATTCAGGTTTTCTTGTAAATATTGTTTGCTTAGGTCCTTTGTGGGTTTTTGACAAGCTGACTAGGAATATGGATTTTCTTTTGTGCTTAGAAATGAATTCCTCAATCATTAGTCACACATTGGAACAAGAATAAATCTAAAATCTCATATGAATGATTTTACCCTCATTTCATTGACTAAGATGTGCTTTGACTTGTCAAATATCTTTTTCTGTCATTTTTCTGTGTTTTTTCTATTTTGGATGATATTGAAATTTTTGGGTTCTCAACTACCTTTATTAATGCAAAACATTTTAAAAAATACAAAGATTATGCCTATTTTATTGTCTTCTTGAAATATTTATGCAGAAGCCCTTGCATAAATCACTTAAAAATTAGAAAATAATATAATACTTACTTAAGCTATTCCTTCAAGGTTCAAATATATATATTTAATTGCATTACTTACTTTTAAAATCATTAATCACAATTAATATGTAATGAAGATTAATAAATTAATGTTATTATTATTAATACATAATAAATTCCCTAGGCCAATAGCAAACATATCAAGATACGGTAAAAAATAACGTCACTAAGTTTCCATAATGTGGTTTAGATAAACAGGTTTCAATGGATCTGCATACTAAGAACAAAACTAAAAAGGCTTAAATATATCTCCCAAATCCTGGGAATGCTGTCACATATTTATAAAAATCATTACATCTTTATTCTTATAAGTAGAACTACTCAAAAACAAAAGGCTAGCTGAAATTGGATCTGATATAGTGTAATGGGTTGTTAAGGATTAGTATGAAGCAGACTATTTGTAGAAGCAAAAGACAAAGCAGACATTGTTTTACTATGTGGCCTTTCAAGCTCTCTTCAGAGTAAATACTGGGTGCTAAGTGGAGCATGTGAGAGGGGATAGGAAGTTGACTGGCAAGGGAGCGTTAGCAGCACATTCTGTCATCTGGCCTATAGTGCTCATAAATGTAAGAAACAAAAAGAAGACTTGTAGATTGAAACCTGAAATAACTGTGAGAGCAATCCAAACTCCAGATGTATCTGTATTTATTCTTTCCTTTTTTTCTCCCTATTTCCAGTGAACACACACAGAGAATTCCTATTGAAAAGTGACCACTGGATTGGGAACCTTACCTAGGTATCCTGCCCTCTTACTGAATTATCAGAGAAAGCCTTCACCAGAATGAGAGGACAAAGGTGGCTTCTCCTTGTCTAATTGCAAGTAGTAAATCAAGTTAAAGGGACTTAGTTCATTCAAATAATAGTAAAGAGCTTTAAATGAATGACAAAATATCAAATAAGTCAGCATGAGTCTTTTAAAGAAGCATTACAGCACACTTGAGAGGAATGTGTTTCTGCATATTCCCAAGAAAGGACTTTAAATTTAAATTTTTATTTAAATGCTTGATGATATGGATTTTTATTAAGGAGCAAAAAGAGTTAAGAAAGGTGTTATGACAAATGGAGACTGGCAAAATGAATAGAGTTACAGAGTGAAGACTTATCACAGTAGTTGGCGAACAGACCTGACACTGCAGAAAATTGAATCCAGGATGTGGTTGATAAACTTAAGAAGTGAGCAAAAGACACAGAAGATGAAAATGCAGACTGAAGTTAATAGTGAGACAACTCAAGCTTTTCTAAAATCAGAAACATCCACTGGAGGAAAATGCAATCAAGAGCATTTCTAAAAATTATACCCATTAACTACTACATACTTAATAGCTAGGAAATGGCTGACATATCCACACCCCATTCAGTTACCCCAAAATATTAGCTAAATTGAAGAATTAATGAAAGATGAATCAGAATTTTTTTAATCAGATGGTGCGAGATAGTCATATATGATCAAATGTGGTTTGAGAATGTAATGATTTAAATTATACAACATTACTTCATAACCAGCTAAGCCAAAATTTATATTGGGTAGCTTTGGCTATTTAGACATAGAAAATTATGTCAATTGCCCTCCATTCCCAAATAGTACCTAGTCCTTAAAGCCAAAGTGTATATGTTTTATCTGAACAGGGTCTAGGTTCTCAGGAGAATCTATCTTACTTCTATGTACTTTCAAAGAAAATGCTGGAATTACTTGAATATATAACCTCCGCTTTACCACTAAGGAAATAGCAAGTGCAGGCTGAAATGACTCAAAACAATGGGAGTACAAAGCATAAAGATCTTTTTTCCGGGGAAAAATTGCTTACAGTGATGAAGGGTAATTCTTGCAAGTATATTTACTGAAAATGTTTGTTGCCTCCCTAGAGAAAAGTCATCCTAAAACTTCTGCTCCATACAAGAGGACAATGGCAGAAACTGCAGTTTCAAGGGCAATGATTAAAATCAACTGTTATTCTAAGTGTCTCTTCTAAATTTGTGGTAGAGAAAACCACCAACATGTTAATAAAATTACATATATTTATGCATCTATATCCAATCTATATCTATATCCATTTCTACATCTATATCTGTATCATCTATATCTATATCTATAACATACACACACATATCTACAATCACCCCTCATAAAAGATATCTCTCTTTTGTATGTAAGGTGAACATTATAGAGAACCCAGCCTCCAGGGAATACACATGCTTCACAGCCCCTCACTTACAGCTCAAGGTGCATCATGGAAGAGGGGAAGGGACAGAAAGATCATAAAACCCCAAATACCAGGGAGTCTTCTGTGAAAAAGTCCCTGCTGAAAAGGCTGCAAAAATAAGACGGAACTATGGCAATGTCAATGGAGATGTTAACAGAGAAGGGGAAAAATTTCATGGGGTCCATAAATAAAGAACTACAAGCAACTGATGACTGTTGAAAGGAGAATCAGTCTCTCCTAGAGATGAGCCCTCATATTGGTATGCAAAGTGGTCATGGTCATCCCTGAGAGCATTAACACACAAAACAAAAACAGGACTCAACTGGAGATATATATATATATATATACACAATCAATAAAATAAAAGGAAGCTATCAACTTGAGTGTGCAGGAGAGGAGACAGAAGTGGTTCAGTGGCAGCTGTGAGAAACTGGAGGAAGGAATGGGAATCCATTTTAGTTAAAAAGTTTTGAAGTGAAAACAAATGAAACTCATAAATTTCTAATTAAAAAAAATACAAACACATCCCAAATTTCAAGCCTAATACTAACTGGTTAAAAAGAAATCACATTACTAATGAAAACTGAAAACATGGTGAATATTAGATTTATAGAGAGAAACAGCATAACATACAAATGCTAAGAGTAGTGAAATAGCAGTCAGATCAATTACATGATTTCAGCAAACTTAAAGGATAAAAAGTATTTTACAAAAGTGAAGAGTATCTCTACATACTAACAATGAACTATCTGAAGCAGAAAGTAAATTATCTCATTTTCAATGTTACCAGAAATAATAAATTACTTGGTAATCATTTTACCCACATTGAAACCTCAAAAATGAAAACACGATGTCAGAAATTTCCAAAGAAAAAAATTAATGAAAAGATAACCTAAGTTTCTGTTGAAAACACAACATCAAAGTTTCCATACAATATGAAGGAATGTGCAGTTTCAGTGCAGCCTCTAAAAGCACCCCAGGGCCCTTTTCATAGAGATAGGAGAATACATTGATAAAATGGTGTCAAACCAATAGCTAAAGCAAACTCATGTACACAGAACTGAGGTAGAGGCATTTCATTTTCTAATGTCAAATTAAATTGAGTTATTATAGTCAAAACAATATATTGTGGGCATAAAAACAGACACATGAAATATTGTAAATGAATGAAATGAAACAAATGAAATGAAACGAACCCTCATACTTATCACATACCGTGCAGCAAAGCTACCAAAATATTCAGTGAAAGGATAGTCTCTTCGGTAAATAATTGGGAAATCATATGACTACATGCAAAAAATAATAATAAATGGATAGCTATCTTATAGCATGCATAAATAATGCAACGGATTAAAATTTTAAACACAAAGATTCATAAGATAAACCCTCTAGAAGAAAGAAGTGAAAGCACCATGAACATGGTTGTGGGAGTGGTTCTGTGTCTGTGACATCATTTGTGGTGGTGCATGCTGGTAGGTAATGCTGAAGAAACAGAGGCAGAAGAATCCAAACTTCCAGGTCAGCCTGGACCACACATTTATCCAGGCTTGATAGCACTAGCACAGCAAGTGCTACACAGATATCATGTCTCAAAAACAATTGAACAAGCAAAGAGCAGCAGCAACAGCAACAGCAAAGAAAAGAAAACAGGTTTCAGAGATGGCTCAGTAGTTAAGTACAATTGTTGCAATGAATGTTGGGTTGCAAAAACTACTATGGCAGCTCACACCTGTCTGTAACTCCAGTTCCAGGGTACTTGACACCATCTTCTGTCATCCATAGGTATTTCATTCAGATGATATACTTACATACATGAAGGCAAAACATTTAAACATATAAAATAAATAAATCTTAAGTTAACAAAAATGAAAGTAACAAAAATTAATGGCACTATATAGGTCAAAATCAAACAGCAGAGAAATAATCAGTGAAATGCAAATGGTATAAGGGAAGGAATTAAATGCAAGCAATGAGTGTGAACACACACACACATTTTCCCTTACTTCACCTCTCTGTTATTTTTGTTAAGACAATGTTTGGACATTTTATGGGGTACTTTATGACAGTTAGATACATGTGTGCAACGTGTTACCCATCAAATAAGGGTAATAAGTGTTTCCATCACTTCCTATAGTAATTAGTTCTGTGCTGGCGTTTTGTACTGTTATAATTATTTTGTGATATATCATAGATTGCTTTAACCTAAAATATCCACGACGCACACTGGAAAATCAGAAGTAATACCTCCATGTGAACTGTGTTTGGTGTGTGTTACTAAATTCTCCTTTCCCTATGTTCTTACCTTTTATGATCTCCAGTGCTAGTTATCCTAGACTATTCCATGAGATTGATTTGTTAGATTCCACAAGTCAATGAGAATGTGTGTTTTTGATCTCTTTTGTATTTTACCCCACATCTATGTTGTGAATGAGAAGATTTCATTCCTTTCTAGGACTGAATAATATTCTATTGTATCTACATACCGCATGTTCTTTACTATTCCACAAGTAATAAACATTGAGATTGATTTCATATTTCAACTATTGTGAATAGTGTTGGGAAAACATGCAACTAAAAGTATCTGTTTGGCTTTATGATTTCCCCTCCTTGACTATGTATTCAATGGTAGAATTACTGCATCATACTGTATCATTCTAGATTTTTTTTTATTCCTTTGTTTTGATGAATCCCCACGCCATTTTCCATGCTGATTCCATTAATTTACATCTCTGCAATAGTTTGTGTGTGTGTGAATCTTCTTCCTTCTACACCATAATTAGCATTTGATTTTTTGTCTTTTTTGACATTTATTCAAATCTCATTCAAATTGCAGTGAGAGGGTATTTCATAGTGATTTGAATTTAAATTTTCCTAATAATTTGTGAAGCTGGGCCTCTTTCTTGGATTTATTGGCCATATATATGTCTTCCTTTGAAAGTTTCCAATCTTATACAAATTTGTCCAGTTTTTCCTATACACTATGAAATGATAGTCACATGTACCATTAGATATGTTTAGTTCCTTAGCCAATTTTGAATTATTTTATCATTGCTGTTATCATAATTATTTTTCATTTATTTTAGATTATTTCATACACTGGATGTCAGTCTCTTGCTGTAAGCTCATTTCTCCCATTCTACAGGTTACTCCTCAAGTCCATAGTTAGTATTGCTACAGAAGGTGTTTATGTATGCTTAGGTTTTGGTTGTCTATGTTCCTACCCAAAATATAAGTGATCACATAAGTAAATTTAAAGATATCTCCTTCTGTTTTATTATAGCAATTTAATGGTTTCAGGTTTTATATGAAGCAACTGTCCTTTTTTAATGGTATGAGTTTCTTGTCTTTGACAAAATACAAGTTAGTTTTTGGATTCTCTATCCTTCAGTCTATGAGTCCAATTTTATTTAAGCATTATACTGTTTTGATTAATTGAGCTCTGTAATAAGCTTTGAAATCAGGAATTGGAAGCTTTACAGCTCAACCACCACTCAGAACCTCTTTGGCTAGTTAAGTATTTCTGTTCATAAGAATTTTAGAGATTATATTTTTCTGTCTGTGAAAAAATCCATTAATTGACAGTGTTATATTGAATCTTTAGATCATATAAATAGAACCTCATATATAGAACCTAAAGATTGCTTTATGTGATTAGCTCATTGCACTAATATCAATTTTTCAATCTGTAACACTATAATGAATATCTTACATTCACTTTATCATGTAATATTCAGCAGTGTTTTACAATTTTTACTATGGAGATATTTTATGCTTTTGCCTAACTTTATTACTAAATGTTCTATTTTCTAGATATTGTAGCATAGATTTTATTCCTATTTCCTTTATTTTACTGAGTTTATTATTGTATATAAAGGGCAAATTTTTCTTCACAATTTCATTTTGTATGTTGTACCTCACTGAATTTGTTTATGAATTTTAACTGCATTTCTTACATGATAATTAGGGATTTTGTATTTATAAAATTATTACAAAGAAGAAAAACACAACTTATCCCTTGTCAGTTTGGGTGCCCTTTCTGGTTTCTCTTTTTGGGCTCCTCTTGCTAAGACTTTCAACACAACACTTTCAACAACATAATACAGAATATTGGTAAAGACAGACACACTTGTCTTGTTTTGACTCTTATATGAAATTCTCTAATTTTCTCCCATCAAGGTGGTATTGGATGTGAGTCATAGACATACACATACTAACACACACACACACATACACACATGCACACACACAAACATTTGTGTGCACACACAAACATTTGTGCTGGCACACACTTGCACACATACCTACTTTGGGTATTTAGGATATGAGCCTACTACCAGATTTGTAATAGATTTTTTATCATGAAGGAAGATTGGATCTTATAAAATGCTTTTTCTTACCTAGTGAGAGCATATAAACAGAGTATCTTTGTCAATTAGCATTCTATAACATTTGCTAACATCATCGGATTTGTAGCAGACATTTGCAATGTGAAGTTCAGAAACTTACCATTCATCCACTTTTTCCAAAGTACTCAAGATTTTCATTGTTAGTCAAGTTTTTAAAATATTGTCCAAGAGCTTATCTGTTGCTATGGTGACAAGATGATATAGAGAGCATGGTGCTATCCTATAAATTTTTCTCAACCCCTCTGAGCTGTGAAAACTGAGTCTAATATACTCTGCTGTGGTTTGGACCTCTGCTGGGAGTATATGATTAACAGTATTGCAGAACAATGTGGATGAGGACTCTGGCCAAGAGCCTCCCTATAGAATCTAGAAGCTAGATGACAGCTTTGCTTGCTATGAACACATCAACTGGTATCTTGTCCAAACTACTAGCCTGGCCATTTATTAAATTCTGGAGAGGAAATAATCCAGAGAATACCTAGATTTCTCTATTCCTTATACTGTCTGCTGGTAATAAGATGACAGGCTTAATGCTAGAACCATCTATCTCAAATTGTTATTTCCCAAGTTAATTGTTGGTGTGATCAGGGAAAGTGTTAAAAACATGGACTCTGAAGTCAACACACCTCAATCTGAGTCTGGTTCCATCTGTTTATATCTCTTTGTCTATGTCTATACTGCATGGCTCACTGAAGCTCAGATTCCTCATCTCTGCAGTGGAAGAAGAAAGCTTCTTCCTCTCCACCTTGTGAACATGAAATAGAAAAATATGTAGAAAATCCTTAGGAGACTAACTTATACATAGCACTTGCCAGAAGTTAGCAATTACTATGTCCCGGTGTTACTATTACCAATAGTTCTATTAAAATCCATATAGACTTCAGGTAGAATTTTTTTTTTATTTTTTTACATTTATTCCAATTTTATGTGTTGCAGAAGTTAATTTTTAGTTATGTTTAAAATGATTGCTTTGTGCATTATTGGCTGAAGAGTTGCCTAGGCCTTGGTATTCATATTGTCTGCAGGTGTTGGCTTTATGTAAAAGATGTCTGATTGCTCATGATCTGCATGTGCTATCAATAGAACATCTGAGGAACTTAGTTATCAATAAAAACTCCTGAGATGAGGGGTTTCTGCTGTGATGGGATTTGCCATGACAGTAGTTGCCTCTGCTAAAGTATGGCAGGGTTTGCACCTATGAAAAATGCCTCTGGGTCTTCCTTGGTGAGCAGCCACAGTAGGTGTACAGCTACAAGTGACACACACCAGTGTGTGACACTGACATCAACCAGCATCAACCAACAAGGAGACAAGGAAGAAGAGGAAGAAACTCCAGACCTCACATTGTTCAGAAAAGTATGCTCAGAGCAGTTCCCAAAGGACAGAGATTAAGGTATTAATGAAGTCCCCTGAAAGAAGAGGAGAGTGAGGAAGGAACTATGTCTCTATAAAGAGAAAAAGCAAGGAAAATAAATAAATAAATAAAAAATAAAAATAAGAAAGAATAGACTCCACAGAGGGAGCCAGAATAAAAGGGAATAGGAGGAATAAAAGTAATAATAAATAGGAGGGAGCTATGTACAAACAAAGGATACTGAAAAAATGAAACAGTTCTTCTGGTATGAGAACCTTGCTGAGGCCCATTAAAGCATTAGAAAGTAAGGTTCTAACTGATTTTCCTGATCATGGAGCCAATGTTCGCTTCCACCCCTGGAGGCAGCAGGGCACAGGATATGGAAACTAGAGAGAACTGTTCTGCAAACTGAGTTTGCTGATGGCATTTTTGTGTATGTGTGAAGCCTAAGTGGGTCTTGTGCTTGAGATGTATGAAGTAGATTATATTATTCCCCACAGCAGTGATGGAATAGAATGACAAACTGTCAGAATGTTTCTACTGGAGGTTCTTCTCCCTGGCCCTGGAGCCTCTGCTGTGGACACCGGGGCTTGGAGCCAAGAAGCTGTTTAGTTAATCTGAACAGTTTTTTTGTTTTTTGTTTTTGTTTTGTTTTGTTTTGTTTTGTTTTCTGCAAACCTGACTAAGTGAACACAAGTGGTCCAGATAATGATAAGGCAGTCCTGACAAGATACATCTGCTATGGTGATGAGAAATCTACTCTTTGAGAGAACCCTTTCTGAAGATGAGAATACTTGTGATGATAAGGAAAACACTTGCTAAAGAATCAGAACTAACAGTTGCTGCATTGTGAAGAAGTCTTTAGAATGTTCTGCCAAAATTTGAACTCGAACATGAACTGATCAGACTCTATTTTAAAATCTGTAAAGTGTTTCCTCAGGTTCAGCACACAGAAGCTGTCTTCCAGAACTGGCTGGCATTGTATCTCATGGTGGAAGCTGAACTTAGTACTCTAAGAGTCACTCAGGTGGTACTGGTTTTAAAGGCATGAAGGGTTCATTGGAGAACAGCTGAGCCTTGACACTGTGAGAGGCCAGGGAGGCCAATGAAGTATAGCCTCAGTAGCAGCTGAAGACCCAGACTGAAGGAATCATGCAGAGAAGTTGAAGCTTGGAACCATGAAGAGAGCCTATGAGAGGTTATTGGTGAAAGTGCATCCCAGTTGCAGCAAGGGACCCCAGCAGTTTTGAAAATCTCAGTGCTATGGGATACCACCAAGGACAGCAACAGCAGTGGAATGGAGCCAGCCAGAACCTGGAGGACAAGCTGTGTCTGATGCAGAGGGCAGAGCCAAAGAAGTGGCCCAAGCCATTTGGAGGAGCTCAGAAGATCGTGAGTTAATTCCAGATAATTAGACATTGATAATGTTTTGCTGCTGTCCAAAGACATTGTCCAAAGCTTCATAGATGTTTGTTTCATTTGTTCCTGCCTTTGTAATGGTTCCTCTTATAAATAGTTTTGCTGGTGCAATGTTAAATGTGTTATAGAGATAAAGCATTTTTTTTATCTTCTTATACAGAAAAGGAGTTTATGTGTAATTGTGTTTAAAATGATTGTTTTATGCACTGTTGGCTGAAGGATTGCTTAGGCCTTGATATTTGTATTATCTACAGGTGTTGGCTTTATGTCAAAGATATTTGAGTGCTCATGATCTGCATGTGCTGTCAATAAAACATCTGAGGAGCTTAGGTATCAATAAAAACCCATGAGAGAAGAGGCTCAGAGTTCCACTATCCAATATGGCACTTGCCATGATAGTAATTCCCTCTGCTGAAGTCTAGCAGGGTTTGCACCCATGAAAAATGCCTCTGAGTCTTATTGGCTAAGCCAGTGTCTCAAATGTAGCATATGACTACATTTATGTGTATGGGTGTTTTGCTTGCATATACATCTGTGTACCACATGAGTCCAGTACCTATGGAAAACAAAAGAGGATGTCATATCCCCTGGACCAGAGTTCAGATAGCTGTTAGCTGCCATCTAGGTGCTGGGAATTGAACCCTTGTATCTTCAAGAGCAGTCAGTGCTCTTACCTGTTGAGCCATATCTCCAAAAATTCATTTTGTATTTTAATTCCATTTTACTTTGAGTCAAGACAATTTGTTTGATTTAAAGTAGAAAATATTTTCTAAAGCCATACTTACATACATTATAAATATGCTTAAATTGAAACTTTAGATTTTTAGACTATACTTTATTATATATTTAATTTAAAGTGTGACAGCATGCTGTATTTCTGTAAGAAACCACATATTAAGGAACAAATGGTTTCTTTATTTGATTTGGAACTCCAGCCATAATATTATCTGTATAACTTTTCTTCAAATCATTGTTAGTTATAAAGTCATTACTACTAAGAAAGCCTTGTTTATCACATTAACAAATACATAGATGAGAACTTTGTATTCCAATGCAGGTCTACATTGCCTGCCTTAAGTGCTTATTGGGTGGAAGATTAAAAAAAAAAAAAAAAGCAATGAAACAAACCAGATTCTCACTTTTTTTCCTAAGAGGATCAACATTTAGCTTGGAACCCAGAGTATATGTGTTTTTTTTCCTCCATTCATTTTTTTGCCTTTTCTCTTCAGAGATACCCAAATTAGAACACGGGAATCCACATAAACACAATTTCCTTTTATTGTTCTTTTTATTATGTTAAATTTGTTAAATTTAGCAAAGACTCAGTTTGGCAAACAGAGTCTGAAAGATAAAATGGTTTGTTTAAAGGAATTTATCCTAAAGTTGTCATGAGATTTTTTTATTTATTTATAAGAATTTCCTCAATGTTAGATTCATGTTGGCAAGGACAATTTATCAAGGTTTATCTTGTTTGTAAATTAATATATATCATAATCATTTTCATTATGACTGAGCCTCCTAACCTTTTCTTTAATTAAATTCTAACTTTTAAAACTTCATTTTCATTTCTTAATGTAATAAATGCTTTTGGAACAACTGTGGAACTTGTAAAAGATCACAAAGAAAATAATTTGATGCAGTTACCAATTGCCATTTGAAACGTACTTATTCTTGAAGGGTAGTATATAAGCAATATGCAAGTATTATAGAAATAGTTATTTCTAAGCTTGTGGTCTTTTGTGGGTACAGGGGACCCTCGAGCTGGCAAGAGGCATGGAGTCACTAACCCAAGAAGCTCAAAATCTAGGGAAATGCCTCCATGGTTCAAATGTACTTTACTTCGAAAGAAGCAAGGCTTTTATAGAGGAATAAGTGTGTCACATAAAGGATAATTCCAATCACTTTGATCCATGTTTACTAGACACTTCAATCAGCCTATCTAAAGTTTGCTGTAGAGGAGGAGGATGGGCAAAGTCAGGAATCCAACCATCTCTAGACATGTACGCTTAAACTCTTAGCCTATGAGTTTCGCTGTTGGTGAACAAGGTTTCCACAAAGACAGAAGAAATGGGAGCTTTCCCAATATTGGGGTTTAACTGAATGTAGGATTATTTTGAGCAGAGGAAGTACATGAGTTATGTCTTAAGAGCATATGCTGGCTGTGTGTGTGTGTGTGTGTGTGTGTGTGTGTGTGTGTGTGTGATATTTATGCCTATATATGATAAATATGATATATAGATAGATAATGCATTTAAGGAAATTTTGGTAGTGATAATATGGAAACATAGTCTTAGAGAAGTTAGTGAGGAAGGGTAAAAACATTTCTTTTCTGTACTGCTATTCTAGTCAGTTTTCAAAAATCATTATTTTGTGAGTGGACATAGAGATATTTTCTTCCACAGATCTCTCCTTTCATAATTGATAGCAAGAATATATAAAATGATCTTGCTGCTATGGTGTGTAAATTTAACACATTTTTGGATAATGTGCCTGCATGGTAGTAGATTCCATTGGAAATTATAGCTTTTTTATTTGTGAAATTTGACTCTGAAAGTCTCTTGATCTTTAAGGCTCTAGCATTGTACTTTCTTCCCATTTAAGATCTGATATGAACCCTTTAGGAAAGACCATGGGGTGATATAGAATACTGGAGTAGAGCAGTGGAGTAGCAATAAAGAATTTCTAACTACATGGCGTATATTTTCCTTGTCAATGCAACTGCCTTTCAGCACACAGAAACATATCAAACTGAGAAGAAACAGTTCATTACGTAGAAGTTTATATTCAAATCTTGAGTATGACAGGATCTTGTTGTAGCTTGTTACCTTTATTATTATGTTATATTATTATTATTAAAACTCTTGGCTTCATAATCAGTTTGATTCTAAAATTTACATTATAAATTGAACCATTTAGTGGTATTCTTTTTATACACAGTTAGCTTCGAATACTGAGAAACCTATTTGTTGGGGAATGTTCATTTTGCTTAAATCATTTTGGAGAGGCAAATATAATTTTGGTAGTGATAACTAATGGAAACATAGTTTGAGAAGTTAGTGAGGAAGGATATAAACACTTCTTTTCTGGATGGCATTAAATAGTACAGAGTCTACAGACAAATGAGACAGGCAACTGATGATCTATAAATGTTCCTTCCAACCTTAGAATACTCTTCAACTTGTTCCAGAAGTACTGTTTGCTGATGGCTGAAGCACTTTATTTTTCTATGCCTCATTTCTTGCCCTGATAAATTTCTCACTGTTCTTCTAACATATCTGGTGGAGTAGTTGTTAAATGAAACCCATCCCCACAAATTATCTTAACCTATACTCTTGTACTGGGAAAGTCATATCACTATCATTTGACATTAAAATGATTCTATAACTTCTATAGATTTTTTTTTCTCAAAGAGTGAAACAAAACAAAACAAAACACAGATGAGCTACCCATTATTCTCAGGATCATGACCAGAAAGAAAGAAATTTAAGTAAGGAACTAATTTAGTTCACATTAAATTCTATTAGTGCCTCATTCTCTCTCATTTTAATATTTCTTCTATCTCTCAGTGTGTACCATTTACTCCAATTAGATATCCCACTGCTAACCATGTTTTGTCTGCTGTAACATATGCAAATTCTACTCATTCTTCTAATCAGTGTTTCTCATTATATATTCTTTGGCTATTTCAGTCTTCATTGATCTTCCTTTACTTGAAAATCCAATAGGATTATAGTTTGATTAAAACTGTTCTAAATTTAATTGCACAAGGTCAGAAGTGTGCACCAGAATTTTGATTGCTTTATTCTACCCCAGTAATTGGAGACCCTTAAAAGTGCATTGTTTGGTTCCCCAAAACTGCCACTAAACATCCCCCAATGAGTACCATCTTCCTATTCTAATTGAAGGACGAGGCTCATGAAGGTAAACTCCATGTGTAGGTAAAGAGTGCACTCCCAGTCTGGTTTAAATATGTAGCCTTTGAATCAGCATATAACCTTTTATATCCTTAATCAGTTATATTTTTAAAAACTGATTGCAGCTTGCATTTTTCAAAGAGCAAATCTGGCCTAGATAATTAGGATCAATTATACTGAAAATGAAATTGACAGCCATTGTTTATTTACTCATGAAGTCAGTAAAAATTATATTTTAGAAAAAGCTCTCACAAAAGAATGCAACTTTCTTCTTTAACTTAATCTTTAATGAATTCAGAAAAGATAGTACAATCATGTACTTGCTTTAAAATATGATGTGAAGCTCCAGGGTTATAAACAGTAAGCAGCGATTTATTTAGAGTTAAAACTTTGAGATGTTTACAACCAACCTCTAAAGAGCTTTGTATAATAGGATTACATGTATTTAAACACTAACATTTTAATAAACACGACTTCACAAAGCTGAAGTCATGAAGAGAAGATATACAAGCTTAAGAATAGTATTCTTTGAGGGAAAAGAGACTGAGAAATAAGAGCATAGATCAGCAAAAGCCATTCAATTGTATAATCTGTATTATTTACAAAGAAAAGGCCGCAAGCCAATATGGCACAATGATGGTATTCTTCAGTTTCCCATAGTACACAACTGATCAAATTCAGAGTTATGGAATCCTTTACAACTGATACATTTACAACACAACTTCCTCAGCAAAGGCTAATTACCAAAGAAGATATGGAAAGATTGTAAGAGCAGAGGAACAGGGAGTTTGCTGTGAGATTGTCTCCTAGAAATGTCAGAAAGGAGGAAACCATGTTACTGCGGCTTCAGAACCGTATGTTCTCTTCTCAAATACTACAAATCTCAATCTTAAGATGTCAAAAAAACAAATTTATCAAATCATTCCAGTGACCAATAAGTGAAGCTTTTCATGAAAAATAAATCCATAGCATTGAGAAATAGCATATATATTCAAAAAGTCACAGGAATGGTGAAGATAATCGCAAACAGTGTGAGAGAACTGAGGTGGGAATAGCCCTCCAGAAATATATAAAAAAAATCATGAGCTTTTTTATTTTAAAAAAGTGCAATAAGAATAATAAAAACACCATCATGATGCAGAAACACATTAACTGAACATACATTCTGAAAATGTGGACAAAACATAAATATCATATATTCAATGGTTCTTCTGAGGATAAAAGTTGGAAACAACTTAGATTTCTCCATACATATCATAAAAAATTTGTATTAGATCATCAAATAAATATCCATAAGACATTATTCTCACTTTTTTTCACTATTTAATTCACTTGCCTAGATTAAGATGATAGAGTCACATAGAAGTGGAAAGTTAGGTACATAGAAGTGATTGCTTACACGTGTAAGAGCATATATGTGTGTATAGGTATTATATACATAAATTGTGCCAATTCATATCTGGATCTTAGTGGCATAAAGCTTAAAAATATATTAAATAAAATGAAACTCTTAAGAAATATTTGCTTTTGAGGAGCATTTACAGGCAATATTTAGTGAATCATAATACTCTTTTGTTAATTCTTTCATTAATACTATGTATTGAATTTAAGGTGAAAAATAAATTTAATCCTGATTAAGTCAATATATTGAAAATATGGTAAAAAAAGAAGCATAAACCTTTTGTGTCTCAGAAAAACAGAGCACTCTTCAACAAGGCCAAGGATGCAACAGAAGAATAATAATTTTGTTTTCTATTTTCTAGTGATTGGGAAGTTGATTTTGCAAAGTTTAAAATAACTTGAAGCAAAGAAAATTTTGAGTAATAGAAATGATTCATTTTTTATGGAGAATAAAGCCATAGAGATAATAATTTCATTATTTAAAAAATAATAGACTACATACCCTAACATTTTGCCTTAACATTTTATATGTTTGTTTTCTTTTGCTTAAATTTTGTGCTCTTTCTCAATTCATTCTTTAGTCCATTGTTGATGCGTTGAGCAATTTTGGCCCATGATTACTGTGAATTTATATGATACTTATAGTTTTAACATTTTGTTCCTGATTGCTTACATTTTGTTGATAAGATTTTTTAAAGCTGGTGGAATTTAGTTAATGGAGTACTTGGCAATATGTATCATTTAGAAAAACATAAGGTTAAGTGATATTTGAAATTGAGGTAAGCCAAAAGAAGAGCACAATATCAGTGTGAAATAGCTTATGATTCTCAGCTCACCATCTGTTCATTACAATCAAGGCAATGACCATCAGATCCAGAGGAGGCAAATCTGTAAGCTTCTCATATAGTAGTGTTTTAAACCATCATTATCATTAAGCAAAAATTCATTAAATTATCTATTTTGCTGAGTAGTAAATGGATCAATTTAACAACATGTTTCTTGCCTCATGAGAAAAGCCAAAAGAAATTTTAGCAGTAACTTGAAGGGCAAAGTCTCCTATATAACTTGAGCAGGTCAAATGAATAATGTGAAAGTTAAAAAGGCAACATTAAAAAGAAAAAAATACAGATCTTATTCTGAATTTAAGGATTTTTTACCCTCTTTGAAAATGTCATACACATATGAAGTATATCTTGATCATATCCACTCCTGTACCCTCCTTTCAAACACTCCCAACCTTCAAACTTATCTCCCTCCCAACATCATGAGCTATTTCTAAACATTTTTCAATAATTCAGTGAGTCCAATTAGTGCTGCCCATAAAGTGTCTGATTGTGGGGTCATCTGCTGGGACGTAGGATAATCAACCAATGCTATCCCAGCCTATAAAAGAAAGTAGCTCCTCCTCACTCAGAATCTATCAACTGCCAACCATTCCTCAGTTAAGGGTAGGGCTTCAGACAGTTTTTATCTCCATGATCTTTCAGGTCTTGTGCAGGTAACCACAGCTTCTGTGATTCATGTGAGTCACAGCCGTATGGTTTTCTGCAAAAAAAAAATCTTGAGGTGGGGTTAGAATTCGCAACCCTACTTTCATAATTTGAATGTAGGAGTGGATATTGTCATCATTTTTTTCTTCTAAGTTAATCAATGGTTTGTTGTAGAAGTTTAATTTTAGTTATATTTAAAATAATTGCTTTTATGCACTGTTGGAAAAGGGGATACTTGGGTCTTGGCATTTTGTATTGTTTGCAGGTGTTGTATTTCTGTGGGGGATGTTTGATTGCTTAGAATCTATACCTGAGGAGTTTTGTATCAGTAAAAACACCTGAGCTGAGGTGCGTGGGGGTTCCACTATGGAGTTGACCATGGCAGTGGTTCCCTCTGCTGATGTCTGACAGGGTTTGCAATTATGAAATATACCTCCATGTCTTCTTTGCTAACCCTAGCAGCAGCTAGGAACTACAATGGTTATTATGGGAAATACACTGCAGAGAACTAGGTAGAAAACAAGAGCAACAACAACACAATCACTAACACCTGGAAGTTGAAAGCCAGACAGTTAAAGTTACCCATAGACCATGGTTTATTTCTCTTCCAAATCTTTGAAACATCATTTTAATTAATTAAAGTACTCTTTCATATACCTTGTATCTAGAAGTATGATTTGGAGTCTAGGTGAGCTCAGGGTTACATGGGTGTCATTGTCTTCAAGTGACAGAGCTCAGTTTGAATACTGGCTATATTGGAAGTCAGTGCTGTCTTTCACTATCAGGAAATCCATATCATATTTTTTATCTATTTAAACAAATGTTAATTTAAAAAGTTATTTCTATGTCAGGCTACTTATTATATTATTTTGATGGCTATATTGTTGAGCTTAAAAGTCTTTATAATAGTGCTAAATATTTCAATTTCATAATAAGTGGTATTTATCTCAAATGCTGTTACTAAAACATATAGTAATCTAAAATTCTAAAAGCAGTTATCTTAAAGGCAGCAATAATCCAAGTAGCAAGCCAATACTGTTATTCTCCCACTGTTTTAGAATTATAGAAACAGCAATAAACAACTAAAATAAATGAGGTATAAAATAACAGTAAATGGTATTATTTCAAAGATGTAAATCTAATTTGAGAATTAAATTCTTAACAACTGACTAAGAACCCAGTATAGTAAAGACAAAATACAACAGATCTCATGCGAACTTGATTAAAGTAGTAATAACCAATTATATATTGATTGAAAGAAAGTTTCCATTCTCCAAGGCAAAATTAACTATATTTCAATGATACTAAAAAAAGTAGAATATCAACACAAATATGAGAAAAACTGAAAACAAAACAAAATAGATGAAGGAATATGAAATATCTATCAAAGTTGACACAAAATTGCAAACATATAAAATTTTCCAAACTAGAAATCATACTGGCATGTCAATTTAAAAAATGATCCTTAATGTTTTACTTGTGTATAGTTCATCTAGCAAAATATATACTATTTTTAAAAAGAACCTAGTGAAATAAAACTTCAAAGTTCAAAATAATACTATTTAAAACAGTCTATGGTTGAAAAAGCCACGCTCTGTTGCATACACATGAACCAACAGTATCGCCAAGTGAAATATCATCTACGATGTCCTGTTAACTTAAACTTTATATATAATATCTGATGAGAAATCAGTGTTTAAAATGATAGTTTATTAATTTGAGAAATCTTATGCTTTCACAAATTTTAAATGAAGCGTGTTTTTATTTCTTGTTATCTTTTAGATATTTTTAGTCATAAAGTAAAAGAAAAAAAAATAAAATTTTGAAAACTAATTATCAAACATTCATTTTTTTCCTCAAAGTTTTCATTATTCACCTCATGATTTTATTGCTGGACAATTTCCTTATTAGTTAGAGATATTTCCAAGAATTTATATGCACATGTTATTTTTAGTCTTATTTATGATTTATAATAATTATGTGAAATGAGCATTGTTCAATCACTTTTTAATGTAATATTGTTGTATAATGCTATTCCTTGAGAGTTATGAAGAAATATCTATTCTCTCCACATAGGGAACTGAACAGACAAAAGTCAGGATAAATACAAAGTCCAGATTGGTGAACCAATGAGATCTACAGGGGTTACTTGCGAAAGTATGGATGAGGGGTTATTTATAAGAGCAAAATGACTCAAAGACAGCTTTGTCTAGAAAGGCCTGTCTTAGCTTGGGAGACAGCTCACACAAAAGCTGGAAACCTGGAGCTCTTTGTACAACTTCCAAGCAGTTCAAGCAGATGGAGCCTAATTCTTTAGAGTAGCTCAGGTATAGTATGAACCTCTTAGTGGAGGCTCAGCTTGTTTGATAATGTCTTGCACAAGTCCTTACTGATTATGTATGCTTGGGATTGGAGGAGACTCCTGAGTTTAATTGGTTTCAGGAACTTCCTGAAGTCTTTGAATTTTTTACTTCCTAATCACATGGAGCTTCCTTGCAGGACAGAATGCCTTACCTCTCTTTAGAATATACCGTGTCTTACGGGGCAATGGTGGCACATGTCTTTAATACCAGAACTTGGGAAGCAGAGGCAGGTGGCTCTCTACGAGTTCAAGGCCAGAGTAAGTTCCAGGACAGCCAGCGTTACAACAGAGAAACCCTGTCTTGAAAACCAAGGAAAAAACAAAAGTATCCATCATGTCTTAAGGAGCTTCCCTCCTCAATGATTGGCTTTATCTCATAGGAAATTGCAATACAACCATCATTAAATAATGGTGAATTTTAAAATAAAATATCAGAGATTAGTGAAGAACATCATTAAAACATTAATAAAAAGACAATAGAAATCCATGGAAACAGGCCTCTTGAGTATTGTTATTTTGTGTGAAGTTAATCAAATCACTCTAAAGAATGATTCAGAATTCTGAGCAAACTAAAGACAATGCTTCTGAAGTATACCCAAAATAAACTCTCCTGTGTACAAGTCTACCAAAAATAGACTCTTATGTGTATAAGAAAATCACCAAACAAGTGTACATTATAGTATTTTTATATTAGTAGAGAAATAGAAATAATAGAGAGAGAAAACAGTTCCTTCTCCACAAGGAAGTAGAAGATATACCTACCCATTGAGCCTGTTATTCCTGGAGAATTGTAGCAGGGACACTGAAATACAATATGTATGACTATACAAAATATAAAGCTAAAATTAAGTTTCAGAAATTTGTAATGCATCATCAATAATATTTATAGCTTAATGAAATAAATGTTTACTGAAAAATTATAAACAATCTATGTGGAAATTATTAAGAACAGCTTCAAAAGAGTAAATACAGACAATTGAAAGAGAGAATACAAAGATGAAGATCTCTAGCTCTCTCTGAAACTTCTTTTATTTTAGAGATGTTTTGAAGTTGAAAAAAATATGTGTGTAAATTATATACAGTTGCTAACTAAGCACACAAACATACTTAGCCTCTATGTTGTTTATCCCTATGTAGAGGACAGTTGAATATAAGCTCAAACTGTTGTCAATTGAAGAGGTAGAAACATTAATGTATAATATAAAGTTATCTGTGGATACGTTTAAATATTTATGCAGGACGGTATCTTAGATGATGAGAATAATGAATTGGCCCTGTAGTCAGCTCAGAATAACATAGCATCTACTCAGAATCTGCCAAAGAATTCAGAGTGGACTTGCACATGAATAATGGTGTCATTTTAAAATTTAAACTCATACAAGTCTAAATAAGTGCTATTGTAAGAAAAATTAAGTTTTTTTTCTGGTGTCTGAAATTATATTAGAATTGTGTGTCCGAAATTATTAAGAGAATAATATGATTACAGATAAACCTGCCTAATGATTAGAGATATTTCTATTTGAAAATACAATCATAAAGAATTTATACCTCTTAAAAAATAAATTCAGTTGCCCAATGTTTGAAGCCATTGTTTAGTATCTTCTATGAAATAGAATTGAGTAGGCTTCCCTAATAAGATTTCGGGACACTATTCTCTAAGACTAAGTGTATGACTAGATTGAAGCAATTTAAATAATATGTAAATTGTGATTTAGCTTGGAAGAAAAATGTTAGGTAAGTAAGATTGTTTATTCATGATAAAAAATTGATCATGCAAAATGCTGGTAATGCTCTAGGTCATGAACTAGGTAAGTGTCTGCAGATATGTTGGGTTTATAGTGACATACTTACAAGCCTGTTTATGATTTTATGATTTGTGTTTTTTCTTGTATTCATATTTTACTTTAGTAAGAAAGGAACTGTATGGAATTTAAATCTTGCAAGTTCAGGGAACAAATTGCAGGTGAAAGTCAAGTTCATGATGAAGGTCATTGACATAAAGTATAGGTGAGAAAATCACCCTGATCTCAAAAGACATTAAGACTAACTTTTTTTTCATCTTTGAGATTCATAGAAGAAAAGACTGACTTGAAATAAGATAATGAATCTGTGAAGTTTCTCTGGGGCCCTAATGAACTCAAGGATAGAAAGGACATTTGAAAGCTTTTTTTGGTAAAAGATTAATGACAATATTTAATCAAGCACTGAAACTTTGTGCATAAATTTTTATTGATTATGGTTGTGAAATTCAGGGATCTCAATGTTTTTATGTAAATTGTACATACATGGCTCCAACGCATTATTTTTTTGACTCTGCATAACAAGGAACAAGAATGAGATGATGGCTACTATATGCAAATGAGGGATATTGTATTTCCAAAAGTGGAGAAAAAATTGAACCACAAAAGTCAAGACAGAAAATTTAAACATGAACTAACAGCTACCAATTCACAACTTGATGTTCTTTGTGAAAAGCTCTATGAATTATCCTCTCCTACCTAGCTCTCTCTCTCTATGTATCTCTATCTCTGTCTCTGTCTCTCTCTGTCTCTGCTCTCTCTCTCTCTCTCTCTCTCTCTCTCTTGAGAAGAACTCACTTTAAAACAAAGCTTACATTACAGAAAGCTATAGCATGTCACAACCACTTTCTGGGGTATATTCCAAGATTCCTTTAAAGCAATCAACGAAGAAATTACACCAATGCATCCCAGAAATTTGTTTGGTCTATCTTATGACCTATTTTTGTGGTGGGTTTATATAATAGATCTTAGCTGTGTTTATCCTGAAGTTTATTATGGAAGGAGGGAGGGGCGAGCATATTAACAAAGAGGAAAGAAAGAAAAGAAAGAACAAAAAGCTTAGACCAATAAAAATGTTTCTTAACTATTCATTATTCATTCAATATTTAATTAACCAAAAACAATGGTAGAAAAATTCAACTATAGCTATTTAAGATATTAAAAATAAAGAAAATGAATACATTTTAATGCACTAAACATAATGTAAAAGTCAGGATAGGGACAAATGAAGGAAAAAATAAAGTTAAAGGACTAATGTGACAAATAAGTAAAACCCTTCGAACCTGTCCCCTCTAACATAGCTATACAGGGTTTCCCCAGTATTCCATGTATTTTAATCAGTCAATACAGCTTTGCCATAATCTGTTGATCTAATAAACCTTACTTCTTTTTCAATCTAATACTGTCCTATCCCATCTCACCAATATTAAGCAACCATAGTGGTTTAGGCAGGAATTCTCTTCCTCATTCTATGTTCAATCTCTCCCTTCCTGTTGTATTTGAGTCCAGTGAAGGCAGAGACTGTATTTGATGTGTTGACCTTTGCTCTATCCTTAGCACTTAGCATAATGACTAACACCTGTTTGGCACTCAGTGAATGCTTGGTGGATTAATTAATGAAATGACTTCGTGTGTATTCAATAAAATTGATCCTCTTCATCCATTATGATTATGATGATATCATCAGTACAGTCAACTATTCATTCTTTATGATGATGTCATACTGTGGTTAGTGACCTGGACAATAGTTTATAATATAGACGTTTCTAAAAGCACTCAATCTTCTACCCAACACCTTTACTTCTCAAGTCTCAATAGCACTATATTTTCTTGAATTATTTAAAAATTTCTACTGAATTTTTCCAAAAGCAATCATCTTTCATAATGGTTCTATAACTTCCTAATTGAATGAAAACTCGAGTTTTCTATGACTGAACTCATCTAGAAGCTCTCACTAGCATTACAGGCAGCACAACATCCTTCTCTCGCATTCCTCATACATTTGTATCTGAAGTGGAAGAGATGTCCCCTTGATCATCCTCATTATTTCCAGATTGTCTTCCTTTCTTATCCAATCATTTCCTTCTTTGAATCATATCACTAGCTTATACAACACAGTGGCTCTCCATCATCTACTAGCCAATGCATGATTTTCATGCAGACCGTGGGGACTTTATTCCCCATAAACCTTTAGTGCTACTCCTTTTCCAGGATTGAGGCAATATAAAGCCTACAGCTGAGGTTATTCTATATTTATCATTTGAAAATTTTATTTCATTCTTTCTTCCTTTCTCTCTCTTTCCCTCCGCCTTCTCTCCGTATGTATAGGTCAGATGACAGCTTACAGAAGTTTCCTCTCTACTTCTCCCATGTGGAAATCAGGGTTTGAACTCAGATCCTCAGGCTTGGAAGATGGTTCTTTTCCCCACAGAGCCATTCAATAGCCAAACAAATTGCAATTTTTTGAACCCATCTCTTTCTGATGCTCTTGAAATTCATAGTTCAAATGTTTCATTACATCAACTCCATGACCTGAATAGCTATAGTCTACTGATTCACCCTTTTCTTTAGAGGGTTTAAACTCCTTAGACGGTTTTAAACTATTATTTATAGCTATAGTCACTCATTCTTTTCCTTAGATAGTTACAACTCTGTGACTCTTTATTACAATCATATTTTTATATTAAAAACTCAAAATTTTATGTCTTTCACACTTGTATTATTTGTAATAAAGGATCCAATTTTGACTAAATTTAAATGTAGCAAGCTAGGAAAACAAAGATTTCAGACAATTCTGGTGCTATATCACTTGGAATTTATGACTACTAATATTTTTTGTTGCATGCTTTCATTTTTTAATTTGCTAGAGAAAAATAGGCTTCCACACTGTTCTCATACAAATGGATATTAGTCTTAAATGAGCCTTTATTGCTTGGTCCCCATCATTGTACATTTATCCACTTACTCTCCATTTAACTAGATGAGGGTTTCACATCTGTTCTTTGTATTCTTGGAGTACCACCCATCTTCCTCATCTGATTCCTACACAGACGAATAACGAGAAACAAATGATCACTTGTCACAAGTGCCCAGCCTCACTTCAGCACCCACCTACCTGCCTCTGTGTGTTCTACCATTTCCTTTCCTTTCTTTAGTTTGCCTTCTGATCTGATCTGAGAACAACTCTCCACTCACACCCTACACATTCCCACTTCATCCCTGCACACCTCTCTTTCCTGCTTCTTGTTTGTCCCTCTCCATCATTTCCTTCCTCCTAGTTCAGCAAAACTGTTATGAATTCTTCTATATTGTAAATCAATAATGCCTCAAGCTCTGTACTGATGAAGAACTCTCTTCATTACCCATTATTTCTCTGTTTCGTTTGAATTGGGAATTATACAACTTGCTCCAGTAAAAAAAGCACCCGTTTCTACTTTGAACATCACTTATTCTCATTTGTACCACATTTTTGCCACAGCATCCCATAAATCTACTCTTACAGATTTCAGGATGCCTTGGTTAACCATGTCACATGTTCTAAAATTTAAAAAATCCTATTGATAGTAAAATATTATCACACTGAGACATTGGGTACAAGGATGGTCTGTCCTAGGCAATGTGTGCATTTGATCATCCTATCAATGATTATGAGACTAGGAAATCACGTTCTAGCATGAGTAAGACTTCATCAAATTCTTCTCTTTGAATTAGCTTATTTTTCTAGCTTCTAGCTCACCAAACTCCCATCTGCTTCTCCTGATGCAGCCATTGATCTTTTTCAGCCCTCTTTGCAGGCTATCCCCGAGCTCTGAAAATTGAATATTTTATCTTTCTCCTCTACCATATTCACTAATTTGAATTATCTGGCAGTTATTGTTCCTTTTACACTTTTAATCTGATATTGCTGTTGAATTGCCAGCTGGTCTCTTAAGGACACATCTATACTTGTATACATAATAAACATAACAAACAACTCCCTTACTAGACCTTTTGATCATTCTTGATTACATTCTTTTACTTACACTTTTAGTTACTACTCTGGGTTGAAGCTCTTAGCTTTGCTCACATGGATTATGGGAGCCATGTTCTTTCTGATTATTTTTGCTTACTATTTTTAAAGTTATTGTTTGACTGTTTCGTATATTTATGAAATGATTTTTCATCATTTGATCCCATATTGTCTTCTCCCACTTTTTCTTCCTCTTACCACCTCCCTCTCTCACTGAAACCCTTCTTTCCAAGTACTACTCCTGATGTCATGCCTTTTGTTTGTTTGTTTGTGAATGACAGAGTTTAATTGGTTACCTCCATTGTCGAATTCCTTTGTATCCACAGTTGTGTACCATTTGTCCTTGGTATAGCACATGAGATAAACTTTGGTTATTATAAGTGAGAGCATGCCTCCATTCTGTCCAAAACATACAGAGGTAAAGCATCTCACTCTGTAAATGCCAAAATCCTTGAGTGATCAGCAAACTACTCATTATGTCCCCCATCTTTGCTTTGTCCTTCCTTAATCATGCTTTGTACAAGGACCTACTTGCTCTTCTAAACACACAGAATATGAACGTTTTTTAAGGCTCTGTGAGTATTTCATTGATAGTAAAGCTTCCCTCATTGGCTAGTGATACATCATAACTTTTCTGTACCTTCTCTTAACTCTCTATTCTCTTGTAATGTTTTAGATGTTTTTGAACACTTATCACTATCCTATCATGTATAACTACTATTAGCAGACGCATCTAAATGTACACACACACACACAGAGACAGAGAGAGACAGAGACAAGACAGAGAGAGACAGAGACAGAGACACAGAGACACAGAGAGAGAGACACAGAGAGAGAAAGAGAGACAGAGAAAGAAACTAAATGAACAAAAACCATAAATACCATGGTATAGTCCCCTTCTACTTAAATGTAGGTCTCCAGAAGACAAAGAGCCTTGGCCACTTTTATTAATTCTGAAAATAGTTTCTAAAGCATAATTGGTCACCAGTAAACACAAATTGATTTAATTCATGTATAGTCTTACCCAATGTGGAGTAGATTGAATATATATGATAGAATATATGCATATTAATAACACCAAAGAGAACTGCTAACATTATTGCTGCCCTTCCCCATTCTATCTCGTATGAATGAGAATTCATAAGGAGTATGCATAAAAGTGTCAATACAAGTTGTCTATGAGTGCTTTATTTTAATTATATAGGCAAGTATGCCTAAGGTCTCAGAAAGTCAGATGTGAGAGGGTCATGAGTTTGAGGCCATCCTTGGCCAGCCTGGGGTAAATAATGAGAGTCTGTTTCACAACACTAAACAACATACAATGGTTGTATTTGTAGATGCTTATTATTAATCTTTGTATATTTTTCATTATCTCCTTTTAAAAAATATTCTAATATAAAACTGTGTTGTCATTACAATTTTAAGGAAAACATTGTTTCTGTGTATTGTACTGGTGTTACCTTATCTGTGATAGATAACAGAATTATTTTTTCTTTCACCCACTATAATCAAATTCACATAGCAATGATTTCCTTTGCTCTCTCTTTTCCTAACATAGTGTTTCAATGGTGTGTGTGTGTGTGTGTGTGTGTGTGTGTGTGCGTGTTTAAGGTTTTCTTTCCTGTCACACTTTATGCAGCTTATAGTAGAACAGACTACTTTTCAGATAAATTTTAGTTCTGTTTTAGAACCTTAAAGCACTTTTTACTGTCAAAATTATACCTATTTCTTAGAGAAAATACATTTTACTATGCAACAATTTAAACAAATAATAATGCAATTTCTCCATATCATCAACTGGAAAGTCTTCTAGGATTTTAGATATATAAGCTGTGACTACAAAATAGAGCATTTATTTTGCACATAGGGTTTTGAGTCTGTTTCTCATCATATCCTAAATCATGGATAGCTATTGAGAAACTAGAAATCAAATACACTTTTCTGGCTACCATCTTCAAAATCTTGTCACAAGCTGCTTCTATAAATGAAAGCTGAGCTATGGACATGTTTCTGTATAGGAAAGGAAGATGGGCTTTGCTGGGCTATTTTCCTGGGTTTCATAAAGATATCAAGTAGAGATTCTGTTCGTTTTTTTAGAGCAATTCGCAGGAAGCCATTTCCTTGTTAAGACCTCATCTTTTCTGGTGCCTTGCCCTCACAAGAGGTAACAGTACCACCTTGCTGAGCTTCATAGCACTGTGTCTGTCTTCAGTAAGTCTGACTCTGTTGCTTTAAAAGATAAGATCCATGAAAATGAGGAAAAATGAGAATCCCTACCATCTGCTCAAATTCTAAAAACAAAAAATAATGTGTGTTTCTGCTAGTCTTCTTTCGGTAACTGTGATGAAAATACTTGAGGAAATCACATTAAAGGAAGATTTCTTTCTTTCTTTCTTTTTTTTTGTTTACTGTTTTAGAGGTGTCAGTTATTACTTCTAGGCTGAGTTACTGTAGGGCCCATGGTAAAGTGGAGAGAGCCATCGTTGTCCTTTTCCTTGCAAAATCTTACCTCTGAGCCATGCCACATTGGGAACACATTGAGTTTCTTGTGCACATTTGTGATCCATGCCATAACAAGTGGTTAATGCTTTGTAAAGTTAGTGCTGAAATGAACCTAATGAGGGCAGTTGTTGGACGTAGTGGCAACAGTCACAGCATTGGAGAGGATGAAAGAAAGCCATGCCGTTACTCACACAGAACTTGTGCTTTCGAATTACAAAGTCTTTAATATGTTCTTGCTCGTCCAAATTTAAAATAGAACAACTGTACTTATAATAAATAAATATAACTAACTAACTAACTAACTAACTAACTATATATATATATATATATATATATATATATATAAATATATAAAATACTTAAAAGTAATATATATATTATATATATATTACTTTTAAGTATTTTAAGTACTTTTAAGTATTAAGTATATATATTACTTTTACTATGTTTCAATAAGTCTTTCAAACTGTAAATCATTTCTATTATATAGCTTTGCTATACTGATGATACTGATGTATGTAGGTAGTTCTTGCTTCTTCTAGCTTTCTCCATGCAATTCCAGAATACATTTGCTGACTTGCTACTAATCTGTCTTACATCACGTTCTCTATACCTGCTTCTTGAAATTTAGCTTAAATAAAGATGCCTTGGCTATCCACCCCTTGAACCTGGAAACCACCCTTTCTTAGCCACTTCTCAAATGAAGCTATCTCTTTTTGTGTTTACCGAAGGGGCAGGAGGCAGCAACCTTTTCCTCTGAGGCTGCTATACAGAGAAACATAGCAAGGTTAGTTGATGTTATTCCTTTTCTTCAAAACTACACATGTTCTTCCTTACATATGATTTTAACCCATAAGGACTTCTCTTTCTGTGCTTAAATATCTGCAATGATTTTGCCGCTTTTTCTTGAGGTCAGTAGCTAAGAAATTATCCAAAGCTGAGGAAGAAATTCTTGCCTCAGCAGCTCAAACTTTACTTTCCCTCTCTCCTTGTTGCTCATATAATCTGTGCAAATGTCCTTCCTTGATTTGTGCTTTCTTTTCTGCTTTCTAGAGAGAGACCCTGTATCCCTCTTATATGAATGGCTGTGGATTCAGCTGCAACAGAAGCCTAGCTGGTGATATAGGACCTCATTAAAAATGAGGCCATGGTGTTTACCCACAGCTAGGCTAGAATGCTCTAGTTCAGTGTTTGTCAACCTTCCCAATGCTGTGACCCTTTAATTTAGTTCTTTATGTTGTAATAACCTCGAATCATAAAATTATTTTTGTTGCTACTTAATAACTATAATTTTGCTGTGATTTGAATCATACTGTAAGTATCTGATATGCAGATGGTCTTAGGTGATCCCAATGGAAGGGTCATGCAATCCCCAAAGGGGTCATGACCCACAGGTTGAGAACCATTGCTTTAATAAAGTATAATTTGTACAGTGTGCAATTCACCAATAATAATGAGTGAGGCTTCCATATTGTCAGTGAGGAAACACAAGCAAGGAAGCTATTTGATGTTAACATTATCTAAAGAGAGGAGCCAAAGTTGAAGATTGTCTTCCAAATATATCTTATCTGTATTCACTCAGTTGTTGATGACAGAATCAAGTCCACACACTAGTTTTGTCCACATACAGAGAGAAAATTTTCATTTGGCATTTTACACACAGATTTTTCTTTAACCAATTACTTGGATGCTTAAAGAAGTAATGGATAGCCTGGAGTTGAGAAATACTCATCAGTGAAAGAGAATAGAGAGGCTGACATAGACAATCAATATATTTTGTTTGATTTTACTGACTCCAGATTCCAGTATGTGTGTGCTCTCAATTATAGCTATACTGCCATAGCTGTTTGTGATTGAATATCAGTAAATTTTCCTGTTTCTGCTTTGTTTTACTGAGACAGTACCATGTTGTCTAGTCAAGACTGACTTGAAACTCACACTCTACCTCCCAAGTTCTGGAATTATAGGATTATGCTAATTATTCTATAACTTTAGCCATTCTTAGAAATAGATGAGTTTTTTTTCTGTTATTCATTTGCTCTTTTCATTTAACTTTGATTGCAGTCAGGGTCTTCTACAGGTCATCAACTGGTTTTATGTAAAATATATATTTGAAAAATAGCATTTAACAAGTAATGAGTAGATCTAATCATGCTTTAAGTAATGAGTAGATCTAATCATGCTTTAAACCAGGATGGAATGAAATGGTTGCTTACCAAAATCATGCTGAGCACCTTCATCCTTCTCTCAGAGAAAAAAGGAAATGTAAATGTATGAGAAAACATTTGCCAGATACGGAAATATTTACGAAGGCATTTTCTGCATATATTAGACCAAAAACATTTGTAAGAATTCTCTCCAATGTGTGTTATGTCTGACTTCATTAATGGCTACAAATTCTGAAAAGATATAAAATAAAACACTCCACTTACCAATTTTTTTCAATAATTCAATATTCAAGATAAAAAATGAACTAATCTATTTTTGAAGTGCAGTCTCAATTTAACTTTTACTTTGAAAGATAAAGTAAAACTAAAATCTCATATAGTATACTGTACTTTTGCCATGTTAAAAGTGGTACATAGAGACCCAGGTTTACTTATAATATGACTTTGTAAGAACTGGAGATAATTGAATTTGGAATGTGTCAGGAACTATTTATAAGCAAAACCAAATGCTATGAGCTTTTCTAGCTCCACACTGGTTTAAGCTTGAATAAATTCAATTTAAAAATTCAGTTTTTACTTGCTGAATGAAATACAGATGGGAGAAATATGCTTTCATCAGCAACCAATTTGAAGTTTATATCCGTAGATTCTCTTCTATCATATCAAAATACTACTAGTCTTTTGTGACCTTGAAGTGAAGCTTTGAAGGTAAAGAAAAGAAACAAAAGAAACCAAGATGAGTAGCTTTATGTCATCAGCTAATCTGCATGGAAACATTAAAGGGACACTAAAACATTTTGCTACCTTCCTGTTGGTCATTAGCTTAGGGTAGGGCTGCAAATTACTATTGCAAAGTATTTATCTATCCAGATCATAAAAGAAGGGATTCACTTTCAGGGATGTAAATGGTTTAAGCATGTTTAATGTATTTTTATTTCTCATCCCAGGAGAGTTGCCATTATGTGACAGCCAACAAAGACCTAGACATAAAGACAGAACGTCTTCCAACAGTGAGGATGAGGGGTAAGCAAGATGGCAGGAAAAGCAGGAGCCTGCTGGCTGGTGGTAGGAAACACCATTAGCAGGCAGTGAATGCAAAGAGTTGGATGCCAATGATGAGACAGCATGATGAAAGAGATCATTAGGAGGACTGAATGCCTTGCTCTTCTGAAGACACTGGAAATATATTGTGTTAGGAGACCAGTTTCACAGCTGCTGTGCACTTTTTCTTTGAAAGCCATTCATTCACTTAATTATCGACTACAGTTGTTTTGTTTTACACATGCCTGCCATCTCAGTGCTGTAAGAATAGGCATTAGAACGGAGCCCTTTATCACAGGGCTGAGGAACAATGCCTATATCTCCACAGGAGCAGGAAGTAGAGACAATGCTATTGAGAGGATTTTGCATTCTTTCTAATAATGTTTCATAGGCTCAACCAACTGGCTCCTATTTACTGATCTTTCTCCAAAGTCACCTTGTTATTTTTATTAATGGTTTGCTTAATTTTCCTCTCTGAGTGTTTATATTAAGGTCCATGGCACAATTGGAAAAAGGAATCAGCACTATCTTCCCTTTATAAGGTTCCTCTCTGCACTCCACTGAGATCTCTGTTTCTCGAACTCTTCTGCATCAATGTCAGTTCGGTGCCCTGCTAGCATCTATTCTGAACTCTGTTCCACCGTTGAGCCAAGATCTTGGCAAGACCGCTTTAACTGTAATATCCTCAGGAGTTTCAGAAACTATTCTAATTTAGTTATAAATTTTCAGGTAGGAGGGGTTAACTTACCAGGCAACCTTTAATTAATTGGGGGAAATCACAGCATTCATAAATATTTCCCACTTAAGCCTCCTAAGACAATTTAGCATTGCTTTCTAAGGTCCTTGGAAGGTCCTGAGAAGCATCTGTTCCTACCTGTGGATGGCAGAGATCAGCTCAGTTCATTCTTTATCAGTTGTTTGTTCTGAAATAGCTCACAAGTAACACTGCCACTTTTCCTTCCTTTATACCTTGGACAATATTCCCCACAATACATTTAATTGTATGAAACCTTGTGTCTCAGCTGGCTTTATTTCTTTTCCTTTTTTCCTTTCTTTTCTTTTCTTCCTTTTTTTTATTAGAAGTGGGAGGGAAGGAATCAAGATTGCTTTGTTTGATGCTTCCTGAACTAAGAAATTCTTAACAGAATTCTTGAAATATTGCATAGAAGAATTTCTTCTTAACTTTTATTTTAGAAAAAGAAAACTTTTTCTGATATAAGTTGGGAAAGCAGTTTTTCTAATAATATATTAGAGAGCTTGTAAATGTCCAGTTGAATTTGTCTGCTCAATTTTATTTAACCAATAACTTAAAAGATAAAACCAATAATTATTGGTAACTAACAGCAACAGCCACCAGAAGCAGCATCCAAGGGACTACATTACAAGCAGAGTTGTGATGAATTGCCTATGACTGGGGCATCTCTGGGAAGTCTCGAGATCATGAATTGGAAGACTCTCATCTTTCATGGAAGTATTGTAACTTTTGAAGCTAATATATACATTTTTGTACTCTCTGAGGGAAGGCCCCATGTTAAAAGAGGTAAAAAATTAATGATAGTTAACGTGGCATGATCCGACCTCCTGCCACTCTCCCTGTCCATCCTTCTTTTTTTAATTTATTTTTCTTTTATGCTTCTTCTTGCTACGACTTCCTCAAGGTACAAGGCAGTGTCTACATAATTCAAAATCACTACTAAAATGTATTCTCTGTGTCAGAATCAAAATGTAGCAAGGCAATATGACTTTTAGAGGACATTATTTTTCCATAGATTAGGAATTTTGAAATTTGTAATACATGATAATTAACTGAGGTTAGAAAAATACGATTCCACTTTTCTATTGACATGCTTTTCTGTAATATTTGTTTTATTTATTATAAATGCTACAAATTTTCAAAAGGGAATATATAATTAATGTCAATATCACTATTATTAGATTTAACAATTGATAATAAAGTTACTATAGAGCAAACAGAGAAAAACATATTATGCATACTGTTTACTTCAGTAACAAAATACAGACTTGTTAAAAACTACTAAGGTTATGGGCATATCTAATGATAATTCCCTAATATTATCTAATGTCTATTCCATAGCCAGTTTCTTGATTGGGTCAGCTAAAGACACTTGCCAAAGACCAGCTCCAGCTTGTCAAAGACCAGACCAAGGGTTATAAAGGGATGTGAAGTTGGTAGGCGGCGGGGCAGGGAGCAGAAATAAGCACTAGTCTTCTGGATGGGTCAGAGAAAGCTCTTTCTCTCTCTCTCTCTCTTTATTTTGGCTTTTTACTTTTCTTCTGTCCCTCCATTCAAGCTTTTTCTTCTCTATGTAATCCAAACTTTTCTCTGCACAATTTTTTTTCTCTTATTTGAACTTCTCTATTATATTTTTCCCTCAAAATAGAAACACTAATTTAGAGAGATCTTGTGGAAGAAGAACAACCTTATTCTTTCCAATCAGCATAAAAGTGCTTATTTATGCAAAGCTTCAACACACACACACACACACACACACACACACACACACACACACACCTTGTGGAAGAAACTAAGCCTCAACAACCTTATTCTTTTCAATCTCATAAAAACATACTCATTCACAAATTCATACATCTTGTGGAGGATGCAAAGCTTCAACACACACACTCATGCATGCACGCACACATCTTGTTAGCCTTAATACACACACACACACACACACACACACACACCTTACCCATACTTGTCTAGTAACCTTACTCTTATAAGATTCCTTTTTCCTTATTTTTCCCATATGACTATATACCTTTTAAACAATACCCTCTACTTAAGAAGAAATCACATCATAATCACAAGTCCTTTATTTCCCAGTGAATAATTACAAGTTATATATTTAAAAAACGGGTTGTTCTCAATAGTCATACATGATTACATTTGAACATCTGGTTTTCCATGTACTTTTTTCCCCACAATACATCTGTATCCCCAAAATGATAATTTTGTTATTACAGATTAAACAAGCCTAATATTCTCACAGCCAGCTTCTATTGTAGCTATTGTAACAGTCTTGTGATTACTAGGAAACAAGTACAAATCATCGTATCTTAACTTAACAGAATTCATGTTTTATTTAACATAGTGAAAAAGTTGGTTATTAACTAGAGAGCTTAGGTCAGGGGACTTTTTGCTTTCATTAGGTAAAGGAGAATCTGTCCAGTCTGCATGTCACATCACCCTTTGTCCCCAAGGCACACCCAAAAACTCACCAGTAATTTTTATAATTGTAAAAACTAGGAAAATATCAAATTAATTGTCGTCAAGAAAGTTTAAACAGAATAGTGGGCACTGAAACTCATTTGTTATACTTAATCATAGGGCTGTCTCTCATAGATGAAACTTGTGGGCCCTGGAAACCAGGCTTTCTTTGCTTTTGCTCGCCAACTCTGACCAAAATAAGTCATCAACTACTAAGAATGTGTTTTCTTATATAGCTCCCTAAGTTATTTGTCCCAAAGCAGCTTGGTGAAACACCCTAATCTGATGTTATTGATTAGTTATTCTTTCTAGCGTCTCAATAGAGTTACCGATTCAACTGAGTAACAGTATCTTTTAGAAGATCACCATTGTTGTTATGTGTGCCAGTAACATTGCCCAGTGAGGGTCTAGAGACCCCTTTTGAGATTTCACACCACTCATATCAGGAAAGGGACATACAATGATACCAACCAGAAGCAGGAGATATTCAGGAGACATAGTTCTCAGGCTTTGCCCTCTGTGAGACAAACCCATCTTGGCTATATTAGCCAGTGGGCCATATTCCTCAGACTCTAATGCTGGCTGCAATTCTGGCATGCCATCGACAGACACTATCTCATATATAGTGTTTTTAATTTTTTTTTATTTTAATTGTTTGTGTGATAGTGGTGGCACACGAGACCTAATGTGTGATCGCTCAACACATTCACTTTGACTTACTGTACTCTGTACACTGTATTCTGCTGCTATTTTTCTTTAGTGTTCCTTAACTTAAAATGTTCCTTTCAATTTTTACTGTCTTTTGAAGAAACCAGAGATATCCTACCTTTTGAAATTCTCAGGATTGATTCCTTTGAAGCCATTAAGTGAGTTTCTCTGTTTCCTGCATATTCTGTTCTTAAGAATTGAGGCATAAAACAAAAATTCAGTGTAGGTTGAATATTTTCTTGGGAGTACCTGCATAGGATACATTTTTTTATAGTAAGTTTATAATCAGGGGTACTCCATTCTCTTTACTAAATACAAAGATCTTAATATCTCTCTTAATCATTGAAAAAGGAAATGTGTGAGGGTCTAGGATTCTAGAGCCTAAAATAAATGGATAAAATCAAGTTTAACAAATAATGACTTAAGCTTTTAATTTTATCTGTATTGAGAAACTGGGACCTGATCTTTGATAGATTACCATGTAAGACGTTTGTTTCAATCTAAACAATTACATATTTCGGGAAGCACTTCTCACATAATTTAATCTTTTGTCACATTAAAATTTTCCTTCTCTGAAAAGTCTCACTTATTTTCTTTGAGTCTTTTGATCTCCCCCCTTCTCTCCTTCTCTCTTTCTCTTTCTCTCTTTCCGCTTCTCTCTCTCCCTTTCTTTTAAGTAAATAGTCCATACTGTTTTTAAAAATATTTAGTAATAAGATAATTAAGTTATGCTGATATAGCAGGAGGTTGTGAAATCTAAAACAGCACACATATCCATTGTTAAAATGATGGACCTTTCCCTGTAGTTTTTGTGTACTAATATTAATATGTAACTTATTTTCTAGTTAAAGAACACAGGTATTTGTTTTAGTGTTGGGGCCCAGGGGGTCCTGGCGGTCCAGCTCTGGCCCCCGCGAAAATGGGGGTTCTTTCTTCCACGAAGGATGGGTAAACCCCAAAGAAACACGAGACAGTCTTGGTGGCTGTTGAAACCGCACGAGGCCTTTTTATTAAATGAACTTGGCGCACGCGGCGGCTTGGGACAGGTGCGGCAGCTTGGGGCGGCCGCCGCGCACGGGCGGGAGATGTGGGCAAGAGGCGAGAGGGCACGAGGGCAAGAGAGCAAGAGAGAGAGCGACCCCCGTCCAGGGCTTTTATTAGGGTCCCCCGGAGCCCTGGTCTTGGGCTATTTTGATTGGCTCCTCAACCTCGTCGGTCAGGTGTGGGGTATCCGCCTGCACCTGAGACGCAATGGTGCCTGGGTATTCTGGGGAAGAAAGAATCCCTGCTGAGTGGTGGGGAGAAGCTGCTAATAACTACTAACTTAGGGGAATTTTCTGGGTTTTATATTTCTTAAATCTTTGCAATAAACCTGGGTTGCTTTATTGCAATTTACTTCTGGATAGCATGGCTGTGTTCCATTCCAGCCCACAGTAGCCAGCTCAGGGATTGATTTTGCTATTACTATTGGCTTATACAGATCTTATTATTGATGAGAGAACATATGCCACCGTACAGTGAAGACAAAAAAGGAGCAAGGCAGTTAGGGAATTCCAGTTCCCAGCAGTGAATTTGCTTCAGGAACCTTGTCAAGCTAAAGCATTTCATAGCCTGAGAAACCTGGGCCCCAACATATTTCCACCTTTTTTTTTAATTTTTTTTTTATTTTTTAAGCTATAGGGTGCGCACATCCATCATTAAAGCGTTCACGGTCTTCCGGAGCTGGACAATGATTGCTGGAAGAGAACAAGCCAACAATAGAAATAAGCACAGTGCAATAACTACATTAATTGCAAGGCTATGATATTTGGTGGATGATAAAAGATTTTGCACTGTCCCAGAGAATTCAGCAGCTACCTCATCCATAGAGGCAGAGCCTAGTCTGGAAGAGCTAATATCAGAGATTTTATAGTGTAATAGATCTAAATTTATAGATAGGTCCGAATTGTTCCATAATCCTTGGATATGATTTTGAATTTGAAGCCACTCATGTTCACTATCATTATAAGGCAGAGGAGTAACACAAATCCATTTAAATGAAGAGTGGCATTGCACTGACAATCTAACTTTAATATTATGTATCTGATTTCCCATAAAGAGTACAGCCTCTTCTAAAGCGTTAACTCTGTCTACTAATCCTTTATCTAGTTCCTCTTGATATACTAAGGCTAGAGACACGTTTTTTGAAAGCTGGTCGACATGATGGGCAGTATGTATTTCCTGTACTAAGGAAGCTGTGGATAAAGCAAAGCTTGTAATGGTGGCTATCAGGGCAGTGATACCCAAAATAAGGGCTGCAACAAAACGTTTACTTCGCGGTAGTTGTAGGGTGGCCTTATGTAAAGCTTCTACCCCAGGGTTAGAAAACCAGGCACCAGTTACATTGACAGGGATCATAATATATGGTGGTTGATTTAAAAGAACATATGCCACCGTACAGTGAAGACAAAAAAGGAGCAAGGCAGTTAGGGAATTCTAGTTCCCGGCAGTGAATTCGCTTCAGGAACCTTGTCAAGCTAAAGCATTTCATAGCCTGAGAAACCTGGGCCCCAACATTTTAGTAAACTAACATCGTTAGGCTTGCTTTAGAGTAAAGTCACTGAATTTTTTTTTTGTTCAGAATTTGTAGAAATAGATATTCCTAGTTGGTTCCCATAGATAAAGTATCTCTCAGTAGAGAATCCAATATTTCCCTGTAGAATGCAGGTGTATTTTTCTGTCTTCCTCTGGCCTCAAGGAAACCGACTGTAAATGCAAGTTCTAGGGCCTCTCTGCCCCTTCCCTACATCAGATTTCTGCTTTGACAAGACCCCATTGTGTGCTAAAACTTGAGTAACTCTGTTTCAGCCAAGAGATCAGACTGTTGTATAGTTATGATATCACACAATAAAAATTGCACCACAGGCAAACTGTCTCACTTTCAGATCATTTTGCAGGACAAGCTTCAAACTGCTCCTAATTAATTCAGACTCAGATAAATATTGCAATGTAATTCTTATTCCTTGGAGGGTTACATGTGAAAGACATGACAGTGAAAAAAGATAAAATACAAGGCAAATGTATATTAAGGTTTTCCTAGATTATATGGAGCATGTATTACCTTCAAAATCCTTACAGACCTGTAAGTTTTCCTTCCAGAGGCAAGAGACATAATGGATTCTATATGCATTTCCTTGGACTGATCGAGAAAAGTGGCAGTGGTTCATAAAATTACAGATATTGGAAATGAAGGTAATCATACCTCATGCTTTCTGTGTCACTCACTTGTTAGGCAAAGCTTTTAAAAATGCACTATATGGTGTTCTGTGGCACCTAATTTGTTAAACTGGATTCATATAAATACCACTAGAGACTAAACTTGCAAGTTTTCCACTTTCTAGTGTATTTGGGTCATGAGTTCCATCTAAAGCACCTATAGGATCTTGTGTTCATTGGCTCTTTCATCCCCGCTCATCACTTCTCTCAGCTTCAGCCCAAGGCTCTTCTCAGTGCATTTCTAAAGCTGACTTGATATATTCATTAATATTTTAAAAATACAGAACTTATGCAAAACATGCTATTAGATGCATTAAGTAGAATACAAAATGTGCCAATGTGTTTATGGCATTGAGATTAAACTGAGCCAAATTTAGCGAACAGCAGAATATCATCTGGAAAAATCCAGATACTTTATCTGCTCTGAGCAAAGTCAGGTAAATACTGTTTAGAAAGTTACTCTGGTAGCTACTATGTGACACACTTGTTGCTCAGTTATACACATCCTAGCTTATTCATTCACTCATCATTCATTTATTTCACAAATATTTACTATATCAAATGATACATTTACTACTCGTGTGAATGTATATACTATTTAACTTTTCTATTCTGCATTTTCTTCTACTATAGAATAAAAAGTAACATTTCTGAAGTAGTTGAGAAAATTAATTACCCTACTACATGTAAGGAAATACACATAAGATGCACCCTTTCTGTGTCATCTCACCTTCATCTTTATTATTATACTCTCAAAAAAGTGGGACAGATAATTATGTAACAGGAAAGTGTTATTTAATAAGGGTGATGAGAGCCCTTTTTAGATGAGATCTAATTAATGATGTTTCATCTGTCCTACATCAAAATTGATACATCTTTGAAGAATGAAATATATGCTTACATAGTAGAAGATATGAATGTGTTTGTGTATGCACATATATGAATGCCTAGACATGATTTTGCTACAATTTGAAGAGTCTTGCTGGTAAGAAAAGCTGTGAGGAACGTCTTATCAAAGAAACTTCGGTGACTAACTGCATTTCTAAAAGCCCAATGTCTACACAACTGATTAGCATATTGATTGATAATAGAAAGATTGTCCTGTGATTTAAGTATTGTAGGAGAAGTATTTTCCTATTTACAGTTCTCTGTCCTGGTCACATTTGAAAACAGATTGACTCAGATGTTTAGCACCTGACTCTGATGTGTAATCAAAACTCATCGTTATAGAAGCTTTTAAACAGTCCTTTTATTTAAGTGGTTGAGATCAATGATTATTAGATTAACAAGAACATGTTGGCAGCTGCCCTTCCCCGTCACTACTATTGACCTTTACTCTCATTTCATTTATGTTAACTCTTAATTTTTAATTATCACCAGATGGCCTGAGATCCCACCTCTTGACCTGGTTTCTCCCAGACTTCTGCTTTTCGTCTTCAGCAAATCAAATGTGTACTTTCAGCCCTGTTGTCTCATCTCAGAAGGAACACAAATGTTGCCTTTTCAGAGGCAGTGATATGAGGATCTACACAAGACAATGAAAGGGACCAAATGGACAATGGCTCATTCATAAATTAAGATTACAAGCAAATTGTAATCTAAGTGGAGGCTCGAAACAATTGTTTCTTGAAATATTAAGCAAGGAGAGTAGCTTTAGATTCCAGTGACACCAGAGGTAACAGGTTGTGTTCTGGTTGAAAACAGAACTTTTATGCTCTATAGTCATAATTTATATACTTGCTTGAACATTTCCTGGGCCAATTTTGCTTTGTATCTTTCAAATTAGTTCAGGAGAGTCAGTCATGAACAGTTCAGAGCATACTCACATGAAAGATAAACAAAACAATTATTCTTGAAGAGATTCCTACATATTGAGATAGAGATAAAAATTAACAGCAAACTAATGCGTTAATATGTAGAATCCATGAGCATTTATCTATGTACAATATGACAGGCATATGCATTTTTCTCTCAAGTTTTAGTAGTATAGATATCATAAAAGCACTTAAACTCAGAATAATCCTCCTTTGTAAGTATAATTGCAAGTTCATAGTTATTTCTGTTTAAAGTACAAATTTTTCATTATCAATAGTATCAAAACTAAATGCTGTTAAAATGTTCATATTTTACATATGTTTTTAGACTACCTTATTAATGTATATATCTAGAAAGGGGCACAAATAAAAAGTACATGACTTAAAATTTTTAACACAGTTAACAGAAACCCATGAACATCTCCTTGAACAGAAAACATTGTTGCCAGTATCTTTTAAGCCCTGACTTACACCACTTTAGACAATTTTTACTTAGTTTTCAAGTGTACATATATTGAAAAATGCAGTGTTTGCTCAAATACTTATTTATGGAGTCCACTTTTAACATCATGGTATGAAAGTCATCCAGTCTGTTGCTTGAAGCAATAACTTGTTCATTCCTTCACTTTGTTACTTAATAATATTCCAGTCTCTGAATGAGTGTGTCACCAAATACTCATTCAGTCTGTTGGCAGGAGACTCTACTTGTTGTCAGGTTTTGTATGATAATCTCTACTGATGTTTTCAACAGCATTTCATCCTCTTTAAATATATGTGCGCATTTTAATGGTGATATTGTGAGACCTAAATGACCATGTCATATGATTGACATGTTCAGTTGAAAGTAGCTCACTTCACAAATATGTAGAGTATATTTCTAAGCATTAGAAATATGTTCAGAAGGGGAAATTTCAGTGGGTTCATTCACACTTATCTATATTAATTTAATTAAAATTGAGAATAGTTTTTCTATTATAGTTGTCCAATAAAAGAGACTTATCATCAGTCAATCCTCAGAAAATGAATGTTCTCACTATTTGTTTTAAAACATCTACTGTTAAATACACATTTTCCTCTCTGCAAGATTGAGAAATGGTCCCAGGATATAATACAGTGGTATACAAATATTAAATATTCATGAAAAGTGTGTGTGGCCCGAAAGACAACAAATAGCAAATAGGCAACTTAGACAAGGAAATTTATACAGTGTTCTACTCATAGATGGAGAGCTGTAAGTGGTCAACTGCTGCTGAGAGAGGAGACTCAGTTTTCCCTAGGAAAAGTGCTCTCACATAGATTATCCAATCCCAATGGTCAGCCATGGACACATATACATATAAGTAATATAAGCAAAGTTAAATGGACTTTTAGGTTTCATATACGCACATGTGTGTGTGTGTGTGTGTGTGTGTGTGTATAATTCAGAGTTCATGGATTTGGGAGGAAGATGAAAGAATAAAGGATTTATAGAGGGAGAGATGGACCATGGTGATATAGATACAGTACCCATGAACAAAGATCTCAAAAAGATGAAATAAAATTTGAAAAAATAAATCTGAAATTCAAAAATACATTTTATGTTTTATTGTAGCCACTACAAATAAAAGCTAATTAAAAATTAAAAGGGGGTAGGTATGCATGGATGTGTGGCCTCACATGTAACAGGAAAACTACAAATTCAAACAACAAGGAGATAGCTACAAATCCAATAGCTTGGGAAAGCAATTTCAGTGTCAGATTCTGATGAAGTCATGAGAACAAGAATCTCAGTCACTGACCATAAGAATGAAAATCAATACCATGACTACCTTAGATACTTTCCTATCACTATTATTAAACATCATGACCAAGGCAGCGCATAAGGAATTTAATCTCGGGGCTTGCAGTTTCAGAGGGTTAAAATCCATGTCCATCATGGCAGGGAACATGGTAGCAGACAGACAGTCATGGCATTGGAGTTATCTTAGAGCCTGAGACAGAGAGAGAGGCCACACTGGGAATGGTATAGCACTACCCCATTATACACCCCCTCTGACAAAGCTACACCTCTCAATCCTTCTCAAACAGTGCCACCAACTGGGGATGAATAATTCAGATGCATGAGGCTGTGGGGGGACATTTTCCTTCAAACCAGAACAATGACCTCAGGAGACAATTAGTCAGTTCCTTCCGGTGTAAAAGTATTGGGTGTTTGGGCAAGTAATTAATAAACTGTCTTCCAAGCAGAAATGTGTACATCAAATGTTTATAGAAGCTTCATTCACAATTTCAAAAACCTTTAGAAACAGCCAAGAAACCTTTCAGTAAATTAACGAATAATTAAGTTGCACTATTTTCTTACCATGGCATATTATAAAGCAATAAAAAGAAATGAGCATTCAAACTCTGAAAAATGTGAAAGAAACGTAAGAATTCTGTGATAACCTAAAGACATTGTTCTGAAAGCCCTAGATGTTGTGTGATTCAAACAGTAAGGCTTTCTGGAAAATGCAAAATACCACAAATGAATCAATGGAAAGATTACATTCCAGGTATGCGGTTGCCATCAAGGCAGTAAAAATGGATGAATAGTGAATTTTTAGGGTATCATTTTCAAATTGTTGTATGGAAATATATTTGGTATTTATCACAATGATTTACTTTTAATTGTAAAATGGTTGAATTATTTCCTATATGCATTTATATATTCTAAAGTTTTGTGTGCACTAGCACGCACGTGTGCGTGTGTGTGTGTGTGTGTGTGTGTGTCTTTGGAAGACAGTGTGAATAGAGAACCAGATTAATAAATTCCTTGAGCATTTGAATGAATAACAATTATCTTACATAGTTTAATCTTTTATAGCCCATTTATATGGAAAATGCACCATAATAATATGGCAAGCCTTAGGGAATATAGTAAATTGTTACTTGTACTAAGCATTGGGATGTTTCCTCACACATTGCTGCTCTCTGCCCAGGAAACTTATCAGAAATATTTCTCACATTTTAGAGAAAGCCCTTTTTAAGATGCAAAGTCCTTCAGTATATCAGAAACAAATACTCTGTGCAACACATTTAGCCATGTATATTAGAATATGTAGGCTCACAGATCATATTAGACTAAAAAGTAGAATAAATTAATGAATGGAGAAAGAATATCTTCTAAATGTGCTTAATATTTTACTATATCTCTGTGTATGATTTTTCCAGCTTAAATTCTGAATAGCAGAAACAAAAAGAAAATATCCCATCCCTCTTCACCTCTAAATGAAAAGTACAATAATCTATTGACCATTTTATCTCAAAAAAAAATTGACATTGATTAATCAAACTCAAGGAAATTCATGAAAGTGTTTGTTAAAGTGAATTTTAACAATCAAAGTCAATGTGAGATTTTGCAATTAGAAGGAGCTTTAGAATAAAAATGAATGTGAAGAAAACCTTACATTATGGTTATAGCATGTTCATGTGCTGTCAGAAGAGGGGTCAGACAGCTCCTAAGAGGCAGAAGATCAGAGAGCTTCCTGTGAGATCGTATCTCCTAGTAATATCAGAAGTCACATGCATAAAGTTTGACTGCTCAAACCTAAGTTGAACAAGGATGACACCAATGAGCATGTCAAAGGGAATGGTGAAAATCCCATGAGCTTCAACCCTACATAAAACCTATAGGAAACTGGGGAAAGCTGGGAGTAAAAGAGGGGTCTTTCCCAGGGAAGAGCACACTAATTATTTGCTCAGTGCCAAATAGTCAGCCTTGAAAACATACATGCACATAGCATTATACAGACTGAGCAATATGTTTATATTATATATTAATATAGACATAAAATAAATATAACTGAGTTGTATTTAGCAATATATATATAATACATACATATACATTTATGTGTGCAACAACATTGAGTGAAAAAAATAAGCCATGAATTTGATGGAGAATCAGGATTGATATGTGGGAGGGTTTGAAGAGAGAAAGGGAAAGGGAGAAATATTACAATTAAAGTATAATCTCAAAATTTAAAAAAAAATTAAAAATAAAAATAAATAAATAAATAAATTTTAAAAATTAGCAACCAAAATAGAAAGGAAGGAAGGAAGGAAGAAGGAAAGAAGACATTAATTTATGTCAGCGGTTGAATAGTGCTGACCTTTTGATAAAAAGTGGAAATTTGCAGGAAGTTAGCAAGTCTAACTTGAGGATAGAAGGATAAAATGGTGACAAGATGGTAGTACATACATGATAATATGCATGTATTAAATTCACTTGGTTCATTCAAAGCATTACATAGCTCCTCTTGAATTTTAAGAAATAATAATTCGACCCATTACAAATAGGAGATTGAGTATACAAACAAATAATGACCAGAGTACATTTGACAACACAGAGCTTCTATAGCCAGCATTCCAGAATGCTAAACCACCACCTCTGCAAACAGGATTGAGAAGAAGCTTCTAGAGTCTCTATATTGCGACTCACCTCAACATCTATCTCAAGAAAAACAGTAGAAAATCAAATAGGGTCCCAATCCAGATACATCAAGTCTAGTTCTGTCTTGTCTCCAATTTCTCCAGGTCCACAACCTCCAATCATAGCGTTCCTCATACTGCTAACTTTGGCATTAAGTTATCTCCCCACTGCCTTGGCATTCTCAGCAAGTTGTTAGTAAGGATGCTCCTGCTATACCACAACTGATTCTTAATAAACCATTTCTTTATTATTTTCAGATGGCCTTCAGCCACGTGTATAGACTTCCATAAAATCTATAACAATTTATCATATTAATAAAAAACATTATTGGTCACCTGTTACACACAAAATGGCAGGTTCGTAGATTTTTATATTTTTCAATTAATTCATTTGTAGATGAAATAGATTTGTAGATGAATAACCACAGGAGAGAGAGACTTTGGAATAGATGCACACAAACATACTCTGCTTTTTACCCCACATATTAGTTGACTGTCTTTGCTAATTACTTAACTTCTAAATATGTTTCTTTTCAGAACCATGAAGTTATAACTGTTTCCTCAGAGGTAGTTGATAATGCCTGTATAGCATGTCTATATTAGACACCGAACCTGGCATATTCACAAACAGCAATATTTTTCTCGTACAGTCCTCCATCGCCTCAGTTATATTAACCACGTATTAATATATAAAAAGGCTCTCTTACATGAACACTATAGATTTAATATATTTGTAATATAGAAGTATCAAGTGGAGAGTGGAACCAACAAGATTGGGGAAGGACCAGGGAGCATAGTGGTGGGTGGGGCAAATCTGAGGAAGGTATAATGGTGTGTGTATAAAAATACCATAATGAAAATACTACTCAATATAGGAGCTTAAAACATTAAAATAATTAATAAGAAAGTGAATACTTTAAAATAAGTAAACATAAAAAGCCTAAAGAAAAACATGTTTTTCATCTTCTTTCCATTTGTATGTAAATGTAGCCCTGGAGCAAATCTGAAAAGTAAAAAGTGTAGGGGGTGTGTGTCTTTAGGCTACAGATAATGGATTGGTTCTGACAATCAAGTCTTATATGCTAGAAAAGTTAAATATTTGTGAAAAAAGCTAACTTTACCTCATTGGCATGTAAGTTGCTATATCCTTTTTATTGATGTTTAACATCTGCTGTCTCTCTTGTGACTTGTGTTGATGTTTCAGTGCATATAGAAAATAGCTCACCTACCTCATTTCCACATAGGTGCTTTAACCAAATAGCCAAACTCCCCTATCAATAAAAATAAAAAGAAATCTATTTAATTCAGTGAGGCAAGACCATTGCCAAGAGGTCTGATTCTAATCTTAGTCTACAAATTGAACAATGGCTGAAGACATAGAAAAGTAACTAATTAAGAACAAAGTTGCTGTATTAGCTTTACCTTATTCTTAAACTGTTACAATGTGAAAGTTGCTCTCTAGGACCAGAAGAAACCATTAGTTTCTATCTAAAAAATTCACAGAACAATTGGCCTTGCTCAGTACATAGAGCAGCTATGTTTTCAGCAGCTAAAATTCACATTTTACCTATTCAATTGCACTTAATTAGACTCCAGAACAAACCTAATTCTCATTTGTGTTCAATATAGAAATCTTAGTTCTACATTTTTATATATCTTTAAAAATTCCAGTTAATATCCAGGTGGTAGTAATGTAGACCTTTAATTGCAGCCATCAGGAGGCAGAGGCATTCGGATCTCTGTGAGTTTGAGGCCATCCAAGTCTACAGAGTGAGTTCCAGGACAGCCAGTGTTACAACAGAGAGACCCTCTCTCAAAAAAAAAAAACAGAAAAAAATTCAGTTAGTAAATATTTGTGAACATATGTATTTTTATAGTTATAAAATTGTTAATTTTTAGTATGATACTATGAGATGGCTTGTATGACATCACTTATTTTTCCAGAAATAATGAATTTAGATATTACAACTATTTCATTCAACTTTTCTAATAAAAAAAGTAATCACTCAAGTTTTATTTGCAAGTATATTTTGTTATGTATTTATAATTAAAATTCTACTAACCTCTTACTTTGGATATTAATTTGAATACATTCTGCTCATTCACATTAAAATGTAAGTAAAAGTTAAAATCAGACATGTATTGCCTTTTAAAATATTATTGTTCTAGTCTATAAAAATAATTATTGTTTTATGCAAATAATAGAGAAATATAGGTTTTAGATTTTGACTATTAATTGGAGCCACACATAAGAAAGCAACAAAAATGATAATACCATATAGATTTTACAATTTTTAGATGAAGGAGACAGACAGCAACTAAACTTGAGGTAAGTAATCATGCTGATATTGTCGGGACAATATTTGCAGGTGTCCTGCAAGTGTAGTAGTATTGTTGTTTCATCCCCACTGTGATGTATCTTGAAATTTACCTAACGTATGAATAGAAATGTAGCCTTTGGATGACAGTATTGGTGAATTAGAGACATGAGGGTAGGGCTGACATGATTGACTACTACAGGAAAAATAAATTTATGAATTTTTAAGCTTTAGGTTTGCCTAGATATGTATTACTTGGGGTACACATGTATTGAAGCTGAATTCTGAATAGTTGATATTCAGTAACTATCACATCTCTGTGTATGTTAAAGTTTTAAAAATTAAAAAAATAGTCCTGAAATATTTAAGAAACAAAAAGAGTTAAAAAGAGAGATACCAAAACATATATACACATGGGACTCCCTGTCTCTTCTGTGTCATATCTTGTACCACCAGCATAAATTTCATTAGAGCCATGATATTTGATGTTGAAATCTGAGCTCACATATTTATAAGCTAAACATTCTATATTTATTTGTAATAAAATAACAAAAGACTTTCTGACTAGTATCCCAGTACTGCAGACATTCTGATCAACAATTGACAAATGAGAGCTCATGAAACTATAAAGCCTGTGTACAGCAAAGGGCACAATCATTAGTGTGAAGAGAGAACCAACAGAATAATTAAAAATATTTAGTAGCTGTACATCTGACAGAAGGTTAATATGTAGAATAATTATATAAATGTGAGATATATACATATACATGTGATATATATATATATATTACATATATGTGTGTGTGAGACACATATATCTGTGATATGTGTGTGTGTGTGTGTGTGTGTGTGTGTGTGTGTGTGTGTGTATGTGTTCTGATTGGGCCTAAAGTCAGCTCCACAAGACAGAATTAATGCTTGATATGACATACAGAGCAAAAAACTTACTGCTAGCTAGATCACAAACCTCAGGGTGAGAATCTAATTCTATTATTTGGCTAAATAGACACAGTATTGAACTCTCTGCTAAATTCTTACCTGTATAGCCACAGATTAATGTATCTCTTCACATTCGTCAGGGAAACATCTTTTTGCAGTAGAATGCAACTAGTAGAGAGATCCACAACTTCTCAACATGTGAAACAAAAAAGACTGTGGAGTTCTCAGTTCTAAATGGGGCATCTATATGACATACCCCACCAAGGCTCAGGGATCTGAGAGAGAGAAGAAAGGTCATGAGAGTCAGAGGTAATGAACATCTGTAAGGAAATAGTATTTGTCAGATATGACAGCACAGTTACACAGATGAACTCACAGTGGTTGTGACTGCATGTACAATGCCTACACAAGATTGAGATAGCCAAACCCCTAGAATGAGGGGTGGAAGGGCTCATGAAACTCCATCCTTAGCTGAAAAACTATTGCCATTTGATGGTTGCTGTGATGAGTGGGTTTTTTTCAGGGATGGGGCCCATCAGAGACTAAAGCTGGTCAGGTACATAGCACTATACCAATGCATGACACACTTGAGAGACTAGAGAGTAATTTCAGGAGAGGGAATGAGGGATGGATTTGATCAAAACACATTTTACAGATGTATAACATTTTCTAATAATAAGATTATTGAAAAATAAATCAGACTGATCCTATGTTGAATATCTTGTCCTGGTGCAAAAATGCTGCTGTTGCTTTCTCATGTGCTTTTTTTTTTTTTTTTTTCCCTTGACACAAAATCTCCCTCATGGTAGCCTCAAAATAATGATCTCCCGTCTTAGCCTTATGAGTGCTGAGATTATAGGTGTGTGCCACCATATCTTAAGACAAACTTTCACATTCACTATCTGTGACCATGTAGTCATTGATATGTTACTATTACAATGTAATAGTTCAGTTTTGTTATTTTCTTAGTGGCATACTGATAAAGTATTTGGAAGTTGTGTATAATTTTAATAATAAAAGTTTCTTTGGAGTATTTATGAAATGATTATCATTTGCTACCCTGGCAACCTCACAACTTAAAAGTCAAGACCTGTCTCCAATGCTTCCTTTTGCCTCCTGCATTTAAGTTGTATGTAGTGAAGTTGTGACTGAGACTGTAACATTCGGTGATTTCCAGTTATATACCAAATTCCTTTGAGTCTCTCCATGCATATGTGATGTGCAGGAGAGTTAGCAGGATGTTGTTATAATACTTAATGCTGCGCTTGAAAGCAAATTGGTTGAAGTTAAAGGCTGAAAAATACCATGCGGGCAGTGTGATTCACAGCCTATGGTGGAAAAAAAAAATCCTCTTTGATATATTTTTAAGGTGATAAATTGAGGGGATTAATTCTACCACCTCATGCAGTTGTTACTTAATTGGGCAATTTCAAAAACTTCCTTTAAATCTCAATTATCTGCAGATATAACGAGTCAACGTGGTACTCATGAGGACTGTGCTGTTATTTGTACCCAATTTAAATAATAACTGATACTGCAGCTACTCAACCTCTCTCCACAGACATGACTTAATGAGGTAGTCAGTTATCCACTTCTAACTCCAGATGTTCTGGGTTTTGTTTTGTTTTGTTTTTGTTTGTCTTCTCGTCTTTTTTTCTTTTCTTTGTTTTTTGTTTCTTTTTCTTTCTTTCTTTCTTTTTCTGGTAATCTTTTGTCTCATTCAATCTCTGTAGGCATCTGCAGAAATGTTAACCATTGTATGTTAGTAGTGCATCTAGTTTCCCTAACTTCTACCAAAATGAGTTTAGCTGGGCTTCTTTATGTTAGGAATTCGACCTCCTTTTCTGCAGCATTTTCAAAGTGTATCAGTTTCCTATACAAAACAAAGTTCTTGTTTTGTTTCCTAACAAAGAACTTTTAGCTGGGTGGATAAAAACAACAGAAATTCATTTGTACACAGTTCTGGAAGATAACAGTCAGAAAGCTGGCTAGGTGCTGACAGAGTCTTATGCACCCCTAAGTCTACATTTAAGGAGAATCTATTTCCTCTGAGCTTCTGGGGTTGTGAATGCTTGACATTCCTGGGCTTCAGATGTATCCTTTAATCAACCTCTCTCAATACATAGCATCATATGATGTGTGAGTTCACATCAACTGGTCCTTTATTGGTCTCTTTATGTCTCTTTTTAATGGCATTCATTTTATTGAATTAGAATCTTAGAATCTCGTATTACCTTAACTAATCACATTGGGAATAAACCTATTTTCAAATAAGTCACTTGCTGAAGACTTGACTTGGGTTCTTTTGTTCTGCTTTGTGTTGTGGTAGAATACAATTTTTCCATAACAGAGACAAAAAAGAAATGTTATATACAAGGATCATGGTTTTCTTACCTGGGTTATTCTTCATTCAGCTCATAGTAGAAGGCTCACACTGTTATTTTAGTATTTAGTACACAGTTGTTTTTCCATCTACCACAGTGTAGACAATTGGAATAAGCTAAAATAAGATATGCAACAAAATTTAAATTAAATAGGAATAACAATTAGAATAAAAATCACAAAATATGAATGCAGTTAAGTAAAGTAGGGAAAGCAGAGTGCTAGACACATATGGGGTGATTACTCAGATCAAACTTTGAGTTTTAGCTTTCTATATACCATCTGTATGAAAAGATTTAGTTTTCCTCGTCTCTTCTATGGTAAAAATAAACTTGCTCATTCAGCATCAAGCTTCTCATTCCTAATAAGGATGATATTATAAGAGAATTGTTGCTTAACACCATATCTGACAATATGCCCTAACTGATTATAATCATGTTTATGTTAATTTAACAAGTAAAAATTACTATAAGAATGTTCAAATTTGCCTTTGAGCTCCACAGAAACCAAAAGCAGAAAGGATTAAATAATTTACTTAAATAGGTAACCATTATAGTTAGATAATATAAAACTCAATGGTTTCTTTTAAAAGATCAATTTTATATTCATAATTTTCAAAATATATTACATGTGTTAGATACTAGAGTATTAGGAAATATTAATGAAGATCTCTAAAAGATATAACAGTCATTTTATATAACTTGGTACATTTAAAGCACATAAAATAGAAATACAATTTCAAAAGGACCCTAGTAGCTTTACTAGCCTACCTGGAGAGACAAATGGCTAGGTTTTATTTCCCAAAAATGTCATTTATATTTACCTTTTTCATAATAATTAAATAGAAAAGTTTCAGCTTGGTAAAAATCACTTTACCATTCGTGTCCAAAGAAGAGACTAACCAGTGCAAACCCCTTTTCTTTTGCGTATTCTAAGTCTGTTCCTTATAATTCACCACATTTATAAAGCCCCAATTGTTCCCCTTGTTTTTTTTTTTTTTTTTTTGACATGTCTCTCATTATGGAAGTCCATAAAGAGAGCTAAGATGAAGAGTCCCTTAATCATCTAAAGCATAAAATCTCAACAGTAGATATATCTATCTCAATCTCTACCTCTATCTCTATCATCCAATATATCTATATCTATATCTATCTGTATCTATATCTGTATCTCTCCATATCTATATCTATATCTATATCTAAATACAAATACATAAATAAATGCATAAATACAAAACCAATACAAACTTTTCTCATATAACATAATTATGCAAAATATAACATAATTAAACATTTAAAGGATTGTTGTTTCAATCCTTTCTGAATGTGACCTTTTAAAAACTTCAGGATAAATGTCACTTTTTATGATTTGCTGGCTAATAAGAATAAGCCATATCTTTAAAAAAGTGTTACAGAAAATTAACGCATTATCAGAATGTATTTGTATTTTGTCCACATCTTTTAAAGGAGAACTTTATGATTGCTGCTAAAAAAATTTTCTCCTACATTTTATCCACTATAATATAAGTTATTTAATATGTATTAAAATGTCTTTAGGGTCCAGAGAACTGACTCAGCAGTTCAAAGAATTTGCTACTTTACCAACGGCCTTGAGTTCTGTTCCAACACACATGTCAGGTGGCTCTCAACCACTTTTACTCACATAAAAATAATGGGAATAAATCCCAAAATTTGTCCAATTATTAAAGATGGAACATTGGGCCAAGGATATTCCTAAAAACATTTTTTAAATCATATGACATTTATTTATGAATGTGTGTGTGTGTGTGTACATTTTCTGATTTTTGCCTGTGCCTTGACATACCTATTTTATGTGGCTTTCAGAAGATAACTTGCATAAGTCAGTCTCCTGCTTTCATCGTGTAGATCTAGGACACGGACCTCAGGTAATCAGGCTTGGCAGCATCTCACAGGCCCCCAGGATGTTCTTTTACCCAAGAGCTGTTCTTCCTACCCAAGCCTGTGTCTGTAATGTTATTGCTTGATTCAACCTAAGAAAGTCTAGTGATGCATAAAATTATAATCCTTTAAGGAAATGGCATGAGTTTTCTGCTTGAGTCCCTTCTGTTTCTGTGCCTTTTTGAAGGAGTCAAGCCTGTTTTACAATTAAAAGTCTCTGGAAAGTATCCCTCACAAATTGTCAGGTTCTGAGAGTACCAAAATATGTATACGCCATAACATCTCTGGGAAATTTTTTTTTGAAGTGTTAGAGTTTGAATAGGAAGGATGTGCCGATATCTGGCAATTTAAAGTTGCCCATTTTCTCACCAGTTCTCATTATTTCTTTCAGAGCCTGAGGCAGTCAGAATTTGTAGGACACCTTATTAACTGAGAATAATTCAAGTAGCTTTGCTTTTTGTCTAGAAAGTAGGGAGTGCCTAAACAGATGACTAACGCAAACTGAATTACAAGCCACAAACTCATCTATTAAGAAAATACTTTAAAATTCCTAGGAGTCAATTATTTTTATATAAATGCAATTGTTGGGTAAAGGATGGGACCAATGTGTGTTTGGGGCAATATTTTGGCATGGGAAGGAAGGCCAGGTTCTTCTATTCATTAAAAAAAGGTGTCTGTCAGTCATCTATCCAAAGTGGGCTACAGTCTACACCTCACCTGAAATCTAGCACGGTGTTACAAAATAAAACTACTGTGGGCTACTGTGTAGCATTTGTTTGTGTTTAACTCATCTACTGATTAATTATCACACCAGGTAAGTTGTATGATTTTGGATTGTCAATTATCCAGTGTGATATAGATTACTTTCTATTGAGATAGCTATGTCTTGCTCTGTCTCTCTGTCTCTGTCTCTCTCTCTCTCTGTCTCTCTCTCTCTCTCTCTCTCTCTCTCTCTCTCTCACACACACACACACACACACACATACACACACACACACACATAGCGGGGGAGAGAATAAGAGAGAGAGATTTCTGTTGTATAATAATGGATGATTTTTCCAGAATATTTTCTAATTGTCTTCACTGGTTATAGATTGAAAATGGAAAGAATGTCCTGTGGAATGTTTGACATCACCTTTTCATAAGTAATTTAGCACTCAGGTGTTATATGTAGTGTTCCCTAAGTTGTGAAATGACATAATCAGTCTGTTAAATCCTGTGTGGAAGGATGAAGCCTGTACCCTGCACTCCATGGAAGCATATGATAGATTCTGCTATGCCTTGCAGTATATGCTTTAAATTTTATTTAATTGTTAGCAATGACATTTTCAATTTTATACTAATAATATTAAGGTGCTTTGAGTGACTTGTTAGCTATTGATGTTACTAAAATGGTTTACATCCTAAACACAATATACAAAATACAGAAGTGTCATCAAATTTAAAGTGGTGACTTTTTTCTTTGAGTAGTAATATGTGGCCAGTATGACTCAGCTCAGGTCCATCAACTATACAGACATGATGGTAAAAAGTTAATATTCTACAATGCATAGTGCTGCTAAACTATGAAGTTAGTACATTGGTGTTTTAAATACAGTCTCTACTTATAACAGTTTCAAATTACAATGAGTTTATCAGGAAGTAAGCATGTTAGAAGTCAGGGATACCTGTGTAGTCATATCAACCACTTACTATAAATATATAATACAGTAAGGGGGGTTCTCAATAATCTCATCCAGGCCTCACAGAGGAATGACTTTATTGGTTGAGAGTCACACATGCAAACGGTACATGGAATACCAAGAAGGTGTATATTCCAAATATCCATGTATTCTAGTCTCCTAGTTTTCAGCAGATATATTATTTCTCTTCTCTGAGGCCATTGAACAAATACATTAAGCTATGGTGGGAGGACTGGGTTATTAGGGGCAGGAAGAAAGCAACATACTCCATCTCCTAAAAGAGAGATTATTGGATTACTAACCACAAGCAAGTGGGAAGCTTTTTCTCTAAAACATCCTAGATTACTCTCTAGTCTGTACAAATTTTTAATCTGAACAGGTTAGTACTCTGTGACTTATCCCTTCTACCAGAGCCATTTGATCAAGTATTGACAGTTTACTGAACGCCCTTTGCTTTATTTATTGCATGACTAATTATACATTTACAAATCAATTTATCAGTCTATCCTTCTTTACAATTTAACTAGGTATAATTCAGTGTATTTAACATCAATAAAGGTCCATCATGCATGCACTCAGTGGATATAACTTGAAAAGTGATGTTAAGATATCAGTGCTGTCACTGTCATTGCGAGCTATGACTTGGTATATTTTTGAGGTTTAGAAAGTTAGCAGCTTCAATGAATGGTTGGTTCAACATTCCAGCCAATATTTTTTAAGCTACTCCAGCTTCTTTTGTCCCTCACTATACAGTCAAACTAAAGAACGATTTCAATACTCTTTTGGTTGCTATAGTTCTGTCAAAAATGAATTTTGTGCAGTACTTCTTATATACTTCTCATTTTTCTCTTTTAGAAATAATTTGACTTTATTAAAAATTAATGTTATATCTACTGGACTTGTCCTATTATACATAAGCATGGAATAATTGCTAGAAAATTTAATTGCTTCTCTCTTACTTAAATTTTGTTATAAAGTGTATTTCATTCATTAAACGGGGGCATATTCTGTGTATGGCTTTGGTGGAATTATTGACCAATGTGGATTCATTCCCATTAGGAGCAGAGAACAGATGGTAGAAATATACTTTTTCCTCTCTTCCATTTGACAGAAATGACCAGTCATCGAAGAAAAGACAAGTTTATTCTATACTAGTTTAAGTTCTTACATAATAACCACAATAAGAAACTAACTCTAATAAATGCATTTGCTTGCTCTGTTTTCTAAGGAAGTCTGCATTTTCTTCCTCTGTATACAAAAATTTTCTCTCAGAATTGAATGAAAATATATCAATCACTTACTCACTAAGGAATATAGGAAGAGAGAGTTTTAGAGGACAGCCTTTTGTCAACTTTCTTTGAGACGAGGTATTATGTTGTCTATTCTTGAATTCTTTGTGGTCCTTTTGCTTTAGCCTACAAACTAGTTGCTACCAGAGATGGGTGGCACTGTGTTTTGTCCCAGATTTTCTGGAAGTAGCTTATCTCTCCAATTTTTCTCTCTGGTTTGGATATTTTGTAAGAAAAGGGTGACTGTAGTCTTCCCATCACCTAATCATATTGTTCATTCATTTTGTTTTTTTTTGAGATTTGATTTCAAAGAGGTAAAGAGTTCTTGACGCAGCAATATGTTTTTTAGTGTCTTAGACTCTGAGTTTTTCAGGTATTCTAACTGGAAAAATAAAAGGGCTACATGAGTAAGCATTGTACAAAACATTCATAGTCCTGGAAAATATTGTGTCTAAAATAAAGAAATAAACGGAGAATTATATTATTCCTTAGAATGTGTGGCAGAATTCCACAACTGAAGAAAAATTTGTTGACCGAGAATGGAGCAGGGAGAGCTGGAGAGATAATTAGATGGATAAATGTGTTTGCTGTCAAGGGTGAAGAGCTGAGTTCTATACCAGGGATCCACATGATGGAAGGAAAGAACTTATTTCAGTAATTTTCTTCTGACATCTATACATTCATCTTGTATGTGTACTACACACACACACACACACACACACACACACACACACCAAATAATTAAATGTAAAAAAAGAAACTGGAGTAGAGAGAGAACCATAGAATATGGTTCAGTCTCAATAGAAGAGATTGTTTAAGAAGCAGCAATGTAGACTACTAGAGGTTCTGCTCTTAAACACTGAACAGTTTGTCATGACTTACAACAAGCAGCAAAGATGAACTGGAAATGGGAATACTTATTTCTACAATTTGTATCTCTGTTTTTCATATACCACCTCTCTTCATTGCAGTAATAGACCTATTGTGTTGGCTCAACAAAGAATACACAAAGGCACATTCATTCATGCAAACTCTTCCAGACCTCAGCAGAGGGAACCACCTGTCATGGCAAGTGCCATCCTGGACAGTGGAAACCCAAGCACCTCGGCTCAGGAGTTTTTATTGATACAGAACTCCTCAGGTGTTCTACTGATACCACATGCAGACTATGAGCAATCAAACATCCCCACATAAATCTAACATCTGCAGACCCATACAAAATTCCAAGACCTAACAGCCCTTCACCCAACAGTGCACAAAACAAATTTTTATACATAACTACAAATAAATGCCTACAACACTTCATTACACCTTTGTCATCTAATTACATATTGTTTTAGTATCACTTGATTATAAGATGCATTTATATCACTTGCAATCAAATGTAGAACATCTCTAGGAAAATTTTATCTCCTCATGTCTTTGACTTTGGCATTGGCTACATGTTTTCACAAAGATATTCTGGCTGTTTTCCTCAATGGGATTAGACTGTTACTATAAGTGGTCATAGTCATCTTTGCTCACTGATCCTCCATAAGCATTTCAGTTTTATACTAGCCAACTATTACTAAAATAAAACCATCCTGAAGACAGGATGGTTTAGTTTTCTTTATTGTCAATAAATGAGAAAAAAAAGTATTTTTCCAGATACTTGGAATATATTTTATTGTTAAGTTCTTCTGCTCTTTCCTCTATTATAAAAAGCATTGTTATTTTCTGGAAATGTATTGTTACAAAAATTTAAGGACTATAGAAAAGATGATAAGGACTTATATTTGCTATACCCTAATTATTCTCTCTTGTTCCCCAAAGTTCTAACCATGTTAAGTTACATTTTGTTACAAATGATGAGCTTCTATTGGTCAAGGATTTTTTAGGGGTCATCTTTTTCCTTGTGCTTCTGTGAGACTTGAGCAGTGCAGAGATTGCTGACTTACTAGTTCTGCATCACACAAAATATTCCCTTGCCCTATTCATTGCCTGTTTAGCACTAGTCTTAAATTGAAGCCCATTGTCCCTAACTTTTGCTAGAATGCTATATCACTGAAATTGTGCAGGATAATGCAGTATTTCATGATCAACCCTTTTTCTTACTATGACCTCAAGACTCTTCTTTTTTTGTAATTTGATAGTTTACTTTTTGGTATTGGTCAATGACGCCTGATGATACATTTATACTGTTTCATATTACTTATGTGTTCATTGCTTTCTCTTTCACTTGGCTTGCTCATTTTTAAATTCTTTGAGTGACTTCAGAAGTTTGTAACATTTCTATCATGTCCTTTTTGGATTTTCGTTTAACTTAATGAAATCCCTTGTAAGACAAGTAAGAATTTTTAATTCATCATTAATTTCCTTTCCAAAGATTTTCAGTTAACAATAATGTTTTCATTTACTTAAAATATTTCTAGATTTGAAAAAGTTCTATTTAGATGCATTAATTCTATAAGTAACTGCCATGTATCATTTTTGTTAATGGTTTCTAAACCTTGTTTCTCCTTGTATCGTCTTTGCGTTTGTCAATTCCTCTGTGATCTAACTCATTCTTTAAAATTCTGAGCCTTTTATTCCTTGCTTATAAGGCAGCTCTTTCTGTTAGTTTGGGGTCTGTCATGACAATGTAGCTGGTCTTCAGTCAAAATTTCTTTCAGTATCCCAAAATATCATAAAAAATGTATATTCTTACTCTAATTAGCTTTTCTCCAAAATTTAGCAAAGAAACTGAAAACATATATACAGGCAACATTATGCAGAATGAGCAGAGTATATGTACCTATACATATGCCTATATAGTTACATATATATGTATGTATATGCATATACATATGAACATGTAACAACAATAAATGAAAAAGGAGACCATGAATTTAAAAGTGAGCTGTAAGGGTATATGGAAGGTTTTGAATGAATAAAATTGAAAGAGGAAATGATGCAATTATAATTTCTAAAGTAAACTAAAATTAAATGCATAAATAAGGAAACAAGAAAATCAACCATCAAATAGCCAGCAGCAGACTTTCGTGTCTTGCCTGAGATTCCCAGGAGCTTTTCTCTGTTGTGGTAGGAAGAACCTGTGCTGAGAGATACTGAGTCAGTTCACAGGCACAGTTGGCTCAAAACTCGCTCTTAATCAGTTGTCTTAGTCATTATATAGTTTTTATCTAATTGTTTATTCAAGGACTGAACTAATACCTCACAGCCAAGCAGATTTTTATGGCTGTGTATATAATGTCTGGACAAATAGGTTGTATAATGGAAATGAAAGTGCTGACACTGAGCTTTCTGTAATGGCATGAGTGGACTCAGTATTACAAAGTATGGTTTTATTGCATCTTTCTACCAGGTCATTTATGTGAAGCATGGATTGAAATAATAATTCAGAAGTGTAATAGCACTTGAACCCAATTGGATATGAGATCCATCCAACAAATAAGCAGATGGATTTAAGTGATGCAGGAATATAAAATAAGCAGCCAACACAAACCCTCTCATCACTTAAATGTGGCCATCACAGTCATTTTGACTGTGTAACTAAATTGGTTTTTTTAAATAAAGAAAATTATCCTTCTTCTTAGTTCAAATCCAAACCTTTGAGTTGAAGTATACTGTGACTTTAATTTGAAAGTAGTTTTGTCTGAATTAAATAAAAATAAATGCCTAGATATTTTAATTTACATATACACATTTGATATATATTTAACCTACACAGTTTGTTTTCCTGTGTGTATGGAGAAGTATCAGAGGAACCTAAAATTAAGAAATAATGATATTGATCATGTATATCCTCTCTATAGACTCATAATTTGCTCAAGAAAGAGAAAAGGAAAATAAACAAAGCAAAATAATAAGAAATTGAATAGGGTCATTCCTCTCCCTGACAGTATTTACTAAATATTGTCAAAGTGGTTACTGCTGGCTTTGGATGAAGTGACTCATTAGTAGGTCTAACTTTGAAATCCCTGTGCTGATAAGTTCCCTCAAACCTCATAATGAATAGCTGTTCTAAGGGAATGGAAGAAGATAAGTCAGGACTGAACAGCTTTATCTTAACCATGCCTCTTTTCCACCCAGTTCTCCCTTTCTCTTTTTATTTCTAGCTTCCTTGCTATCTCAACCCACTGATTAAAATAAGAAAGAGAGAATTAATTGTGAAGAAAAGACTATCCTGGAAATATCAGAAATGCTTAGTGAGCCAGTAAATGGCCAAGTGTGAGAAAAGAATGAGCTAAACTGAGGAAATATAGTCTGTAGATGTCTAAAGGAACTTGATGTATGAGTTCATTTGGGGTACATTCATTTTCCTATGGGTACCACACATATGTGATTTCTCTCTTTCGTTCTCCTACTGAATGACAAAGCAATGGCTCTATCTTCCAAGATGCTGTCTTGATTAATGAGACTCAGCTAAAGTAAAGAATTTAAGGAACACATCCCACAATGATGTTTTAAAAACAAACTTGAGAACAATGTTATAAGCTTAAAAGAATAACTCTGGGACTGTTGAGTTGTAAATATTTGCAGTTTCTGGGAGGAGGAAAATAGAGAAGAGAAAAAAGAAAAACTGTCATGTCATTTGATTTAAGGCATCATGGAGGGCAGTCATGTGGCAAGGTAGCCACTTGCGGGGAAACAGGCTGTAGACAAAGAGTACAGAAGTCCATACAGAAAGGCATTCTTTGGTTTTGGCCAGCTTTGAAAGAAACAGAGACATAGGGGGAAAAAAAGTCCCATGAATCTCAGCAAGATAAACAGGTCCCATTAACCTCATGGCAGCTTGTAGGAGCTGGCTTTTCTGTTGTTTTTCATTTTCTGAAATATATTTTTATACAGATGATTCTCAATGTTGAGAAACACTTTTGCAAAGGACTCCTTATCTATTGGTCTTTGCCAACCGTGTTGTCCTTCAGCTGCTTTTGTGTGCTTCATTTTCTTTACCAGGTATACTGCAGGTTAGCTCAGTGAATTTGAACAAGAAATCTTATAGGCTTTTGGATTCTCTCCAAGAACTTATTAATTGTGCCTCATAGAAGTGTTGTGTTCTAAGTCACCTAGAAGCATACTTTACACTTTACAAATAATTTGTAAATATCACACTTATTATTAGAAAATTATTTGAATTGAATAGAATCATAAAATACTAAGGTTAGCATGCACTTGAGATCATTATATTTGTCCTCTCCTTCAGATAAGAAATCTAAAACTCAAAGGAAAGCCAAATGCTCTGCCAAGGTCATTAAATAATTAGAAATGGGGTTAAAATCTAGGGTTGTATTGTGATTTAGTTTAGTATGCTTTATGTAAATTGATATGCTTCTTGTCTCTCAACATCTTACATCCTTCTTAACTATACTGGCTTTTTACCAGACCCATCCACCCACCAGCACTCACAGTATTCTAAAATAAATTGTCATTTCTTCTTTCAAAATATTCAATATGGAAATACTCTTTTTTTCAGAGGGAAAATTATTAATACATAACTTTTATCTTGCAGTAGAACCTGTGAAGTTGGTGGGCTATTCCTTATAACATCTTAGAGAAAGAAATCCCTTCTACAATATTTTTAATAAGTAAAAACAAATTCTTATTTTATTTCTAAGGATTTTTTAATTAAGCTATAACATTTCTGCGAAATTTGTTTGCTGTTTAGCTCAGGCTGGCCTCTCCTACCCCAGGTTCCCCAGTGTTAGTATTAAAGACATGTGTTACGATGCCCAGATCTATTTATATTTTGTAGGGACTTTGCTGATTTTTTTTTTACATGTGGACAGCATGTAATGGTCAAATCAAAGCAGTGTTTTCTTCTCTTCAAACAATCATCATGTTTAGATGATGAATATTCTTTATTCTAGTCATCTGGAATTATCTCATAATTGTTTTAATCTACAGTTACCTATTGTGCTGTTGAAAATCCACAAATAATTCTTCCACCAGAACTATGAGATATGCTTCTTATTGAGTGCACCGTCTCTCTGCTTCTCCTCTTAATCTCTATAACCACCATTCCATTGTTCTAAAAGGTTGACTTACTAGTTACATTAATGTATGAGAACATCCAGTACTTGTTTTTATGCTTTCCTTATTATTTTTGTTAATAACTAATATTCTTAACATACAAAACTGTAGTTGTAGATGTAGATATAGATGTTGATTTACCCAGAAGTAGACTTTGGTTCAGGGCAGAGGACAGTTTATTCTTTTGTCTAATTAAATCACCAATTCTTACCTGGAGCCATGGAGCCCTTGAGCATTTTGACCTCTTCACAATCTAGTCTTTTGTTTTGCTTTTGTTTTTTGAGACAGGGTTTCTCTGTTGTAACTCTGGCTGTCCTGGAACTCACTCTGTAGGCCAGGCTGGTCTGGAACTCACAGAAGTCTACATGTCTCTGCCTCCCAAGTGCTGGGATTAAAGGCATGTGCCACCACTGCCCTCTTACAACCTAGTCTGAATCCTTGAACTGGAAAGCTTCAGCCTTCATACAGTCTAGAAGCTGAACCTGAACCTAGAAGGTTGGAGACCTACTGCTGACTGGGCCTAGCTCCTTCTGAACTCTTACTCTTCTGGTTCAACTCATTCTCTGTTCTGGGCTGTTTCTGTCAAGTTCTGCTGTGTTTCTGTGTCTCTCCCTGAGCGCTCACTGCTCCATCCTGTCTCTGTTATTGACTGCTTCAACTGACTGCTCTGTAGCTCACTGCAGCCTCAGCTTCTGTAACTTCTCTGTAACTGATTCTTCAGCTTAATCTGTAACTTCTTCTCAACTGATTCTTCTACTATCTGCTTCCACTGATTGCTATAATTCCTATGTAACTCTCCTTAACTGAGCTGAGAGCCCTCCTTTTTCTTGTGAGAATTGTTCATGTCCTTAGTCTGCTAATTCTTCCTCTGATTAGTCACTTTTTGTGCCATTCACTCCCACTCATCTCAGATGTCACTTCCTGTGTGACACTGACTCCTTCAGAGTTCTGCTTCCTGTGTCTGCTTCCACTGTTTTTGTTTTTTTTTTTTCTTTAGGGATTAAAGATGTGGACCTCCGTTGCCTTCTGAATAGCTGGATAAAGGTGTGTCTTCATTCCATCGAGATCACACAGGCCTCTGAATGTAGCCCCGGGAATGTAGACCTTAGCTTTCACACAGGGCTGTTCCTCTACACAAAATTATGGGGTATATTATATCATTTTCACATAAAATATGGTGTCTTCATACTTTGTGGACCTTCATCTCTTTTCTCCATACCCCTCCCCCTATGACCACTGCCTTACCATGACAGGTTCTGTTCCTTCGCTTAGATATTCCCCTACTGTTTTTGTGTCACATATTTTCTGTTATCTTCTTTCCCTACCTCCCTTAAGGTCTTTTTCTCTACTTTATGATACTTCCTACCTAAGTCCATTTAACAAACTATCCTATGGTTACATTCATGTTGCTGCAAATAACAGATTTCATTCATTTTCTTTTTAAGGTTGAAAAAACACTTTGTGCATATATTGCTTGTTTTAGTATCTCTTCATCTACTGATGGAAAAATGGTTTGATTTTGATTTAGCTGTTAGGGAAAGTTCTTCAGTAATCGTGGGACACACGTATCCTTATGTAAGACTTTGTCTCCTTTGGCTACATGCACAGTTGTGGATCTGTGATACCATGTGGTAGTTTCAGTTTTTTTCTTTTCTCTTTTCTTTTTTTCTGAGGAATCTCCATACCGTTTTCATAATGGCTATCTTAATTTAAATTCCTATGAAAAATACATGAGTTCTATTTTATCTACATTATTTCCAGCATCTTTTTTCTATTTTCTGTGATGTCTGTTTAAACTAAGGTGAGATGGTATCTCAGTTTTGTTTCACTTTGCATTTCCCTAGTGAGTAGTGAGAATGAGAATGAGTATTTTTCATAAATCTTTTGGCCATTTGCATGTCTTATTTTAAGAAATGTTTGTTATTCATTAGATCTTTAGCATAGTTTTTAAAAGATCATTTTTTCACTGTTGTTGTGAAACTTTCTGACCTTTTTTTTTTTCATAGTCTGGGTATCAAATGCCTTGATAGATAGTGTACAAAGTTTTCATTCATCTTGCAGTCTGTCTCTTAATATTTTGAAGATTCCTTTTCTATTCTTAAGCCTCTTAGGTAAAACACACACACACACACACACACACACACACACACACACACACAACCTGGTTCAGTCACCAGCACTACAAAATAATTAAGAATATAATAGGTCCCTCGGTAGTGGTGGTGGTGTAAGCCTTCAATGACACCACTTGGGAGGAAGAGGCAGGGTGATCTCTGTGAGTTCAAGTCCAGCCTGGTCTGCAGAGTGAGTTCCAGGACAGCCAAAGTTACAACAGAGAAACCCTGTCTCAAAAACAAAACAAAACAGAACAAAACATCTGTACATCTGTCAAGGTGTATCCCTATATCTGTCATTCAATAGACTGAGTCAGGAAGATACTGAGTTTAAGACCAGCCCTGGCTATAAATACATACTCAATGTAATACATTTTGGATTTAGTTTAAAACTGCAATGAAGTTACATGTTAATTTAGTGACAAAACCAACATCCAGGACTGTTACTTTGTGTGTATACTTCCTTGCATTCATTTCCTTCCCAAAACTATTTTCTGTATTCAAAGCTTCATACTTGTTTAAAAATAATGTTTGGGTACATTATTGTTTGTTCTACTTTTAAACCTTCAAGCTTTCTGATTGTATGTTAAAATACATCTGATCTATCTATACTTATCTTGTCTATATTCTCAAATATTTCTAAGGTCATGCCCATAAATTCTCAGCTTATTCCAGTTAGATAAGATTATTTACAACAATATTCTGTTGTTTTTAGGCATCTTCTACTGTTTTAGATTTTCTTCTATGGTTTACCCACCTTACTCTGTGCCCTGTCCCAGCATTTGTTAAACATATATGCACCAGGTTATTGTGTGTCAGTTTCCCCTGAGTTGAAATATTCCCTGACAGAGGGAAGGAAGATTGTGAGACTTGGGAGGAAAATAAAATGTTAAATTTCTAGGCAGGTGGAAGCTTCAAGGATTCTAGAAGGTCCCTCCACAGTTGTATGGAAGGTATAAACTTCTAAGGAAGACTGTGACCTGTCTACAGGGCTGCAGAGAAGAGATTTCTGAGGCTGGTTGAGCTGTCAGCAGTTGCACAGTGAGCTCCAGGGTTGCAGCTCTCATGGGTCAGCATTCAGCCTTGGATTGGACTTTTTGATATTGTGGCTACTTTTTGTGGGTCATCCTTGATTCTGTAAGTACCCGTGCCCCTCTATTCCTATTACAACTCCTAAAAAAACTCACTAGTTCACTAGTTGAATTTTGTTATAATCCTTAATTTTTTCTGTTCTGGGTTCTCTTTGGGGTGTGTAGACATGGTGTGTGTATGTTTCAGAGAGAGAGAGAGAGAGAGAGAGAGAAGGAGGGAGGGAGGGAGAGAGTGAGAGAGAAAGAGAGAGAGAAGGAGGGAGAGAGGGAAAGAAAGAGAGAGAGAGAGAGAGAGACAGAGAGAGAGGGAGACTGTGTGCTGTATCTCCATAACAAAAATCTGGTAAACAACTATGTTTTGATCCAGAGTTAAGTAAAACATTTTAATATTCAATGGGGCCTTTGATTGCTACAAATTTGACTCAGTTTTTGAACTTTCATTGAGCTGATAAAGTTCACTTGTATGCCTTCTTTAATAAAAATTTGTGTTTATTATTACAAAATATCCTCTGTCAATATGGAAATGACAAGGAATGACAGGGTAGCATTTTTTCCTTTCATTAGTTAACATGTGAAACCACTATAGTACAATTGTTTTGTTTTTGTTTGTTTGGTTTTGGTTTTTTGGGAGAGGGCGTCTCTGTTGTAACTCTGGCTGTCCTAGAATTCACTCTGTAAACCAGAATGACCTGATCTCACAGAGATCCACCTGCCTCTGCCTCCTCAGTGCTGAAATTAAAGGTGTGTGCCACTACTGCCTGGCTATATTTCTTAATATATTAAAATATTTTTTCATTCAATATGAATTGCCCTAAAACTTTTTGAGTGTGCTTGTATTCTCTGAAGCCTTGTTAAATTGTCATCTAAGACTTTTATTTTAAAATCACAGAAGAAATCACCCAGGGTTTTTGGCCTTAAAATTTACCTCTTCATTTATTTAAATAGGATATGATTCTGTATGTATTATTATATACTTTAGATCTTTGTTTTCTATATATTTAGTGGCAATCACTTACATAAGGATATAGAACTATTATCTCTTTAAAAAGTCATTGTCATAAAATAGATTGAAAATGTAAAGAGTGACTTAGACCCAGTCTTGTGTATGAACTCTGTGCATTATTTGTATTTTGTAGTTAACATAACTGAGCATAGAAATTGGATGGCCTTACTTAGGATCACATATGATTTAGATGAAGAAGAAATTAGGAATATGATCATAATTTTCTCTCCAAGACATGGATTTCAATTTTTCTTTCCATTCTTTGGAGTGACACTCTCACAGTTAAGCATAATTTTAAGCAATTGACTTTGGTTTTACTCTGTTTGAATGAGTTGATCAAAATAGTCTGTCATTGCAAAAGCCACAGATGGCCACAACTGTCAGCAAGTTGTGATTTTTTATAGAAGATCTCTAAGGAACATAATTTTACAAATTTGTAAATGCAAAGGCCTTTGAAACTTTCTGGAATCCTCCTTTCTATTTGGATGACCTTTTAAATTTCTATACTTTTTCCTGTATAAAAAATGGCTTAGAAACCAAAGGGATTTAATTTTTCATTCAGTGTCGTTCCAAGTTAATTTGTTTGTGTTGTTCATTTGATTGTGCAGTCTTCTTGTAGCTGCTGGAAGTGTGAGTGCATTAGAGACTGACTTAAAAGAACCAAATGCTACTTCTGCTTGATGAAAGTTCTTCTGAGCACACACATGAAAAGTCTCTCTAGCAAGCAGAAGTTAATCTATAGCCCTGGTACATGGATACTCCATCATAGCACAAGATTCACTAAATTTGTCTTTTGCTGTTACTCTGGGGAAGCCATCACTTGTCATTCTGCCCAGTAGAGCATGTTGTAGCACCTGCTTTATAGTGTACACCGTGACAAAGTATCCTCTCGAGTAGAACATCAAACAGGCACATATATTTGTTTATCCCAGTGGAGGATGCTTGTTCTTTTATGTTCAATTGAATCAAATTTCAGCCATTTCAGTAAGACACTGACCATGCCTCCTTTTCCTCATCAATCACCTACTGCATGATAACTGTAGAGAAAGAACTAAACCTAGTCGCCAGACAAGTATTAACTTTTAAGTTTTTGATAAAATTGAAAGGCTATTAGAAAGATTGACTAGAAGTATATGCTAGGTCTTATGGTATATAGTCATCTAAACTAGGAATATTCAAAAAGATTTCAAAACAATAAATTTTGATTTATTTCTCATTTTAAAATATTTTGAAAATATAAATATGAGATATATGCTTTTCCATTTTTAAAAATTGTAGTGAAAATTTGGCACTTTAAACAAATTTTATTTTATGTGTAGAGGTTTGAACGAATGTATATATGTGTACACCCTGAGTGCCTGGTGCCTATGGAGACCAGATGGTATCAAATGTCCTAAAACTGGAATACAGGCTGTTGTGAACTACTGTGTAGGTACTGGAATCCAAATTCATGTCCCAGGAAAGAACAGTAAGGGTTCTTTACCGCTGGAAGCTTCAATTTAGAAAAATATCCTTACCTGGTTGACCCATGTCAAAGCCTTTCTTGGTTGATAATTGATGTGGGAGAGTCCAGATCACTATAGTTGATGCCACTCCAAGGCTTGCGGCCCTGATGCTATAAAATAGTAAACCAAGCAAGCCATAAGTAGCAAGTCAGTCAGCATAATTCATCCATGGCTTCTGCTTCAGTTACTCTATCCGGGTTTCTACCCTGACTTCTCTGGATGATGGACTACAAGCTGTAAAATGATATAAACCTTTACCTCCCCATGTTGCTTTTGATCATGGTATTTTATCACAGAAATAGAAACCCTACCTAAGACATCTATAATTTCTTTATTCTGGTAGATCAAAATTACTTCCCTCCCTCTGTCTTTCTGAGTTCTAGCTCATAAGCATCAAAAGAAACACTCCTAATGATAGTTCACAGGTAATTGTATTCTTTTATGTCTACCTGTGGGCCCTCACATCCCCGCCTGTGGTTATTTGAGTGTTGACTGTAAGGCCAATGTACTAGATAGGCTACAGAAGAGTTCTAAGGGTTTTTTCACTCTTAAAGAGAGACACCACATATAATTCTCTTTTCCCTTTCTGCTTACATGTCCCACAGTCCACATGGGATTACTGCTGTGCTATCCACTCTTACGTTTGAGACGGCCAGCTTGAGAATGATTCAAACTATCAGATGACGTCAGAGGAGAGGACAGGAATTGTTGAAAATTCCAAGTTGCAAAGTTGACCAATATCAGAGCTGTTCTACTTCAGTCATTCTTGCTTTGAGGGACCATTTATGTAACTTCACTAGAGCATACATTTTCCTTACAGTCAAATTAACCTAATTGATATACAATCAAGATGTCTGACCTAAAAGCTGTCAATAGTTCTTCACAGAATATTGCAGCAAGTAGCCTCTGGGAGTAAATATTTTCTCAGAGTAATGATAGAAGTCAATTGAAATTAAAGTTTTTCCATAAAAAAAAACTTTATGAATTTACTGAAGGAACCAGTGCCTACATGACGAATGGATTTGGAAACCTGAAGACCACTAGCCTACATTAAAGAACATCCAGGTACCTAGCTTCAGGTAGATTGCTACCCAGGCCTCCTAAGTTCCCAGCTCCTCATAGGCTTTTAAGAAAAACCATTCAACATTCTAGGGACCTAGAATTTCAGTTTTCCAGTTTTGAACAAATTTATCTTTTTAAACATACTAAGCCTAAGCCAAACATGAGTAAAATCTACAATTACTTGGTCCTTAAGCTGTAGTTTTGCAGCTTACACTGAGATGACTATAGATTTTATCACTTCTACAATCTTGTTGTATGATGTATAAAATACAGTGCAGTATTATGTTGATATATACACTGATGCAAGGTATTACTCTATGGTCCTGCCTGGCCTTGAACTCATGATCTTCCTGTTTCATGCTCTAAAATGCTAGGCTTACAAATGCATAGCTCTATCCATTGCAACTGCAGGAATTTCACTATAATTTTCTAAATAAATAACTAAGCACCTAAAAATTAACAAAGAATCAAAACCAAACAAACTGAGATTGCTAGATAGGCTGCTCCTCATTCTCTCTCTAAACCCAGCAAGAAGTACACACATTCACCCTAAAACAATTTAAACCTATGAGTGTTTAAATTTAGTCTGGGCAAATCATTGCTTTTGTATAAATTTCAAGTTTTAACTTTAAAAAAACTTTTTTTTTTAACTTAAAAAAAGCCAGTTATTTTCTAACAATCGGTTTTGATGGCTCTAGAATGTTCCAGCATATTTTCTTCCTATGAATTGAGGCAATAAAAAGCTGTGGTAAGACTTTGAAATCCTGAACACATTGACAGAGTGGAATGAAAATGCTCCAGTCCCGAAGGTAGAGGCACAGCCCAGGAGAAACCTCTTCACATTTTTCACATCACTATGTGATATTGTCTACACTGGAGAATATGTTCCTAGATGAAACTTTCCATTCTTTCCCATATTTTGGCTAAAGTTTTCCTATTATTAACAAACTATACAGTCATTCTAGTTCTGTTGTAAAATGAACCACTCATTTAATACATTAGTATATTAATTCAGTGATTAAAAACCATAGCTAGTTGTCATTTCCCCAAATTTTATCTTTCCTATTATGGATCATTTGATACAACTCATTTTTGTGCCCTGTTTCTCTATTTTGACAGAACTGAACTTAGATTTGAGGTCTGTAATTTGACGTCGGCTTAACTTTTTTATTGCTTTTAATAAAGAAACATTCATTTTCCACCTACCCAGAAATGCTTGTAGTTTATTATTATTTTTGTGTTTGTAATTCAGAAGCTGCATTAGTCTGCTTCTTACACATTTTGTCTGGAAGGCAGGAAATACATTGATTTGTGTAAATAGTTCTCTTTGTCCCCTCAAGAGCATATAAAATAATAGTCTTCTCTGTTCTCAAATATTTGCTTTCCTCTGGGAAATGAAATCATAAATAAACTTGTACTTAAATATTTTTCTTTTTCTTAATAATTTCATGATTTTTATTTCATTCATTTTCAAGAGTTTCATTTAAAATATTCATTTAAACTTCGATTCTCTTCCTTACATAGCTTATATCGCAGATTTTATATTTTTATATTTTATATATTTTATAAAGATAAGTGAGTGCCCTCAGACCCCATTACAATCATCAAGAAGCATGTTTGGTGCATGTTTGTGGAACATTTACATCGTAACCACCCATCCAAAGAGGATATGCTTTTCTGGGTAAGTAAAAATAGTGGAATGCAATGCAAACCTTCCTATCTCCGGTCTTCTCCGTCTGTGTTGCAAGCTGGTATTTTTCATACCTTGGTAGAGGTTACAAATGTGAATGTTGGGAGTGGTAGTTACTACTAAGTTGACGACATGTATTTGTATTTATGCTTTGTAGAATTAAATGAAGAAATGAAAGCAAAAGCATGGTATACAAAAAGAGCTAAAAGAATGACAGATGATGACGGTAATGTTAGATAGATACTAGACAGAAACAAATGGTAATGACTCCAGCCACAAAGTAAAGCCTGCTCTCATGCAAGGGAAAGGTTTCAAAAGGTTTGTTTATTTGTTAGAGAACCGGAGAGTTTCAGAGGTCACAGAATGCCAGGGCAGGGTGGGGGTGGAGGGTGTCGAAGTAGAAACCTGTAGAGAAATGTTGGACAGTTCTTTCCCAACAGTAAGTACATCAACCCCCTTAGTACTGCCCACACCAGACATTGCAGGAGACTAAGGTTTTCTGTTGCCTGATTAAACGTGGGAATTCCTACTTGATGAAACAGCAGGCACACTGAGGTCCTATAAATGGTAGAGCTCACATTCCCACATGATGTGGGAAACTGCATATGAGCTGTGTGAGCTCTAGATTGCTTCCTTTTCACATGCTCAGAGAGTACTAAGAATCTGTGAAACTCCAATTAAAATACTCTCTTGTCTTTTCCTTAGTTTTACTAAACTTTAGACAGCTTTCATCCTACCCTCGGCTTCTGGCCACCTTTTCTAACACATTTTAATTTAGAAAACTTGACATTCTAAATTCTTTCTTTTCCTTTTGAGACATAATTCTTCCACAACTTAAAGCTGCCTTTCTTGAAATTGTAGGTTCCATTTCTTCAAAATGTTATCATTAAGAAAAGCCATACTTAAATGAAGAGCTACAGGCAATCAATGGCTGCTGAGAGAGAAAGAATTAGTCTTCTCCAGGAATGAGAACCCTGGTAGGTTATCTAATCTTATGTGGTCATTTATAACTCATGTGCACCAGAAACACTAAATCACTAAATGCACTCAGTAGGGTGTGTGTGTGTGTGTATGTGTGTGTGTGTGTGTGTAGCAACAATATAGAAAAGAGAAAACGAACTTGAGGCAGAGTTAGGGAGGTGCAAAAGAAGTTGGAAGTGGAAGGGGTGGAAATAATGTAAATATAGTATTCATGTATGAAACGCTAAAAGCAACAAAACATAAATTAAAAAGAAAGACCATGACCTAACTCTCAGTCTATTGGGAAGAATTCTAACTTCCATGAGTACCTTTCAGAAAACAGAAGTTTCCTAATTGCATAGATCATGTGTTTCACAATCTTGTCTAGTACTTTCAGCCCATTCAGAGAACTGGAGCGGCACTTGCTTCCCCTATGCAATAGCTTTCATTGTGGTCTTCCTTGTGCACTTAATTTTGTGTAGCTTTCTTTGACAGCCCAAAAGACTTAGAGAGTGTTTCTACAAATACTAAAATGTGTAAAGTCATACATGTTCATTTTTCTACTTCAGAGAGGTAGGCATGAGCATGTGACCCCCCCCCACATACACAAACAAACACGCATGCACACAGACGCATGCTGTTTTTACACACTTTAAGAAAATGAATAAGCCAGGTGGTGGTGGTGCACTCCTTTAATCCCAGCATTGGAAAGGCAGAGGTACGCAGATCTCTGTGAGTTCAAGGCCAGCCTGGTCTATAGAGTGAGTTCCAGAACAGCCAGAGTTACAACAGACAAGAGAAACCCTGTCTTTCTTTCTTTTCTTCTTTCCTTCTTTCCTTCTTTCCTTCCTTCCTTCCTTCTTTCTCTTTCTTTCTTTCTTTCTTTCTTTCTTTCTTTCTTTCTTTCTTTCTTTCTTTCTTCCTTCCTTCCTTCCTTCCTTCCTTCCTTCCTTCCTTCCTTTCTTTCTTTCTTTCTTTCTTTCTTTCTTTCTTTCTTTCTTTCTTTCTTTCTTTCTTTCTTTCTTTTTTTGTTTCCCAAGACAGGGTTTCTCTTGAAAAAAAAAACAAGAAAGAAAGAAAGAAGGAAGGAAGGAAGGAAGGAAGGAAGGAAAGAAGGAAAATAAGAAGGAAGGAAGGAAATGCAAAATTTTAGCCATGGCATAACATGAAAAATATAGGCAACTGGTAATAAATTCACTTTTACATTGTATTCTAATCTATAAAACTCTTTCTGTTCCAATGAAATTAGTATTTGCTAAATTAAACTGAAAGATACAAACACACAAAAAGACCATACATTGAAGGGCCTATGGTGCAGAGAAAGATGAGCTCTCTTCCCACAATCCATCTTAACACTTCTAGATGGAACTTTATGGGGTGTTCAGAATAAGTGGTTCAGTTTTTGTTGTTGTTGTTGTTGTTTTTGTTGCTTTTTTTTTTAAATTCTGGTAATGAAATAAAAAGAAAACAATATAGAAAAGTTCCACTTGCTGCCCAGGCACTAGTCAACATAATAAGTTTTTTCTAAAAAGTCATTAACTACTCATAATTTCATTTGCACATAAAAGTATAGATTTCAGATTTGTACAAAGTTTTGAGACATCAATAGGTATGCTAAATTCTTTAAAAAATATTTTCCATTTGTATGGTATTGAAAATCAAAGTGAATTTTGAAGCATGAATCATTAGCATATAAAAATAAAAATGAAGAATTTAAAAATGAAATTATGTCCCTCAATTTTTTTCTTCAAATTATGTTTATGTCCTAGAACAAAAAGCATTTACAAAGTCCCATCATAAAGTCTGTGATTCCTCTATGCATACTGTGGTCAAAAATATACACAGAGAATATTTAAGGTAATAAACGATGTCTTTTTTGTGTTATTCAGAACACTGTTTCTGATCTAACATGGTTCTCACTCTAGAGTGAGAATTCTACTTATTATGATGCAGTTCATTTTGAGCCAGCGCTATAATCCCTTTCCTCACTGTCAAGTAACAAAATAGCTTTTTCATTCCTCAAGGTAGCTAATGACTTCGCACATTTATGCAGTGCACTTAGAAAACTCTGATTTAAGAGCAAGTCATATAGATAGATTCATCATATACAAACTGGTTGAAATCTAATCATCTCGCCTTATGAGTTATAATCTTCAGTTCATTGTATTTGCAAGGTGCAAAGAAATACCTGAGTGTGAGGAGACTCCAAGAAAGAGCATGTTTAGGATACTCCTCTTCTGTTGAGTGTAAAGAAAAAGACCTTATAATAATAATGGTATGCATATAATATATGTTGTTGCTCAGTAAAAGTCTTATATGTGATAATGCTTTCTGTGGCCTGGAAATCCATTTTTAGATATTCTTCATATATGTAAGCCAGTTTCTTTCAACCAGTGAGAGCATAGGATGTTTCTGTTCCCATAATTTCAAGTTTTATGGTTAGAAAGATATAGTTCAGACAATCAGTATACACATGTATGTCTTTTAAAAATATCTTTCAGTATTTGTTTTATGTTGAGGGCTGATGATACCCAGGCTGTGGATGTAACCAGCTTGACAAAGATCCTGTCTTTTCCCTTTGTTAAGAGTCTGAAGCCCACCAACTGCGTTGCCCCTTTCTCATCTTTACTGTATGGTGACAATAGTCTCATCAATAATATTGTCTATTTTGGCCTTATAGTGAAAAGTCAAATCAATTCCTGGGCTGCTTGGGAGAGGAACACGGCCATCTCAACTCTAATTAATTGTAACAGTCTTTCTGGCCTTCAAGTTTTTGGCATGTGTGAATACTATTCATGCTTTCTGTAGATATATAAAAAAAAAAAAATGATTCTTGGTAAAACTGACCTTCCCATAGAGATAAAGCCATAGTCAAGATCAGAAATGAAGTCTAGACAGTATGTCATCAAGCTTAAAAAAGCAAATAGATAATTCACCCCTGAATGCCTACCCCCCTTTATTGTAGCAAGTATACAGACCTAAATTTCAACTATTCATTAATAGACTATTGTGTTAAGACTACCCACTAAAATTAACCTTGAAGATTAGAAGCCTGCAGCTAGGAGGGGATGAACACTCTTGTATTGATGTATGCCTGAACACCTGCATTCTGTTAGATAAGAAGTTAGCAGTCTTGCTATTTCAGTCAGGACAGCTCTCTGTCTATAGGGGCGTCTTGTTTTTTCCCCACTGTGCACATTGTTAATTTTACTCTCTTAATTTTTGTAACTTCTAGTTTCTTTATTTTTATTATTAAAAGAAGTTCACATACAAAAGTGTGTCTATACATGTCATTTAGGGCGCATAAAGCATTAGATGCCATACAGGAGTGAATTATTGCGTTCACTTGCCATAACTTCATTGTTTATTCTGAGGAACCCCATGTGGACTAGAGCTGGACTCAACTCCTGCAGTTTTAACTAAAGCATTGAATCTAAACTATACCTAAAGTATTCAAATGTAAGTTTGATTTTATTCATCTATGTTTCTTTCATCACCTTATAGTTGTGTATGACTAATTAATGATTGAGGGCAGATGTTTAGGAGGTATGTCACTCTGTCATATATGAGTATTCATGTAGTTACCACTTTAATAGAGAGGCAGAGCTGTGGTACCTCTTCAAAGCTCTCTCCATGCCATCACTTTATAGTCATACTCCTTCACCTCTCCTCTCATCTTTATTCCTAGAAATTTTTGATCTATTCTTTATATCTCTATTTTCATAATTTTGAGAATGCTTTAAGAACGGTGCTCCATTTTCATTGATGATATTTTGGGGTATATCCCTCCATCAGCCTGACAGGTTCTGATCTAAAGCAGTGAGATGCTTAATCCAGATCTTAAATTGTTGGACATAACCCCATATAGGATCGAATTGAATGTAGGATTTCATAAGAATTTGGCAACAGTGAAAATTTCCTGATGTAGTTGTAGAGGAATAGGCCTGTGTGGAAGCTAGAGAGGGTCTATATTCCAGGGTTCTATATGAAGGAATCACATTCAAAGGCCTGTGTAGTCCAGATGGAATGAATAAAGAATGATAAGAATGTTGGTACACACCTTTAATCCCAGTATTCAGAAAACAGTGGTAGCATACAACTTTAATCCCAGTATTCAGAAGGCAGTGGTGGTCCACACCTTTAATCTTAGCACCTGGGAGACAGGAGTCAGAGCTCAGGAGTCAGTGTCAGATTGGAAGTGACATCTGAGATGAGTCAGAAGGGCAGGCAAAGTGACTAACCAGAGAAACAGTTAGCAGAATGAGTCAGAGTGGGTGCACTCCTCACTCTTAAGATAAAGGAGGCAGGCTCTCAGCTCCATGCAGTTAGTAACAAAAGTCAGTTACAGCATGCAGTATGAATCAAGCAGTCTGAAGCAGGCAGACAGGAGATAAGACATAGAGACACTGAGGCAGTCTGACTGAGGAGAAGAGACACTGACTGAGGCAATATGGAGCACTGAATTCAGTAGCAGGCAGGCTTGGGAAGAGACACAGAGACCCAAAGGCAACTGGGCAGAAGTCACACTCAGACAGGAAGAGTGAGTCAGTTTGATTTCAAGCATAACAGTTTAGTCTTAGGCAGTCAGAGAGTCCGTCAGAATCTGCCAAAGTCAGAAGAGTTTGGTCAGAAATAGTAAGCCAGCTCAGAATGTCAGTTTAAGCCCGACAACTTGGCAGAGAGTTTGAGCCAGAACAAAGAGTGAGTTGAGTTGAACCAAAAAAGTGAGAGTTCAAAAGGGGCTAATCAGGATTGTTCAGTCAGTAGTAAGTCTTGAAGGTTGATTAGAGTGTATAGAGGTTTTAATGTTCTAGATTATATGGAGTTTGAGGCTGAAGCCCTCCAGTTCTAGGCTTAAAACTAGATTTTATGGAGGCCAAAATGCTCCAGGGCTCCAGGACTAAGAACTGGTGATTCAGTTAATCAAAGAATAAACTGTCCTCTGCCCTGAATTAACATCTACATCTGGTGAATCTGTGCCTATAGTAGTAACTGAAACTTACTTCAAATCAAGCATATGGTAAATGAACCAAACTGTTTCTGCTAGTGCTTCCCCATGTTGCATCATGAAAACTCACCATAGCCTTGGTTCTAAACACACAACATACAATGAGTGCTTTACATGGGACATACCCTCATGTCTCACAACACCAATGAACTCTGCCTGAAAAACTCAGCTCAGATTTTAGAGTTGTATGTGTTATTAAGTACAGTGTTTTCCCTGTACATTTATCATTTTTCTGCTCCTATAGAAATGTAATGCTAATTACAGAAAAGCAGACGTTTAGCATTTTCTACCATCATTCCTAAGCATGTGTGTAAAATTTGGATTGTAATGTGTTAGAATGCTTGATTTTAAAAATGGCTGTTTAAGTTGAAAATGAGATTTATACCAAAACATAGCAATAATTAAATGAATTTTGGCTTGAGATTAGGATAGTTTCTAAATAGTCCTAAACATATTTGTGCCATTTTGTACTACAACTTTATCCAGAGTGACATTCTCAGCATTAGCAATTATAATATCAAAATTTTGATAAACTCTGAAGAACATGGAAGATTATTTATATCATATACTATTAAATACTCAGTAAAAGTAAACATATCCATCTCATTAGTATGGGACTTTGCTTTTATCTTTAATAAATAGTAAAATTATACACATAAAGTGAATTTTATATGACTATTTTCTTTATGATTTATCATATAAAATATATAAAATGTTTGATTTCATATACATATATTTGAACACACAGTTTTCTTTTTGTTTTGTGTTGTTTTATATCATGATATCAAATATAACTTTTGTGGTAGTTTGAGTTGGCTCATAAGTTTGAATACCTGGAGTTGATGGAACTGTTTGGGAAGGATTCCGAGGTATGGCCTTGCTGGAGGAGGTATGCCACTGAGGGTGATTGAGGTTTCAAAAGCCAGTGCCGTTCCCAGTTAGCTCTCTGACTGGTGGTTGTATCTTAAGACATAAGCTCTCAGCCCCTGCTCCAGTACTATGACTTCTTACATGTTTCCATGCTCTTCACTATGATGGCCAACGACCCAACCATCTGTAACTGTAAGCCCCCAATTAATATTTCTTTTATAAGTTTTCCTGGTCATGGTATTTTGTCACAACAATAGAAAGTATTAAGACAACTTTCTTTAATAAAAAGGGCCATGAGTATAAAAGTTCAAGATGTTCTATTCTAATAAATAACTAGGAAAGTGGTCTGTGTTTGTCAAGCTTCAGTTAAGGTGTGTTGACTCTGATTCTTATCAGACTTCTGCTGGAATTGGTGTTTCTGCTAGATTCTAAGCTGTATTTGACTGTCATGTCTCATTACAGTGGAGAAAAAGTAAAAATCTGAGTTTTACGATGGAGTGAAAATGGGGACACAGATTCCTTGGTGCCACTTAAGAGTATTAAGGTGTTTATTAGTGAACTATTTCCTGTATTGCCCAAGACCCCTTTTCCTGTTCTTTTTATTCATAACAGGCTTTTTAAAAGTCAAGTTTAAAAATAACACATCTTTTGATATTTTCAGGCTGTTTCTCTTTCTAGGCTGTGGTATTTGACCCAACAAAGAAACCCAAGGAACCCTTTATTCTAAAGCTCCCAGCTGATGTCCCTTTGCTCCACATCACAAAATCTCTTAGATCTTATATTAAACATTCTAGGCTGTTAATCATCCTACTGAGAAGAATAGAAGCAAGATTGCTTATGACAGTATGTATAATCAATGGTGGATTCTATTAATAATTTCATTTACTTAGATTCTTAAGATACTAGCATTTATTTATTATGAATTTGCATGTGATATGCTTATGTGTATATCTATACATGTGTGGGTTTCCATGCAAAGGTCTGAGGGTGCCTTCTGGGCACCCTCAATTCTCTCTACCCACTGTGTAGGTTCCAGGGATTGAACTGAGTCTTGATGGCAAGCATCTTTATCTACAACGTTGTTTCACTGAAATATTCAATTAAATATTCTTAATATTTAATTCTTCTTTTACTTGTCTTGGAAGTTTTTATTCAGTTTCATAAATAAAAGAAAGTTATTAAACAGATATATTCTTTTATCTTCCTGAAAAATACTAGAATATGCTATTGATAGTTTGATCTAACTTATCTACCAAATCCCAACTTAATATAATTTCTTTTAAATAAATCATCAAGGACGTAAATAATTAAAAGCCCCAAACATAATATTTTTGTTTTATACCTAATGCTTTTGTCCACATTTTACCCTTTCTTTTCCCACAGTCCTTCTAGCATGTCACACTCTATTGTGAATTTACATTTTTTCTTCTAAAAATGCACAGTAAATCATTTTCATTTTGTTTACCAAGTGGCAAATTCTTTCAGTTTTTGTTTTAAAATAATATTTTATGGTTACCTTTAAAGAATGGCTTATCTGGGTATAAATTTATATATTCTCAGATATTTTCTTACTATATCCTGAAGATAATAATTCATTTTTACACTTTGCTTCTGGTGTCATTCCCCCAAAAGCTAGCTACCATTTCTCCCAAATTGTTTTAAATGTGATCCTGGAGTTTGCTTTCTGCAGTTTAATTATGATGTATCTTCACATGAATAAAGTGTTTTTATTCATTCAGTTGGAGATTCATTTTCAATATGTAGCTAGGGACATCTCATTATCCTCAGATAATAACCAATTCTTCTTTCCTCTTTTCTTTCTTGGACTCAGACACATATTCTATCAAACATTTCAAATTAGCTTTGATATAATTTATATATATTTATATATTCTTTTCCTCTTTACATTTATTTATGCTGGTTGCTCACAATGCTCACTGTATAGTCATTTAGATATATTTGCCTTAATATGGTTTTTTAAACCCAGCCAGGGATTTCTTAATTTTGATTATTATAATGTTCCCTTCTTCTTTAAGATCCACCATTATGGCGTCAATTCTATTATGTAATTTGCCCCAGATCTTGCTATTTAAGTTTTATTTTCTTTACCATCAAAGAATCTATTTTAAGTTCTTATCTTAAAATGGAAGTATCTGACACCTTATAGATATGCTTCTGTTGTCAGTGTTTGCTCATTTTCATCCATGATGCCATGATGGCCTGATTGTGTTAGGTCAGTCTTATTGAGGAAGGCCTCCTTATTCACTAAACAAGTAGGGAAGGCTTACAAGTGTCTTTTCTGTGTGTTTGCCACTTAACTGTAGGTTACTACAAGTACAGGACACTTAAGTCCAAGACTAAACCTAAAATTTCAGTCTGACCCTTAGTTTCTAATATCACAGCAGGAGGGCTTAGCCTTGCTACTTTCTCTTATTAGAGCATACTGTTGCCAGAATAAAGAATGATTTTAGTGCTTTTTGCTCTCAAAGTTTTCCAAACAAATCTGAAGTTTGCTAGGATCAACAAGCTCCCTCTGAGTGAAGACAGATTTAACAACAAATTCCACAGCATCCTTTAGTTTTGAATCCTAGGGACTCATTACTACCATGTCACAGTCCTTCTTTATTTAAGAAAATCTTTTAAATGTCCCACATAGTAGTTTAAATTATTTTGGTGAGAAAGGGGTATTCTGAATGACATGTTCATTACCAGAAAGCAGAAATCTCTTTACTTTGTTTTATATTACAGCTTGTTACTGAAGTTTACAAGGTAAATGGCTTCATTTTGTACATATAGAAAAGGAAACATAATCAGCCTAGGGCTTGGGTTGTGTTGTGTTGTGTTTAAGTGTTGTGTTGAAGTTTGTTAGTTAACCCCCACACTGAAAAAAGTTCCAGGACTTTGTAGCACTTAGTAATACTCATTAGCAGCAATATGGGGTTATGTTGTCTTTTAAGGTATTTATTTGTAAATTTATGCTTGCATACTATTATTTTCAGTGGATCTGAGAAACTAGTAAAATACCCAGGGAAAGCTGCTGCTATTTTACATGTATGAAAGTATAGTTATATGTGGGCCAATTGGATGGAGATGCTTACAGAAAAGTGCAATAACCACCACATGAGGAAAGAAATACCGTAGAACAGGAGGAGCTAACCCTCTTGAAAATTTGCAACTTTACGCTCTAATCCTTCAGCACCATAGATGTCACTGGGGGAAAATATGCAAGTTTCTAATTTGATGTGAAAATTTGAATTGTCATATTAAGGTGATAGAATTTCTTATTGCAGTGGTGAGAGAAAAGTGGGGAAAAAAACTGTTAACAGTTAGCTTACAATTAGAACTCCTAAGGCAATTACTGTTGGATGTGGTCCCAACACAGGAGTCACTTAGTGATGGTAAAATGAACAAGCTGCCTCAGTGTGGAGTGACAGCGACAGAAGGCACATTTGTCTCGGAGTTACCACTTTCCCACAGGCCAGACATCAGGCTAAGCAGCAGTGCAATAGCAGCAGATAAACACGTCTAAACCTCCTGAAAGTCCAGTGCAACATGGAAGATGTCTTAACATATGAGAACGTATTTCCTTGCAGGAATTTGGAGAGTTATCTAACTTGTCCTGAACTATTTTGATTCGATATAAAATTCTTATTGTAATTCCTTTCATTTTTGCTTTACATGAATTCTACTACCGGAAGGCTTTTGTCCTGGAACCACTGTAAAACACATGATGATATGTGAAAATGATGTGTACGTTTTCACTCCTTGAAAGTAGCATGGAATCTGACTTTCAGCTGATGACACTGAAATGAAACTTGCTCAGTTTTTCTGAAGCACAGAGTATATGAACACACGGCAAAGACTCCTCAAGTTGGCTAAGAAAAATCCACAACCCAATCTAGGAAAGAAGTGCTTGTGTTCTACTAACATGTCTAATCAAATTACATAGTATGTCCTAGATTCAACTTACTTAAGCTTGTTAGAATGCTTCTGTGGGAATCCATTTGTATTGTTTGTAGCAGACATTTCATGCCGTGATGTACTATGAAAACAAAGAAGAATAGGAACACTGACAATGATTGCTTACTTTTCCTGGTCAAATTACCTGAATTTCAAACTAGCTCTGTGGCAGTACACAGTTAGCTGATGCTGTCTCTGAGTTGATTTTACTGCTCTCAGAAACCTCTGTGATTTTGTTATAAACCGTTTATTGACACGATGCAAAAAATTTCATTGATGATCACATTCCCATAACTTTGAGAATACAACGTATACATTCTAAGCTAGTGGACACTGCCAGACAGTGCTGCTTAAGAGGAATATGGAAATCTATCCCTTGGAAAGCCAAAGACTATGCTCAAGTCTGTTTCCTGTCACCCAACACTAACTTGGTAATATGTCTCTGAAACTTGTTTATATAACATTAGTGTGTGTGTGTGTGTGTGTGTGTGTGTGTGTGTGTGTGTGTGTGTGTGTGTGAATGAAATCAAATTTATTTTTAATTAAAATTTTCATACAACATATTCTGATCATATTCGTTTTGCATTCTTCCATCTCCTACCCACCTCCTACCCACTCAACATTATGCTCTTTCTGTCAAAAAGAACAACAGAAAACAAGCAAAGCCAAATACCCAAAACCATATAAGTGAAAAAAATAAACAAACCAGCAAAAGAGCAAGAAATCAAATGATATCACAACAAAACAAAACAAACAAAAACTACTTAAAAAATAACGTTGAAATTGTGTTGTGTTGGCCAATTTATCATGGGCTTGGGGCCTGCTATGGACTGTGGTTGGTACACCCTCTCCACTGTGGGGGGGAAATGATCTTCCCTTTGGCAGCAAGTACGAGTTGCAAGTACCTTGGGATGGGGACCCATATCCACTTTCTCATCTCTGAGCTGGGAGCCCATCTAGCATTAATCTGGGCACTGTTTTGTGTTTGCTGTCAAAGTTTTGAATCTGGAAGACACTGTTTCCTTGGAGTCATCTAACACCTATGGCTCTTAGTATATTTATGCCTCCTCTTCCACATAGATTCCTGAGCCCGAATGAGAGGAGTTTGATGAGGTCCTACTCAAGACTGAGTGCTCCAAAGTCTATCACTCTTTGTACAGGGGGCAGTTGTGGGTCTCTATATAAAGTTCCACATCAAGAAGAAGTTTCTCTGATGTGGGTTGATCGAGTCACTGAGGATATTCATTAGGAGTCATTTTATTGCTATGTTCCTTTAGCAAAATAATATTAGTAGATTTTCCCTTAAGCTCATGATGTGTATAGTCTAAGGTCTTAGTCACTTTTGCAGTGTCAGGCATGGATTTTATCTCATGTTGACTTTAAATTCAATTAGAAAGTTGTTGATCACTCCCATAATATTGGTGCCATTGTGTCATCAGTATATATTGCAGATGGGTTGCTGTTGTAGGTTGTAAGATTTGTACTTCGGAGACATTGATGATTACATATTCCTTAAATATCATGCAACACACCTTCCAGCACAATGAATGCTAATCAGTAAGAGTGAAGCCTCTAGTCAGGCACCAGTTTTATTTCTCTGTGTTGGGTGACATAAGTAAATGTTGTCTTGAGCAAGAAGACGGTACCGTCAGCTTGTGGAAAGAGATCAATAGCCTTCACATTGGCCTGCGATGTTTGGAAAGTTCCATGTGACCCCTTTGGCCAACTACTCAACAATGACTCTCTTGCCTAGCACTGGAGGTTTTACTCACATAAGATATCTAGCTGAAGCATTGTCTTCCTTATCTTTTGTTGAGTCCATTTAACTCTTTCATATATGTATATATTTTAGGAAGCTTCATCAGTAAGAGGTTTCATTTTTAAATGGCCTTTTGTACTCGTCCCTCCTCATATTTCTTCCTTTTCCTTTTTTCTCCATCTTTCTCTCTCTAGTTAATCCTCCTATTCTATTCTCCTTTATCTCTTCATAGCACTGCATTCTATTTCTCCTTCTTTGGGTGATCTTCTTCATCCCTGTGGTCCCTTACTAGGTACACATCTGTGGTTATTCATATTGTAGCAGACACTTCAAAAGCTTAAAAGCTAATAAGAGAAAGCATGTAATAATATTTGTCTTTTGAGAACTGGGATATCTCACATAGTATTTTTTAGCTTCATTAATTTACCTAAAATTTCATAATTTCAATTTTTTTAATAGCAGAATAATCTTCCATTGTATACATATAGCACATTTTCATCTAGAACTGGTAAACCTAGGTCAACAGGGGAAGAAAAAGAACCCAAACTTCTAAAACCCTGTGTTGTTTTTTTTTTCTTAAAAGTACTTAACATGGAAATTAGTTTATATTTTTTTATTTACATTTCACATTTTTGTACATATTTTATGTCCAACATCTGACTCTACTTGTGGTATGACCATGTTCATTATAATCTCAAAGGATAAAAAATATGCCTTGCAAAAAAAATCAAATCCCAATACAACAACAAGAAAACCAACCTTTTCCAAACACCCTAGTAGCTTTAACTGCATTGTAAATAGTTGGTCTGTATGAAATTAAGATGTTTAAAAAGAAAGAAAGCTTCCCCACAGCCTTCTGTTTGTCTTTGAAGTTGTCATTTATTCACTTGCTTTTTGTTTTGTTTGATGTATTGTGTATTAGTAAAGCAGCATTTTATTCTGACTTGTTCTGAAAAACAGTAGCAATCCCCAGGTATGTGGCATACACTTGTTATCCAGTTGTTGGAAAAACTGATCCAGACCAAAAACGATCCCTTGAGCTCTCAGGCTCACTCCCTAGCCATCCTAGCCTACTCTATGAGTTCTAGGACAATGAGAGACCCCGTCTCAAGGAAAAACAATTAAAAATGTAGACAGTATCTGAAGAAAGATATTCTAGGTTGTACTTCCACCTCTACACATACTCACACAGGTGTGCCCATATGCTTTTTCTTGCTGAGCCATCTTCCTTTCTCATGTATATATTTTATATTTTCCAACATCTAAAATCATGTATTTCCTGTGATGGGCTCATGAAAGCTGTTAAATTAGTTCTGTATTTAACATATAACTAATTGCCTAATAATTTAAGAAAATCTCCATATCAACATCTGAAAAAGTATATTCTTGGGCTGGAGAGATGGCTCAGCAGTTAAAAGCACTGTCTGCTCTTACAGTAGTCCTGAGTTCAATTCCCAGCACCCACATGGTAGCTCACAACCATTTATAATGGAATCTGAAGCCTTCTTCTGGCATGCAGGCAAACATGTAGACCAGGTACTCATATTTATAAATAAACAAATTTTTAAAATAATGTATATTCTTAAAATCACACCTACACCCACAAAGTGAGGACATATCTTCTATGTCAGGAGATAAAGTATTTTCAACAAGAATATTAAATTCTACACTGGAAATAGCTGTGCAGGCCTATAATCCCTGGCAGGAAATTGACCAACAGGAGGCCAACCTGGTATACAAATAGTCAGCCTGTTGACTGGCACCACTATAGAGCAAAACCTGGTCTCCTAAAAACTAAAATAACAGCAACAAAAGCTCAACAGAAATTTAATTGTAGACATTTTAATTTTTCCAGATAGCCCCAGTCCTGTTAGGATTTAAAATCCAGATTCCAAATTTATGTCTTGTTCACTTCCCCAAGACCCACTAATCAACCTTTTCTTTCTTGGAATTTCATTGTGTGATCTTTTACAGTTATAGAATTCAAACAAGTGTCTGTGGTTAAACAAATGCCTTGAAATGATGATACATTTTTCCCTTTTGTAGTGTGCTAAACTTTCTTTTTTCATCTTGAATACATCTTTTTTTTTTGTTTGTGTTTTGAAAAAATAAGTGGGAGAAGTGATTTACATTGAAGTATACTAGGCGTTTCCCATTAACAGGAATAACCCTGAATAACTAAATCCATCAGAGGCATCCTGCTGCAGGTGTACTGAGCCATATTTTCATTTCCTTTTGGTAAGAAAAGGTCATGGTTTCCAATGGCAATGTCTTCCAGCCCAAAGGAGGTTTGTGATGTTATTCACCACATAGTAAGATGCAGCAGGGCAATTCATGGAAGCACAGTGTAGGGTCTCAACCTCTTTTGACATTTTAGAAAAATTTATCTGGAGATAGAGAGAGAATGTAGAAAACTGACAACTAAAACTAAAAGTAACTAAAATTCATCTGTCAGGATCACATTTTGTGTGTTACGTTTCCTCATGTATGCTGAGTTAGAATTAAATAAAAAGATGAAAGAATAAAATACTTTTATTCTGTCTCAGTAATTGATTATAATATAAAAGCATTGTGAATGATGCATATGCTATGAATCAAAATTATGTCCATAAATTATTGAATTGACTGCATATGATAATTCAAGCCTGCTAAAGAATGAGATCAACAGATGATTTTCATTTTAGGTACAAGAAATGTGTATGAATTTAATAATATCAAGGGAAGTACTTTTAAAGTTACCCTTAAAAACTATAAATCAATTACAACCCTAGAGGAAAATGTTTTCAAGTCTCTTTGTTATATACACAAGAAACTCTCAAAGTCAAGATTCTATTTTAAACCCATAAGAGAAACGAGGTAGGGGGGCAGTGTTTGGAGTCTTTACCAAGGGGATTCAGGGGGATCAAAATCAGGAAAATAAGTGAAGGCAGCATTACAGAGATAAGAAAGTCAGTTTTAAGCCCTACAGTACAGCAGCACCCTTGAATACTACAACAGCGTAGATTAGCTGGCTACTGCATGGAGAACGACACAGGATTGTGAGAACTGTCTGTGCTTGCACATTGGAGGGGGTTATAATTCAGTGTGTTCAGCACATGATGCAAAGAATGCTTCCCATGCAGAGTCACTGAATGAGCTTCCCTGAACAAAATTATCACTTAGATTTGTTTTTTATTCCTAATATAAAAATGAGAAAGAGGAATTAGAAAAATAAAAGTAAAATTTCATCCAAAATGAGATTGTTATATCAGATCAAATAAATATAACAACTCTTACAAAATTTCATTATCTCCAGATGGAAAAAATATTATTGTAAAATATATTTTGTTTCAAGAACATCCTTCATATTTATCTTCAAAACATGTTAGAACATGTTAGTTAGAAGGCTGTATTTTGCATCTTAAATTTATCAATAAGTTTTCAGTGCTGACAGTTGATACTGGTAGCAGCATATTCTGTTGTTTACTTAAAGATTTATTTGCATTTTGTTTTACATGTATGTGTGTTCTGCCTGCATGTATGTAAATGCATCAAGTGGATGACTTGAGTCCCAGAGGCCATAAGAGGGTGTTGTGTCTCCTGGAATTAGAGTGTTAGTTTGTTGGGAGTGCCCATGGGGCTTCTGGTAACTGATCACAGGATCTGTGTAAGCGTAGAAAGTGCTCTTAAACACTGAACCATCTCTCCAGCCCCTATCTCACAGATTTTTAACAGTATAGAAGAGTAAAATCTAGAAACTATGAACTTCTCATGTCTGAGAGAATATTCTAAGTACTACATAGGCAGTATTAGTCCCAGCTAAAGGAAGCAATGCTGGAAATGGCATTACTTATTGTGCATTCATTTTCTGCTGGGTTTTGTCATGCATTTTCTACAAATGTGGGTTGATGTTCAGGACAAAGAACTTTTGAATTTATAGTGCACCTAGGGATCAAGAACATTTTAAAAATTTAATCTCTTGCTTGAGTTTGAAGGTGGTCCTGTTATTTGATAAACTATTTTTTTCACTTCATGGAAAATATCTTATGGGAGAGCAATAAGTGAAATTTTTACAAAATGACAGAAATAATTGAAGTAATGATGTTGGAAAGATGATCACTTGTACCTAATTTTTTTATTTTGCATCCCGAACTGTCTGTAGAACTTTGCTGAATATTTCATCAATTCTATTTCATTGTGCTACATGAGAACTTGGATAAGTGGCAAGTGACATTTGCAGATTTTATGAAACCAGGGATCATGTCATTATCAAGGTTACTCTTTTTCTAGATATCTTGTATTCATTATCAACCAAGTCAGGATAATCTTTGCTTTTGACTTCTGTTGTCATTGTTTGGACCTCCTAGTATCCTCAGTTTCTTATATTTTTTTAAATATATATCCTCTTTCTCTCTCTCTCTCTCTCTCTCTCTCTCTCTCTCTCTCTCTCTCTCTCTCTTTCTCTCTCTCTGTGTTGATGCTTATAGAGGCCAGAAGAGTGTACTGAATCTTCTAGCCTTTGAGTCATAGGTAGTTGTAAGCCACCTATGTGGGCACTGGAAACTCTGGTCCTCTAAAAGAGCATCACGGTCTCTTAACTGCTAAGCCACCTCTTTAACACCAAATTTCCCTAAGATTATCTGCCTTTAAGTCTTAAGTTTAATGTTTTTTTTATTCTAAGAAGGATCCAGACTTCATCACTAAGGGCCTCTCTACTTCAACTGAGAATTTCTTTCTTTGCTTATTTTAAACACAACACTAATTAAGTGTGTGTGTGTGTGTGTGTGTGTGTGTGTGTGTACACTGGTCTCTTCTTCCACACTTCTCTGCTATTTAGATGGCAGCTTCTCGTTACATTCTATTTTTCTCCCCACAGAACTGTATGGTGTTGGTAATCCATATGTGTGTTTAGCTGATTGATTTATACATCAAGTACTGTTAGCTGGACTACTTCATGGAGAAGGTAGGGTATGAGTTACCCACCTCAGTAAACATGATCCCAGTGAGTCAGCATGAATTGTACCGGGGTGGAAGGAAACAGCACTTTAAATTCTGCATGGATTTAGTATTCAGCAGAACTTTGCCTTGGCCTTTTCCAGTATTGCCTGAAGACCTCTTCTGTGACTGCATGATTCACTCTTGGGTCTTCTACCTTGGTCTCATAAATCATGGATCTTCAGACCAAAAGAATAGAAAACAAAAATCTAAAATTTTGCTACTTACTTTTTTCAATTCCAATTAATGAGTGACTCTGCCTCCAGATATCATGAATAGACTTTTACAATACAGTGTATACAATGTCCTATGAGAAAGGTGGGCTATGTGAAACATTTTGGCAGTGGGTCTGGTAGTGGTAGAGCAGGTTAGGACAGCAGATAGAGATAGTGGACCTTCAGAATCAGGTTAATGTCCCGAGAAGTACTACTGTCCTGATCTCTAGACCTGAAATGTGAAATTAAAACCACAGCAGCTTAAGATTCAGCAAAGGTAACTATGCTACAGCCACTGAGACAGAACCCCACTAAGTCATGGTCACCAGGAGGGGCATCAGCTACCTGGAATGCAGCAGAGCATCCCAGTCCTAATGTATGGTGCCTGAGGTCAGGAAACAGCTGACAATTTACACCACTCCTCATCTAGATTTTTCTACTGAAAACGGAGAAGCAGATAGTTCATTTTTAGAAACTGGAGTTTTGAAGCAAGATGGAATGGAACAAAGAAGAAAAACAAATGAATAGTCAGTAGGTCACTACTTTAACAATTGGGCCAAAACTCTGAAAACATCCTAAGAACAACCTCAGATGTGTTTGCTGGGGGTTTGAAAGGAAAAATTATCCTTAAGCTCTCAATTGCCTTTGGCTACATATAGTTCACAAAGGAATTATAACATAGATCATGTCTCCATGAAGCTACCTTAGCTTTGCTGTCTTTGGGCTTACAGAAGTACCAAGGAAGAAAACCTTAGTACCATTAGCACAAAATGCCATCTTACTTGACCTTCTTTATATTTATATCTTAGAATGATATAAAGCTAATAACAGAAAGAATTCACCTTATAAAGAGACTCAACGGGCTAACTATAGAGTTAACTTAGTGACTGAAAGAAATCAATAGAGATTTAGGAATCAATAAAGTATTAGTTGTAGATAAAGAGTCAACAATAGTAAAATATGAATGTGGATAGAATATATGTCATGGGCAGAATTTTAAGATAATCTTAATGTTTCCCCTTTCCCAGTGCATTTCACTATCTACCACCTCCCTTGAGTGCTGGCAAAATCTATGAATGTGAGAGTCACTTCTTGATTAGGTTGTACTACATGACAAAGGCGATGAATACTTGTCCACTAACAATGATGGCATTATAGTTATATAAAATTCTGAATAAGCCTCTGGAGACATAGATTACAGATTCTCTGAAGGCTTTGAAAAGTTCTGTGTTCTATAACCAGACTCTGGGGCTATGAGTGGCTACCAAGAAAATGGGGCTCTTAATCATACAGCCATTAAAAACCAAATTCTATCAATGAGCTGAATAAACTTGAAGAGGATGCTAAATTCCATGTGAGATAATGCCCTGGCAGATGCTTTGAACAGAGAACCCAGCTATCCAACCTGAAAGACTAGCCCAGGAAATTGTGAGCTTATAAATATGTATAATTCTCTACACTTCATTAAAAAACAACACAGTGTGTGAGGAATATTTTTTATAACACTTTCTTTTTGAAGTACTTGTTTCTGACTTAATTTTCTACGAAAAGAGAATGATAATATGGTTTAGATCCGTTGCTTGGATCTGGATTCCAGCTAGACATAATTGGCAGGTCAGGCTGCATTGCTTGGTGACTAGAGCCTAGGCTCTGAAATTACACTTCCAGGTTTTGCATCTCAGCTTTGCCAATTAAAACCTCCTTTGTCTTTAGCAAATTGCAAATTTCTATTTTATAGTTTATTCATTTAGAAACTTGTTATAAAATGATAACATTTCCGTCACAGGATAAATAAGTGTTAAATGGGGTAAGACAAAAAATATTCACAACTATCTTTTAAACTGTAATATATCAAAAAATTAGCAACTGTTTAAGAAACATTCAGATAGGTCAGGAAGAAATGAATCTGAAATGGATTCAAGGGCAGAATTCAGAAATGGACATACAGTTTTTTGTTTTGTTTTGTTTTGTTTTTTTTAAGCAAACAAACTTATAAATAAGATATGCTCACAACTGACACACTGAATTGAGGGTTGCTGTGGGCTGACTTCCACCCCCAACTCAAACACTGAAACCTTACTCTTCAGTAGTTCTGAAAATGTTAATTTAATGAAAGGATCTCTAAAGGGTGGTTAAGTTAAAAATGAGACTACTAGAGTGGACTCTAATCCAGTCTGACTTGCAAATACATCAGGAATGCATACTCACAAAGTCCACAGAGGAAGAAACCGCCTGCAGGACAGGGAAACTGAGCTCCTCAACCTCACAAGACAAAAGCTCTGCTGATGCTTTTGACACCATCACCCAGGAGGACTTGTAGTCTCTGAGAGAAAAATGTGTTTCTGTTGTTTAAGACACCCTGCCTGTGGTATTTGTTATGGCAGCCTGAGCTGATTAAGGCAAGGCTCTGTTATTTCCCATTGTGTCTGGCAAATCCTTTCTTCATGTTCCTCTACACTGTTTTGTTAAACCATAGGCTGACCTTCCCTGCTCTAGCTCTGAATCTCTGAGAGAAGGCCAGGCACTGTCTCTATCTTGACTCCTCTACCTTTTCCTTGTTCTTCAACTCTGAGATGAGTAAACTGTTTTCTGTTTTTTTGTGGGTTTTTTTTTTTTTTCAACTTTTTAGCTTGCTCTATTGTTTTCTTAAAACAGGCCAGACCATGTGAGGTGAGTTTTGTTTTCTGTCACAGCCTGACTGCAGTGGGAACAATAATGAGCAAAACACTTGGGGAAGATGAATATATCCAAGGAAGGAAGTAGCTTCAGAGTGGAAGAACCAAAGAGCCTGGTGGCAATGTCCCAGTGTTTCAAGTAGATCCTAGAAGGTGGCAAGAACATTTTCAGGCAATCAGAGGCAATTCCAAAACTTGCACAGAAGTGAAGGAGGCTCGTGTTAGACACACAGCAGTCAGTTCTGAGCTAAAGAAGCAGAAAGCTCATGCCCTGCAGGAGTCACACACAAGAGCATAAAGAGTAAGACAGACGTGGGTTGTCAAGGTTCAGTGACACAACAGGCTTGGCTGCTTGATAGTGGGACTCAAAAGAAAGTCTGTGAAATAGAGAACATGTTTGAAAAGACTGATTCTCAAAATATGATCTGTTTGCGCCCACTCCCTCCACCTTGGTTTTTCCCAGACATCTTTGGGTAATGTGGAACGGTCAAACTATTTTTCATATTAATACTGATGCTGTATTTTTCCATTGGCTTGTAATTTGTAGCAGTGATTTGAAAGTGGTGATTAGGTAAACTTCTGGTGTTTTAGCACAAGTGACATAGGGTGCTGACCTGTCCCGGCAATATCTGTATTCTTTATTGCAGTACACTCGCAATTGTAAGGAACTGGTTTTACTCAAGCATGCCCTTGATGAAATGTAATTACTAATTTTTATTAACTATGACCGTTATGAGCATGTCTTTTTAATATTATTGGTAGTGAGATGAGAAGTACACATAAAACATTTTAATTTATATGGTAGCTGCCTGAAGGGGAGAAATGATGTTTGTTGAAATGTTAAGCTGAACTCAGTCGTGGAAATAATTTCGATTTGAAAGAACAGCTAGTGGGCAATGGATGGCTCTTTAGACTTGGGTGTTGACAGACATGGTCATAAAAGCAAAAGAAGTGAATCTACCACTTCAAGAAAACAACATGGAAACTACTTCAATTAAAGCCTTTGTTTAATTAACAAAGAATGAAGTTTTTGAAACTTGCTTTTGCGGCATAAATGGCTTCTTATGAGCCTTCCCTGAGGACCTTGGTGGAGTTAAAAAATATTGTTCCTGAGTAGATAATAATAAAATACTAATAAGATTGGAAGAGCTGTATAATTTAATAAGTTAATATTTTCAAAGAGACTATTAAGACCCAAAAATCAGAGGTGAGTAAAATATATTAAAATTCAATACAAATTGATATTTTTCTATATAAAAGCATATGAAAAATTAATTTAGTTTTAAAATCCTTATTGCATCTAATCTTTAAAACTATTTCTTTTTTGAGATTTGTTATAATATCAAAGAATATTCACAGTTATCTGGAAGGTAATAAGCCACTTATCTTTTTTCTCCATCAGCGTCTTCTGAGCCTGCAGGGTCTTTATAACCTTTGTTGTAGAAGTTTGATTTTAGTTATGGACAAAATAATTGTTTGCTGTTGAGTGAAAGGCTGCCTAGGTCTTGGCATTTTGTATTGTCTGCAGGTATTGGACTTATGTGGGTGATATTTTATTGTTAATGATCTGCACGTGCTATCAATAGAACACCTGAGGAGCTCTGTATCAATAAAAACATTTGATCTCAGATGCTCAGGGTTCTACCATCCAGTATGGCTTTGGTCAGGATGGTGGTTCTCTTTGCTGTGGTCTGGCAGGGATTGCACCTATGAATATGCCTCCTTGTCTTTCTTGGTGAATGACACAGCAGCCTAACAACTACAACCTTCAAGTGCAGTGATACATTTCAACAGATTAGAGGCAGAATGTCTAAGAATTCTATTGTCTTCCATCATTTATAGTATTTTTAAATGTCTCAACTTTTCTTATAATGAAAGCAATCCTCAATTTGTCTTGTAGTACCTCCACTGGAATCTCTGCATGCTAAGACTATGCTCATTTTCATAGCTTTGTGATAACTAGTATAAAGTGTCTGGTATGTGCAAGTTTAAGTTAGCAAGTTTAAGTTAAAAGGAAGACATCCTGGGTGGCAAATTCCAACAGATGAAACACACAAAAACAACCTGGGGGTGGACTTCCATCCTTATTTGGAGTGTCAAGTGGTCTAGATATCAGACTTTAAGAACTATTGGAAAGAGGTCCCCAAGAATAGAATGAGCATAATCTGTATGTTTCATAGATAAAAGGCTTCTAGGACACCTTGTCAGTAGGAGAGAAGACGGTTCACTCAGTTGCTATGGCAACAATGAAAAACAAAAGCAAGAATATGAGACTTGGAGGCATTCAGTTGATTCAGTTGGTACAAATGTAGTAGTAATACCAGAGAATCTATCTATTGATCTATAGATCTATCTATCATTTATTATGTGTGAATATGTGTGTGTAATACAATGTTTGTGTAGCTCAGAGGACAACTTAGGAGTCAGTTCTCATATTCCCTGGTACCAAAGCAGAATCCCTTTTGCTTCTCCTGCTGTGTTGTCTATGCCAAGCTAACTGGCATGGGAGTTGCTAGGTAATTTTATTGTCTCTACTTCTCACCTTGCCATAGGTTGAGTGCTGGAATTACATATGTGCACCACAATATCCTGATTATTTGGTAGATTGCAGAATGGAACTCGGGTCATCAGGCTGGCATGGCAAGAACTCTCTTGTAGACCATGTCTGCCAGTAAAAGTATTCCCTTAAGAAGATAATCATGATGCCAGAAGTGAAATAATTTTATTTATTTTTCTTATTTTTATTCCTATATGATTTTATCGTGCCTAACAATATTTTGATGCAACAGCATTATAGTGAAGGAATATAAGTCTGTGAGGAAACCTCTACTATGTGACCAACAATTTCAAATAGTGCTAATTCTAATATTTAGGATGCAATTAAGTCATAAAAAGGGTTTTGTTTTAATGAAATTGTAGTGTTTGAAAAATCTTATAAGCACATTCTAATAGGCGAGAGTGAAATTAGTGTGTCATATGAGGAAGAGGGTGATATTTCTATGGATGCTGTTTTTCCTCAACAGAGGAAGACAGCCTCTGATTTATAATCATCTGCCTCTGTGTGTAGCAACTGTCGGAGTCTGTTCCTAAAGCCCCTCTCCCATGTTTCTGCTGGTCATCTACAGCCACCCCATCTCCAACACTTCTTCCTCCATTTCAGAGCTTCCTGTTTCTTCTTCTTCTTTTTTCTTTTCCATTTCTGACCTCTCACCTTCCTAATAAAATAATCACATTCCCTATCTCTTTGCAGATGCTTAGTCATCCCTCACTTTAATGTGGCTATTTTTAACCTTTCCTACCTTCTCCTTAGTAATAGCATGAGATGCCACCTATGAATTACTTCCTCATTTGAGTTTTACAGTTTTATATGAATTCATGGTCACTGACTTAAGCTCAGTTCTAAGTGATGGCATGACAAAGTAGCAGTGTTACCATTTTTATAAGCTGATGTGCAAAGCATGAAGGACTAATCCTACTTTATAATTTTAATGCACTATAGAGTTTACAATCCTCGTGATTGTTTATCACCAGAGTCTTTTTTTGGAGCTCTCCACAACTGGAAGAGAGGCAGTTTTAAAGCACTAATAACATACTACTTTTATGCAGCTAAATGAACAAAATCTAAGTTGCTTATGGTCATATTTTATAGAGCCTCTAAGGCTGATGGATTTTTTTAAAAAGATCTTTAATTTTTAATTATGTATGGAGGGAGGAGAGTACAGGTACCTGTGGAGGCAACAAGAGCTCCTGGAGCTGGAGTTATGGGTTTTGAGACACCTATCACAGGTGCTGGTAAAGAAACTCAGTCCTTTTCAAGAGTAATGTGCCTTTGACTACTGAGTCATCTCTCCAGGCTCCTAAGTTTTAATTCAGGGGTCAGAGAGATGGCTCAACTGTTGAGATGGTTGCTCTTCCAAAAGATCCAGGCTTAATTTTGACCATTCACATGTTGGTTCACAATCATCTATAATTCCATAAAAAGGAATCCAACTCCCTTCTCTGTCTTCTACAGGCATTTCATGTAAATGACCCACAGACATACATTGAGGCAAACACTCATGTGCATAGAATAAAACAAAAATAAAATAAAAGAAGGCTACGTCGGGGCTATTTGCCCAGTTCCTGTCACACGCAAACTTTAGAAATTAATTTATTAAAGTTGGGATGGCTTAGAGATACCAGTGTCCATTCCATAAGATTCTTTAACACTCATGCAATGTTGCATTGAAGGAAAAAAAACCTCTATTATTTTATTATCTGATTGGATTTATTAGCTATTATTAATATATATATAGTCCAAAGTATATAGTTTTAGAAGATGAGACAGAAATTAGAAGAAGAAATGGCAAAAATCTATAAAGAACTAAAAGAAAATTTCATACCAAAAAACTGGAAAAATCTCTACAAGAGGAAAAACTGAAGGAGAATGTTTACTTAATTAATTGAGTAGCAAATGATAAGCACCAAGCATTATCAGGAATATTTGAAAGGGGGAAATCCCCCATCTGAGTTGAAAGTAGACAGAAATAACAACATGGAATTAAGAAGCAGCAAGCAAATATAATTTGATTGAGGAAGAAAAAATGTAGCCCTCACAACAACAGTACGCTAAGAAAAATAGCAATCATTGCCATGGATTATTAAAAATTCGCTAGACTATAATTCCATTTGAAACATGGATAACACAGAAGTCTGTGCTTCCTTCAGACAGGTCCCTAGAAAGCATATTTGATGGAACAGTGCCTTGCAGGCATATGCCTTTGCCCGTGAGACAACTGGAAATGCTCAACAGCTACTTTGTGAATCTTTCTCTGAGGAAATATTTTACCTGAAGTTATCTGAATGGGTGTTGAGTTAATGCAGTATAGCTTGTACTATAAACCAGTCAGAAGAAGCTGCCATTCATGCACATAAACTGTTCAGCTATTTTATTGGAAGCCTTGTCATATCCTAGAACATGGAATAAATGAGATATTCTGAAAATGTGTGTTCACGCAATTACGACTTAAAGGAATGGAAGAAACACTTTTTGTGTTCCTGGGTCAGTTCTGGTTTTTTATCTGCTATTGCCTTACTCTTTTCTCTTTAACTCCCCCCAAAAAAAAAAAAAAGATTTTCTAGGTCTTTCTTCCTGAGTGCTCAGGGGACCTTTGTTACAGATTGTATTCTCAGGCACTTTGTAATTAGCCACAGTCTTTGTAGGTTATATATTTTTATTGTTATGTAGCATCAGTAACTAGTTTTGATTCAGATGCAAAAATGTTGGAATAATCTTGAAGTTTCTCTGTTTAACTTTTTGTCCAACATTACTGGCAATGTAAGTGCTGTATAAAGATACCACATTTTATTCTAAATTATTTGTGCTTGGCAACACAGTAATTTGATCTTCATTAATGAAATACACACAAATACACACTAATACATGTATCTTTGAGATACTAAAGAAAAAATAATTTGCATCATTTCCCCCCTCATCGTATTAAGCCATAGTGCTCAGTCTGAAAGAGTTATCATGTTAGATTCAATTGCTCATGTGTCTAAATCATAGACAAGCATAAAATTCCTTAAGAAAATACAGGATAAAAGATGAAGGTGATCAAAATAAATTATGCACATATATTAAATTTTCAAAGAATCAATTAAAATTATTTTTTATAGAGACGATACAGACTAAGGCCAAGAGAAGATAAAGACTAGACAAATAACTGAACCAAGACTAAAGCAGCCTTCTCTGATCAAGCAATATATTACTTCCTTTAAAGTTAAGTTCTGTAATAGATTACAGCTGCCAAAATATACACTCATTTTGTAGAGCAATAGTTTATCTTTTAATCAGCAACATGGCTGCTCTGGGGAAGGATCAAATTGAAAGACTGTGTAATCAGGTTGGAATGCAGCACACCACTTTAAGAAATCCAATTCAGAGGGCAGTGGTGGCACACGCCTTTAATCCCAGTTCTTGGGATGTAAAAGTAAGCAGTCAGTTCAGAAGCAGGTCATGGTTCTCAGTTCAGAGTTCACAGTCAGTTCATTGTTAAGAGAATAGCAGTAGCAACTGAGAGAATGGAAGGAGATTGAGTCAGAGCATGCTAGTCAATTGAGAAGCAGAAACTCAGAGGCAGAGTGAAGTACAGAATGAGAACACATGTTTAATCCCAAATCAGAGAGTGAATATAAAGAACAGGCAAAATGGAAGAGTTTGCAGAGTCAATCAAAATGAAGACAAGCCTAACTCTCATAATATAAAGTAAGGCTCTCAGAGAGGAAGTCAGAGAATCAGTTAGATAAGACACATAGGCAGTTCAACAGAAGGAATCAGTGTCAGGGAAGAAGAGTGAGTTTGGGAGAGTCAGCTAACAGCAAGAGTCAGTTTGAAGCCTAGCGTAGCAGTTCAGTCAAATAAATTGGGGGAGTTAGCCAGAGTCAGAAGAGTTTAGTCAGAAATAGTCAGCTGGCTCAGAAGGTCAGTTTGAATCAATCCCCTTTGAGAAGAGTTTGAGTCAGAGCAATAAGTGATTTGAATCAGCCAACCAGAAGAGTCAGTTGAGTTCAGTACAGCTCCAAGTTCAGAAGGAGCAAGTCAGTCAGTAAGCAGTATGTCTCAGAGGCTGAAATAGTCTAGTTTGCAGATTAGATTATATGGAGGCTGAAGCCTTCTAGGTCTAGGCTTAGATTAGATTGTATGGAGGTTGAGACCATCGAGGATCAGGGATTGAATTAGCAAAGAATCAACTGTTCTCTGCCATGAGCCCATGAGGATAATAAATAAATCAACATTCACATCAACAACTACACATTTGGTCATTTTAAAAGTGTTTGTGGCATAGATATTCTTCCTTGCTATTGTTCCTTTCACTGAAGGAAATAGGTATGTGAAACAGTTTGAGTCACTAATTTAAAGTCATATAGATGATAAGGCAGGGAGATTTTGATCTAACTGTTCTAGGTGTAAGTACCAAATTCTTCCTATGTATCATGCTTAGAAATAATGCTTTCTTGTATTTTTGGTTCTGCAGCACCATCACATTTGGGGATAAGATTACATAAGGTAGAGATTGAGTATTTGAAACTCAGTAGCTTCCCAAGTAGCTCACCTCACAAGCTTTCCTTAGCACTACTTGTAAGTGTAACCTGAAGATTGTTCCACTTCAATCAGGTATATATGCCCTTAGCTTGGACTTACTTTAGCAAGATAGTGCATTTTTCCATGAATGCACTTTAACATTGATGTCAATAAAACTAACACTCTGTCCCAAAGGTCAGCAAAACCTCTGCTGTTAATTTCACTAGTCAACAAACATTTCCTGCTCATTTTATTTTTCTGTTTTTGGGTGTTTTCTTCTGGTATAGAATTAAGACAAACATAGAAGCTGGCTGCCATTAACAAATGCCTGGCTAGAGGAACTAACAAATTTTCACATGTGTCAAAAAGCATTTCAAATGCGATTAGGGACACTGTATGTAGTATCTTTGCCTTTAAAGTCTCTTCCTGCTAATGCTTTCTCATATCCCTGTTGGTGGAACCCAGGGCAGGTGAGAGCTCTGCCCGACTGAGCAGGTGCAAGTGTTCACCGTAAGTCTTTTAGACTTCTGCTTTTACAATGGGTAGATTATTGATAAATATCATTTTCATGTCATCTTCTCATCTGAATCCTGACTCAATATTCAGAGACTGCAACACTTGAAATAATCCATTTTTCCCCCTTGGAACTTGTGATCATGCACTGTCCCTGAAAAGTTAGATTTGATGTCCCCCACATCTCAGAAGAGAGTTAAATGTAATTTTAATACAAGTGCTAAGTATTGATGGTAGCATCAGATATTTTTCAGTGGCTGACAGAATGATGGGACTCTATGCTGCGTAAGTGAAACAGATTTGGTAGAACAGTTTCAATTATGCACCCAAAGGAAGATTTTGTACCAAATGTAGCCTCATCAAATGCAGTTCACTGGGTCTGAAAGCAGGTGCAAATGTACTGGAACCAGGAATTGCAGACCATGTAATTTGAAAATGTTCATCATCCAATATACTTTGAAGGTTCTAGACAAGGGCCAGACTTGTCAAATAAGTTACCATAAAATAAATCACATTTTGAGTAGGCACAAGGAAGGCATATTATCATTGTAGTGTTTTGTTTAAAGTGAAATTATAAAGCACAATGGATAAGGCAGAACATTGGTAATTATGCAACCTTTTAATAGTTTTTCCCCCATGCAATTAGCTGAATGGATATAAAGTCAGCAGAATAATTTCTCTAATATTTTTTATTTATTTTTACGTTAAAATTTCTGTTCTGATTTCAAAAGATGGCTCCAGTAACTTACTCATCTAATAGATATTTGTTAGTGTTCAAAGGGTGTAGATCTTCAAAAAAAATACCAACAAAAAATGTTATTGATCATAATAATGATATTTTAAAAAAACGCCAAACATGTCAATTAGTAAATGGTCATCCTCTTGAGAATAGCATGAACTGAGTAGGTTGAATGGTTCTAAAATGCAAAGGATGTGAATGTGTCTATACATTCCATAAGTATGCTTTCACATAAGTACAAAAGCAGTCCTCAGAGACGAGATTATGCTCTTCAGTTTGGTGTCTATTGTTTTGTTTTGCTTCCTTTTCAGTTAACAAGCTAAGTTACAGGCTATTAAAACTCCAAAGAGTAGAATTCCTTTGTCTCATGGGGACAGTCTCCAGATGTTAACTGAAAGACTCCGTACTTTCCAGTCCAGCCATTCCTTCAGTGCAGTTATATAAGCTGAGACTGGGTTGGGAGAGAGAGAGTCAAAGACAGTTAGAAGACTCCTCTCTATCCCCATACACAGAACAATTACAAGAGTTGAAAATTCTTCACATTGTGATTTTGAAAAAAGAACTTATTTTTTTATAATATGAAAGACCAGGATTTGTCATATTTTGGCATCAGTGGAAGGGCAAGCAGTGGCTGGAAAAGTGCACTGTCTACCTACCCACTGCCCCAGAATGCTTGTCCACTGCCCCCAGAATACTTGCCCACTGCCCCAGAATGCCTGCCCACTGCCCCCAGAATTCCTGCCCACTGCCCCAGAATGCCTGCCCACTGCCCCAGAATGCCTGCCCACTGCCCCCAGAATGCCTGCCCACTGCCACAGAATGCTTGTCCACTGCCCCCAGAATACTTGCCCACTGCCCCAGAATGCCTGGCCACTGCCCCCAGAAGCACAGCTTGTCCCTCTTAGGAAGAAGACACTCCCTAAGTTTACCAGTAGAGAAAAGGTGAGTGGACACTATTGAGAGAAATCAGTGATACATAACAAATCTCTTAATGACACTTATCTTTCAACATACACCTTCTATCTTATTTTGCTTTATTTGTTATTATCCCATTGAATTCTGTTTGTTTGTTTTTTCTATTGAGAGACAAGAAAGGATGGATCTGGATGGGAAGGGAGGTGAAGATGAACTGGGAGGAGTGGAAAGAGGGGAAACTGTAATCAAGATATATGATATGAGAAAAAAATCTATTTTCAATAAAAGGAAAAAAATTCCCAAATATTAATAACAGAATTTAGAAAAAACATCCTGAAGCTACTAACCAACATGAACAGAAATACATTCATACATTCATACAGCTGGTAAGCCTAAAAAAATTGGAACACAACATGGAAAAAAACTTCTTGACACAGAAGTTGTGCAAGAGGAACACTGTAGGACTGAAGAGCACAGTGGGGTGCTCCTAAACTGATAATGTGTGATTTCCAGGGGCCTTTAATAAGTAAGTAATTAAAAGGAGCTAATATTTGCATGAGAAATTTTTCAAAAAGAAAGGCCAGAAACACAAACAGAAAATTAAGTTAGTGAAATGTAGGAGGAAACCTGGAGAAGATGGCGCTTCCCAGAGTACCTATTATGTATTTGGAATTGAAATCCTGTTAGTGATTTTCAAATTCTTGACATGAAGATGAATCAATAATAGTGGAAAGAAGGTACCTGAAGGGTGAAACGAATCTTAAACCTGACATGTTCCAAAGAAGTAACCTTTTTGCATCCCATGGTACCATGAGCCCAAGTCCACACATTCTTGCCAGCACTGTTTCTGAAAGTCTTTTTGAACATAGAATAACAGATGTGAAGTGGTACATTCTTTTGTGATTTTGCTTTGCATTTTTTTTTTACAGCTAATGTTATTTGACATTTTTTTCTTCTCCATATTGTTCATTTGTATATCTTTATTGCATGATTTTGAAATTCTATTAAAATTCTACCTTGAAAGGAAAACTGTAACCATGCTGAATGGAGACATGGCACAGGTGTCTGGAAAAGAGGCAGAAGGTGAGGGATCAGATTACTAGAAGATCACATTATCCAAATGTCTTATTTTTATAATGTTTCACTAGATTATCTCACTTTCTTGGGTAATGAGAGTAGGTACTTCATGGGAAAGAACTAGTACTGAATTAAAATAGTTTTTGATATAATGACTATTGCAATGATATTCATGTGAGAATTCTTAAACATTTCATATTTATTTTAAAACTTATTTTATATACATTGGTGTTTTGTCCACGTGTATTTCTGTGTAAGTGCTAAGAATTAAACCCGTGTCCTCTGGAAGAGCAGCCAGTGATCTTAACTGCTGAACCATCTCTCTAGCCCTCATTTCATATTTCTTATTGAATTAAACAGATGAATAGGTGTCTTGAAATTATTTTCCATTTTACTGTATATATTTACTCATGTTAGGATTAAAGTTTGGGGCTTGCACATGCCAAGGTATACCCTACTGCTGTATTGTTCTTGTCTCTCAGTGTTCTGTGTTGAGAACAGTGTTTCCCATATTGGAGAAAAGGACACTCAGTCACAGAACTGAGGAATGGATCATGTGGGTTGAAGTTTGAACTTGCTCACAAACTCTTATTTCCTAAAACAAATATTTCTAGGCATATATCTTTATTCATATGCACATGTAAAATATGCATATGTAGATTTGTGGCTGTTTTTATATGGCTTATGCAAAAACTGCTGAGTTCTAGACCAAGAAATGGCAAGTAATAAAATACTGTCAGTGAGCATACCTAGACCCAAAGCTTACATATTTAGTCATGTAGTCTCTAAGAGGGATGATGTGTGTGTGTGTGTGTGTGTGTGTGTGTGTGTCTTTGTCTGTGTCTGTCTGTATAAAAACTAAAGAAGTCTAAACATGATGAGCCTGGGACATCATGCTTTACTAGAAACAAAGAAAATGATAAAAATATAGTGGTCAGGTAATGACATGTCTGTTATATTTTAAAATATGAATTAAACACTGATCCTCCTAAATCTATTAACTATTTATACAAAACCTAATGGAATTAATGGCTTACTATCTAAATCTTAGTTTTCTTTATTTCTAATGAGGATAAATGGGTCCATGTAGGCTTCACTGAGCAAAGGAGAAGGCTGCCAACATTTTCCAATGCCAACAGTTCTTTTACAGATACTGTCTTAATTGAAGCTCACAAGCAATTTAAAGATGGTTTAAATTTTTCTTGTTTCTGCTTCATGTACAATAATGTTTTCTTTGTGTGCTGCCTGTCACCAAAGGACATGTCAGTGTATTAGGAGATTTATTTGAAATCAGGTAAGATTGAAAATTTGTAGCATTTATTTATTTTTTAAAAATTCAATATAGACCTGGCAGAGGATAGGAAAAATACCCAAGCAGCCACGCAGTTCCCTGGAGGTTAGGAGCATGTGGAGACTTCTGTTTATGGTGATAACTGCATTAGTCATTTTATAAATACAATTATCCATATTTTCGAGCAGCTTGTTTAAAAAATTGTTGTTAATATAGAAAAAATTATAGGCAAGAAACATTTTTCAAAATTTAATTCATGCAGAAAAACTAAGTCATTGATTATTAAATAACTATGAAAGGATTCCCAGAAAGAAGTTTCCAGAAGAACAAAAACCTAAAATAATTTCAAGATATGGAAAGCACATCAAGCTGAAATGTCAGAACTCCTTTCTCCAGGATTCTAAGTGCCTACTAAAAATATGACCCTTTGACGTGTATGAATATTATTTGGTCCTGTTACTTACATTACAAGCTGTTCAGGATAAATAAGTATGAGTGTCCATTTTGGACACTTGACTTTAGCGTATAAGCCACTACTGACAGCTCACAATGCTGAATGCTTTTTGGACTGTCACAGGCCTTTGGAGAATATGGTTGAAAGTTGCTGTTATCCAGCTGGGCAGATGTGATGTCCTTATTTTCTAAGTGCATGTCAGAACAGCCAACTGAGTTCACCCATAGGCATTTCCTCTCAACTCTGAAGAAATGCAGATGGAAGCTTCACTTGTAATAATAAAGAAGCCTGAGAGCACTTGTGAGGTGGATGGGTATTACTTTTACTAACTCCAGCCTTTGAAAGTAAATGGGCACTTCTCTGTCATGATTTGCAGGATCCAGGCCCCCAAAATGGAACATCACAGCATCGCTGTGCCAAAACTCCTTGTTTCAAGTGCAGAATTGTGCTGTGTAGAGATGATGGATAAGAGATCAAGCTTCTGTCTCCTGAAAAGAGCAAAGAAACGTTTCCAAAGTCGGAAATGCACACTCAAAAAAGTTGCTTCTCTTAAAAAGTCAAATTCAAAGGAATGTTGAATACATGGAAGGGGTATAGTGTGCAAAGGGGAAAAGAAAGTGCTGAGACACTAGGAATATTTAAGAATAAAACACCATGTAGTCAATATGAGTGGCATTAACATATGAGATACAAGTATGAAAATTTGGCATGAAAGAAAGGTAATTAGAGAAATCGTTTGCATTGAGTTGGAGGGGCATGCATAATTCTACTTCAACTGCATTTCCTTTCAACAACTACAATACCTAAAATTCATATAATGGCTGTATTTTCATAGTCCATAGGGGCTTACTTAAGTGAACAGATATAAAAGCTTTCTACATTAACTTTTGGTGATTTTTTTTTTTATAAATAAAAGCTTGTAAATTGCCCGTTACTGCTTTAAACATATTTGTATGCTCTAAACTCCTTTAGATGTATGACAAGTTGACTAGTTTATAGATCACTGTCTTTGCAGAACATACACTTCTCTACATATGATGCGGGAGAGAGCTGTCCAAATTGCTGTGTGTAATGCAGTGGTTTTATGAAGTATAATATAAAGCTCTGTTTATTGTTTGTTAATATATTCTAGTATTCAGCTTGGAGCAGTAACGGAGGTTTCAAAGTTAAGTTTTCTGAGAATATTTGAGCTGAGTGTGTGTGTGTGTGTGTGTGCGTGTGTGTGTGTCTTTGTGTGTTGGCATGTGTGTGACTATATTTTCATGTGAAAACATGCATATGCATGAAAGATATAATATGACTTCAGCTAACACATTTATATTTCATCACAATACCACAGTATTTTTAAATCATGGAGGTAAATTGTTTTTATTTTTTAAGTTTTAAGACTTATATAAACATATATATATATATATGCATACATATTTGGAAATATATATGTATATATGGAAATATGATCATATCTCTTCCCCTCCAGCTTATCCATATGCCCCCTAACATGCCTTACTTTCCAGCTTGATGTCACTCTTCTTTGATAATTCAGTCAATCCAGTAAATGCTGTCCATAGGAGCATGGCTATGTTGCAACCAATGGAATATGGGAAACCTATCCATGGACCTCCTCAAAAGAGAATGGTGGTGGCTATGGGAGGCAAAAAGAACATTCTCTTTTGAGGAGGTCACAATGTAGTGAATGTGGTGATAGATTATTTTGCAAATCAACCTAGAAGTTTCTCAATAAACAAGAAATAGAACTACAACATGCCCCAACTATATCACTCCTGGATATATATATCCAACTCCGACAGACTTTATAACCTACTACAGTGGCACTTCCATAAACATATCCATTACTGTTCTTAGCTATTCACAATATCTAAGAAATAGAATCAAATTAGATATCCCTCAACAGATGGATAGTAAGAAAAATGTGACACATATACATAATGGGATGCTACTCAGCTATAAAGAAAAATGGAAGTTTCAGCTAAATTGATAGAACTGGAAAAAATTACTGAGTGTGATAAAACAAGCCCAGAAAAACAGACATCATGTATTCTTTCTCAGATGTGGATCCTAAAGTCAAACTTCTTTGAGTTAGTGTGGAGCTAAAGTGGAAGTGAGGAGACTTGAAAGGGGTCATTTGAGGAGAATAGATAAAATTAGAGAGGTGAGGTATTAGGGTGAGAAAGGCTTCAATAGAGGACAGACTAAGAATTGGGGCAGGTATCAGGCAATGCTGGGGAAGGCTACTAGTGGGAAAGAAGTATGAAAACACTATGCAAGCATAGTATTTCCCAACTGAGATGAAGAAAATATACTGGATAGTCGGACCCATGGTGGCCCCTGTAATTCTTCTGGGACAAGAAGAATTACAATTTCCCCTTGGTTTTCATCTTGTCTCCAACTTTCGCTTAGTATACCACACTTCCAGAAAAGACTAATATTATTCTGTGTAAGATTTATTAAATTGTTCACTAAGCTAATGAGACATGTGACCATCCAAGACACCCCAATTTAAAAGTTTTGAAATATTTTATGGCATCATTTAAAAATATGTTAAAGGTTCTTATCATACTTGGGTAAATACTGCTCCTTAAATAAATTTAGTGGTATAATATGGAACTACATAATAGAATAATGAATACTTTATCATATAGTTGTAAAGATATGGTAATGGCAACGTACAAATGATTCTAGCAGGCAGAATGTGTAGAATGGAATAGTAGATTAATTGACTCACACAATTCTCTCCTAAAAACAAAGCAGTGAAAAATATTTTTGTTGTTGTTGATTTTTGAGACAAAGTCCTACAATTAGCCTTGATTAGCATCAAACGCTTGATGTGGACCACATTGGCCTCAAACTCGTAGAAATCTACCTGCCTCTGTCTCCTGAGTGCTGGGATTAAAGGTGTGCACCTGTCCTCAGACTTCTTTTTATTAAGATATAATGCTTGTTCGTTTTATATGATATGCTATGGTCATTTGATAGATACATACAGCATATAATAATAAAGTCATTATAAGAAGCATTCACAGATCTTCAAGCAATAATCAATTTAATATATGAGAAATTTTATTCATTTTGTATATTCATTTAAAGATTTTATAAATCTTGCTCAATGACTATTCTATGATGCTATAGAAAATCAGAAACATTTCCTGCAATCTAAGTTCTTATTCATGTTCAGGTTGTACAAATGATAAGACTTAATTTCTTATTGTTTTTAAATTTGTGGTTTATTAGTTATTGAATATGTGTGTGTATGATTGTGTATGTATGTGTGTTTGCATGTGTGTGTGACTATATGAGTGTGTGTGTGTGTGTGTGTGTGTGTGTGTGTGGGTGTGTGTGTGTGTGTGTCTATGTGGTTGGGTGTGTGGTTGGGTATATATGTGTATGTGTGTGTTTAGCATATGAATTGTACATACTGTAATTTTCCTGAGGCCACCAGTTTTCAGATCAAGTGTCTTTTTTTTGTTTCCATCTTGTTTCAATACCCCCGCTTGACACTCACACTCCACACTTCCCACTAGGAAGCAGAGGTCCACAGAAAATACAGTACACAAATAGTGCTGCAATGGGCATGAGAGTACAAGCCTCTCTAGGCATGGTTTAACTCCTCTGCTGTAAGCTCAGTAGTGCAATTACAGGATTGCATAATATTTATGGTTTTAGTTTCCAGAGACTTCTATTTGGAAGTGAAGGTTTATTTTCTACAATGATGAGTCTAAAATACTGATGAAAGAAATTATAATGGCCTCAAACAGTAAAAAGATATTCTGTATTTCTGGATTGGAAGTAATAATATTGCTAAAATATCCATGCTACCCTAACAATCTACAGCTTTGATACATTCTCATCAAAATGTCATTGAACTTCATCATATTTTTATACATATGTGCCATGGTTCTTTGTTTTTATTTGTTCCCTGCCTACGCTGCCCTCACCTGAAGTCTCTAAATCCCTCTGGATGGTTCTCTTCCTTCTTCATAATAGACCCCCCTATCTTTTTAATCACTTGCACTCCATTTAAATATCTTCCTTCTCAGCTTCTGTGATCACTTTTCTAATTTCTACACATGCACTTGTGCACATATACACATGGGTATAATATATATTATTTATAACATTAAGCCTAGATTTCAGATATAAGAGAAAGCATGATAATTTGTCTTTCTAAATCTGGTTGATTTAGAAATGTTGATAGTCCAGGAATTGACATGGATGTGCAAATATCTCTGTGCTATGTTGACTTAGAAACCTTAGCTTTAGCAAATACCCAACAGTGGAATGATAATAGTTTTCTCAGGATCCTCTATACCAGTGGTTCTCAACCAATGTTGTGACCCCACTGGGGGGTCATATGACCTTTCCCCAGAGGTCACCTAATACATTCTGCATAACAGATATCTACATTACAATTTATAACAGTAGCAAAATTACAGTTAGGGCATAGCAATGAAAATAATTTTATAGCTAAAGGTCACCACAACATAAAGAACTGTATTAAATATTTATTAAATATATAATATTTAATTATTTTATTTATTTATTTGAATTATTTATTTAAATATTTAATTATTAATTATTAAATATACTAAGTAAATCATTAGGAATGTTAAGAACCACTGCTCAGCACTAATTGTCATAGCAGTTACGTATGTTGCCTGTCCACCTGCAATGAATTTGAGTTCATGTTTCCCCACATTCTCAACATTTATTGTTATATGTTTTTCTAATAGCTATTCTTACTGAGATAAGACAGATCTTCAAATATATTTTGATTTACATTGGTCTAATGTCTAAGGATGATGAACAGTTTTCTAAGCATCTATTGGCCATTTTGATTTCTACTTTAGAAAATTGTCAATTAAAATCATTAGTCTAGTTATTGACTGGATGATTTGAGTTTTTGGTGTTTAATGGTTTTAGTTCTTCATATACTCTGTACATTAATCCCATTAGTGGTGTAATTGACAATGATTATTCCTCATTTGAAAGGTTGTTTCTTCACTTTGGTGATTTTTTTCCCCCATTTGTATACAGAAGCATTTCAATATCATGTGTTCCCTCTTTTCCGTAATTGGGAATATTTTATATGACATTTGTGCACAGTAAATGATACAGATCGAGTGTCATTCTTGGGTGTGTAGAAGTCCAGTTTTCTCAGCAGCGTTTGCTGAAGAGGCTGTCTTTCCTCTAATATACTTTATTGACACCTTCATCAAAAATTTCTGGCTGTAGCTGTGATGGTTTACGTTGAGTCTTCCGTTCTATTCCACTGTTCTATACCCTATTTTGTGCTAACAGCAAGCTGTTCATGCTGTTTCTGTTATCATAGCTCTGTTTGAGGTCAGGTATTGTGGTTCTTGTATATTTTTTTTTTCTTTCTAAGGAGTGCCTTGTCTATTTAGTGTTTGGTGTTTTTTATTTGTTTGTTTGTTTTTAAGAATTTAAAAACTTTTTCTATGTTAGTGAAGAGTGGGATTTTGATGGGGATTTTGTTGGTATCATAAGCTGTTTGTAATACTGCACCAGCTTCCCTAACTCTAGCTCTGCCACTCTGGGACCATGAAAAGTCTCTTTATATTCTAGTGTCTTTGATCTATTTCTTTGGTGTCTTAGAGTTTTCATTATAGATGTCTTTTACTTTTTACTTTCTTAGTTACGTTTGTTCCTTTGTATTTATTTTAAGTTACTAGGACTTATTTTCTTGGTTATTTCATTCTTTTCATGGCCATTGGTATTCAGAAAAGCTATTGTTTGCAGTGTGTTGGTTTTGTATTCTGCTACTTTGCTTAAAGAGTGTATCAGATATTAGGGCTTTTTAAAAATTAAGCTTATATTATTTTAAGGGTAGAAGCATGTCATATGTGTGTGTGTGTGTGTGTGTGTGTGTATTATAAAATTTTTCCCATCAAAATTCTTTATCATTTTATCTAGGATTTCAGGTACTATATTAAATAAAAATGGAGAAAATGGGCACTCTGGTCTTATTGTAGATTTTAGAGAAAATGCTCTTAGTTTTCCACCCATTTAGTATAATGTTGACAAAAGATTTGTCACTTATAGCATTTATAATGTCAATGTATGTTCTATCTGGTCCTTATTTATTCATAGCTTTTATGATAAAAGGGTGTTGAAAACATCAAGCCTGACAAAACTACAAATGTCTGCACTTGATACTACATTTTACATAAGTAAATGCCACTGCATATGTTCATAAGAGAACAGTTCAGTTGGTAGAGTGCTTGTCTAGCATGTATGAATCACTAGGCTCAGTCTGTAACACCATATAAACTATCTTCAGTTCTGTATAAAGCAGATGTGGTTACTCATGCTGTGATCCCAAAATGCAGTAGGTAGAGACTGGAGAGTTAGAAAGTCAAGGCCCATCCTTGGGTATATGATGATTTCAGTGGTTACAGGAAACATTGTCAGTGCAAACAACCAACAAAAGACCTCTAAGGTTTATAATACTAATAATACTATATGTTATCCAGTACTGTCCAAGGTATGGTGGGCCAGCAAGAATGGTGATTTCATGTTAATAGGACTATAAAATAGTGTAGTCGCTATGAAAGACACTGACATTTTCCTACCATTTTCTCCTGTTCTTACTGTGTGATCTAGCAGCCACTGTGCCTTTGTATTTATTCAAATGAGTTGAAAAGTACGGGGCATACATATTTGAATAGGAATGCTTGTAGTAGCAACCAAGCTGTCTGTCCTTTAGCAGGTAAAAAGCTAAAAGCTGTGATGTTAAATTGTTGATGAATGAAGAGAGGGGGGAGGGAGGGAGAGAGAGAGAGAGAGAGAGAGAGAGGGAGATAGTGCTATTGATGAGACAAGAGAGTGCTATTGATGAGAATAGGAGAGAGTCACTAGTCAGATAGCACTGGTAACCCAAAGCAATAGTTTAGATCTGAGAATGTCCTTGCTAAAGGCCAGAAATGCCAGAAGAGAGTTCTGTTTTCTGAATACTTGCTATGTCTTACCCTTGCTCAAAAGCTAAACATGAGGAAGTGACTGAAACTGAGAGGAGGAACCTTGACACTTAATGGTCAGACCAATTTGATTGACTAGCTCAGCTGCCTACTGATACAGAAGTTTATTTTTAGATACGTTTACAATAGTTGTTTTGTGCACTGTTGGGAAAAGGGATGCCTAGGCTTTGACATTTTGTATTGTCTGCAGGTGTTGGCTTTATGTAAAAGATGTCTGATTGCTCATTATCTGCACTTCCTATCAATAGAACACATGAGGAGCTTAGGTATAAATAAAAAGCCCTGAAATGAGATGCTCAGGTTCCACTGTCCAGTATGGTATTGGCCATGATAGTGGTTCCATTTGCTGAGGTCTGGCAGGGTTGCATCTGTGAAAATGCCTCCATGTTTTCTTGGATGAGCCGCTACAGTAAGTGTACAACTGCACCCTACCCGTGCCTTCCACATTTCCTGGGATAAGTCATTCAGAAAGCCCTGGAAGTTCAGCAGTATTTCATTCCTGTGGAGGCACCTTTGCTGTAAGGGAGCTCTGCTACCCTTTCAAACTCCCATCTCTGAATCTTTAACAAACCCCATTTGAAAACTTGCCCTCTGTGGTCTGTGTATTCAATTCTTCAAATCCCCAAGGCAAGAAGCCTAAAGCCAATGGCTCAAAGTGGCTTTGGTGGCTGTTGAGTTTTTTGGGACCCTAGATACCAGACAAAATTCAAGAAACTAAATTTAAAAAACAAAACAAAACAATAAAGGCTCTATTACTTTCAAAGGAATGCAAAATGATGAGAAATACAAAAAAACTCTTTAATTCACTAAAGCTCTCTCTCTCTCTCTCTCTCTCTCTCTCTCTCTCTCTCTCACACACACACACACACACACACACACACACACACACACACACACACTTAAAGGAAATCTAAGTCCATACAAAGATGTACATGAACAAAAGAGGAGGTAATTCTATAAATATTTAGACTAATTTAGACCTAGGAGGTAGATTGGATAAAAATAGTATTCCCATTGAGGGAAGCAAATATTCTAGATTTAGACTAAATCTATGTTGAAACAAATCCTGGGAATTTACGGGAAAAAAAAGAATAAATTATATGTTTCAATTTGATTAATTTTATAATATGTGAATTATTATAATTCAATAAAGCTATTAAAGAATAAACAATTTATACATTTGTAGATAACAGTTATGGATAGTGTTCACATGCCCATGACTTTTCCAATAATTTTGATTGAATTTTATTTAATATAGATGATAATTTATGTGAGGTAGTTTCTTACTGCCTCCTCAGTTCACAGAAGGGTACTGGAGCTCATAGAAACTTTCTGAGGAATATATGACATTTGTGTGTTCAGGCTCCAATACATACTCAAGCAATTTGGCTCTAGGATACTTACCCTGAACTGTATAGTTCTGTGAAATCTTACTGCTCAGAATACAGATTATTGGTATGTTCCTATTGCCTCTACAGAAATCACATAAGAAGCTATCTGAGATGTATATTTTCTTCTATTTAAATCCAAGTAGGGTAACAATATAGGTTTACTCTGCCTATTGAATCTCAGGCCTTTGCTATTGCCTAACATAGTCTCCTTTTCTTCTGTTGAAAATCCTACTGACTCCAACACCAAGGCCAAAGTAATTGCTTGGAAGTTTTCCATATCTCTCTAGGCTAAAGTCCCAGAACATGCTTTGCATGCCTTCAGTATGCTTCTTTCCCCAGTGCATTATAATTCCTTGTTTACATAGCTGTCTTTCTCATTGGAATGAAACTCTCAAGAAGAGGGAACTCTGGTTTATGTTTACAGACTTCAATATTGCTGTTTGGAGAACAGCAGGCAATCAATATGTCGGAATGAACGAAAAAGTGTCGGAAGCCATAGAAGAAATGGAAAAGCTATTTATTTCCTTTTACTTGCAGAACTGAGGATGTGTCCAGGAAATCAAAAGTGGCACGATATTGAGTAGCAAATGTCTTCTTCAGAAGAACCTTAGTGAGGTTAATTAAAGCACGACTTAGAATGGAAAATGAAAACGGACATTTCAGTGCCTTCTGCCGTGTACTTAGGGCACAGACTTGACTTCTTGTTTTTTTCTTGTGTGACATTTTTTTTCCTAATTATCAAATGTCACTTTCTTGCATTACTACAATTCAGTTGGGTAGTGATGCTTTGCATATTAATGTTAGCCTCGAGTGTATTGTACAGAGAACAAAGGTCAGATATCTAAAGAAGTTTTATTTTCCAGTTCTATTCTCAAAGTGTGTTACCTAATAATATGTAGCCTAAGCATGCCAGAGTTTGATCCTATTCTCACTCACTTTGGATAGGAATATTCCAGAGAGCACTTTGTTCAGCATTTTGGACTAAAACCTCCTAGCCTGGGATTGTCATTAGTCCTGTGGAAAATTATTTACCTGTGTAAGTTTTCAATCAAAAAATTTTTTTTTCAGGAGGAAAGGGTTTATTTCAGTTTATACTTTCAGATTACACTTCATTACTGAGATAAGTCAGGACAGGACCTGGAAGCAGGGACTGAGGTAGAAACCATGGAAAAACAGTGCTTACTGCCTAGCTTACTAGCTCATCCTCAGATATCTTTCTCATACAGCACAGACCAACCTACCAGGGATGCTACTGCTGATGGTGGGCAAGGGGCTGGATGGTTAAACACTTATCATCAGTCAAGAAAATTTCTCACAGGCATGGCTGAAGGCAAATCTGTTTGGGACAATTCTTAATTGTGGTTCCCTTTTCTCAGGTAATGATAAAAACTAACCAGGACACCTACTAATAAGACTTGAAGTTTTTCTAGTAAACCTATAGAGTTTCATTTTTTAAATTACATGACAGAAAAACTTTACTGACATTCCTGATGTTCCCAGCTGTCAGTAATAGTGACCACTATGTTCATTGTTAGGATTTTGCACAGATAAGTTTTCATGTATCTAGTATTTTCCACATGTTTATGTAACAGAACCACACTATTGTAACATTGACTTTTCTTTTTCCAGAATTGATTGTATCTAATGGCCAGACATGGAAGGAGTAAAGAAGGTTCATCCTGATGACACTAAGGAACTTTGAATTAGGAAAGAAGAGCTTAGAGCAGCACATGCAGGAAGAAGCTCACCACCTTGTGGAGGCCGTAAGAGAGGAGGAAGGTGAGTATTTCACATGCCATGAACATATATTTATTAATTCCATCTCTATTGTTCTGACGTAATACTTGACAAAAGGAAATTACTGAAAGGCAGATTTATTTTGTCTCACCCTTTAAGGTTATGTCCATCTTGGCAGGAACATTCTTGTGTTAAGAGCATAAGACAGTGGTTCACATTGAACCCACAACCTTGACCAGGAGTACAGCAGCCAAGCCATAAAACACATCATTAAATACATTATTGAATTTAAAGCATGTCTAGCTATCTAACTTCCCAGGTATTGACAGAGTCCTGATGCATTCCAGCCTCATGTAGGATTCTACAGACATAGCCGCTCTTATGCTTCTCTGTTGTGCACATTTTATGTCATGTAGAGTTAAATCTCTATAGAAAATAGAAACAAATAACTCTGAAGGAGCAATTTCCCCTTTCCCTACCCCCAGGATGGCCTTTAAATCCTCACTTGAAGATCAACAATGCAGTTTCCAATATCATTTGCTTTGTCACATTTGGAGAGTGCTTTGAGCACAAGCAATGATCAGTTTCAGAAGTTGCTGAGGTTACTGGATGAGGCTACATATTTGCAGGCTTCAGTGATAGGCCAGGTAAGTAGAAGAAGCACTTCCCCTGTTTTGGTCAGGTATCCTGACACTGCTACTGGACATAAAGTCTCATTCTTCCTCTTCCTCTTCTCCTTCTTTACTATAGTTGTGGCAGCTGGGATCTCAAAAATTATTTAAAAAAATAAATCTAAAAGGTAAAATACTGTTCCTGCCAGAATGAACAAAACATTTTCTTCTTTTACAGTGTGTAAGTGACAATATCTGCCAAGAGCAAGTCCTTTCTCCAACAGTAATGAGAATGTATGGCTCAGACGAGTCATAGAGTTTTGCCTTTTTGGTATTTAAGCCCTTTACCATTATGGTAATGCTTCAGCAACTTGAGTAGCAGTTAGTGACACAATCAGTCAACTGTCAAGTGGAATATTTGATCTGCCTTTGCCCTGTCATGGCCCAAATGTGATCATGTCTTGAATGTGTCAATTGTACTATAGAAAGATGATGTGTTCGTAGTTTTGAGGCTCCGTAACTCCAATACTAGATAAGTATAGATAAAGAAGTGGGTGTGAACTGAGACACTCTCAGTGTTAGTATCTTTTGTTGGCATCCAAACTCAGCAATTTATCTTTCATTCAAAGTCTACTCTGTTTGGGGAGATAGGAGTGAATGATAAATTAAAGTCTGATAGAAATCTCCAAACTTTAGCAAAAGAACTAAGATAAGGGACTTTCCTTCCCAGTCAAGCCTAAGTCTAAATGAAACCTATACAGGGTACAGATGTGTTAAAGATTAGACATTGGTAATTGAATATACAGGAATCAGGCTATCTATATTACTAAAGAGTTGTTTTTTTTTTTTTTAATCTAAATACTCAGTTGAGGTTTGTGTGTGTGTGCCTTCTGAGTGTTGCTAAAACTGAAACTTAGTTACAGAATGGATTCTGGTGGCATCTTATTAAAAAGGTGGATGATGTGAAGACAGAAATAACTGTTAAACTATAAATGTATGGGGGCCTGGAAATGCACAGAAGTTTACCTTGTCCTAATGTGAGTCCCATTTACAATTGGGATGTTTTAATTAAGGGACTTAAATTTTGTTCTGATGTTGACACTCAGAAGATGGCTGGACAGATACTTCTGCTGTTCTGTGAGCCATATACCCCGATCACATCATTAGCTGTAGGACTACTATCAAAGAATTAGATACAAATGAAGTACATGTGGTAATTAAAAATATTCTGTTCATACTATCAGTACTAATCATTTACTTCAGATAAGATTTTATATTTATGTAAGACATCTATATCAACTACTTTCTATAGGCGTACACATTAATGAAATAGAGAATGTATGATATTATTTTTGCCCAGAGGGCCCTCATACATTACATTGTTTTGTTTTAATGTGTGATAAACCATTTGTCTTACTATACCCTCATGTGTCTTAAGTTCTGCACTCTGCCAAGTTTACATTATCTTCATGTATCTGACTCCTGGGTTATATTTCTACATGTCACTATCTCTCTGTACCATACAATACCTTGAAGTCTTTGGATTTGTTTCTGCTGCCTGGGAACAATCTTGCTTTAGATTTTTCAGATCGTATCTTTACCATTTTGATTCCGTTAAATTTTCTTAAGGAGAGAGTCCTGTCTTGGTCACCTTATAATGCATGGTCTCTCTATCACTACTATTTTGTATCTTTCTTAGAATCATCACCTTTGAATTTTTTCTCCTTTATTCCTTTGCGGGGAGGGGGCTTGGAGTTTGGTTTATGCCTGTCTCATACTCGTCAATTCTGATCTCCATGAGGGCAGATATGTTAGCAAGCTTATGCATGTTTTTTTATCCACAGCCTACAACAATCCCTGGGGAAAAGAAATTATGATATCATTGAAAACTTGAGAAATTATTGCTACTGAACAAAGCAAAATGTAATACTGACAAGAAAATGATTCGTTTAACTGGTAGAGATTCATGTGAGGAGACCAAAGGAGGAAGAGGTTATATATGTTATCTAGAGCATGTTAGTAATAAAGGCAACATTATACTAGCATTGTGATATTTCCCTACTGATCAGCAGTGAAGAAACATGATTACAGAGAGGCAGCGTGATACAGAGAAGGCTAGATATAAAAGGCTTGGTTTGTGCTCTGTTAAGAAGTTAGATATCTGTGGGATGGATATATAGATGCCTCAATGGTACAAGATTACTTGTAAAAGGGCCTGAGTTCAACCTACAGATTCTGAGAAAAAATCTGGAACTTTTTCATGATTTATGGTTAAACCACTTAATATATGGATTAAGGAGGAGAAGAGAAGATAACATGGCCAGGTTTGTACTTTGTGCAGATTACACCGGCAACTGTGTAAGATAAGACTGATAAGATGTATAAAGAGATACTGAAAAGGATGAGTGCCTGAGTAAAAAGGGGACTGGTGAGAGTGGAGGGGAAGAATATGGGAGATGGTGTAGTGATGTTTAATAAGAGTGCATAGTAGATGGATGAAGCATTTCCAAAGAGGTGATTAGTGAACACTGTCAGTGACTCCATCATAGTACTTTATATGGAATATCTGGATAACATGTTTATGAGACTGCTTTAAATATGAAGCATAGCCTTTTGGGGGACATTTTCCTAAACCACTCCTAGATCATATTTTCCTAGATCAGAGATTCTTTGATATATTTCTTTATCAAAGACTTGTCCCATTAAGGAAAACCATATGTAAGGAATGGTATTTGGAGGTACAAAATCTTATAATATATATACATGCTAGTCTTACCTAAAAGGAATGGCAAATGAGAGGAAGTTTAGATCTGCTGCCATTCTTCTTATAATTTTAGAAAAACATCATTCAGTTTGTATATTTGTCATGTTGTGGTGCTAAGGACCCAGTGGAATGTCATTTACCTCACTAGATCCCAGTTCATATCACAGTACCTTGACCATTGCACTCAATGAAACCTTCATCATCTACAGTTGAGAATCTCATTTTCTTTCAATTCAGTTATTGGTAAAAGTTATAGTTTTATAAAGAATGCAATGAGGTCCTTTTAAACTCCATATTTAAAAAGAATATTTAATGTGTGTGTGTGTGTGTGTGTGTGTGTGTGTGTGTGTGTGTGTGTGTGTGTGTGTGTGTATGTGTGTGTGTACCTGGAAAAGCAAAAATATCAGAGGACACCTTTCTAAAGTCATTCATCAACTTCTTCCTTTATTTGAGTTCTAAGAATTTAGCTCAGATCTCCAGGTTTGTGCAACAAGTGCCCACCAGGAGGCTGGCCCTAGTTTGTATTTTAAATATTGAATTCTGAAGTTCTGTTTGGTTAAGAATAATTTGGGCACCTTTTGTCTGTAAGGCTCTGAAAGCTAATTCATCATTACAAATTTATTCACTCATCTTCAAACAAATGTAAATATGTGAACAGTTTGTTTCTATACTGAGGTAAGAAATCTACTTTCAGGTGATTTTAGGTTCTCATTAATGTATATTTTCCTCTCTAAAGTGTAGGATGCATTTCTGAACAGTGAACTCACACTTACTCTCTGTTGTGTTTCTGTTCTCATTTCTGAAGTTTAAGTACTACATATGTATTACATATACATCCATACAGTGTTCAACACAGTAGGATTGAAGCTGAGAGGCAGGTCTGTTATCGATCATGGTGAACTTCCCAACCAATGGAAGAGAAATAGTGCTGTCTTTGTGGCTGTCAGTAGTAGTTAGGCTGCTGTTAATGAAGGCAAATGGAATGATTGAGGCACCTCAGAAATGACCTTCAGTCATTCTTCAAACAGCCAAAAAGGGAAAGTTTATTCTTCTAAATTGGCCACAATATGCTTCCTTTGTAAACTATGCTGATGGAAAATTTCAGCTTTTACAGTCACTTCTTAACTTACACATATGCAAAAATAATCAATGGTAGAGATGACATTTTCCTTTAATCCTTGTGTGGCTTGAAAACAGCCATACAAATTTGGCTCCTGCACCATGGAAACTTACATCTTTTGCTAGATCCTGTAGATCAAAAGGGTAGTGTTACAGAGATGTGAATGAGTGGAAACAGTCGGTCAAATGGGGGTTTGCTCTTATTCTCTTCCACTATTTTGTGATTTAAATAAAAGCTGTTCCTTAATCATCACCAGTAAAACAAAAGACACCTTGATACATTTATACAACTGGAGTAGTACTAATTGTAAAACTGAAATTTTACATGTATGAGCTGTGGGAACAGCACCTATTTTAATATTTAATCTTAATTGTAAGTAAATATATCCCCTTATCATCACTCACAGACTTGAGTGTATTGTTTTAAATGAGTGCTGTGTTTGTTCATTTACCCTCCAGCCCCATGTTCCATTAGAAAAATAAAAAGATTAGAGCTCTGTCAGCAGCAGGTAGGATACCAGACACATTTCAATAAGCTGGATATTCTTACTTCTCAATTTGACTTTTGTTTAATTTCATAAAATGAAATATTTCCGGATACACGGTAATTTGGAGTCACATAACATTTAATACAATATAGGTATCTGAATTGAAAAAGTATGTATCTATGAAAATAAGCCATGGACATTAAAAAAATACTTGAAAAATGATCCCCATTTCATTTACCATGAAGGCAACTGGCATAGAGGTAATTTCACAAAATCTAGCAATATATTATGTAGCAGGGCAGTCTATATTTTTATACAGACCGCTATTGAAGTGGCATAGTGGTCATTATGGTAAGACACTGAAATTAATGCCACTGATTTTCAGTGTTTTGTTGGCATGATATTTTAAAGGGACTGGATATTTTAAATAAGTTCCTTAGACACTACCTATTACAGCCTCAGATTCTAAGATACATTTTTATCTCTTCAATACAAATTTTTATAAAAGCTAAGTGTGTTTACTAGTTACACAACAAAATCTATGCTTCCTCGGTACACTGGGCTCATAGCTGATATTCATTCCTCAGCTTGGCATTCAAGTAGGTATGAGTTTGTTTTAGTTCTAACAGTAAAGATTATGCAGCATTAGTTACCACTTCCAGGCCTACTTCAAATAAGTCCCTCATTTTCACTCTTTCATTTTGGCTAGCAAAGGAAAATCCAACAACTATCAAAGTCAAGTGTTGATGATGCCCGGGATTCTGAGTATGAGCATACACTGTCTGAAAGAAGAAGTTGTACCACCAACATGTTCAGTGTCAATACCATAGCATGACTGTGAAATAGATATTGTATTTTGGACATCATATATTTCATGGTCAAATTTTAATGTTTATCTGTGTCCTAAATAATAAACTAGTGCTTTTACATTGGACTAAAAGACCAAAATAACAACAACCAATAAAGACAAAACAACAACAATAGCACTGAAGAGTCCAGTGTTTACTGCCTCTTCTACAAAGTTAGTTCGAACTGATAGCAAGGTAGCTGCATTTTGAGACTAGTGACTGAGGGAAATGTCTGGAACTCAGAATGGAGTCTATAAGGCACAGTGGACAGAAGTGTAAATTATAGAGAGGAAAGAAGCACAGCAATAACTTTGGCTATGGCTACCCAGCTCAGGTGAATTCTGTATTGTGGGAGAAAGATAAATGGTAGAGCATCAGCAGACCCCATTGGTGCAGGCACTATACATTCAGCTTACAGGAATGATCCACAGTCACCACAAATCTGTAGTCTATTTAGGGGACCTGTGCAGTGTTTACATGTTAGCTTTATTCAGAGAAGAAATAATACTATTTCCATCTAGACAGGAAAGCCAGGTTGTTGTGCTTGATGGCAATTTGGAAACAGAGAGTGCCCCACAATTTGAGAATGTATAATGTCCATGGGCAGAAGTATCTGCATGCCTGTATCACCCAGTCATAGCTCCATGCTAGCACAGGAGCTTCAATCTCATAATCTTAGCAGTTGATTGTGGCCACGGCTCCCATGCCTGTACAGAGTCTTGATCTATAAGGAACAAGTTACTTGAGATCAGCAAGGAGGGTAAACATTTCTGTGACCTGAGAGACTAGAGTGTTTGTACCCTTAGGCTTAAGCCCCATATCCCTCATTCATCAGCAACTCTGTGTTCTGTGGCCAGCTATTCACTGACCCATGACATGGCTTGGACTTTGGCATATGAGCAACACCACTAACACAGCTGAGTAGCTTCGCTCCATGTTACTGGTTCTATTATAGCATCATTGCAAGAGGCACCTACCAACAATGGAGCTCGTCCTAGTTATACCTAGTGTACATCCATTATGGTTCATATTCTCAAAGTAGCAACTTCCATTGCTGAACTGGTCATAATTTGAATGCTTCATCGTTGTTGATGTGAGCACCACAGTAGCCTGAACTACTTAAATATACTTTAAAATACAATTAGGGAGAGAAGAGTAGTTCTTATGTTATGTAGTCTGATAGAGTTAGACATTTCAAAATAGAGAAAAGATTGAAGGTTCTCAGCACATAGAAATGATACTATGTGAGGGGTCAAAAAAAGCAAATTATTCTAATTTCATGATTATGCTTTATTACACATAAAGGGGTAATTGGAGAGGTGGAGGGGTAGTTTATATCTATATTCAGCATTCAGAGGTTGAGACAGGAGGATTTCCCCAAGTTCTAGACTAGCTTGAGATATACAGCAAGTTCCAGAGCAGCACAGGCTTCAGAATGGGACCCTTTTTCCAAAGATTATTTTTTATTAAAAACAATAATAGGGAAAGAAAACAAATAGGAATGCTGAGCCTTGATAAATAGAATCCTCATCCCAAAGATCTTCCAGATTTGTGGGTTATAACCTGACCATTCAACATGAACTATGGAAATATCTTTTTGTTATCCAAAGCAAACTACAGAACCAATGCAATCTCTACAGAAATAATAATGAAGTTCCCCACAAAACTGAAAATAAGAAGGGGTTTGTTAACTCTCTAAAATTTAGCTTACTTAGAACTGGATCACTGAGGATGAAACTTAAAAGGGTAAAATCTTGTCTCTGTCCCCTCTTACTCTCACTGTGTCCTGGTCACCAAGGCTGAGGAATGTTTACTTGCCTTTTTGCCCCTGCTGTGATGTTTCTGGCTCATTCCAAACCTAAAAGCAGCAGTGCAAGCTTACTGTGGATTGAAACCTCTGAATCCATGAGCAAAAATAAATCTTTCTCTTTAAACTGATTTATACCAAGTAATTTATACAATGATAAAAATTGACTAATATATCAGGTATTTGCAACTTATTAATTTTCAACATATTCATAAAGAGCATACCATGGACAAAGTACAGTCTCTTTAGTAAACAGCTTTTAAAGAGCTGAATATCCAGACACAGAATAATGAAGTTAGACACTTATTTCTTGCGATATACATAAAACTCAGCTCTAAATGGATAAAACGTGGCTTAGGTGGATGTCTACATATCAGTTCCTAAGGCACTAAACCTTCTGCCTAATAGATTTGAAATGTTGGCAGGAGACAGTAGCATCCTATTCTGGCTATTTACACCTGTCAAACAAAAGACATTATAGTGTGGATATGTGATCTCTATCAAACAAATGACTTAATAATGAAATGTAGCCAGCATTATTCCACTCTTAAATATAAGTATGCAATTATGAATTAATATTTGAAGAAAGCTTATAATTAAAAAAAAATCAAAGGCCTAACCAATTTTAAATCAGTCTTTGAAAACCTCTTAGCATTCATAAAGACACACAGAAAGAAAAAGCAACATAAAGAAAATCATTCTTAATATTTTCTGAAAAAGGAGAAATGTTAAATCCATGAGACAACAATCAATTGTTATTACCTAAAAAAAGAAAACTCAGAGGAGCAAAAGAGCTATCAAAAAGTGAAAGCAAGGGAAGAATGGGATGAGAAAAGAAATGTACTGAAATTCAAAAGTTGGGAATATGTTAAATAAATATCTTATAAAATAGAATGATGAAAAATTTTAGTTTGAAAACAAGTTGAAAGATATAATCAAATAAAATATTAATTTTTTTTAATATCAGCAATTCCAGAAAGAACAAGAGAAAACCTAGGGAAAGGAATCTTCTGTGGAATATTTCAAACTACTACACAAGATAAAGAGCTATCATTATCACATTAGAAGTTGTACTGACCATCTGTTTATATGCTTGGCATGGACCACTCTTTGTGACATTATCATGAGGCTTTAAACTCTAAGATTTAATTTATTTAATTCTCTAAAGTTTAGAGAATTAGTCATGTATTCTTATAAGAGTCATGTATTCTTATAAGCTCACAAGCTCCCACAGACATCGGCAAAATTGAGAGGGTATGGAGTGCCACTGGAACCAAGAGTATCTGAATAGCTGGGGCCTATTGAAATCTTAAAGCCAGAAACTAGTGTTGCGGAAGTTTATTTTCAGTTATGTATAAAATAATTGTTTTGTGTATGGTTGGGTGAGGGGCTGCCTAGGTCTTAGTGTTTTGTATTGTCTGCAGGTGTTGGATTTACGTGGGAGATGTTTGATTGCTCATGATCTGCCTGTGCTATCAGCAGAGCATCTGAGGAGTTCTCTGTAGTAGTATGCTGCTTTGGCTGCTCACAAGGAAGACATGGAGGCATTTTCATAGACTCAAACCCTGTCAGACCTCAGCAGAGGGAGCCACTGTCATGGCACAGCACCACATTTGACAGTGGAACCCTGAGCATCTGCGCTCAGGTGTTTTTATTGATTCATAACTCCTCAGGTAGTCTACTGATAGCACATGCAGATCATTAGCTATCAAAGTTCACCCACATGAATCCAACACCTGAAGACAATACAAAGCACCAAGACCTAGGGTAGCCATTCATCCAACAGTGTACAAAATAATTATTTTATATGTAATTAAAAATAAACTTTGACAACAGTTCTATATCATTAAAAACACCTGAGCTGAGGCAGTAAGGGTTCCACTGTTGAGTATGATGCCTGCCACAATGGTGGTTCCCTCTACAGGGGTCTGGAAGAGTTTTAGATATATGAAAATCCCCCTGTGTCTCCTTGATGAGGATCACAGCAGCATACTGCTACAACTAGGAAATAAGCATGTCTTCAAAGTTCTGAAAAGAAACAGTTTCCAATAAAGAATTTACTTATGCAAAAGCTTGTCATGTCATACAGTCTACTGTGATCTTAGATATGTATGTCCTTTCAGAAATTATTAGAGCTGTGTGTCTCCCAAATGATGAAGTAATCAAAGAAAGGAAGACTGGGGAGCCATGTAATAAATGAAACAATACAGAAGAAAGACCAAAAATAAACTCCCTTGTTGATAATACAGGAGAACCTGTGCAAAAATATCTTTATTTTCAGGGATTCATGGAAGAATGAGATACAATCTACAAGATGCAAACCTGGACCTAGAGGGCTTCTGCCTCCAAGACTGAACTGAGCTCTCACTAGCTGCATTCTCCACGTGCCTGCTCCTTCAATATCCTGCTTCTGATTCCCTTGCTTCTCTTCCCACTTCCACTCTCAGCTTCTACTCTCTTCTTCTCCTCTCTGCTTACTATATGCTTCCCATCTCACTACTTCCCTCTGCTTCTTGCCTCCTTCCACCTCTGCTTCTACCAAGCTTCCTTCTGCTTCTACAAGTTAGAAAATTTTCAGCTGTGAACAGAGGGGCAGAATCAAGTTGCTACTGAAAAAGTAAGTTACAAAGGCTTGAAAACTTAGATACAGAGCCCAGACCTAAATGTCAGAAAACAGACACACATCAACACACCTATTTTAAAAAGAAAAACCATAACCGACTGCATAGAGGCAGAGGGCTGAAACCTTCCTGTTCTAGGTCTGGGCTAGCAGGCTTTTGAGTAGGTTGAATGAAGGAGGCCAAAATGCTACAGAGCTCCAGGCAAGAACTCATAATTTAATTAGAAAAAAAGAATAAATTGTTTTTGCTCTGAATCAAAGTCTACATCTGGAATTTATAGCTACAACTTTCCTCCCTTAGCAGCTTGCATATCACCTTATGGTACTATGAAAGATAGGTCTCAGGGAGCTAGATTTTGTGTCTGACATATAAAATTAGACATATGCATAGATTACCATGCAGAATTTTGATACATGTATATATTCTGTAATATTCAAAGTGGGATAAACAAACATACCTATCCTTTAAAACTTATTGCATGCTTGTGGGTAAAAATACTCAAACCTCTTTCTTCCCATTTACAGATGTTTTCATTTTATTTTATTTACTTATTTTACTTATATAGTGTTCTGTTTACATTTATGTCAGTGTACAACATACCACATACCAGTTCTCTCAGAATCCATAAAGGGATGCAAAATCTCCTGAAATGGGAATTATAGAGGGGTGTGAATTACCATGTGGGAGCTGTGAATTGAATATGGGTTCTCTGGAAGAACAGCCAGTGCTCTTAACTATCTCTCCCTGTGTAGTATTGATTCAGGACAAAAGGCAGTTTATTCTTTGGCTAATTCAATCCTTAGAGGGTTTCAATGTCTATACAATCTAATCTCAACCATAGAACTGGAATGCTTCAGTCTCCATACAATCTAATCTGCAAACCTAGAATGTTTCAACCTCAGAGACTTACTGCTGACTAGCTCCTTCTGAACTCTGAGCTGTACTGAACCCAACTGACTCTTCTAGTTGGCTGATTCAACGTACTCGCAGTTCTAGTTCAAACTCTTCTCCTAGCTGCTGGTTCAAACTGACCTTCTGAGCCAGCTAACTGTTGCTGACCGTACTATTCTGACTCTGACAGACACTAGCTGACACTCTACTCTGAATGCTTCAAACTGGACTGCTCTGGTAGGCTTCAAACTGACTCTCTCTTCTGGTCTAATACTTACTTTTTCTGCCAAACTGCGTATGCCTCGGTCTCAGACTGCCTCAGACTGCTTCTGTGTCTCTTGAAATCCATGTCTGTGAACTGAGAGCATCCTTTTATACCTGAGAGTAGGATGTGTCCTCATCATGATTCAATCTTAGGTTTTTCTATAATTCGATTGCAGAGATGGGATTAAAGACATGGGTTCATTTTGTAACCATGAACTGAGTTGTGACCTACTTCTGAACTGATAGCTTCCTTTTAGAACCCCCGTGTTGGGATTAAAGGTATGTGCTACATGCCTTAACCACAGAAATCTACCTAGCATTAGCAAAAATAGAGGATAGGAGTAGTCTGACTCACAGTCTTTCTGCATTCCATCTGGATCACACAGGCCTCTAAATGTGATCCTTTCATACAAGCCCTTGGATTTGATCCCATCCTAGTTATTACACAGACCTTTCAATGTAATAAAAGATTAAATGTTCCACTTGAGCTGCCTTCTACCAGTTTTCAGGATGCATATCTGTCTGTCTGTGTGTCTGTCTATCATCTAGTACATTATCTTTATTTTGGTCACCCTGAGTGCAATAGAATACCAGGATTTTTCTTTCCATTATCTACAATTTAGTGCCTGTTGACCAACCTTTAGCTTCCCTTCTGTCTACTCTCCCTAGCCTGTGCTTGCCTTGTTACATTCTTAAGTTTGATGAAATCACTGTCTGGAAGAATTTGTATGAGTGAGTTCAAGCAGGACTTGTTTTTCTGTGCCTAAATGAGGCCATTGATTATATTCATTGCATATATTCACTGCATATATTCATTGCATATATTCATAGTATCTAGTCATTGCATATATTCATTGAATATATTCTGTTAATACTGAAATCCAAATGCATCCAACTGGCAAGTTCCAACATGGAGATATCGGTAGGAATATAGTAAAATTCTCTCAATGATTTATTCATTATTCTTGTTTCTTTTCCAGTCCTTTAAAATGCTTGTTCTGAAGTTTAGTCTGATTAATCTTGTACATTTTCTATTTATACCAAGGTAGTTCATTCATCTCCCTTTTGGCTTCAAATGTGTGGAATACTCCATTATCAATAACTAGTCGCCAATATTTTAGATTTTCAGATGATAATTTTTTACCTCTTACTTTTACTAGAAGCAACAGCATTTAATATACTCAAGAGGTTTTGCCAATGTCATTGCTAAATGTTCCAAGCAGCAAATAATAATAATAACATTATGAGGGTTTTTATTGTTTTCATTAATTTATCTCATATAATGTTACACAGTATCTACTATGTTAATTACTATGAGTAAGAGGAAGTTATTCAAGTAGGCCTAGGCCTAGTTAAGGAGAGGGTATTATCTGAAACATAGCTAGGGAGGCAGAAACAAAAGGATTAAGTGAGTCTGGAAGTTCGGGGGGAGTCTAAGTAACACAACATAATTCTGACTCAAATGTAAGCATCAGTCAGTCTTGCCTTAGGGAGCTATGAACCTGTGAGAATCAACAGTCAATTGCAAAGCTTATCCTTGTATTATTTGGTACATTTGTGTGTAACAGGCAAATTGTAGTGTTGTGTAAGAGTTTTCTCCTGGGAAACATGGCCTCTGGGTGCCTTTACTGCACTGGATTATGGTAGAAACAGGATTAAACACAGTTTGTAGAATGCGCATTGGAGAACTGGAACATTCTGGAGTGAGAAAATTACAGACAGAGATAACTCTCAGTCTCAGAACATGTCTATCTACCTGAACGACCTGCCTACTTCCTTCCTCTCTACCATACCTAGCCTGATGAATTTAGAGCTGTTCTCTAGATTTCAACATAGAAACTGTTTTGTGTACAAGTCTTCTATGTCTCTCAGTTCTGGCTGGCAGTTGCAGGTTGTTCTACCCAGTCCAGGTCATCTAGCTGCAGCCAATCTGTATTGAGACAGTCTTGCCTTGCCTGTTTGTCTCCTTGTTTTAAAAACAATGAGGACGAGGCTGTGTATACTTTTTCCACAATGCCCTCTCAGAACCGGTGTGATATAATTTGGATGTTGAAAACCTATTTGCTGAATGAATTTATGATAACAAAGAACAATTGTGTTCTAGAAAGAACTTCAGGGTTTGGGTAGAGGTTCTGATAATGTTTTTCATGTCATTCCTCTTTTGAATTACCTAGATTTTTATTATGTTTAAATATCATTGTAGTTACTGGATATGTTATGAATTACTTGAAGTGTTATTATTAAAGAAAATTGTTCTTTGAGCTGTCATGGACTAATAAAAATCACAATACAGCTTTACAATTATATTGTCAAAATATCTTCATATTCAAGTATTCCAAATGCTAGTGGAGTGATGGAGAACGCTCATGATACATGTACACTGCACTTTCAAGGAAAAATTACATTTTAAAGCAATTACCTGCATTTCTTGGGTGAAATTTTCAATTATGTAAAATTACCATTTGTTTTACTTGGAAAGACTTAAATGTATGATTTAAATTAGAACACTCAAAAACAATTCTTTTTCACAAACTCAATTCTACTTTTATTATGATTGTAACTAACAAATTTGCATGGAGAATTTACTAACTGTACATTTCAACAGTGTCAATTGCATGAATTGTGCAACTAGAGGAATATTTTAAACATTGGAAAACATTCTATGACCATATATTTCCAAAATTGAGACTCTGACCTATAGTAAATTACACATATAAATAAATAGTATGATGAAAACTACATTTTCATCTTAAAAAGGTCTTCTGCCAAATGAAGTAAATTGATGTTAAGCTTCAATTTATATATGTTATATATGTTTTATGTCTACATATATATTATATATGTAATTGTAAAATAGAATGAAGTAGAAAAATATACAGGATTTACAAAGGAGGATAAGAACTTCATACTTTTTATAGAGAATAGAGATGTTTGATTTAATATTAAAAATAAGCAAATTCTTTACATATATGCATTTAAATTATGATTGTACACCTACTGAAGAAACTATGAAAGCAAACAAGTTCTTCACAATGGCAGAAAAAAATTAGTAGGATGCTTCAGTGAAGTCCAGGAAACTGTTATAAAAAACTTCTATAGCACATTATAAATACATCAACTCATGCAACAGCTCAGTAAAGCAACCAGAAGAACTGTTCCTTGTGAAATTTTGAATGCGAAAAGAATTACACATCAGCTTTTAGACATGGTTGGAAAAACACACACACACACACACACACACACACACACACACACACACAATTAAACAAAATCTTACTCTGTAGCCCAGACTGGCCTTGAATCTCAAGTTCTTAGAAACAATGCACATACATGCTAACATGTCCACATTCCAGACACAATTATAGAATTGCTAGTGGAAACTTAGGACAACATATAGCAAAGGAAAGAATACCATAAATCTATGTAAGAAACTACCCAGTTTTAAGAGACATGTCAAGATTCAAGTGATTGACAATAAAATTATCTCCCTAGCTTATAAAAAAGTATGTGTGTTCCACATAACACTAAACCAATGATAAAGGAATGGTGTGGCTATTAGATCCTTTAAAAGTAGCCCTTGGAAAATACAGCTTAATTTAAACTCTGGGATTCTACGGGTTGGTATCACACCATTTTGATACCCATCCTAAAGTAGAAAGAGGGTGCCTGAGAAAGAACTGAGAATGTGACTTTCAATGAATGGACCCAACATGAATCTGATCATGAAAAATCAGTGTTGGACTAAAAATGACAGGTTAAGTATTATAAGAGGATTACCAGTTTTCATGAATTAATTTTGTATTCAGCTACTTTGCCAAAAGTTTTTTTTTTTTTTTTTTATCAGTGTAGGAGTTTCTTGGTGGAATTTTTAGGATATTCATTCACTTATGTATACTGTCATATCATTTGTAAATAAAGACACTTTGATTTCTTTCTTTGAAATTCATATCCCCTTGATCTTCAGTTGTCTTACAGCATTATCTAATACATCAAGTACTATATTGAATAAGTATGGAGAGAGTGAACAAACTTGATTTGTCCCTGATTTTAGTGGCATTGCTTTGTGTTTCTTTTCATTTAAGTTGATGTTGGCTGTGTGCTTGCTATAAATTGCCTTTATTATATTGAGGAATGTCCTTTGTATTCCAAATCTCTCAATGACTTTTATCATGAAGGAGAGTTGAATTTTGTCAAAGGCCTTTTCTGTATCAGAGAAGGTGTCCATGTGGTTTTCTTTCAGTTTGTTTATCTGGAGGGTTACATTTATTGATTTATGTATGTTGAACCATCCCTGCTTCTCTTTAAATCTTCCAGTACCATGATTAATTTAGAGTTAATTAAGTTGTTAACCAAAGGATTCCTGTGAGAATCCCCAAACAGTCCAGGTTGTTGCCAATGCTGTAGGTTGCTCTCCACAAACTAATGGCAAGACCCATTGCTGAAAACAACATCTACACAACTCATCAGACATAGAGAAATACAGGTGGTGCCTACACAGAGCCTTTACCCCTAGTGTTTATCATTTTTGGTATAGGAAGGTACTCTGCATGCCACCAAAGGATAAAAACCCCTCTTCTTCTCCCTCTACCCCTCCAGTTCCCACATCTCCCCTTTCCCCAGGTCTACCTCTATCATCACCCATTAATATCCTCCAACCCACTTCTCCCCACTAAAGAACTGTCCTCCTAGGGTATCCATTCAATCAGGACATGGCATAGCTAGATGGAGCAAGGACTGGCATCAATGCCTACATAAATGGTAGGTTCTGTCAACCTGGTGGGAGCAAAAGGGTCCTACAGGAGATGGCTCATTCAGGCCCTATCACTAATTATTAGGGATCCTTGCTAGGGTCTCCCTTGTAGATTACAGTGAATCTCCCCTACACTAATTGTTCCTGAATTCTTGTCACCTCTTCATATATTTTCTCTCCCTATCCCTCTCTTCCTCCTGGTCCCCTCTGCTCCCATTCCTGTTCTCCCTCTGCCAACCTCCACCCTCCACTCTAGTTCTATTTCCACTCTACCAGGGAGATCCCTGTTTTCAAACTGGGGTCCTCCTTGTTGCACATTTTTTCTCTCTGTGGATACTAGTACCTTTCTCCATTGCTTAACGGTTAATATTCATATACAAATGAATATATATCATGTTTGTTTTTCTGGAGCTGGATTATCTCACTCAGGATGATGTTTTTCTTGTTCCATCCATTTGCCTGCAAAGTTCATGATGTCATCTTTTTAAAAAATAGCTAGTAATACTCCATTTTGTAAATGTACCACAATTTCTTTATCCATTTTTCAGTTGAGGGACATCTAGGTTTTTTCCAAATTCTTGGTATTATGAATAAAGTTTCTATGGACGTAGTGGAGCAAGTGTCCTTTTGTTAGGATGGAGAGTCTTTTGGTCATATTCCCAAGCCTGGTATAGCTGAGCCTTGAGGTAGGTCAGTTTCCAATATCCTAAAGAATAGCCATACTAATGTCTAGAGTGGCTGTACAAGTTTGTGTTCCCACCAGCAATGAAGGAGTGTTCCCCTTGCTCCATATCTTCATCAGCATGTGCTGTCCTTTGTATTATCTTAGCCATTCTGACAGGTGTATGATGGAATCTCAAAGTGGTTTTGATTTGCATTTGCCCAATGGCTAAGGATGTTGAACATTTCTTTATGTATTTCCCAGCCATTTGAGGTTCCTATTTTGAGAATTCTTTATTTAGATATATACCCTATTTTTAAAATTTGGGTTTCATGTTTTGTTGATGTCTAGTTTATTGAGTTCTTTATATATTTTGGATATTAGCCCTCAATCCGTTGGTGAAAATCTTTTCCCATTCTGTAGGCTGCCCTTTTGTCTTATTGACAGTGTCCTTTGCCTTACAAAACTTTTCATTTTCCTGAGATCCCATTTATTAATAATTGATCTTAGTGCCTTAGCTATTGGCATTCTGTTCAGGAAGTTAACTCCTGTTCTGATGCATTCAAGTCTATTCCCCATTTTCTTTTCTATCAGATTCAGTGTATCTGGTTTTATGTTGAGGTCTTTGATCCACTTGGACTTGAGTTTTATGTATGATGACAATATGTATGCAGACAATTTGTATGCAAGACATCCAATTAGACCAGCACCATTTGTTAAAGATTCGTTCTTTGTTCCATTGTATATTCATGGCATCTTCATCGAAGATCAGGTGTCCATAAGTGTGTGGGTTTTTCTGGAAGTTTGATTCAGTTCTATTGATCAGTATTTTATTTTATTTATATATCTTTTCCTCTATGTTTTTGCATATAGTTTGACTTGTAGTTTAGTGTTTTTATGGGATTTCTGAGTGTATGAAGAAATAGGTTTCTTTTTCTATGTCTGTTTTTTAGTGTTGTCTCTTTTGCAATTTTTCTTCTTTGTTTCATACAATTCCAATGTGTTAGTCTTTGTTTTATCTTACTATATTATATTATATTTTATTATTATCCCTAAGAAGGCTTTTTTTTTCTAATAAGAGACAGAAATGGGATGAGTCTGAACAGGAGGGAGGTGCGGAGGAACTAATAGTAGAGAGAGGGAAACAGTAATCAAGATACATTATGTGAGGGGAAAAATCAATTTTCACTAAAACAAAAGAAATAGAAGTGATAGATTATGATAATTAGGGTGGGGTGGTGGTGAGCTGTTGGATTGTGTACTAGAAAAAAGTTCAGGAGTACCCAGGGCCAGTGAGATGGCTTTTCAGGTAAAGGCACTTGCTGCCAAGCCTGATGACCTGAATTTGATTCCCAGCATTCTATGATGGAAGGAGAGAACAAAGTCCTACAGGTGGCTTCTTACCTACACATACATGCAACAGCATTCTTGTGCCCACATAGATACACAAATAAAATACACCATTTTTTGCATTTTAGTAATACACACACACACACACACACACACACACACACACTTATATATATATATTGCTGAGTGTGTATATATATATTTATATTTATATATTACTGAGTATATATATTATTTATATATATATGTATATGTGTGTGTGTGTGTGGATGTGTGTGTATATATATATATATATATATCGACTGCAAAAGTGGTCCCTTTAGTGTAACAAAAGGCAAACTAGAAAGGTGATGATGGAATCAAAATCTATATGGAACTTTGTTACTGGAAGCCACTCCTGAGGACCAGAACTGGACCTGTCCCCAGAAGAGCAGGGTCTGCCTGATTAGACTTTTCAGTGCTTTCCTGATTTCTTCTATCTGAAAGGAAGCTCAGACTCTGTCTTCACATGGTGTGTACTAAAAGAGGAGGCGCATACAGTCCACAGCTGTCTAGAGCAAGAGGAACTCATCTCAGGGGCTACATTTGCATCACATCCTGCTGACAGGATTGGTTTCAACCCTTGAGGGTCCTGTGATGAGGATAAATCCATTTTACTGGTTGGTTGATTGGAACTAATTATAGCCACAGACGCAGCTGTACTAAGTTGGAAAGTTCTCCAAGCTATGTCTTAGCTCCTCAGAGCAAGTTGCAAAGCCTTCTCCTTGAACATTAGTTTGGACTGGCAGTTTATTTTGACAGTGTGACATAATCAAATATAATGCAAGAAGAGGCAACAGATAAACATACTCTCTAGTGCTCCCCACTTCTTCCTGTGGGGAAAACAACAAATACCATGTGATGAACCCCCATCAATTTATCCTCCCTGCACAAGGGAATTCACAGGAATTCCAGCCATTGAAATGACAGAGCAACCTCAACTGAGGTCTCCGGCCTTTGAGAGAGACTGATTTACACCACTCACATGCAGAGGCCTAGGTGACTTAGCACAGGTACCCTAATGAACTTCCAGAAACATTAAATATGCATTATTTTAAGCAATCAACTTTTAAGGTAGTTTCCTATTCAGCAAAAGATAAGCCAAGTAGCGATATATAGTCTTCATAAAACAATTATGCTTTATCTAAATGTTCACAGTGCCTTAATTACCAAACAAATAACATTATTTTTAAAGATTGTTAACCCATTCATTCATTTGCCTAATTTAACTACAAGTAAAATTTTATGAACTAATTCATTAATTCATTTGCCTCATTTTACTATATTGCTTACAACTCTCATAAACTATTATGAAATTGGTGACATTTATCTAGGATGTTAACATTTCCCTAAATTGCAGACCTGGAAAATACATCTCCTAGGAAAGAAGCAAAACTAGGATGTGTGGAGTATTGAGTTTTACTCTGAATCCACTTTCTAAATTTTTGACTAAATTGCTAATTTCTAGGACTGGGAAAGCCAGAGCCCTGACTACTCTTAGTAGCATCATAGATAAGAGACAGCAGCCATGGTTCCAGACATTACTTGAAAAGGTGATGCTTACTTTTTCTTAAAGATGGCTAATCTCTGAAGCATCATTTCCAGACCAACACTGGCATCCTCTAGTAGAAATGCAGGAAGTCAGGCTGCATCCCAGACCTGCTGAGTCAGAATTGACTTGTTAATAAGCTCACTCATGTTTGCACACAGCAAACTTTGGGAAGCTCTGATGTGCTCCCTGGTTATAAATGAACATGCATATATTCTGTAGTCTCTCAAATGGCCCCAGAACCACGAGATGAGGTGCTGTAGTGTTCATAGTTCCTCCAATGTTGCTGCATAGCACATGAAATCCTATGTGCTTTATGCATCCCTGAAGTCCAAAGACTGAATTTACTAGTTTGAGTCAAATGCAATTATTTCTATTTATTATTTCTATTTCTCTTCATTTATTATAACTAGAAATGTATTGATACCACAAACTATTTTGAGAAGAAATATGATACACCATTGAGACTCTAAACCTTAGACCAGTGCTAGTCTACATTAACCTCAATTTATCAATGGACTTGCTAGTGCAAGCCTGAAGTCCTGAAAGGCCAAGGCAGAAGGATCAAAACTGCAAGACTATCCTGGGGTACACAGTGAGTTCAAGACAACTCTGGAAAACTTATTGAGACTACACCTCCATATCAAAAATAAAATAATGACTAAGAATATAGATCAGTAGGAAAGCATTTTTCTAAAACCCTTAATTCAATTCCTGGTCCCATGAAAAATTCAATTTATCTGCTATATTTATACAGTTATGCAGTATTAATACAAAGTAGTCAATTCCCTTGACTCTCATTATCCCCCTTGAATAACTGACTTATAAGAACTTATTCAACAATTATTAAGCAGATTCAACTCTTGATCTTACTAAAAAGACCAAGAAGTTATTATTTAGTATATTCAGTAAGAACAAATAGTTGTAAAGATGCCTAATGTTAAAGAGAGTTTATGATTGACTCTAAGTGTGTTTCCTTTGTGACTATGCTTTGGATGTCAGATTGAAGTAGAGAAAATGTGTAAAATATCTGATTATCCCAAGTTGCTAGGCTATATCTTTTATAGCAAGAGGTGATATTTATGATTCACAGGAAAATATTTGCAGTGATACATGGATGCTTTCTTAGGCATCCTTTGGGCTGAAGGGTCTTTTTAGATTGTTCAGAAGTGTGCCCTGTTGTTCAGAAAGAATGCATTGATTATTCTTTTTCTCCTCTCCCTCTCTCTCTCTCTCTCTCTCTCTCTCTCTCTCTCTCTCTCTCTCTCTCTCTCTCTCTCTCTCTCTCTTTACTTCAGCAATGTGACCTTCTTTTCCAGAGTGTTAGCAGTGAACTCAGAGAATAGTTCACACTGCCAGCTGTAGATTCAGATAAACAGATTTGTATTAATTCACTGAGTAATGGGCGACACTTCATTTAATAAGGCTTTTGCTTAGATCAAGCCGGCTGACCTAGGTGAATAAAAGATGTGCTATATCATCTGCTGAGAGAAGTAAATTTGATTGTGCACATACTTCCATGGTATTATTCTGTATCACCAAAGAAAAATTAGGATGTTAGGACCTGACCTGGGGACACAACAATTTCAGCTGAATTAATGTCCCACTGAGATCCTCGGTCACCATTCTTCAGGGGCCAGTCTCAAACATTACTGCATCAATTACATTAGACTGTTATAATTTGTTCCGTTTTATGCAAGGAATGAAGTAGAATTCTCTACTCATTTTATAGTTTAAACAGACCTCAAACACAGCAAAAGTAACCTTTTATAATCATCTCCAATAACAGATTCCAGACTCATATATTCAGGAAGTTAGTACATTGAAAAAGATAAAATTGTATGTTGTTTAATTCAAATACTCAAACATAGCTTAAAAACTGTATGTAGAAAAACAAGTAAATATTGGATCAGAGAGGAAAATATGCTAAAAACGAAATGGACCTAACATATCTACAGAACATTTAACATATTCAATTATTTTTCATGGACTCCTAATGGTTCTCCTCTGTAGACATAACTATCCTTTGATATTGGTGAGAAGTTAGTTCCAGAACTCCACAGATAGTAAAATCAGAGGATGCCTGAGTCCCTTAAGATAAATTGTGTGGTGTTTGCATATAATCTTTGTATATCCTTCCATATACTTTAAATCATCTCCAGATGAATCATAAAATCTAACACAAGATGAATGCCATGTTATTGTTTCCTTGATGTATAGTTTATGGAACAATGATGAGTAGAAAAAAAAAAAGAACTCTGTATATGTTAATTACAAACACAATATTTTCAAACATTATTGATCCATGATTGCTTGAATCTATGGTTGTAAAACCCCTAAATATGAAGGACTGACTAAATATTGTAACACTAAAGTTCATTGATAGTAATCATAAGCCTTGAATAGAGCAGGCTTCTTACTTTTAAGTTAAGAAGCAAGATTAGTTTGTATTTGTTGATGAAGATGGTCTGGAATGCTCATCCAAGGGATCCTTAGAAACATACTAGGAGTAACATACAGGAACAGAAGCTGGTTGTAATAAATGTGGTATTTACAAAGAGAAAATTATTACCTGAAACTTGGATTTTTACAGGTGGAAAAATTATAAAGAGCTCTCGCCTTCATAGATTGATTCTGTAGGGCATGAAACCTTGTTTGAATTTCTCCAGGGAAGAAGAAAAATCAAAATCTGACTTGCTGGAGTCCCAAATTAAGTTTATCTTCACATTCTGGCCCAAGTAATAAAGAGACAGATCACAGTGTCACTGGCAGTAACTGGATCAGAACCATGAAGTATAAAACGAGAGCAAGCAAAGAGAAGTTATTTAGGGGGAAAACACAGAGACAATGTAATAAGATAGACCTTTAAAGGACAAGTGAATCTTAGTAAAGTTTGAACTCACAGGCACAATACACTCCCCCTTCACTTGAGTTCAATCAGCTACTTTTTTTTTTAACCTAAAAAAGGAAATATTTAGAGTAATTAAATATCCAAATTCTAAACATTGCTTGAGTCATCCATTCTGTTTCTGAACTAAAACCAATCAGAGTATTTTATCCTTTTCCCACTGAACCACACTGATAAGGCATACCCATCAGTTGTGAACCTGAGTATCTTCACATTATCACTGCTTTTAAAACACACCAGTCAAAATTTTGGCATATGCACATAAAGTTCATCTTAGTATTTAGCATTTTTAATATTTGTTTGTTGAAAACTTATCTGGATTTTCTATTTGTCATAAAATATTAAAGTTGTGGGTGTGATAAAGTGTGTGATTAGTTTAAAACAATGAACTTAAAATCACATTATTAAGATAACAAGATTGATTTATTTGCTGTGTGAATGATGTTACGCTGCCTACCTGGGGAAACAGTTTGATGCTGTCATGCATTATGAACACCCAGAAAAGCTATTAGGAGAAAGGCCCTCAACATGTATGATATTTGATAGTGGGGTGGAATCAGGATAAAGAGAGCTGAAAGACCAAATTCAGTAAGTGTGTCCAATTCCAAGACTGCCTTAGGGAAACAGTCCAGGTACCAAGGTACCAACATGAAAGAATTTTATGAGGCAGATATAGACTGCTTGTTTTGAGTTATAAGCATTGACTGTAATAATCACATAAAATGCTTCTAATTCCTTCTATCCTAATTAATGATCTAGAACTACATAGAGATTCAGTAAGGTAGTTGTGGAACGGTGCTGAATCTAGAGATTCTTACACTCTGACTCAGCCGTCATTTCCCCCACACAATATCAATGAATCCTTACTACTTCAGTCAACTCAAAAAATAATTGAACCTTTCTACCGGGCATACTGCCTCTAATGGTAGTATGCAAATGAAGCAGAGAGGAAGCTATGTCATCCCTTCTTACTTTGATAGTTATTCTTTCACTAGTCTTACCAGCAACTCTGAAAACAGCCAAGAAGCCTTCCAGGCATTCAAGTCTTTTAACATGTGAGGTAGCTGTAATAGAACTGTATTAAGATACACAGAGTGGAGTGTGGAAATTCACTTCAGTAAATAGCATGGAAGTTAGGGAAGAGAACCTGACAGAGATCATACATCCCAATAGACTTACTGAAGGGAAAAGGGAATAAGGTGGAGGAACAGGGAAAAGGAATGGTGAGCTAAGAGACTGTAGAGGTGACTCCAGCTGTTGATAGCAGCAGCTGACACTTTGACATTTCTCTATGAATGGCACACCTATACACGAACCCAACAGCCATGTACTCTGAGTGTGTCTAGGTACAATTAGAAAGTACTGTTTTGCTCTGTCAGTGAAAAAAGGCACTTATTTTCATAAGAACTCTGTTGAATTTTGAGATTGCTGGAAGAAAATTCCCTGCATGAAAAGATATTCATGGTCAAAGTTCTCAGAAATGCTATCTAACACTTTCAGCACATCGAATGTGCCTCAATTATTTGTTCCCTTTGCCATCTGTGAAGTTCACAAGGAGTGTGTATTCCTGGAAATATTCAGGGACAAAATCTACTCATTGCTGTTGTTCCAGTGTGCTGATATGTTCCTGTTTTTAATTATGCAAATGTACCCAGAGATTTGTCAGCGGGCAGATGCTTTGTATAAACATGAACATATATAAACACAAACACATCCATCCTGCTGCTCTCCTGTCATATTTCATAGCTAGAAAGTTTGTTTTCCAGTCTATTTCCATATACAGCATGGCCACAGAAGTTACACACATTCCATTCTTTGCATGCTCTAAGAATGAAATTCACATACAATAAATCAGAAAAAAAGAACTCTCAAATACTGTTTGCATCTTTTGTCAATATAGTACTTACTTATAAGATCCATTTGCAATGCTTTAAAAATATGTGCATTTTCTCACTCTGAGACATCTGAGGGGATGGAATCTGTAAAGATCCAGGTCCATGTCAAATTCCTTCCACATCCCAAAGGAACTCATTAAGAGTTATCTGAGTTTCCTGGCTATTTTATTAATGGGTGATGAGAAGAGCCTTTTTATTATGATATATATATTTTAAAATGAAAGGCCAATGGTACAGATGTGTTAGCAATTACTGCAGCTCCTCAGTTGGTCCTTCTGCCTTCCTATATCTTGTCATACAATCAGGTGTTTCATACACTTTATCTTAGCACTTGCAATGTTCCCGTATTACTGACCATTATTTCCTCCCTTCATAGTTTGGCAGTGTCTTTGGAAAACCTCTTTCACCTACCAGTATCTATTGCATAGCCATATATCCAAGGGGATTGTTGACTTCCATCTTTACCACTCATCTCCATCATTTCTTCTTATAATGTCTTCTCATCTTTGCCACTGACTAAAAACTAAAGATTAGACTATTAGGTTTGGGATTCTGTATTATATTTCAGTTATGATTAGAATTACTAGCTTTCCTAATCATTGATGTACTTTGAAAATTTTTCCATCTAGAATAAGAGAACCCCCCAATTCCCATTTAGGAATCTCAAGAATTCCCATTCAGGGTTTCTCTCAATTACTATTGACTACATGATAAAGTCAGTGCCATTTTATATCAAAATCACATGTTAGAAAGAGTATTGGGAGTTTTTAGTCTTATATGTTGCTCAGGGAAGACTATGTGTATGTATTTTAGGAAGAAGTTTGGAAGATTTTTCTTATAACTTACTATACACGTATGCCTATGTGTATATTTTAAACAAACCGTGTTTATATGTTGCATTATGTATATAGACATATACTCACATGTGTATGGTGATCTATCAATGAACATATAACTATCATGCCAAAAAATTCCAACTATAGTTTTAACACATGAGTTCATCAAAGTTTGAAAAATATGTTCATGGTTATAACATTTTTAATGACATATATGATTTATTTATATTCAGTGGCTAGGAAAGAATGATTCATGTGGGTTGCCATGGAAGTATATCAAAATGATATGATTAAGAAAATTTTAAAGTATGTGTAAATCATAATTTACACAATATAAAATAAACTTTCAAACAACATATATATGTTGACAGAAGAAATGTGAAAAAATAGTTACCCATTGATGTGTTCACAGGTAGGGAAAGCACTCATTTGTAGACAAAATTAAAGGACTCAGTAACTTTATGTGTAATAGCTAAAGCTGTCTTTGGACTCTGTGGCACCCTCCTCATGGTTCCCTGCATACACAGACGTATCTATATCACAGTTGCCTGCCCTGTTATATGTGACTGCATAGATAGCTGAATGTTATCTTAAGAAATACATTTGTTAATTGCATTCCCTCCTCACATGGCAAATGGAATTTTGTTGGCCTTTGATGTCAAATGGTAAGAAATAAGGGAAAATCATGTACATCAGTGAATATAACATATATTCAAATACAGGCAATGGTTTTAGGAATGAAAAGAAGGCAAATTGATGGGCTATCTAAATCCTCTCTTACTGAAAAACTAATTTAGGAAATTTAATAGTTTATCACTTAAAAGCTTAGAACTCAGCAGCAGAATCTTTGTGCATTCTGAAATGTGGGAGCAGTAATCTCCAAAAATCTAATTAGATATAGAAAAGTTACATTTAGTTTTTACCACTTTCTAATGAAAATTTAACATTTCTTTCAATTGTTTATAACTATAACATGCACAGCAATATTACCAACAGTGACATCATCACTCTGAGAAATCATAGGTCCTATGGTATCAAATAATGGGGACTATGTAAATAAACAAGGAAGGTATATATAGTGCAAATGTAGTTTACTGCCTAAGTATCCCAAGGTTTCCTAGAACTCAATAGACTCAAAGTACGGATGAAGTTAAGGTATCCATATTATCCTGAATTTTACTCATGTGTTATCTCAGAATTTTCACCTGTGATCCAGAGATGGAAAGAAAAATATTTCTGTTTTGTTATTTTGTTAAACCTCCATGGACAGTCCTCATTAAAACTATTCTCCCCATTGTAAAACTTCTGATTTAATATGTATTTTTTTTCTGTTCTGTTATTTTCTTTCTGCCTTTCTATGAAGGACTTATTTACAATAGATACAGACACAATGGAATACGTGTGTGTGTGTGTGTGTGTGTGTGTGTGTGTGTAAAAGAGAGAGAGAGAGAGAGGAGAAGGAAGAAGGAGATGTTATACAGGAAGCAGGAAAAAAATACTCCTCTCCTCACACTGAAGATGCAAGTTGCTCTGATTACATTTAGAAATCTCATGTTTCATATCAAAACAAGCATTTTTCTAAAACAGAACAGTCCATTATTACTATAGATGTTCACTCACGCCACTAGTGTGAGAAAAGACAAATACAATTGTTATAATTCTGAAGAGACATAATTCTGCCTTTCTAGGATTAATGCCTCTCTTCTCTAGTCACCTTCTATCTAACTCTCTTTTTAAAATTGCGTTCTTCCCATCTCTTAGATCCTAAGGCAATACAATCAAGCTTAACTACATACTATTTTTTGATAACTACAAATAAAAATGATAAAGATATACTATGGTTTAAATCATAACATTTTAGATACTAAATTACTGTGGATACAATATCCTATTAGTTGATATTCATCTGGGGAATCATTCATCTGTGAGAACAATCTATATAAAATGTTTATTGTAAATTATTTTAACAAACGGTTCTTTCACTTTAAAGGGTTCAGATTCAATTTGATTTCTCAAGGGTTTATTGAGTGCCTCATATATTAGATCCTGATTAGGTGCTGAATGGGCTATGGATAATAAGTAATATCTATAGAATATACTGTTTCAAAGGGCTTCCTGATCAATAAAGCTGTTCTCACAGCCACTTGTTTAAGGGTATATCATTATTATTGCTATTTTGTGGATTAAGAAAACAAGTCTCAAAGAGGTAACAAATTTCATTCAGTGTTCCTCAGACAACTCATACATTTCAGAATTGAGTGTCATCACTGGTCTTTTGAGTCATCTTCTCCCTTTATTTCTACCAAATAACAAAGGTATCATTCTAGCATTCAGAAATGTGGAATATGGTAGAAAATAAAACATGAGATTTATGCTGTATTAGACAGCTCTTAAAATATAAAGTTTAACTGTGGTTCAAATAAATTACTATAATATACCTAGGAGCAAAACCTTTCTAATGGTTTAGAAAGGTTTGGGGAAAGTGTATTTTCATTTGTATTTGAAAGATTATTTGTAATTTTCAGTGTTAGGTATAATGGAAACTTTCAGAGAGAAAGCATAATTTTCCTGTTTAGTGATGAGTCTCACTGGAAATAAATCTGATTGGTACAGATTAAGACTGCTGATTCCTAATGGTGTTTGTGCTCTTGTATTTGTCTCAACTAGTCATTGACACAAAAGAGGCCTGATGACGGTTAGACACAGAGTAGAACAGCGTCCCATCCCTCTTGACCTGGCTCTGCAAATTGCTCAGTCTTTCAGAGGACACTCCAAGCTTGTCATGGTACAGCCTAATCATTTATTTCAAGAGTCCCGTGACCACAATGACAAATTGATTGCATTCATGTCCCTTTTAAACATGCTGTTGGGTAGCAATTTCCTTGAGAACAGAAGCTTTTGGAGAAACAGGATGTTCTTAAGTGAGATGAAATGTTCTACCCTGCTGGGAAGCTCCTTATAGCTTAGGTCATAACCAACTCAATGTTTCAGGAAGCCACTGAAAATTATCAGATTCACTAGGACCCTCCCTCCACAAACACACCTGAGCAGTAAGGCTTGCTGTGAGAGACTCTTAGGCTGGCCAAACTACCTATAAGTAACAGAGACAGTCAGAGCTTCCTACATGATTAGGAGATAAGATAACATCCTAGATGAAGCCAAATAGCAGGGCCACATAGAAAAAACAAAGACCAGCCAAGCTACCTAGAAGAGACTCTGATCACCTAAGCTTCCTAAAAAAAATAGTGTGTTGAGCGGTCTGCAAATTGTGCAGTGAACTTCTGGTTTCCTGCTTTGATGAGATGTTACTTATGCTGAGGTGGATTTTGGTGATGCGACTGTCTTTGAGTCATTTCTGCTCCTGTAAATAGCCCCTCAACCATATTCCTGTAGGTAACTCCAATAATACTTATTGATGCATCAGGTTAGACTTTGGTGGTGTATGTACTGAGGCTTGTCATCAGCTCCTTATCTGGGGTGAGGAGATACTGGTTCATGTCTCCCTGGGAATAATGCCAAACATTACTTGCCTAACTATAGAAAGATATAAAAAAGAAGTTATCTAAGACAATGATTTTAACAAAAGACATTATAGCTCTTTATATAAGTTAGTAGTAGTCTACTGTATATCCAGATTTCTTCAGTTTGTTTATGGGAAAATAAAACTGCTATATGCTTTTGATTCCTCTTCCATTGTCTTCTTTTCCAGCCAAATGTCTTTTTGATTTGCAGTTAGTCTTTCTTGTTTTGTTTTATTTTTCTTGTACCTTATTGAGAAAGTTTTTGGAAACTATTGAGCTTGTATGGTAAAGTGTTTGGCTAGATTTCTACTACAGTAATATTTTTCATATCATCAATTACAATGGCAATTACATCAGTAAAGTTATTCCTGGTATTTATAAGTGGATGCAAGGAAGGAAATGCAATAGCACAAATATTCTTACTAATATTATTCTCAAGAACCAAAAGGTAGCACTAGCTAGATTATTATTAGTATTAATAGAAATGGAAGGGATACAAAATAACCTTAGCAAAAAAATCAGTATCAATATATCCCTTACTTTATGCAAAAATTAGCTTTAAGCTTGTAACACAGACCAACTCTAGGAAAGCTGTCAGTCCTTGTTACTAAAACAGCAACTTCTTCCATCAAAGACTATGATGATAAAGAGAAGAACACAGGAATAAAGGAGTAGTTGGTTATAGGAAAGCCAAAATTGGAGATGCATACCAAACAATCATTGTTATGTGAGTTATTGTCCCTTGTGAACGGGGATTGAGAGATTCTTGATCAAGGACTAGTTAACTGAAGTAATAAATTAGGCATTAACTCTTGGAGATGAGAAGAAAAAAAGGAAGGCAGCATAATCTTGCAAGAATTTATATTAAGTGAAAAAAAAAAACAGGAAGGAAGAGGAAGTACCCAAGTTAATGCAAGAGGAAAGGTAGAGATAAGAGTAATTCTGGGAAATGTTTCAGACAAGGGAATTCATGTGTACACAAGTATGTGTCCAGAAAGTTATTACTGATTCTGAAAAGTGGTTGAAGAATGGGAAGTGCAGCATGGCTCAAAGCTCCTCTGTCCATCATGGAACAGGAATGGGTATTTTAAAAAAGCTAGAGAGCGTACTGACACCCTTTCACTATGACATCTTTCAGTGACCTGGTATGTATGGACCTTCCTTTCTTCTTTCTCTCTCCATTATCTTAGTGACTTAATAATTGAATATGACACTGACCTCTCTCCTGAAAATGGTCTGAAAGGAAGAATTAATTGTGTGAAAGACTGTACTGATGACTCATTATGGATTTAAGCATCACCTCAGCCTATAAGAAGCTAATCATCACTAAAGATTGATTCTGAGCAATTGTTTCATAATACAGATGAACCTCATTTTGGTAAACACATTTTCCAGTTGCCCATTGTATATCTTCTAACACTTATTTATTATTTGGTATGTTATTAATGATAGATAGGAAAGCAGAATGGTCACAAAATAGACAACTGTGTCCCAGAGCTCTGTGAGCAATATGAATCCTATGGCACCATTCAAATGCTGTTGAAGTGAGTAAGGACCATTGGGAGACCTCTTAACAAACCTCCAAGCTCAAAAACCCTGATTGCACATATAAACTCCTCTTTTCTATTTCTGTTGCAGATGATCTTTCAAAGATGGTGATGTTTTCTTATTTTCCCTTTGATCTCCTTTATAAGGCTAGAATTCTGAATTAATTCTTCCATGAACAATTTTTAAACACAGCACTGTTGAGGCATAAGCACTGCCCTTTTGTTTTTGACTTCCCATATGGGAAACATACATCTTTGCTTACAATCTGTTAAAAGTTGTGATCAAATGCATACCACATTACATGTTTGCATCTCTACAGTGAGTATATTTTACTATTTAAAAATCAAAAAAGATTGACTGCATAATTCTGTAACTGAAATTATTCAAGGCTGAACTTAGGAAAATCCTCATCTGCAACAAAACATGTTATAGCAATTTTCAAGTAGATATTCAAATTTCAGCATGAGTGGGATTTTGACATGAGCAGGATGCAGCCTTTAAAATTTGAAAGTTCTTTAATAGAATCTATGGTCTAATACGTATAAAGCTCCTACTTCTGCCTGTAAATGTTGGAACAATGCTGGGATTGTGCCCAGATCTGCAATGCCCCATATCTAAGATTGTGCTGTTCTGCAAGAGGCATACATTTCTCTGTATATCACGAAAGTATTTTCCTCTGTTTCGGGCTAAACAGAATATATGATTACCCTTTCTTTAGATTATTTATTGGCATTCTAAGGAAGGACACTAAAAATTCTTGTCATTGTATGAACAATGATTTTTATAATCATGTTTATATCTTGGAGTCATTTATTCATTTAATAGATATTTATTGAACACTAAACATGTGCCAAGACTTTCTGAACAAATTCTTCAAGATCCTGTATAATCATTCATCTTTTGTTTGTAAAGACAACTCAGGTCCATTAAACTCACTTCACCTTTCTATCAAAATCAACTTCTCAATTACTATTTTTCCAGTTTTTATCACCCTTCCCTTTATACAAATGTTTCCCATGTGCAGATGCAGAATTTGATGTCAAAGGGCAGATGTGCTTTCTCTTTTGGCTGCCTGCCATTGATCATATGGGCACATCCATATTTCATCTTGGACATACGTATTATATGATATGATCATGCCTTCCTGGAACCTCTGGCTTGGTTCCAGGATTGCTGTTTTCTATTTTCAGTGCGAAATCTATGTGGCTCAGCTTATTATGTCCCAGATGTATTCATTTGGGCTCTTTCCCTCAGGAAACCTGGAGTCCCAGGGTGGTATTATCTGAGGCAATGCTCAGTGTTCATATAATGAGTCCTGATCCTAACTTCTTGATGCTATAACTAAACTTTCATGCAGAGCAGTGTCTGCCAGATCATTATTTGCCTGCTGAAAATGCCCACTGAAATTCTATTTGGGAGGCTTCTGTCACAGTCCAGCTTTCTGTGTGACATCCAGACAAATATTTTTGAATTTCATTGTTGGGAAAATTTAGTCATGAAACCTTGGATTTTTTCTTAATATTGCCCATTGATCTCTAGGTCTCTGTGACATCAATGGATAGATTAACCCAGAAGTTTTTCTTAATCACACTCCTTTGAAAAGAGTGAGTTGAGAGAAAGAACAGCAGAACAAAACTTGATCATAAAAATCTGTGGAGAAGGCAGAACTTGCTGATAGATGCTTTTGGGGCACCCATTGCTCACAGAATAGTGATTTATATAGATCAGAATAAATAATAATTCTTGGGGGAACCATTGGGATACAGAAAATAGCCCAGTAAACATTAACCTGCACATTACATTAGTCTGAGACTCCCAAGTAATTTATCTTCTTAGTCCCTCTAGTTTGCTTTTTATTCTGAAAAAGTAGAAAATTCACTATGACATCTCTGAGACCAGGATAGACGAAGGAGTGAAAGATTTGCTACTTGGTAATGCCAAGTGTCCTTTCATTGTTCACAGACCAAGAGAAGACTAAATCTTTTGCATTTTATGTAAATCAATTTAGTGCCCTATAACATTACATCAAATATGTAAATTTAATTCTTAAAACTGATGTCATATGCTTAAAAAATGTTAAGTTTAGTGTCATTTCCAAGGTACTATTTGAGTTAAACCTGGTCTGGACTTAATAGGATCAAAATACATGTAACAGTGGGATAAGAAAAAATAAATGCCTGCCAAATCATGGATCCTGTCCCAAAGATAAATTAAAGTGTCATGACAAGACTCTTGTTAATTAACTATGCTTTCAATAAACCATTCAGCAGGCAAGCAGTGACCACATTTGCCTATTGTTAGTTTTTAGAGCTGAAAGCTCTTTATTCTCCAATGATAAAATTAAATATATAAATTTGTACATTTGAATGGACCATTTTATGCAGAAATCATGTAAAATGAGACTGATAAACAATTCAAAACTCAACCATCTCAAAATGCAGCATTATACAACTCCCAAAGCATGTCACTAGGAAACATAGCTCTTCCTTCCTAGGCAGTTAGATTCCTCCATAAGGCAAATGAAGAATGACATGCTTCTCTATATAGCAGACCAGAAAATGGCTCAGCTGAGAGAAGGACTGACACAGAAGAGATGGCAGAGGGAAGACCATACTTGTCAGAGTGAATGAAAAGGGGAGATCTATTCATAAGGCACAAAGTATGGAATTAGGCTGTATAGTTAGTTCTTAAAGACATAAGAAGACAAAAAGGCTTCATGTTTGCCCTGCCTATTTGTTCATGTTAATCATACATGATTCAGGGTTGAGTGAACTTGAAGACTACCCAATATAGCACTTGCATGAGGTCTCCTTAGGACTTCACATAGTACAGGAGGCCTCTGTGGATTGCTCTGTGGAACTGGCACCACCAGATTGACTTTTCTTTCCAAGCTCACATAGTTCTCAGACAGATCTTTCAGCCTTCAGTTTCTAGATATGAAAGGTGTTCTGTATATTTTGGTTTAATTGTTCCAACAATTTTTTAGTATATGTCTATGTGTGTAAGTGTTTGTATGGGTGTATGTGTGTGCACATCCCTGTAGGGGCCAGAGGTTGATGTTGGGTGTCTTTATAATTCATTCTTCAATGAATGCTTTGAGATAGGGATATTCTTCAAGCACAGAGCTTATTATTCAGTTAGACCAGCTAGCCTACATCAAGGCAAGAGGAAAACGGTCCTAAAGGAGGTAAAAGAGTCAGAGACATATCCCCCACTTTAACTTTTTGGAGTACTACAAGAACACCAAGCCAGCCAATCTTAAGATACATATAGGGGACATAGCGCTGACCCATACAGGCTCTGTGTCTGCAGGTTCAGTCTCTGTGAGTTCCAATAAGTCCTGGTCAGTTGACTCCATGAGACATATACTCCTGTTGTTCTAGACTCTTTGTTCCCCAAAATCCTCCCTCCCCATCTTCCACAGGGTCCCCTGACCTCTGCCCAATGTTTGGCCATGGGTCTCTGCATCTGCTCCCATCAGCTGCTGGGAAGCCTCTCTGAGGATGATTTGGCTAGACACCAATCTATGAGCACAGCAGAATATAATTAGGAATCATCTCCTTGCTATCCAATCTCTTGTTTCTGGCTATATCTACAGTGTCAGGATGGGTTCCCTCTCTTGGCATGGGGTTCTGCCCCTATATTCTACAGGCATAGTAGATTATAGGTCAAAGGTTTTGTGACTGGGTTGGTATCCTGGGTTGGTGCCCAGTCCCATCACTGGAAACATTACCTGGTTATAGAAGATGGCCTGTTCAGGCTCACTATCCCCCATTACTAGGAGTCCTAGACAAGGTCACCCTCATAGATTTCAGAGTTTCCACTGCACCAGGTTTTCAGAACATCCTCTAAAGATCCCCAATTCTAGTCATCTCTCCCTATATTTTCTCTCTTGATCCCTCTCCCCCTACATAACCCTCCCTGTTTTCAGTCCCATCCTCCCCCAGCCTGCCCGCAATGTCTGTTCTATTTTCCCTTCCCAGGGAGATCCATTTATTCCCACACAGGGGAACTCCATGTTGCATATCTCTCTGACTCTGTGGATTATAGTATAATTGTCCTTTACTTAAAAGCTAATATACACTTATAAGTGAGTGTATACCCTGTTTGTCTTCTGGATCTGGGTTACCTTATTCGGGATGATTTTTTTTTTCTTAATTCTAACCAAATGCCTACAAAGTTCATGATGTCATTTCTTAAATAGCTGAGTAATAATCCATTGGGTAAATGTAACACATATTTTTATCCATTCTTTAGTTGAGGTTTATCTAGACTGTTTTCAATTTTGGGCTATTATGAATAAAGCCACTATTGAGTAAGCATCCCTGTGGTAAGGTGGAATGTCCTTTGAGTATATGCACAGGGATGGTATAGCTAGGTCTTGAAGTAGGTCACTTCCAGTATCCTGAGGAATCACCATATTGATTTTCATAGTGGCTGTACAAGTTTGTACTCCCACCAACAATGAAAGAGTTGTAGAGATAAAGCAATGTTTTGATTAGTTTATAGAGAAAAGGGGAATTTTATATGCTTATTCTTAGTTATGTTTAAATATTGTTTTGTGTATTGTTTGGAAAAGGGCTGCCTAGGTCTTGGTGTTTTGTATTATCTTCAGGTTTTGGATTTATGTTGGGGATTTTTAATTGCTTATGATCTGTGTGTGCTATTGGTAGAACACCTGAGGAGTCCTGGATCAATAAATACTCCTGATCTGAGACCTTCATGGTTCAATTTTCCAATATGGCACTGGCCAGGATAGTGGTTCCTTTTGCTGAGCTCTGGAAATGTGTGCACCTATGAAAATACCTCTGTGTCTTCCTTGCTGAGCCCACACAGTGACTAACTTCTACTGTTTTTATTTCCTTGGGGGATATAGTTCTATTTAAATTTTTTATCTGACCTGATTTAACTTTGGTAGATGGAATCTAACAAAAAATTATCCATTTCTTTTAGATATTTCAATTTTGTTGAGTAAAGTTTTAAAAGTATGACCTAAAGATTTTTTGGATTTCCTTTGTGTCTGTAGTTATATCTTCCTGTTCTGTTCTGATTTTGGATATTCTCCCTCTGTCTTTAAATTTGTTTGGGTAGGGGTTTTTCTATCTTAATGATTTTCTCAAAGAACCAACTCTGTTTCACTGATTCTTTGTTTCTATTTGATTGATTTCAGCCCTCAGTTTGATAATTTCTTGCCCTCTACCCCTCTTGTATGGCATTACTTATTTTTGTTCTAGAGCTTTCAGGTGTGCTGTTAAGTTGGTATTAGGATATCTCTTCAATTTTTAATGTAGGCACTTTTTGCTATGAACATTTGTCTTAGTTCTGCTTTCATCATGTCCTATAAGTTTGGGCATCTTGTATATTCATTTTCATTGAATTCTAGAATGTCGTTAATTTCTTTATTTCTGTCATGACCTAATCATGACCATAGTCATTCCGCAGAGCTTTTCAGTTTCTGAGTCTGTAGGCATTCTGTTGTTTCTGTTGTTGTTGAAATCCAGTTTTAGTCCATTGTGGTCTGATAGACCACCATGATAAAATGCAAGGGGTTATTTCTATTTTCTTATATCTCTTGAGACTTGTTTTATGACCTAGTGTGTGTTATATTTTGGAGAAGTTTCCATGAGGTGCTGAGAAAATGGTACAATGTTTTGTGTGGGAGTGAAATGTTCTGTAGATATGTTAGGTTATAAACCATTTGGTTCATAACATCTGTTAGCCTCAGTATTTCCCTGTTTAATGTTTGTCTCTATTATCTGTACATTGGTGAGAGTGGGGTATTAAAATCTCCCATTATAAATGTATGAGGGTAAATGTATGCTTTAAGCTTTAGTAGTGTTTATTTTACAAATATGGTTGCTTTTGCATTGGGGACATAGTTGTTAAGAGTTGAAATGTCATCTCAATGGATTTTCCTGTGATTTGTACGAAGTATCTTTCCCTCTCTCTTATGATTAATTTTTGTTTGATGTCTATTTTATTAGATATTAGAAGAGGTACACAAGCTTGCTTCTTAGATCCATTTGTTTTGGAAATCTTCTTCCAGCCCTTACTCCAAGATAATGTTTATCTTTGATATTGAGGTGTGTTTCTTGTACACAGAAGAAGAATGGATCTTGTTTTTGCTTCCATTCTTTTAGTCTGTGTCTTTTTGGGGGGAACTGAGGCCATTGATGTTGAGAGATATTAATGACCAATGATTGTTAGGTCCTGTTATTTTGTCATTGTTGTTGGTTATGGCTTTTGTGTGTGTGTGTGTGTGTCCCTTCTGTTGATTTGGCTGGTGTGATATTATTTATTTCCTGTGCTTTCATTAGGTACATAATCTCTTTTGGTTGGAGTTCTAATACCTTCTGTAGGGCTGGATTTGTAGATATATATTGTTTAAATTTGACTTTATCATTGAATGTTTTGTTTTCTACATCCATGGTAATTAAGAGTTTTGTTGGATATAGTAGTCTGGGATGGCTTCTGTTTTCTCCTAAAGTCTACAGCATGCTGCCCAGGTCTTTCTGGCTTTTAGCGTCTCTATCCAACAGGTTTGATCTTTTTCTTTTGCAGCTTTTAATATTCTTTCATTTCATTCTTGAAATTATTTTATTTTCCATTTTGAATAATGGACATTGAAGTAAAAAGTATTCTTATGCTAATATCTCTAGAAGTTTTGAGAAACTAGTAGACAGACTAGTTCTATCATTCTCCTGGGTTAGACTTTTTAAGGAGTCAATAGAAGCTAATAAAGGGACATTCGCCTCAAATTCAACGTGTGTTTTTGTCTATGTTGATATTGTCATTAAAGTGGCTCATTTTTATTTTTCAATATATACATATAATGAGTGATGTAAAATACATCTGTGTTCCAGCCATCACATAATCACCTGATCTGGCAAATTCAAGAAACCACAAACCAGTTTATAATAAATAAATCACCCAAACTAAGTCTACTATATTAATTTAATTATGTCACAGTCACAAAGACGTGACAGAAATGAACTTCACTTAAAAAAAAAAAGAACATTTTAAAAAATGACTGATTTAAATAGGGTTGTAAAATAATTATAAAAATAAAGGAAGATGATAACTTAACTAAATGACATTTATAAGATTAAAAATCCTTGCTATTTTGATCCATGGATAGCTGATTCATTGCAAATGATATGCTCCCATTTATTAATGAAAACTGGTAATTCCATTAGAGTAATATGTCACAACTGTACTTTAATTCCCTTGATGAGCCTGTCATTCATATTTTCCAGAGCTCAGGAATGTAGAACAAAAGCAAGAATCCTGAAAAGGTTAAATGAAAGGACAGATATGTTGCTCTCATCCTGGACAAAAATGATAAGTGATGTTAAGGCTTCTAAACTCTCATGTGTTATACTGTCAGTTTTTTTGATTGACCATTTGTCAAGTTTTATTCTGTTTCAACACCTACATTTTAGTCAATTTTTGAATAACAGCCCATTCATTTAAACTATTTAAACTATTTAAACATATTTAAACTATTCAAACAAATTGGAAAGCAAATGTCTATGAGAATAAACTCTGTATTTCATCCAACTTAAAAAGAAGAGAAAGTCCTCCAAATGCACAGTCTTCTAAGTAATTCAGGTTTAATGACCTGACTATGGGAGTCAATAACACTCTGCCCTTGAGAACACTCTACTAACGAAGGCTGATCTTCTACACTTTAGATACAAAGGTGTGCTGAGATGCTGACACAGTGAATCAATGCCATATCAAAATTTTATTTCTTTATTGTTAGATGTGTGAGAGTGCCACTAAGCATTTCATTATGATAACTATAGAAAATATGAGGAAAGTTTATGTATAAATGTAATTATCAAATATAGAATTTGAGTAATGCAAATTTATACATCTGTAGAAATTAAACATAAATTATTTCTCTCATATATAGGTGGCAATTTTAAACGATTCTTGCACATGTCAGTGATCTCATTTGAGCTCTTACTATGTAATAGAGATTTTAATGAAAATGACAAATTAAATTTATTGAAAATGAGTTTTAAAAGCATCTTTGTTTACATATTCACCCTCTTAAATAGTTTGTTTAAATAGTTTGCTGTTGTGTAGTAAGTTCGTGGGGAGAAATTCAATGAGATCAAACTCAGTTCTCAAGGGATTTAAAGAGTAACAGTCAGTAAGGTATCTTCTGTGGCTTTTGGTTGTGAATAACATTCAACTGTTTTGCTGTCATAGGAAGAAAAAAATTAAAAGATTTCTTTTTCTTTTACTGTTGATGCTAAATATTGAACCCAGGCCTCATATGTTCTGAGCAATTGCTCTACACTTGAACTGTATTATAGCCAAAAGAGAAATGTTAAAAAAATCTTTCACAAATATGGAACAGGTGAGTATCTCCAATAAAAGGAGATATCAGAGAAAATTTCTTAGAGGAATAGATATAATCCAGGGTTTCCAAAACAAACAAACATGTGCATGAAACCTGTGTAAGATTCTGGTATGGTAAATCCTGAGGACACTAGGGAGTGCATGTCTGGTATAAAGTCCCAGTGGATTACTGTCACCTGCAAATAAAATAAATAATTAAAACCTTCATAGCCAAGTCATCTGTTTTCTTTAGAGAAGTTAAGAATTGGAGCTTTCTGTGGCATCGCCATTCTCTTGTATTTTTCATAATTTGGCATAGTATTTATATATGTGATTTATATGTACATTTATGTATGTAATCAAAGCTGATAATATTCTGCACAACAACTCATATATGTATATATAAACACAAATAATAATGTTAACAAAGCAGACCTAAAGCCTGTTTTGACTTCCACATTATCAATTTATGGGCTTTCTTTGCATAAAACACTTATGAATATTAAATAATGGAGAAGGGAGCAATTTAGAAGAGAGTGTCATAATGAAGAACAAGGTGAGATCATTCAGCACTGCCAGGTCCCAAACTGATGCTATGTGGGTGTAGATGTGTCTGTCTACACAGTAAAGTCTAGATTAGATATCAGTGACAAGTTACGTGCTTATCAGAAGGTCCTAAAAACCAAAGACAGATTTGAAGCAAAGGAGTAATTTCTGGCAGTTACCTTTGAGATATACTCCACCAACAGCTTTAAACAGAAAGAACTTTCTAGTTCCTTTTGTATTAGGTTAAACATGAGTGGAGTCCAGCTGGAGCAGCACTGCTTCGGAAGAAGGAAGTCACCTCACAACCAAGGAAATGTGGCATTAGTTTAAGGCCATGGAATTCAGTGGTCTTACCATCTGTCCACCATCCTGAAGCAACTGGCTTAGAATGGTGGGATGATCTTTTAAAGACACAGTTACAGAGTGTCCTGGGTAGAAGTAATCTGAAAGGTTGAGGCAATTTCCATAGAAGGGTATTCAAATTCTGAATCATTATCCTATATATGGTATTATTCCATATACCCAACACTCATAGGATCAGGAATCAAGGACTGGAAATAGAAATATTATTAATCATCATAACCTATAGTGATTCATTAGCAAAATTTTCTTTCCCTGTTCAGCCAACCTTATGCTGGTTTAGAAAATCTTCATTCTAGTAGGCAGGGTAGTGGTGGCACACACCTTTAATCTCATCACTTGGGAGGCAGAGGCAAGCGGATCTCTGTGAATTTGTGTCCAGTCTGGTCTACAGTTTTCAGTCCTAGAGCTGAAAGTGAGTCAAAGTTGGCCTTCAACCCAGGATTTTCTCATCCTGAGAGCAGTAGGAGTTCGGGTGCTCCTCATATTTAGCCCTGGCAAGATCTCAGCTAAATATTAAATTTTGCTAGATTCACAGAAGGTCATTAGCAAAGGAATGCGGCTTGGTTGGTGCTTTATCTGCACTGTAGCTGGAAGCATAGGGATAGGTCCATTTACTGATAAGTTGCCTTCCTGTTTTTCCCTGTGGAACTACATCTTATGTAGAAGGTGCCCTTGAAAGATCTTGACACTTAGACTTGCGCTCCATATGCAAATGAGGCTACTCCAGTATCCTTGTCTTAACCAATGGATCCCAACCCTGGCTACCAAACACCCTCGCTTGCCTGTACCCTATAAATGTAGCCACCCTCATTTTAATAAATGAGAGATATGCTCCTCTGACAACCTCTCCAGAGAGTCTGATTTGCTCTTGTCAACTCTTAGTCCTCCCTATCTGGGACCTGCCAGGATGTGTTGACCCACACCCTGCACTTTCCTTCCTGGGTGCTGAGCAGGCAGCTGATAACTCAGCCATGCTCCTGGGAGGGAAGCAAGAGAGAGAGAAAACAAAACTACAGAGTGAGTTCCAGGATAGCCAGAGTTACAACAGAGAAACTATCTAAAAAAAAAAAAAAAAAAAAAAAAAAAGCCTTCATTCTAGAGAAAACAAAGATTATTACACCAGGAGTCACAACAAATGCAAGCTAGAGCTAAGACTTTCCCTGGCAATTTTTGGCTCTTGATCCTTTGAGTCAACAGACTAAGATATTCATTACATTGTTAGCAGGAACTGTTGATCCAGACTATCAAGGAGAATTTTGACTCTTTTTTTCTCAGGAGAAGTAAGGAGGAGTATGTCTGGAGGGCAGCAGATCTTTGGGGTATCTCTTAGTGTTACCATGCCCTGTGATCAATGTCACTAGAAACTTCAAAAACTTTTTATGGGCAGATAGACCCTTCAAAGATAAAGTCGTAGATCACCTCTCCAGGTAAATAACCAAGACCTGCTAACATTCTAGCTGAGGGTGGAGAAAATGATAAAGAAATGTAGTTATAAATAAATCATGTGATTAGTTATAGAGTCCAGGTTTATCATTATCATGAATGTTTTTATCTTGTTCTATTATGATTGTGAGTGTACATACATACAGACATTTGTGTTTTATTTTCTCTGCTTAGTCACCATATAATACAGAATTGGTTGAGATAATATTAGTAGTCGAGTATTGGTAAAGCTAAAAGATTAAGCACTTCACAAGGCACATTACCATATATTCTGGGGAAAGATTTGCACATTTTTTTTTATTGTAAGCAGCATAATTGTATCATTAAGAGGTGAGATCATGACCTTCCTTGTTGTCTTTATTTGAAAATTAAATATGACATAAGCAGACATGATTAGATGTCAAGTTGATAAGAGGAGAAATTGTTTTTAAGTTATTATTGTATATTTCTTTTTAACTTTTCAGGAATTTTATAGATGAGTACTGTATTTACATCATTTCTATACCTTCTTCTACTCCCTCCAATCCAAGTGCTCCTGTGTCTCCTCCATCCCTGTCAAATCAAGACCCCCCCACTCCCTGTTTCCTGAGTCCATTTAGTGGTACCAATGTAAGTATGTTTAGTGCCTGAGAATCTTTCAGGGGTAGCATCTCTAGGAAAAACTGATTTTCCCTCTCTCAGCAGCCATTTATTACCTGTAGTTTCTCATATAGCTGTGGTGCCTTGTGTGCTCTCTGTGACAGGAGTGTTCTTCCAGCTGAGGCAGCTTCCATGTTTTGGAGAACTCTCCTGATTTCATTTCACTTTTTTTAATGTTTCTTTTTGTTTCCCAGTTTAAATTACTCCAGCCCTTAGACCTTACTGTTTCTGAATGAAATCTTTTATATTCCTCATTTATAAGCAGAGGGAAAGGCTCTTTATGCTTCTTGGAGACAATTCTCACTGTCTTGGATAAGTGAAAAAAAGAAAGAGTTTTTATAGGTATATATTTTGTTAGCAAAAGATTTTTTCCCTACAAAAGGACCATATTTTTATCCTATCCTTACATTTCAAACTGCTTGTATGGTTTTATTCTTACAAAATTATTTTTTATTAAATAAGATAACAGATGCAAATCACTAACCATATATATTTCCAGCAATATAGCTATGAAGAAATATTACCAATTCTGTTTGGTTGTTTACGTTAAAATCATTGATCATTTAATATTTTAGCACTTCTGAAATAATACAACTTAAAGGGTGTTTCTATGTAAAGATGCAAAAAATGCTTTAAAGGTAGACATAGTGAGAGGAAAAAGAAAAAGAACAGAAACAAAGACTGTACATTCTACCTCTTTTAGAAGGCTTTCTTACAGGATAGACGGTTACCTATTTGAGTTATATCACTTTGAAGCCTGTAGGAAGAGAGCAGAGAGAACATAATTCAAACTCTCTTCTCAATCCATTAGCTGAACCATCCTGTCTTAACTAATTTAAGCTTGCTGTACACCCACAGGCCAGAGACCTTGTCTTCTGTGTTTTGGGTAATCAAAAGTACAAAGTCAATGTTCAATAATTAATAATAATTAATATTGACTCTCATTTTCTGGGCAACACTCCTAGTATTGATGATGTCATTAAGAATTATATCTTCTAGAGAAGCATGTACCAGGCTCTCAAATATTTTCCATTTGCAACCCTTTTTGTCAGGTAAATTATTATAGAACCCTGAATATAGAAATATAGAAATAAATGTATGAATCAAATATTTATTGATGATAAATCACAAATTGATTTAAACTAATCTTTGATATATATTAAAATTTTATTATTTATTACATACAAAAGTAAATGTATACACTAGTGAAATGGGAGCACTTTATTTTTACATAAAAAATAAATCTTGACTAGGTATTTGATACTGTAGGAAATAAAGAATGTTCAATAGACTTGGATTTGACTTATATTTTTATTTTATAATCATCAGCGACGGGAATATCCCTTTGGATAAGTAATTAGCACAAAATGACAATACTATATTTAAGGACATTACAGAAATTCATGAAAATTATACCCTAATCCCCAAATTAGATTAATTTAGCAATTTTTCCACTGCCTTTATCTTTCTTGATCATTCTTCATCCATCTGATTATCCTTGCATGTATGATATATGCAGATCCTCTTTTGTTTGGGGATGTTTCAGTTTATTAATTGTAATCAATAAGGGATGTAGGCAGTTTAAATCCCATTAATATCCTGTTTTCATGTTTGTCATATATGCATTAATGAATCTATGAGGCAAACAAACAAAAAACAATAGCAACAACAATTTAAAAAATCCAGTAACTTCCTCTTACTACAATTGTCTCTATGAAAGATTCCCTGGATCTTTCATAAACAAACTCATTGTGTCATCTCTGCATCACAGAAAGCTCAGCCTGTGTAACAATGCGACTGTTGTTTAATCAGTACTGTATTTTATTACGGGAAATATGTTAAAACTTTAATTTTTAAAAAGAATTAGCATACCTTTTTAAAAAGCTAAGCATTGAAAGGTGACTTTCTTAACAATTTGGTCCTATAAATATAAATTGAGACATTTTCCATGATAATGTCTAAGATAATGCTGACAATGATCACTGCTCTGTCAGGTATCATAGTCCTCAGTGCCCTTCACTCTTAGTATTCTGTTGCTTCCAGGTTTGTTTCATGTATCAATTACTGCATCCTTAGATTGTACACAAAATTCTATGATCAGTCTATGTCTCCTGAGGAATAGCAACTTCTTCCATAGAATAGATAACAAGCAAAAGAATAAGATACCAATCTCAAAAAAAATGTTATTTATACCAGTATCTACATTTATCTGAGGTCATTATTCGATTATTGATCAGTTAAAATTTGGTCTCAAGCTGCCTCCACACATAGTCAATTGTGACTTCACTTTATAAGTAAACAAACTTCAGCCTAGGAGTACATGTTCTTATCATTGATAGTAAATCAAAACCAATAACTTTTTCTGCAGTCTTGAGCTGCTGACTGATCACACCAGTTCAACACAAGCCAAATTCCTCATCAAGCCATGCTCAAAGAATGAAAAAGGTAGATATAACCACTCAAGCTGCTCCAGTATGCCATTGTCTTTCCTGTTCATAAATACTGCCTGATTGTGTTGCTGCACGGAGATCTTTCAGTTCAGGATACTGCTCCAGGATGACTAGTTCTTTACTCAAATAATCATTACTAAATTTAATTTGTCTGAAGTTTTCCTTTTCACACTTCTGTTGTTGCTCTGATTGTACTCTTTTGTAGTCAACAAAACATTTTAAATCAGTGTTATCACATGTAATACCCAGATGTATAATCATTACAAAGGTAAGACTCTAGAATGTCTCATGATTTCATTTTAATTATCAATAAATCAATCTTCTGACATTTATTTTGCAATCAATATTCTGCCCTCCAAATGGAAGAGCTAAGAGTATGCAAAAAAGGGTATTGCGATATGCATGGAAATTCTAGTGTGTTCAGTTTACATATTATAGGTTGTTGAAAATATTTACTCAAAAATTAACTATTAAAATTTAACATAAATCAAATAATGACATATGCAATTTTTTAAATTGTTGGTTTCTTATTGGTAAAAGCTCATTTGATACTTTCTTACAGATCGTCTTATATATTTTTATATTTTATTTCCTCTATACTATTTAGCCTTTATATATATCCAGTTTCCTGTGGAGTAACAACATGACTTATTTTTATTTTTAAAATTGTAGCAACTAGACCAAAATCAGCTACTGTCCTTTACATTGCTTCTGGCAAAGAATTCATAGGAAGATAACTGCCAAATTCTGGGTGTAGTTCAGAGAATCTGTGCTAGAGAAGTCTTTAAATGTTCAGTAGCTTAATTCAAATGTTCACTTCATCTTTGAGATGGGTATATAAAATTTGTCCACATGTACCTAACGAGCAAACCTGTTTCTTGACTCTGAATATACATCCTGAGTGTACACACCTTGCTGAGCCTGCAGCATTCATGACTTTCATTTATTTGACTAATTTTTTAATGAAATATTGCTTTATTTAATCTCATTTACCTTGACAGTACAATCATGTTAACCTAGAAAAAGGAAATTTATATGTGTCCTGTTATCAACTAGATATTTTTTACTGTACTTTTGTCAACTGCTCTGCATTTAGAGCTGTGGGGTTAAACATATAGGAAAGACTTGAAGCTACCCTGATTAGCAGCCATGTTACAGCTCAGCCCACCTGACAGGCATGCACTCAAAGAACAGTGAGTTTCCGGACTGGAGTGCCTCTCACTTCTGGTGTTTCTTGGTGGACTGATTCATTTATTAGCAAAAAAGATGCCCGCTTTGTAAAATGAAGTGCATTGACCTCTTAAGGGTGAGATAGCATATCATGGCTGACCCTAGTCCCTGCAATTACAAGGCTCCCCTTCTTGCTTTTCTGATTACAGTACTAATTTCTTAGGCAAAAGCCAGGTAATATAACTACCCTTGCCCCAGGAGAAGCAACAATTTCCTTTCTAAAATTCCTATGTACATCTCTCCTGTTTCTCTATGTATTTGACCACAGTCGTTGAAACTTGATGATAATCTAGGTTTTGAATAATTTTCAAATTAACTGAAGAAATCATTTGGAAACCATATTGTGTGTTTTTGTTTGTTTTGTTTTTGTTATTTTAAGATGTCATTAATAGCCAGGTGGTGGTGGCACACACCTCTAATCCAAGCACTTGGGAGGCAGAGGCAAGCAGATCTCAGTGAGTTCTAGGCCAGCCTGGTCTACAGAGTGAGTTCTAGGCCAGCCTGGTCTACAGAGTGAGTTCTAGGACAGCCATCAGAGCAACAACAGAAAAAGAAAAAAAGAAAAACTATATCATTAAGATTTTCTTAGTGACCTACCTCTAATTATGGAAGCATTTTACAGTCTTTGCCCTTGATAAAACACTAAAAAAAAATGTTTAACCTTTGAGACAATGTAGAAAATTAATTTTACTTTTAAAACCACTTGGTGTAATGCCAACCCCAAGGTCTCGATACTATTTATCTCGTTGGATTTATAACATCCTGAAATACTTTTCATGTTAAAAGATACTTGTAGTAAGGATTATTAATGCTTTATAATTAACTACAGACTTTAAAAATAAATACCTAGTAACTGTTTTTCATTTCAACTCTTATATTAATAGAAATACATTTTAAAGTCAGTTGAAGTTGGCTTTTGTGGTTATTCTATGATTTAAAAAAGCTAATTCAAGTTACTACTTCCAACATATATGTAATCATTCCTGTCCGATTGGCCCAGATATGCTTAACTTAAAAGCCAAGGTCATTTAGAAAATTAATACTGCTTGGGAAGTACCTTATTAAAAATCATTCCAATCATGTCAAAACCTGAATGGCCCTTTCCAATTGGGAGAGCCTATTAGATCAAGGTTCAAAGTTATACCAGCTCTGCCAATGGTAAAATTATCTGGATATATGTGGTTGCATGTGTAAGGCTTGGCAAACACAGCAATAAAGTGTTATCTGATTTCAGATTGTGTATTTACTGACCAGATGAACAATTTACAGAGCACTTTAAGTTTATAGCCAATAAATATTTTAAATATTGAAATCAATTAGAGTGAAAATAAACCCCCGATATGAGAAATTGGAAGAAGTAATTACAGAGAATGAAACTTTTTCTTCTTCTTCTTTTTTTTTTTTTTTTGGTAAGTGCTCTGCCTCTTAGCAGGGGTAAGAAGACATTTTATGAAGGACTAGTGATGGAGTACCAGAAGAGATGTTGTTTACTATAGGTAAAGCCGAGGTTGCATCCCAATTCTGAACACAAAAAAACAACAAAAGAACCACGGACTGCTGCAGTCCTAGAAAACATCACATTGTATTTGGTAAGTTCTCACTTGAAAGGTAGTAATGGAGCAGTAATCTGGTGGACTAAAATGTGGCACAAACAAAAGCTAGCACAGTCTGGCAGACCTCAATGCTAATAAAGGGAAGAGGACCAGAAATAGTTGTTGCTTAATAGGAAGATGGACATGTTGGTGCAGAATTGTTTCAGCTGCTCGACAGTAGTTGATTTGACTCTTGACACCAAGCTTTAAAATTCTTGCTTAAAATGCTGTGGTCTGCAAGTGGTTTCATAGTGTTGTTCTCTAAGGCTCAGTGGTAGAATGGGCACAGAAGCTAGCAGCCTCTTTGTTTTAAAGATGATAAAGGTACTCTCAGGGGAGACTCTGGAAACAAAGGAGCCACATGCCTCTGTTTTGATGCCAAGGATATCTTTCAGGCAGGGAATTTTCAGCTCTCCATAGAGGACTAAAGTATTTATTTATCACTGAGAATTCCCTTTATATAAGGAGGAACATTGAGAATCTTATTAGGTATGGACACAGAACCCACGGGTAAGCAGTCTCATGCCCATCTCCATAAAATATGTTACTTTTGCATCTGAGAGGATATTTTTTTTTCTAGCAAAGAGTGAGAAAAATGAATAGTGGGTCTGGGGAGAGGAAAGGCTTTAATCTTAACACAAGGAAAGTTCTTGGACTGAGGAAGAAGTTTTTGATGGGAGATAGTACATGAAGACCAGGCTAGGAAAACAGAAAAACAGTGTAGAAAACATTTTTAACAGAAAATATGAACTTCAAACTGCTACTATTACTAAGTGGTACTTTTTATCTCTCCCCAGTGGAATATTCAAAAGCTATTTTTGAAAAGTTGTGTTAGTGTTGCTACTTGCACAAATACAAAAGCAGAGACTCCAAAATTCATCATCCTTTATGTGTAGATTAATTGCCCTGTGTGAAAGCTAGGATCTACATTCCAGGGGCTATATTCAGAGGCCTGTGTGGTCTGGATGGAATGTAGAAACAACTTTAGTCCAGTATTCAGAAGGTAATGGTAGTATAAGCCTTTAATCCCTAGAAAAATAGTGGAAGCAGACACAGGAAGCAGAACTCAGAGTCAGTTACAGAGGTGAAGCTGGAGTGAGTTGGAGAGGCAGGATAGAACAGTCAGAGCTCAGTAAAAGACACAGAAACAGGCTGAAGATTCATTTACCAGAGTCAATTAAGAAGAGTCAGTTGAAGTGTCATACAGAGTGAGTCAGTTGAAGGGTCATAAGAAGAGTCAGTTTAACAGTCAGTTGAGAAACAGGCTAAAGAGTCAGTTGAATGAGAAGAGTCAGAGTTCAGAAGGAGATAGTCAGAGTGCCTCCCTAAGCAATAGGTCTTGAAAGGCTAAGGCTGAGCCTTATAGAACTGGGCTAGCAGTTTAAATGTTCTAGATTGTACAAAGGCAGGAGCCTTCAACTTCAAGGATTAACACTAGATTGTAAAGAGGCTGAAACACTCTAGGGCTCCAGGATGCTGGGCAAGAACCAGTGATTTAATTAGTAAAAGAATAAGCTTTTCTCTGCCCTGAACCACCTTCTACATCTGAGTGAATCTACATCATCAACATCATCAACATCAACAACATCCACATCTATAATTACAGTTATGGTCTACACTGATCTTACAAAATAAGCCTGAGACATCAAAATGCTTCATTTGAAATGATAGGAAGAAGAAAAATCCACATTCCAATTGTCCTAAATAAATAGAATACACTTTCCACAGTATTGCTTTAAAAGCAGTAAAGGTAAAAACTACTCCTCTTCATTGTGACTGGACTTCTAAGTGCTGGGGGCAATTTGTTTCTGAAATATCTCAGGATTGTCTTTGAAGAGTCAAAGATTTATACCATGGAGAGAGGGAGCTGAGGGGTCCTGGGGTGCTGGAACCCCAGCATAGTGAAATCTAAGACTCCTAGAAGAATCCTGGTATGGTAATGTCCCTATCAGAAACTGTGTCTTCTCTCCATTGATGTCGACTCAGATGAAGACATTTAGAGAGTTGTTGCCTGGTTTGAAATCTCTCTCAACCTTCAGCCAGTATAAATAAATTCAGGGATGGTAGGGATCATGAAAAGGAAGAGAGAGTAAAGTTGTAATGTATTGTTATGATTTTTAATTTAAGGCTATAACCATAATAACATTTCTATGTCTGAAAAATATATTGTCCTAAGCAAAGTTCTACCGCAGGTATTTTTATTGCAGAGGAAGTAGCCCAGGCATGAAGGGTTTCTTTATATTTACTTTCTATTAAAATAAACTTAATATTTGCCGGGCTTTTGAATACACAGAACTTGCAATTACTGACTTGTTTAGCTGTGTCAACATTATGCCATTAAGGGCTACTATGAATGAGTCTCCAAAACAAGGAACCAGTTACTTGCTACTAGTTTGACATTTGAAAAGATGACTACAGTGAAGATAAGCATTAGCCTAATCAATTTCAAGGACACAAAATTTTAGCAGTAGGAAAAACAGAGAAGTTGGGTAACAAGCCTTGTTCAGTGATACTCTTTCAGGGATCCATTAAGAATACTTGTTTTTCAATTTTTGTGACTGGAAATACTTTCAAAATTTCTCAGTAGAAATAGAATTACACTGTCCTCAGAGCATAAGTTGAAGTCAGTAAATGGCCTCTGTGGAGACAGATTAAGAGTAGATCCCTCTTTTCCATAGAACATGTGCTATTTCACTCACATTTGAGCTTAGCCCTCTTATGCAATAGTAGCAATGAAGGAATGAAGGGGAGCTTGTCTTTGACGCATCCCTGTGATTACCTTTTCGATTTTTGCCCCCACCCCCAATATATAAAAGCACTAGCTTATCTTTCAACTCGCTGGTCATAAGAGGAAGTATAAGGGGTTACTTGACTTAGTCAGTGTTCTATTCTATGAAGAGGTGCCATGACCACAACAACTCTTATAATATAAAAGAAAGCATTTAATTGGAGCTTGCTTACAGTTTCAGAGGTTTATTTAGTCCATTATCATCACAGCTGAGAACATAGTGGCATGCAGGGAGAGTCACTAGGCCTGACTTGGGCTTTTGAAACCTTTAAGCCTACCCCACAATGACACAATTCCTCCAAGGAAGTTGTATGTCTTAATCCTTTTCAAAGGGTGCCACTCCCTAGTGACCAAGCATTCAAATCTATGAGCCTATGGGGGCCTTTCTTATTCAAACCACCACATTACTTAAAGTCCACCCAGTTCTCTGATGATCTTTTGAACATAGAAAACATTCCTGTGCCTCTCTGTACTTAGAAAACTATTAATTTATGCTCAAAATTAAATTACTGAAATGAAACCGACTTAGTTAGGGTTTCTATTATAATAAAACACCATGAACAAAAGCGACTTTAGGAGGAAAGAGTTTCTTTCCATTTACAAAGCTCAGGTTACTTAAGGAAGTCTGGGCCAGAGCTTGAGGGAGGAACCAAAGCAGAGCCCATGGGAGGGTTTGCTTCTTGTGGGTTCCTTCCTTCCTTCCTTCCTTCCTTCCTTCCTTCCTTCCTTCCTTCCTTCCTTCCTTTCCTTCCTTCCTTCCCTTCCTTCCTTCCTTCCTTCCTCCCTTCCTTCCTCCTTTCCTTCCTTCCTTCCTCCCTTCCTTCCTTCCTTCCTTCTTTTTTTTTCCCTTGAGAGTTGTAGACTCACTCTGGAACTCACTCTGTAGACCAGGCTTCCCTCAGACTCATAGAAATCCACTTGCCTCTGCCTCCCAAGTGCTTGGATTAAAGGTGCATGCCACCATCACCAGGCTTTAGCCTTCTTTCTTATACAACTCAAAATTACCCGCCTAGGGGAGGCACTGCCCATGGATGTGTCCATCCACATCAATCATTAATCAAAAATATAATTGACAAATTTTCCCACAGGTCAATCTGGTGGGGCATTTTGACAGTCGAGGTTTCCTCTTCTCGAAAGACTATAGCATTTGTCAATATGACAAAAGCCAGACAACAGAGAAACCAAGGAGAGTAAGTTGCAAGTGTACTGCTTTCAGAGGTGCTCACTTAGGCAGCCGAGTATTGGAACCTAGATCCAGTGTATGCCCTCATTGAGGAAACTTTTACATCAGGTATAAGGGAGGCCAGATCCAATACATCTGGTATGTGCTGGAACATGGATGCAGTTTCTCTGGACAAAGACACCTTGTTGACCCAGAAATAAGCTATAGTTTTTGGTCTTTGTTTATCTTTTGACAAAAGTGATGCTCTGACTTCCATTTCTGTTTTCTTCTCTGAGCAGCTATCCTTCCTTATACTTACTATAGTTACATGAATTTTTATACTGTCATCTTTAGTACATTTCAGAATATTGTTTACTTTAGAATTTATCTTTGAAAACTACAGGTTTGTTTTTTTTTATTTCTTCAAATTCTCAAAACCACCATTTTTTTCCACCTAGTTATAACCCTTTCTGGAGACAACTTCCTACTTCCTCACTCCATGTCTTCTGTCAGTTCCTTTCACTTCCAAGTGGAGTGCAGAAAATAGTGTTCCAATCTTAGAATAGATGACAGTACTTTGTGGGTAATGAAATTCAATCAGTTAACTATTCAAAAGTGCCTGTGCCAACTGTCAAATAGTCACAGAGCAATCATTGAACACTGTAAAAATAAAATCCAATTGTTATAATCCTAAACTGAAGTGTCCTCTAAGCCGCTGGGCAGCCTAATCCTCATCACTGGACACTTGTGTCTGTACTATGATATAACCTGTCTGCATCCACATCTCCTTGACAGTTCTGCATGCGTGACATTTGGAAATATTTCCTAATGAGTGAAAAAGCGTACCTTGCAATGTTTATTACAAGGACTGGGTAATATATAGTCCTGTTCTCCCCCTGTATTGACTTCTTGTTTCTGTACTAGTGAACCGTCTGGTGCATGTACCCAAGTTCATCACTGATGATATATTCTGCTGTAGTCTGAGGAATTAGATTGTGAAGGTGCTTAAGAATCAGGGAGAGAGTGAATAAAAGTAATCTATGGTGAGAATCAAAATACTCTCCCATGAGTTATGTGCCTGAACACTTGCGACTTCTTGCACAAAAGAAAAGACTTCTCTTTTGCTCTCAGCTTTGGTTGAGAGGGATAGCCTTCATCCTGAATTTAGGAAAAGTTTTTGAGGAACTTATATGAATGGGTGCCTGCCTTCCTTGAAAGAAGGTCATCACAGTATGCAATGATTGAAACTGTATTTTATAAACATTTAGCATGGTCTGTTGCTATTTACTATCTATTCATTGGAGCATCACTTTATGGGAGTTGAGTTCCTCCTCTTCAGAGAGGATAGTCAGCTCATTGAGCCAATGTTTCTGCACCTTCACTGAGGGGTCTTTTCTTGGTAAGCGTTTGTTTCTTCTGTCTTAGTTTTGGTACAGGCATAACTATTTGGAAATAGCCCAGTCCTTCCCCAGTCTTAATGCCACCTTTCCCAAATTATAATATGAACCTATTTCTCTCTTGGTGGGGCTAGGGGATAGAGCTTCTCCTTTCTTGCTTCTGACTGTGACATGCAACAACAATCCTTATCCGTGTATTTCTTTGCTTAAAATAAGGTCTTTTAATTGGCTTCCTAATGCCCACTTAAACTGCGAAAGCTTTTATTTCCTAATATGCACAGCGAATCTCTAAGATGAGAACACACTCTTCAGCCTTGCCAGCACATTTGTCCACTAACCCCTTCTGATCAAATTGAGTCTTCTTATTAATTATGTCAAAGGAACGCAGAGGTGGTACTGTTTATGTCTCAGCCTCTTAGAACATATGCACAAAATTTATTGGGAACTCCTATCCTAAATGTCAGCCTCGTTCACAGGTTTATGTTACTCCTATTCACAAAGTTTTTCTTTGTCAGATTCTATTATTGACTTCAAAAACACTCCATGATAATATTCCCCATACTTCCATCCAATTTGCTCAACTACAGTGACCAAATGGTTCCTTAGGAAACAACTTAGATGTAGTTTGAGGTGTTTTGGCCTTCTATCTTCTGAACAATCTAAGTATTTTGGCAGTTTACGAGAAAAAAAAAAGAACTCTGTCTGTGGCTCTCTTATAACTGACTTGCATTGCTAAGAAAGACTCAATCTCTACTCTTGAAAATAAGCACCATATGGACAGGCATACCCATGTTTCATGTCTTGTAACTCCTTTCCTAGTGTACATAGAGATGATATGTATTGTGTATATGAACATTTACTATGACATATGCTATATATGTCATGGAATACCCCTGCTCTTTCCAGTCCTCAAGGATTTTGACACCTCTAATCTCACACCACAATATTATGCTTAACAAGGGCATGCCTTTACATTCTGTGCTGGAGTCCATGTGACAATGTTCCCAAGTGATATTTAAGGTTCTTAAACATACTAAAAGCCAATTCCTGTGTGAAAACACAAGACAGAGAGAGCGATCTCGTGTCTCTTTTACAATATACTTAGTCATTATTCATGGATGATTCCCTGACAACCTGCTCCTAACTGGGGCTGATTTTAGTGATAGGAAAGCTGCCTTGCATTGCAACCACATTTTTGGGAACAGCACCCAGGTACCGCTATTCCAATTGTTTTATGAATGTGCCAGAGAAATGGCAGGGTGCCACTGCATCCACATGGTTGGTTAAAACAACACCCCAGATATAAAAAGAAAGCAAAATCCCTCACAGATTGCAATGTGTACAATTCTGGCCGCTTTGCACATCCTCTGCAGCTGCGCATTTATGATGCTATATTTAAGCAAAAATCTTTGTAAGAATTTGTCAAGAGGAAACAGAGTTTGGTGGCCATTTTAAAGATCTAGCTGTACTTGTTGCCAAGAGTCTCTTCTTCCAGATTGAGCTATGCCTGTCTGGGAACCTGCTAAAAGCAGGAAGGCACTGGAACTTAAGCTTCTCATAGATGGCAGCACTCCTTCACAATTTAGCAAGACACCATTGTTCTCTTCAGGAGAAAGATGACTGTGTCTGTCTGATGCTTTTATCGGGCAAGGGCTTCACAACTGGAAATTGTAATCAGTTATGAAGAGAAAGGCATTGAAAACACTGATGTTCAGATTCAGCACATCTTATGCTCATCATCTTCATGCTGAAGACACAGGAAAAATGGAACATGTGGGAAGAAATTCACACAGGTGAAATATGAGACTACTGGCATAGCATCAGAGGCCCCTGTGATTTCCTATTGTCAGGGGAAATACTTCACACCAATCCTGTGCAATAAAGACAGAAAATGAGGTATCCTGTCGACTCATTCATTGTTGAACAAAGAACTGTGAAACTTGACACTTGGAAGAGAAAAATCTTTGGGACATTTGGAAATGTCTCATTTTTGAAGGTCAGAAACAGAGCACACTTGAATAAACAACTACATAAAATCAGGGAGATGTCTCAAGTGGAAGGGAAATCTGAGCTAATCCCACGGCTACTGTGGTGCACCAAGAAGGGACAGAGATCCTTTAAAGCCATTGAATAACACCATCATCTCTTCCTAGAAATTTTGAAGCTTAGATTTTTCTAAATCATATTTGCCCATTACATACTTCAAATATTTGCATTTTCTTGAAAATAAAGATGATCACAAAATTCCTTACCTTCTTCATATGCATTGAGTATTTCAGTGAGTTTTAAAATTTCATTTAAACCAGTTTTCTCAGATTTATCTCCAATTTATAAATAATATTGTCCATAAACTGATCATACTGTCCTTCAAGTTCTAGCCTAGAATGTTAAGCTTTTTTCCTGACATTTTTCATTTTGAGTTTAACACACACTTGGTATACAGGAAGCTAATCTCTGACACAGTTACACTTCTTTTCAAAATTGCCTCTCATATATTTCCTTTAGAAATGAGAGTTTTATATTAAATTAGTTTTAGATATACAGAAAGGTTGACAATAGAGTACCTATAAATATTATATAAACACTACATATATTTTTTGCAATTAGTATTATAAAAGATATGGTCAGAGTTAATATGACAATAGTAAAATTGACTATAATTAAAGTTTATATTTTGCTTAGATTTTTTTCATTTGTCCAAATGTCCTATTTCTGTTTAGGTCTCCCATTCAAGGCATCATCATGCATTTAGTCATATTGTCTTCCTAGGGTACTCTAGGGTTCAGCAGTCTCTCAAAGCAGCTTTTGTGATCTTTAGAGTTTGTAGAAACAATGATTATATATTCTATAGTATATCCCTATGTTGGACTTCTGTTATTTTTTTTCTTGTAGTTAAATTGGGTTTCTGAACATTTGAACATAGGTCACAGAGATAAATGTACATCCCATTCAATGTGGTCGAGTGAATACCCTCAACAGGACCTTATCTAATGTTATCCTTGATCACCAAGCTGAAGACACACATATTAGATCCTCTCAGTGTTAAGCTACCTTTGGCCCCACCTTTTCCTTTCCCTCTTTTTATACTCTTGAGGGGGTTTGCACTATGTGTAGTACATAATTCAGAGATGGGCTGTGCTCCATCTCCTTAAAGATATAGTATAATACAGTAATTATGTAATTTATTCACAATTTTTTTTTCAGGGGAGATTTGCCTATTTTTCCTCATTTATTTATGAAACTATCTAGATTGGTACTGAAATCATAAAGTATGTACTACAAATTTTTGAAAAAAAACATTAAATTATGCTATAGAATGAGTTTTAATTAAAAATAAAGTCATTTGAGAGGTCAGAGCATTCCAAGGTTAAATATATGCTTTGACAATAAAATTGAACTGTGTTACTAATATATTAAATTACCACACTAAATTTCCCACGAATGTGGGAAAGAATGTTAACGTAAGTACCTTGAAAATAAATGGAGACTATAAGACCAAATAGAAATAGGAATACTTGAGCACTATTCTACAATTGTTAAAAATATTTACTATGGGGGTAAGGGTAAAAGCTTCTGATAGCTGTTTGTTATAATTAAGCCAGTAGGACAGATTATGCCTCACCAATCGAGTGAGGGAATAGAGACAAACAATGAAAGATGGTGTTGAATTGGAGATGAAAGTGCAACTAAGTGAGCTTAATACAGACACAGATAGGTACATGTAGAACCATGAAAATGCCACACCTGTATACACCATTAATATATATGTGCACACTTTATGACTGTGACTGGAGAAGCCCTATTACAGTGACAACTCAGTAACAGTAACACACTCATCACTCAGACATTTTCTCCTAATTTAAATATCTAGGACTTCAGGAGCAATGGTGAGTTTTGAATTTGAGGCATGACTGCACCAAATGATCCCAACTGCCTTTTAATACCCGAAGTAGAGAAATGTTCAAGCAAAACCACAATGTGAGGGTAGAGAAAACAGACATAGGCCATGAGCACAAAAATATCAAAGTTCAAATTATGACTCTCGTTCTTACATATCACACCAAATAAATTGCTCAGTCTATCTGTACTTAATTTTCTCATCAAAATATTGGGTAATGGTATGGCGTCAGAAATATTAATCTGTAGTCCCAGCCATATGTGACTGTAGCCATGCTGACAACCTTTGAAATGTTATTAAAAGTTTCTTCGCCTTTGCCCACTCAGCAAAATCAGCCTTTTTACTGTCTAAATTAGAAGTTATTTTTTTATAATTCTAGAAACATTTTCAAAGTGCATGGAATTGATGATATAGAAACCAAATCAATCTGCTAAAATTCATTTATACACACGTTTTCATTTTCAAATATTTACAATCTCCACTAATATATAACTAGATAAGTGCTAAAGCAGTTGTTATGAGTCTCTTTGATTTTTTACAAATGATTAAATTCCATATTCGATTTTAATGTGGCTATTTATTCTAAATGTAGCACTATAGCTTTGGACTATGATTATCTGGTGTCACAGCTGACCGATTTCTATTATTCCTGTGAAAATTTCTGTTAGAATGTTTGCTTGATGTTAGATGGGAAAGAAGCAACTGAAAATTGCCTGGAATTTAAAGCTACAAACAGTTGTACTGGACTTGGGTGAACTCAAACTTTGCTAGACATCCTGAGAATGTAAAATAGTCAATCATGTCACTGAAAAAGGATACCCAGAAGAAGCTGGTGATAGAAAAAGCCAGGGAATAAGAGATGGTGACCCCACGAGGCTGCAAAATACCCCGGCACATTCCAAAATTCCCCCAAGACATTTCTTTAAAGCCTAAATGAAGTATTAAACAAATAAAGTGAAAATATTTTTACTTTACCCTTCTGAACCCACATGGTCCTTATTTATAGAAATTCTATTAGAAGCACTAATATATGTATATGTTTGACCTTTAAATTTATTTTTGTTTTGGCAGTGTCATGAATTTTTATAATGAATTTTATTCATTTTCAGTTCCTAGTCCCCTCTTTCATACCACCCCCACTCCTGTAAAACCTTCTTTTCCTACTTTTCTCTCTTCTCTCTGTGTGTGACCCATGATGTCATCACTGTGAGTACATGTATAAATGCACTTAGGCCACCTCTTAAGCTAATACCTGTTGGTTTCTACATTTTAATATAGTAACATTTATTTTTCTTTATAATATATAGTATAATATTTCAGTCTTTTTATTTGTTTTGTTTTGTTTTGCTTTTTTGAGACAAAGTCTCTCTATGTAGCCTGGACTGACCTGGAACTCACTATGTAGACCAGGATGTCCTTGAACTCACAGAGATCCATCTGCCTCTGCCTCCCAAGTGCTGGGATTAAAGTTGTCTGTCTCCATACTTGGCCAATTACTTGACTCCTTAAATGTAACTGAGGTGGATTCTCACTTTCCGGTATAACTCCTTGGCATTGGAGGACTCAACATTAATTTTATTGCAATATCCTTGAAAAGCATCTGCAGCACTCAGGAGACTATCTGAGGACATACCTGGGCATGACCCAGACTGAAAATGGCTGTATCAGTACTTTCATTGCTGTTACATATCCTGAAACAAGGAAAGGGAGGAGAAATTTGCTTTGGTAGCAGTTTCAGAGGGTCCCAATTTGTTATGCAGAGTAGCACCCAAAATCAACTCTGGTCACATCATGGTGGACCAGGTAGCAGAGAGAAGGGAATGCCAGCACTGAGCTCACTTTTTCTCCCTTCTCTCAATTTAAAAAGTCTAGCCAAGGCACCAGCTACTGTGTTTAGGCTGGATCATTTTTTTTTCAGACAGTGCTCTCTAGAAACATTCTCCCAGACCCAGAGTTGTGTCTTGCCTGAGTAAATCTAAATGAAATAAGACTGACATTGAAGATTAATTGTTTTGGAAGCTTATTTTTAATTATGTATAAAATGTTTTGTGCACTTTTGGGTGAGGTTCTGCCTAGCTCTTGGCATTTTGCATTGTCTGCAGATGTTGGATTTCTGTGGTGGATGTTTGATTACTTATGATCTGCACCTGAGGACTTCTGAATCAATAAAAACACTCAAGTTCAGATGCTATGGGTTCCACTGTTGAGTATGGCATTAGCCATGACAGTGGTTCCCTCTGCTGAGGTCTGGCAAGGTTTGCACCTATGAAAAAGTGGTTCCTTGTCTAACTTGCTGAGTGATACCATGGGCGTACTACTACAATTAACCATCATATAATTATTGTGAAAGACAAAAATGTCCTACAGTGGAAATGTGGGTTCTGCATATTTTCTGTGATGATAGGAGAATCAATTGTTTGTTTCACTGGCTGTTCTAAGGTGTTTGCTAATGACTAAGGTTCCTTGGCTTTTAATTCATGAAGTATGAATAAAATGTTGTATTCGTAACTTAATTCATACATGTATTGACCTGGAGCTAAACGTTCCAAATTTTAAATTGGGATGTTTCGGTGCTTTTCTTTGCTTGGTATTTGTATCACATCCCTATATGAGGAGAGAGAGAAAATAAACAAAATAAAGGTGTACTATATTCTCTAGGACTTTAATAGTATTTTTTTTGAAGACAGGGTTTCTCTCTTTCAAATCTGGCTGTCCTGGGTGGAACTCACTCTGTAGACCAGGCTGGCCTCAAACTCACAGAGATCTGCCTGCCTCTGCCTCCTGAGAGCTGGGATTAAAGGCATGTACCACCACTGCCTGGCTAATGATAATTTTTTTTTATCAAATCAAAATATAAGCCAAGGTGAAGGAACCAGAAGTAATGAGATGCAGGCTGTGCATATTTATAGTTCCCTTAATGACTAAAGATAAAGGTAACAGGAACATATGTATTCACAGCCAACTCACATGTGTCTCTATCCTGGGTATTATAGCACCTGCTGAGTCTATTTCAGTGACCTAGCATCCCTTTACATGGTATTTTATGAAGAAAAGTCTCTCTTGTTGCTGTAGGGGCTGATCTAGTGAGAGACCTTCTATTTCTCATAGCAACCTGAGTTTCTATAACGCATTGCTTGAAGCATAGTAAAACATACATCAAAAACTGGCACTGATCTTTGGACAGCATAGGAAAATTCAGGCACTCACTGAACTCCTGATTTCACTTATCATGTTTCCTAGTATCATCCCTGTTGTGGTTGCTGCTTGACGTTCCTCGAGCATTTTGTAACGTATGCCAGAGTCTTCCCGAACCATTTCTACACACTTTTGTGAAAGCTCTTCTTATAAAAATAGGCTATAGCAAAAGAAGTCCTGTTCTAATGTGTGCAATTAGAGACACACACATATACATGCACCCTCACAGGCACAAGCAAACACATACATACCTACATTCAGTCAAACACATGAACATACGCAGAGAGAGACACAGAGTGAGGGAAGGGGGAGGGAGGGAGAGTGAATAAAAAGTCAGTCTCCTTTTAGTGCCCATAGAATAAAGATAATCTGCTTAGGCTGCCACTCATGGCTTCACATCATGCTTGGGGGTGTCCTCATGTTTAGACACCAAGTCTGGCAGCAGCCATATAAATATACTTGGAAACAGATTCCCTTGCTCAGTTAAGCTTTCAATGTGGTACCACTCTTGGAAACAGCTTGGCTGCAACTTCATGGCAGTGGTTCAGTCCTAAGCACCCAGCAAAGTCACAACTAGACTCAGAAGCACGGGGGCAATGGGAGAACATAGGTCTCCTGTTTGAACTGGATGTTTTGGAGTTTATTATTGCAAATATATAGGAGTGACATCACACTGAGAATTCCGATAATCAGATAAATCACACATACTGAGCCTGAGCTTTTCCTTCATCATAGTTATCTTTTTAATTTTAAAGAGAGATTCTACTTTGCTGCTGTCAGAACAGTGATTTTAGTTCAGACCAGTGACCTCATACCTTACCTTGGTGTCTCCTCAGGACACCAGAGACAAAGAAGTGGAAGTATGATATTTCAAAACATGTATATTAACACATAGTTGACTTCCGCACCAAGTTGAAAATTAATATGTTGTTAAAAGTCCTAGAAAGCTAACATTATTTTGTCTAAAATTTTCATTCATGTAATACATATGTTTATTGGTTTTGATATAATTGTCACCTAAATTCTCATTTACTTTTGTGTTCTATAGAGGTTTTGTATTTATTTTTCAATTGAAAAGTATATTCTTCTCTCATAAAATACATCCTGACTACAATTTCCTCTTCCTTCACTCCTCTCAGCTCTCCAATCTCCCAAATTCCCCTAACTCACTCCCCCTCGGTTATCCATCAGAAAGAACAGATCTCCAAGAGACAAAAAGCAAACATGACAAAACAAAACAGGTAAAAGCCCTCATACTAAAGCTGGAGAAGGCAACTCAAGAAGAGGAAAAGGTTCCCCAGAGCAGGAACAAGAGTCAGACACACACACACTCCTACAGTTAGCAGTTCCACAAAAACACCAAACGTACAGCCAGAATATATACCAGAGGACCTGGTGCAGACCCATGAAGGCCCCATGCTTGCCACTTTGGTCTCTCTGAGACCATAAAAACCCTGCTTAGTTGATCCTGGTACCCTCCATCCCCTCTGATTCCTATAGTCTTTCCTCCCACTCTTCCATGGGATTCTCCAGTCTCTGAGGAGAGAGACCTGATGGAAACTACCAGTTTAAACCCTCTCTCTACATAGTGTCTGGCTGTATGTCTCTGCATCTGCTCCCATCTGCTGCAGAATGAAGCCTCTTTGATGACAACTGAAAAAGGCACCAATCTATGAGCATAGCAGAATATCATTAGGAATAATTTCACTGATTTTGTTTGTTTGTTTAACCAGTTGTGTTTGGTTCTACCCTAGGACTCTGGGCTATCCAGTCTCCAGTTCCTGGCGATCCAAGAAGTCTCAAGCATGGGGTCCCACTCCAAAGTGGACCTCAAGTTAAATCAGACATTGGTTGGCCATGGCCTCAAATTCTGTGCCACCATTGCCTCAGCACATCTTGCAGGCAGGACAGGTTGTTGGTCAAAGGTTTTGTGGATCAGTTGGTGTCTAACTTTCTATTCCAGTAGCCTACAGAGTATCTTCCTGCACCAAAGAGATTAGAACAAAGGGTGAGGCTCCATGCAGGCACCAGCTTGACCTCTCCACATTCAATGAGCTGTGTGGATATTTTCCTCAGCAATGGGGCCCCAATATCAGTTTATAGAGAGCAATCCTCTGTCCTACTATCAGCATGGGATTTGGGGGTATCTCCATGGGACCTCTTGGCCAATAACTCAACCAAATGTAATCAGTCCTGCCACTGGAAGCCTTGCCTATCTACAACAAATGGCCAATTGAGACTCTGTACACATCCATTACTAGGAATCCTCACTAGGATCACCCTCATAGATTCCAGGAAGTTTCCACTGCACTAGGTTTTCACACCATTCCCCAAATATCCCCCAGTTCAACTCATCTCCCCCAAACTCTCTCCCTCCAAGCCCTCACATGATCCCTCCTGCTCTTGCCCCACCTGCCCCTAATTTACCGACCCCCCAATCTGTTCTATTTTCCCTTCCCAGGGAAATCAATGCATTCCCCCTAGACTTCTTCTCTTTATCTAACCTCTTTGCATCTATGGATTGTAGCTCTGTTATCATTTACTTAATGGGTAATATCCACTTATAAGTGAACACACACCATACTTGTCTTTCTGGGTCTGGGTTACCTCATTCAGGATCATTTTTTTTCTGGCTCTATCCATTTGTCTATACATTTCATGATATAATTTTTTAAACAGCTGAGTAATATTCTATTTTGTAAATGTACCAATTTTCTTTAGTCAGAGTTTTTAAATTAGAGGTATAACAATTTCTGTGCTAATAGTCTTTGGCAGCTGTGTTAGCTTATACCTGTAACCCTAGGACATGAGAGACTGAGGAAAAAGAATTACTGTGAGTTTGAGGCCATCCTGGACTCCACAGTGATTTCCAGGTCAGCCAGAGCTACATAATGAGGCTCTGACTCAAATGAAAAAACAAATAAAAATAAGAAATACACTATTATTTTTGTAATGATTTTAATGAGTGAAAGCATTTATTGATATCATTCACAATTTTAATAATAAGACTTGGAACATTGTAAGATATTCAAAATGCATCAAACTCTTTACAAAATTATTACTCATAAATATTCTCATATGATTTTCATTTTTCTGTGTTTGTTATTCCTTTTGGATTTGTAATGTGAAACCCTACACAAAAGTGAAGGGGAAAAAAAACCAAATGTTTTTAATAAAAAAAAATGTTTTTTGGACTGGAAAGATGGCTCAAGCATTAATAGTGTGTACTACACACACATGAAGATCAGGGTGTGGATTGTAGCACTTACATACAAAACTAGGCATGTCCTGTATGTGCCTGTATCCCTAACACTAAGCAGGGGCAGAGACAGGAGGGTGTCTGGGACTTGCTAGCTGCCAAACTAACCCAAAAATGCTTCAGTTTCAGTGCCATCCTCTGCCTCAGAGGAATAAGTTGGAGACTGATGGAGAACATCCTCCCCCAACTACCTTGTGTGCACATAGGAAAATATGGAAACACGCACATGTGCACACACTACAGGAGCCTATAACACACACACACCCACACACACACAGTTTTTTAGGAGGTAGAATAGCTCATGTTCTCAGTTTTATTTTCTTGTTTCCTTCACAGTAAACTAAGGTGACTCAAGCAGACTTAAAAGATTGAATTTCCCCATAGATACCTCAGAAGTCAAGTAGAAGGAAAGCAAAACAGATTTTTCCAGACAGTTTTTTTTGCAGTCATGCAGGTGAGATGTGTTATCACAGGAGGCAAGCTCTTCCTATTTTGTACCCTTTTAATTTCTAGTTCATGACTGTTCTTCTCAAACTGGTTTGTCCTGAGTTGTACCAGAATTCTTAACTTACTTATCTTTTAAGAAATTGGTGAACTGGTAAATCTAGTATCTTTTCAGAACTATAAAATTGTAGGTAAAAATCATGGACAGGTGTGTTGAAGAAACTTTTTCTCTTCAAATATTTGTTCTTAGTTCTTTTTGTCAGGTCTAATTAATAATGATTTAAATACATTAATATTGATCTTATTAATATACAGTTCAGTAGGGCTTGATAACTATGTCGTTTTGTTCCTTCTACCACAGTGATGGTTTAGGATATTTTTGAATCCCCTACGAAGTTTCCTTCCACCCATTGCACTTCCACCACTTTCATCCCCTGAATCCTGTTATTTGCTATCTGAAAGTACAGCATTGCCTTTGCAGACTGCAATGTCAAGGGGATCTTGTAGGTTTTGGATGTCTGCCTTTTTTTCACTCAGCATAAAGCTGTGGAGATTTGAACATTTTGCTGCAGGTAACATTATCTGTTCCTTTCTGTTGCTTAGGGCTCCCATGATATGAATATAGTATAGTTGTGTGGCCATTTGTTCACTTGTAGAAACTTGGGAAGTTGCAAGTTGGGAATGTAGATAGCAAAACTGGTAAGCTTGCAAGTGATTTTCTCTGAATGGTCGTCTGTTTTGATGTCTTTTGGATATAATTAACTGTGAGAATGTAGAATTTTACAGAAAGATTTTATGTAAATTATAAGAAACTGCCAACATTTTTCAAAAATTGGGTCTAGCATCTTGTGTTCTTATTTCGTAAGCATTGAGTTTTATTGTCTTTTGATGTTAGCTACTCTAACATGTATTTGTTTATATTTTTGCTATACAGTTTCTTTATGATATATTTTCTTAAACATTTTCCATGTGTTTATTTGCAATGGCAAATAATTTTTGCAAAAGCCTACTCAGACAATTTATCCAATGCAATTTAAGGTTGTCATATCTTTTACACAAAACCCTTAATTGGTGTGATTTGTATATATAGTACCCCAGTCTGTATAAGATTTTTTATTTCTAGTATACTTCAAAGTGCAAATATTTTTATTTACAATGATATTGATTATTATTTAAAATTAAACTGTATGCTTTGTCTTCTCTAGGAAAATTTTGTGTAAATTTAAGTTTTAAAACTTGCTTCTATGCTTCTCTCCCTGCAAACTCAGTTGTTTTAATCTTTGCATTAGGGTTGTGCTTAATGTAAATTTTCGGGGAGCCAACTTATGGCTGAATTTCAGAGCATTGCAAGCACAAGGCTCCAGGCTTAATCCCTAGGGAGAGAAAGTTACAGAGAAGAGGAAATGTGTAACTTATTTTTATACCTTTACTAAATTCACTCATTCATTCTATTTATGCATTATACATCAATGCGGATAGTATATCAACTATTAGTCATGAATTTTCTGTATTATTTTTATGCTGTTTAGAGTCTCAATTACAGTATTAAACAGGTGTGGTGAGAACGGATATCCTTGGCTTGCATATGTGTCCTTTGCATTCCCTCTCTTTTACTTTCATGTCCTTTTGCTGTTATTGCTTGCTAGATTCACTTATGATAGAAAAGATGCAATGTCTTTCTTCTAGAGTTGACTGCTTTTTTTTTTTTTTACTATAGTGCTTTACAGCATTCTTTTTGTTGTTGTTTGTTTATATTTTTTTTTCCTTGCATCACCGGAGATGAAACCTAACTCACACATGCCAGTCAAGTGATGTATCACTGAGCAACACCTTAGTTTGTTCCTTGTTTTATTTATTTTTTATTAATATCAATAATCTGGTTGAAGTTTTCTTTTTTATAGTCTTCTGTGACATTTTATGAAGACATTTTAATTTTCTTTTCTGTTTCAGATGATTTTTTCCCCATCTTAGTCTGTTGATATCAGTATGATTGCTTATTTTTCATATGTTGAAATATTCTTGTGTCTTTGGGGAAAGCCCTGCTTGATTATGATGTGTTTTCTATTCAGAGGCCTTATTGAGGGATTGGATGTGTTGATATTTTGTTAAGGACTATTTTGTCTATGTGATTACGTGATATTAATCTTGTTTTATCTTTGTCTGATTTGTTATCAGTAGAATGCTTTTCTCATGCAATGAGTTGAGAAGTTGTTTCCTTCTTTCTGTATTCTGAGAGTATTATGTGGAATTGAATTGTCACAATTTCAACACCAAAGCAGCCTATCCTAGAGTCTTTCTTGTGGGAAAGTTCTCAACTACAAATTCAATTACAATAGTAGATATAGCTGTGATCAAGTTACTATTTCTTTCCCTTGATTGAGCTTATATTTGTCATGTTTTTCTAAGTTGTTTAATTCTTGCTGCATACCATTCTCCAGAATATTCTAGAATTACTCTGCTAATATATGCAGTTGGCCTTCTCATTTCTAATGCTTGTTACTTTGCCTCTTCTTTACCATGTTCTGATTAATCTACTTTAAGGTTTTAAAACATTTTATTGGTCTTAGAAAGTTAGCTTTTATTCACTGATTTATCTTTTTTTGGTTAATATCTCATTGTTGTATTTTATCATATCTTTCCATCTTTTGCTCATCCATCTCTCACCATTGACTGAAGCAGCTGATGTAGGAAGATAGCCTTAGCCCAAAGACATAGGACAACCTGGGCACCATTGGTCGGGAGACTCCACCTTAAAAAAAAAAAAAAAAAAAAAAAACTTAGATTGTTAATCTGAGTAACTATACTTATGATTTTCTCCTGAATAGCTAGTCTGCTAAAGTTCATAAAATCTGAAATATTCTATATTTACTTTATTCAAAATATTTACTAATTCATGAATTTTTAAGTGTTTTCATATTTATTTTATTCAAACTATTTGCTAATTGTCCCTGCTTCTTCACTAGCAATTGCCAATTTACTAGAATATTGTTTATACAAGTATTTTGAGATTTTTCCAGATACTCTAATGATTTGGGGCTTAATTCTGCTCTGCTAGAGAACATACCTCCTGTGATTTGAGCTCTTTAAATTTGTTGAACTGTGGCTTATGATATGAAAAGCACTTGTATTTGAAGATGTTTATATGTACTTTTGAGGCTGTCTTGTTCCATAATAGTCAGGTAATTTAGGTAGTAAATAGTATAAATATTTGTATATTTCACTTTTTATGTACTTGAATAATTTATAAAGAGGGCATCTAATTTGTTTATAATCATGGATACGTGTATATTTTTGGTCTGATCCAATTTTTTGTTTTGTGTCTTGAAACTTTATTATGAAGCATCATATGAGATCAGACTTTCTGTCTCCCTGTGTAATATTCATTTTTTTCTGCAGTAATATTGATTCATCCAAAGTCTAAGTCTCCTGATATTGATATGCCTATTCTAATTTTCATTGGATTCTTCTTGACTTTTCATGTTATTTTCATTTACTTAAACTACACATGCAATATTTAAAGTAAGTGTCTTAGGTAGCATATTGATGATTTTTTGTTTCATTGTCCAGCCTTAAGCACTTGTGATAATATTTATTTAACTGAATTTGGCAATATTTATATCTTGTTATATTCTTCATTGGAATCACTGAGCTTACAGATTTTATCTTCTTTTTCCCTTCTTTGTAAGTAGGATGCTTTTTGGTTCCTGTCAAAACACAGGCATAAAAAAAAATGTTCAATGTTGGTCAATACATCAGAGCAGCCAAATCTGTGTCTCTGGGCTTTTGCTCTATCTTAAGGATAAAATTATAGGATAATTCTATGGAAAGTATCCTTACTCATTGTACTTTTTTCTTTTCCAGTTTCTATATCATCTCTGACATACCGATCTTCTTTTAGGATAAAAAAAAATGCTTCAGAAGCTAATAATTTATTTTATGAAGCAAAAGACAAACCTTTTTTATGACTATGTCTTAAATTTTTCCTTGGAAACTGGGTGATACAATTTTCCAGCCAGACCTATGGTCTTTTGATTAGTAAATGGAAATTTGTTTTGTGCCTCTTCTGGCCTGGAAGCTGTTCATAGAGACAGAACGCCAAAGCATTTGAGAAAGGCTTCTGCTTGTCTCATGAATTTTCCATTGAGGGTGAAAAGAAAAATACCATATTTCCATTCATTATATTTCCAATTTTCAAACGCTACATAAGCTGGAATATCTCCCTTGGGCCTATGTTTAAAATTTTGTGGCCCTGTTGATATATTCAGTGCAGGAAGGCATAATAGAGGAAGAATATTCCTCCAGGAGTGGTTTCCACTAAAATCCAGTGATTGTATATAACAGCCTAGAAATTCCTGGTCCAAGCTCAGCTGGAAGGAATTAGCGCATAGTACCTCCAGTGATCCTTAACCAAAACCAAAATGCAAATTTGTCTTTTTACAATAAAATTGTGATTGTGAAGACTTCACCTGTTCTTTTATATGGGAGGATCTCTGTACATATTGACTATTTAATCTAACTTTGTTATAACTACTTTTGTTTTTAATATTACTCACAACAAAGTCAAAGTGAGGATCAGTTTTTGATAAGATGAGACAGAGAACCATCTGTCAACTAAATGTCTCACTTCCTTTTCTATAATGCAGAGTTACTTCTGGGCATGATAGCCTACAATAGGAATCTCAATTATTTAGGAGAATTGCTTGTACAAAGAAATCCGAGGTCAACTTGGGCAATATATAGAGAAAGTAGTTTTAAAACTTAGAGTTAATCTTGAGATGAGGCTGTGGAGTGAGAAGGTATATCACTGACTCTTGTATATGTGTGATCACATACCTCATGCTCCATATGAACAAGAAATCGTATGTGAGTGAGGTTTGATTGTTTAGAACTGGGAAGAGAAAGCTCTCTTAAGTGGAAGATAATTGATAATTATCCATGCTTGCTTGTTTTTTTCGTATCCAGATGATTAAGAGTTTTTCATATCCAGATTAAGTTCTTTTTTGGGGGGAGGGGGTCTGGAGAGATGGCTTAGCAGGTAGGAACACTTGTTGCTCTAACAGATCGATTCTGATCCTTCACACATGCTCTGCTTGCTTGTAATTCCAGTTTCAGGGAATTGTATGCCTTCTGCTGGACACCGTGGACATACCATGCATGTGATAAACACATAGGCAAGCAGGCACACACATCCTCCCCCATCATTGCGACATTAAGAATGCCAAGCTTGGATAGTCTTATGAGGAAGAAACTAACTTCAATTCTGTGGAGCCTGTATACACATGAAGACACCTCTGTTACCATAGTTTATCTGACCTTGGTTCATATGGTGCCAGTAGAATTAACCGGTGCTACCTAAAGAACAGCCAAGGAACATCTGCAAACTGTTAAATAAAACTTAAGTCTAGAACTGGAAAGAATATAGGAGATTAATAATAGTGAGACAACATAGCATTTCATGATTGCCAAACACCATATTTCTATTAAGCTTTTATATTTTGTTTGTCTTTTAACTTCATTTTTCTAGATTTTATTGGATCTTATAAAACACATTCTATAATAGATTGGTAATTTTTATAGAACTCACTTGTTTCATTTATTTTTGCATTTGGAACAATATTCTTAAAATTCAGGTAGTTAACATGACACTTGACTGAAAAAGATTCCCATTGTGTCTTCAAGAAACAATATTCTTTTTCTGCTGTACACTGTGGCATCTGCTTCTAGCTAACTGATCTGAGATCCTCTCACTGAGTGTTGGCAGGTTCACTGTGTTCAAAGCACAGTGAAATTCTTTGAGACAATTTAGCTTCACAAATATTCTTTTACAGAGAAAATTTTTGCATATGTATATGATTGATACATGTATATCTGTTTGCAAGTGTGTATCGGGGGAGTACATTGTTCCTGTGTATATTGCAGCCCAAAGTCGACACTGGATATCTTCTTCAAACATTCTCCATTTTATTTATTTATTGAGCCAGGATCTCTTGCAGATTCTAAAGCTCACAGATTTCTGACAGTCTGACTAGCGAGCTTGCCTAAGTTGGGGATGGCCCATCTCCTGAGCTCTGAGGTTATTGGTAACTAATACAACTGGCTTTTCCATGGGTTCTAGGGATCCCACTTCTGTATGTGTGTGTGTATATATATATATATATATATATATATATATATATATATATATATATATATATATATATATAAAACAAATGTTATAACCAATGAGCCATCTCCTTAGTCTACAGGGAAATATTTTTATTTCTGGTAAAGTGTTATTTCTAAAATCTGCTTAGATTTCTGTCCTCAATTTCATCATTTGCTACTATTACTATAGCTCCTAACAGCCTACTGTTTTTTGGTTGGTTATGATAAAAAATATGCTTCATTCTGACCTCTTCCTGAACTGTTCTCATCTAGCTGTTTTCCACGTTACAAGAGTATTGCTCATTTCCTCTGAAGCTCTCTGGATGTTTGTCAGGGGTACCAAATGGAATAGATGTTGAGTTTGGCATTGGATATGTATTCCAAGATGGTCATAGAGGTATGCACCACATATGTATTTTCTCATAGAAATCCTTGCTTTAGACTACATTTAGTATTAAGAGTAAATAGTTTTTATTATGTATTTGTTCTTTCCAGTATGGTTGATATTATCAGTATTGATAGCATTGCAGTGACTATCTGTAGTGGTTTGAATGAGAAAATCCTTCATAGACTTATATATTTTAATGATTGGTCCCAGTTTCTGGAATTGTTCTGAAAGGACTACCTTTGTTGGAGGAGATGTGTCACTGGAGGCAAACTTTGAGGTTTTAAAAGGCCCCAGCATTCCTAGTTAGTTCTCTCTCTTTGCTTTATGCTTGTGAATCAGATACTACTGCTCCAGCACCATGTCTGCCTGCTTGCTGCCATGTTCCCTGCCATGATCATAAAGAACTCCAACCCTCTGGAACTGTAACCCTCAGTAAAATCTTTCTTCTATAAGTTATTTTGGTCATGGTCCTTTGCCAGAACAGTATTAAAGTAACTGAAATATTATCTTTATTAAAATGGGCCATTACATGCCAGATATTGCACTCCTTAGGAAACAAAATACTGATTATGATAAAGTATATCTATACAAAATTGTCAATGCTAACAGCTATTCTATAAGACAGGGTGAAAGGTACATCTTTAGTACTCAATTATCAATATGATTGGTCACAACTATATCTGTAGCAAATCTCATGTTTCTCAAGTGTTTTAAAATGTCACTTTTTCTCTTAAAGAATGAATTAATATTATTTATCTTCAGTTCCTATCATTGTACTGACATCCAAATGACATTCAATAAATGTTAATCTGTAAGTTTTCAAACTGCTCTAAAAGAGACAAGAATATTTACCTATGTATAATATTATCATGCTATGGGTACACTGCTGTCTCCTCTACCATCTAAGTGCTGGTGACTTGTACTCAATAGTTCAATCCATGGAATCTGCTAAGGGGTGGGGTTCAACAGAATTCAGAAGAATCCCAACAATCATGTAGTGAGATGAGAGGAAGTGACTGGAAACTTTCTGCTCCAGATTTGAAAGCAAATGTACAGTGCTGTTGCATAAATAGGAGAGACCCTGCCTCAAAACCAAGATGGATTTAAAGTACCATCTTCTGAAAAGTTATTATCTGTTCTCCACACTCATGTATCTCCACACATATGCATATATATGTTCTTGTTTCTGCAAGAAGAAGAAGAAGGAGAAGAAGACACACACACAAAGCTAAACAAATTAAAAAAGAAATACATATGCTATGATAAATCAAAAAGGCCTCACTCCACACTTCTTTGTCTCTTGGCTTTATTTTAATGGTCTCCTAATCTGAAACTTCCTTTGGGTACCCACAAGAGTGAAAGCTGCATCTCTTTTGAAGAGTATTAACAAAATGGCACTGAAAACATGCTTTGGGTGCTTTGCTCTTAACCAAGGGTCTTTGGGTGCTTTGCTCTTAACCAAGGGTCAGCGGAAACAAAGGACTACAATTAGAAAAATAATACTATCTGAAGAGTAGAGGTTCCTTGAAGACAGAAAACACTGTATATTCTTTTTCAACTGTATTTATAAGGAAAATACTTTATTTTGAACTATAAATTGAAATACTCACAGATTTATGGAAAAACATGTTTACAACATGGAAGCACTTAAATCTCTCAAGCTCAAGCCTTCTTCATTCTCTTACCAATTTCCTATGTACACATCTTGTTAACCCAGCCTCTAGCCTCAGCATTGTCCCATGGTTGAACAATATTCCTTTCATCTTCCTTTTTCATTCTAGCACACTTCTTTGAGGAGGATCTGAGAGGTAGTTAAGAGAACAACAATAACAACAACAAAAAGCAATGAATGTTTCCACTAGAGATGGTGCAGGCTACTGACAACAGACATTTTGGATTTAACGCTCTTACTTTAGATTTATTAGAATCATAACAGATGTGGCATTGTTACACTTCAATAAACGCTGCATATTTTGGAAGGCTGTGGAGTGTACTTTTATGAGAGTGGTAAGGCCAAATGTTTACAGGTGTTAAGATAGTAGCATTACAAAAATTGGAAGCAGTACTATTGGCGAATCATAAAAAATACATAAATGTCTGACTATTTCCATTTCTAGCAATAGGAGATGATGCCACGAGAGAACATCTGTCCTGCAGTGTGTTAGAAGGAGAAAAAAAAATCAGTTTTGAGATTCTATTGGTGAAAGATAAACAGTGGAAATAGAAGTATATAAAGGCCAATGAATCTCAAAAGAAGAAACACTGTTCATAACTTTAGTTGGCATAGCCTGCTGCCCTCTGTAGCCAGCTGTAGTCCTTTCCAACTTCCCCACACTGTATTTCTGTCATTCTTTATCATGCTACTTCTAGTAGCTATAAATGTAGCTTTTCCTCTCTCTCTTGGGGCAATGATACCAGAGTATTGCTAACTCAACCCATTCTTACAAAGAAGTCAGTTCCTTCAGACTGTTAAACTCCACAGTGCTCCATCTCAGTGGTGACCAGGTTCTGTTTTGATGAAGACTAACTGCCTAGTTCTCATCACTGGAACGTCTACTGTGTTTATAGTCTCAGTTTTTCTAGTTGCAGTCTTGTAGTTTCAGCAACCTGCTCTATTAAGTGCAAACACCCAAAGGGGCTACTTTGGCAATACACAGTAATAGTAAAATTGGTCAAATACTAATCATATGCTTTGTAGGAAATCACAAGGCAGCTCATGATAAAAGTACCAAAGTAACTGGTATTAGAGGAAATAAAATTAGGTAACTTTCTAATGTAAAGGGGTTCAAATTCTGTTCTGCAGAAATAGCACATCGTGTGGCACTTTTTATATAATAGACACATTTTAAAAAATCTCCTGTTTAATGTAAAAGAAAGTTCATTTGAAATCAAGATTCTGACTGGAAGAAGCTTTAAGAAATGCTTCCTAGACATATTCTCTAATGTTGGTCTTATTATTGTAAGAAGAACCATTATTTAATTTATTGGACACTCTCTGTATGGCAAGTACACTATTAAGTGTGTTTTTGTCCCCAGTGTGAGAAAGATATCATTATGTACTGTAGCATTAAAATGTTGATTAATCCCACAGCTGCTGGAGACTGACCTGGGAGGGAACCCATTATCCTAATTTCACAATTTATGTCATAATTCTGAGTATTGCTAGCTGTCATATTGTGAAGACAACCTCTGTTAAAAAAATAAGGACAAGTGTGTTTACCAAGTACAGAAAAGAAAGAAGGCTCCAGAGACCTCTGACTAAGGCAGTATCATTGTACTCTGGAAAGGACCATATGTATTTGTAGAATACACAATGTTAAAAGGGAAATGTAGATGGCTGGGTCCAAATGGCAAACTTGTAGATTCTGGCTTTATGGGCAGTTATTATTTGCTTCCACTTAACATATTTCTCCTTCTTATAATGCTACTAAAATCTTAAGCTTTCAAATATGGCTTCAGGTTAAGAAAAAAAAACAAATTAGGTCAAAGAGACTTGATTCTAGGACTTATATTTGAGAAATGGAAAAATAGAGGTCAGAAGTTTATGGAATTTGAGCATAAGGCCAAACTAGGATAATATCAATAATGAAGCTTGGGGTGGTGTCTATAGCTTGGTGGTCCAGTTCTTGTCTGACTGTATGAAGTCTTGAATATAAAAGCAATAACAACATGTCAGTGAACAATGAAAATATAGCTGGAGAGATAGGTCAGCACTTGATGCTCTTCCAGAAGATCCAACTTCATTTCTCAGCTCATAATTCCCTATGTTCCAGCTGTGGGGTATCCAGAACTCTCCTCTGGCTTATGTGGCTAATCCAATCCAAAGTGCATACATAAAACAAATCTTAAAAATAATGAAGAATAACTAATATAACATTTATATCATTTACTTCTTTGATTAAACCTTAACTAAAATGTTCATCTGTTTGTGTCAGATTAGTCCTTCAATTGTTTAAAATCTGAATTAGTTTGACTTGGAAGCCAAGCTTGAAATAAACACTTGACAAAGCAACATGCAGTTGCACCCTTTCAGAAATAGAAGTGGGGGTGCTGGTTTTCGGGATAGAAGCATGACAAATACATAAAGGAAAGCATATAAAGAGAAAAGCTCTTTTGGAAATCAGATGTGACTACTAAGATTTTGGCTTGTATTTGTTATTTCATGAACAATGAATTATGAAGAATTCTTAGCTCTTAATATACAAAAATTGCACAACAGAATCTTTTATTACTGACAAGGCTAGTCAGATTGTCTATGGTCCAACAATTAAAACAAGTGATGGAGGCATGAGTAAAATCAAGATCATTCTGGGTAAGAATCTTATATATTGTGATGGTTAATTTTAATTATAAACTGATATAATCCAGATTCATCTGAAAAGACAGTCTCAAAAGAGATGTATCTAAATTAGGTTGGCCAAAGGGCATGTCCATGGAAAATTATTTTGCCTGCTTTAATTGAGGCAGAAAGACATGCCCACTATGGGTGGCACCATTATCTATACAGAAGAATCTGAACTGACTAAAAGTGGAGGAAGCAAACAAAACACAAGCATGTATGCATTAATTAATTGCTCTCTGCACTTGACTAGGGTTATAACATGACTAGCTACTTCACAATATGTGTTGCCCTGATTCCCCTCCAATGATGGACTATACCCTAGAATTATGAGTCAAATAAACCTTTTCTCCAAGTTGCTTTTGTCTGGTAAAAACCCTGACCTTACACAACAAAAGGAAATGAAATTAAGACATATATTTTGCTATGAAATGAAAATCCTCACTACAGAACATGTACATCCAGACTGGTATAAATTATAAGGTACACGGTCATAATAGTTTTACAGAAACTGTAACCATTGAATCTCTACCTCTGAGTACTATAAATAACCATCCCAATCAACAAGTTAATTTGAGTAATATTGACATATTTCTTGCTGGGATGGGTGGTCTTGTTACTGGAATACAACTCAGTACCATTTAGACAGTGTTTGATTCCCAACATCATTTTCTAGGATAGCCAAGTATCTCTATCCATACCTCTTTGCCATCCATACCTCTTAGGTGTAATTTAGTAAAGAATTAGTATTTGGGTGGAAATAAGCATTTCCCATTGAGAAACAAGTATCTGTGTACTGAGGTCATTTAAATCTATCGCATTTAAGTCTTTCAGTCATGAGTTTTTCAAATTTCTAGTGTGAAATTAATCCTAAGAAAAAAATTTCAAATATCTAATATGCATTCTCACATTAATATGACAAGGTCTGTAAGAGCTAGTTGATACAAATCTCTTCTTAGGTTTGCTGACAAAAGAATCCATAAATCTATGGTTTTCAGCAGACCTTTCTGTTCAAATGTTATCAACTATTGCATTAAATATGTTATGAATCCTGTCATGTTTTAACCAAGTATCTTTGTCAATTTAATTATCAGCTACCAACTTCAGGATCATTGCTCATAATAATTCTAGGCCACAAATAAAGAATAAGGAAGTCACCTTTCTTAGGTATGACAAAAGACAAGTCACAAGGGCAGCTTTGAAACTCTAGAATCCTAGGCCTCTTCTGTAACAACATAGGAAACCATAAGCACAATCGTGCCTAAAGTGCAGTATGGACATGAAGGGACAACAAATTGGTGTGTGGTGATCGGCATCCCACTTCAGAGCATATTATTGATGCTGAGTAGCCATATCAAAGAATCTTTGTAACAAGACAAAGCAAACAAGTACTTCAAAATGTAGATTGCTGATATCATCTGTCATGGGTTGTTTTACCTATTACCAGTTATTTTTTAATGTGCTAAGAAAGATTACCCTATTGATCATGGAAACAGAAGTTATTTCATGAAATTTTCTTGGTCCTGATTGCTATCAAATAATTACAGGAAATTACTTCTCATTGGTGTTTGAAAGGCTTTTTGGAGTTTGTATTCCCATTTAAACTCATCTTGCATGTCAGTAGATGTGTGTGAGGCAGTGGATGTGTTTTAATTACATTTGGATCACCTCCCTTTGTATATAAGGTACACATTTTTACCTTGGAAGAAAAGGTAATCAGCATTTCTTAATAATACAATCCTTTGCTTTGAATCTGCTGTCGCTGCATATTTTACTGAAATGGTATGGAACCTATGTGGTTGACGGTTAAAATATGGAGTGTGCCAAGCAGAAAGTAAATATATTTCTTGGTTGTTACATGAGATAGAGAGTATTTTGGACACAAAAATTTGGTGAAGTTAGAGAGAGTGTCAGGATGACATTTTGTTTGTGCTGTTATGGCACCAATGCGCTCTCCATGGTTCAGCAGAATCCAGAGAGGTGATGAGCAAATCAGAGATTCTGTAGAGAACATAAACTGTGTAACTAAATTATGAGTTAAAAGCCCACTATAAATCCATAACACTATGGGCTGAAAGGAATACGGGCTCCTGCAAATTAACAAGGAGTGCTCTTGCTATGAGACACTTAGCCTGTGCAAATCATGGACAGGATGCCTTGAGTCATCAGTAGAGTCCTTCCAGGAAGAGAGTGGGAACTTATCCTGAAGAATTCTGCAGAATCCCGTGCCACTGATTGATGAGAATTCTTCCTACTTCCTACATTTCTTCCTACTTCTCAGAGAATGAGTTTATAATAGTAAACTTCTGTGTGTTGTCTATGGAAGAAATACGTATATGTAGAATACTAGCTCCTGTGAATGGTCTAGATTTGGGGGAGGGGAGGCACGATGCAGAACCAGTAAAATATCTAGAATATTCCAGTTATAAGACCAACATTGCAACATTGTTAGGAAGCTAAACATTTTATTCAGGCACAATTGGCTGCAGAGCTTAGAACTGATTCAGTCTGGGTGGGAGAATAAGAAGATGTTTGCTGTAAAAACAGGCAGATATATGCATATCCACATAGAATCAAGATATGAATAGGATGGAATGTGTGAGTAGTATCTGATCACCTCTTTATAAACAACCTCTCAGGCAATCAAGACCAGAGAAAATACATTTGCGTCTCCTCAGATGAGCAAGCTGTGTTGTCTTTGATCCTCACTTTGCCCAAAACATAAGGAGAGAAAAACTTTTCTGATGCAAATACTTAACTCTATAATCTCTTACAAACATTGCTTTAAGAGAATCTCATAAGTTTCTATATGGTCTATTTTCATTATCATTCTGTTTAAATATTTTATAATTCCCTTGTGGGTTTTTTCTTTGGTGCTGGAGTTATTTAAGGGCATGTTACTTTGTCTTCAGATACAAAGGCTTTCATAAACACTTGATTGTTGTTTATTTCTAATCTGTTTCCTCGACTCTCAGAGGTCTTGTTCTGCAAGATACATAGATCATTTGTATTTCATAATTTATGTCTGATAAATATCCCATGTGAGCTTATAACGACCTCACCCTTCAGTTGTATGTAATCAAACACGAATGCAAGTACATTTCAGGTGAATTCTAATGTTTTTCACAAAACTTCTGTATTCAGTTCAGTTCTTTTTCTTCTCCATTTTTCTTTCAATGCCTTCCAAACACGTTCAAGTATCTTTGCAACAATACTTGAAGTTCATATTTGCTTCCCTATAATTATGTCAACTTCTCTTTCATATATTTTGAGACTTTTTGCAAATTGAAAATCAGTAAACCTTTTCGTGTTGAATTTTTTCACAGTACCCATTATAGCTTGAAGGTGAAAACTGCCACTAACAGGCTTCTTTTGGAAGGCTGAGTCCCCAGTTCCTGGCCCTAACTTAGAAAGTGATGGTAGCTCTAATGAGGCGGGGACGTGAGTGACAGGAGTACGTATTGAGGTACCCTCTGGAAGTAGGTCTATGACATGTTCCTCCTGGCTGTCCCTTGGTGGCTCCTCTCTGTCTCCTTCCTCGCTGTTCTGAATCGAGCATCCTGACACATGCTCCTATAGATGCGATTCTTTTCTGGCCCAGGACCAAAGAAAAGAATCCAACCATAAATTAGAAGCCAGTATATAACCTTACTCTTTTTAAACTCCTTCAAGCATTTGTCCTAGTGTCAAAAACCCAGAATAACAAAACTCATCTTTACATTTATTTCTTGTAATCCTTCATAACTGGAAATCTGATTTTTTTTCTGATAATGATGTATAATGATCTGATTTTTTTCTGATAATAATGAATGCAATTTACTGTACTATTGATATATCTTGCTTATCATTAATTTCAGATGATCTGTGTCATTGTCTTCAAGGTCTAGCACTTTATCTTTAGTATATATTAGCATCCTGGTTTTGATCCAGTCCCTCTTATATTTAAATATGATTAAGTTGGTGGGTATTTTTTATTAATGTATATAAAGATAAGATTTTATAGTTCCTCTGTTCCTTCTCTTCTACTTTCCCTGGGTTAATTTAATATTTTACTAAAATTACCATTTTCTTTCTTGACATATTAGGTAGCTCTTTGTTTCCATTAAATATTTTTTTTTTAGGAATTAAGATGTGCATCCTCCACTCATCTCTGTATAGAATGCAATGTAGCATGGCATGTCACTTGATGGACATGTGCCAGTGTGTTTCTATCTGACCCATCTGCTCTGCATGTTGTGCTGTTGGTATTCTACCACTCACAGCTGTGTGCACTATAAACCTGACAGGTACTGCAGACTTATCATCTGTCATTTTTAGAGTATTCCATTTTTAAAGAACTTAAACAAACTATATAACTACATACCTTTTTTATGTTTACCCATATGTTTACCATTTCTGCTGCTTTTTCTCTAGTTTTGCAGTTTGTATATAGTAATATTTAAGCTCAGACAAGCTACATGTCTTGTAGTATAAACTTGCTGGATGTGGGTTATTTTCAGCTTTTTGAAATTTCCTTTACGTTTTTTAAAAGGCTATATTTTCTGAAAAGAGAATTCTGAACTGACTCTAATGTGTTAAAGATACAACTGTTCTATCTCTTTTCTGCTCTTCTTTTGGATAAGAATCCTAATTCCCTTGTATAAAACTTGAGTTTCCCTAATTTGTTTACATATATCAGTATATTAGCATGTCACGTGATATGCCTGGTATCACTTTTTTGCAATGATTTTTCCTGTAGTTTAGAATGAGTTTTCTTGGATGAATGTTAATATATTCCATGGATTTAGACCACAGAGGTTTCTGAATCATAACTTTATATTTGTGCCAAAGTTAGAATACTTGGCACAGTTACTTATTTGAATACTTGTTGTCTGCCCCATCTCTGCTTTTCTCTCTGTGTTTGAAAGACAGATTATGCATGTTGATGTCTGTTTAATATTATTCCACAATTCAATCTTTTGTGTTTGTGTGCACTCCTACTATTTAATAATTTTATATATCTTCAATTTCAAAGACCTTGACTTTCTTAGCATCTGGCTTGAAGTTTATCCTGTGTTTTCACTTTATACTTTAATATTTTGACTTGATTATTTTTAAAACCTAATTTCTATTATTTTAGGACTCCTAATATGTTGCCATGATCGTATTTCTCTTAGTGCCTCTTTTTTTATAGCAGCTATTTAAAAATCTTTGTCTGTTTATTCAAGCATTTGTATTATCTCAGTTTACTGTCAAATTGACCTTTCTTTTAATCTTGACTAAGAATCAAATGAAATATGACTGTTTTATATTGTTTCAAAATTTTTGTATTAAATTTTAAATTTCATATTATGAAAGCCACATTTCAGACATTCTGGAATTTTCCATCTTTTCCCTCAAGTTATCAGAGTTTCCCATTAACAAGTTGTTGACAGGGCTAAATTGAAACCCCAAATCCTTCCTACCCTACCCTGTAAGTAGCTGCCAAAACTTCTGTGTGGTTCTTCTAGTCTTTTTTAAGATTTTATTTTCTTTTCTTTATCTTTGTGGAGTTCTTCTATACTTTCACATTTAATTGTCAACCAAGTACCAATTTGATTTTATATGTGGTTCTTGGACCTCCCCTTCATCAAGTGATTCCATCTTCTCTGAGTCTTGTCTCTCGCTTGGCAGCTGCAATTATAACACTGCACCCACTGTGTAACTCCTCATATCTGTGATGTTGAAAATCACACATCAATCTCTGGAGCTTTTGTGAACATATCCTGTTTGACAAGGAAGTATCTTAGTCAGGGCTTTAGACTAATGTTCATTCTGTCCACATTACCCTTTCCACATGGAGTGAAATATATGGCTTTTTCCTTCTTTTATTTTCTCAAATTAGACATTACCTGAACAGAAGAAATCTTCATGTGTTCATCCCCTTTCAAGCAGCATCTCCCTCATAAGTAACATTATTTTGTTTTACTTATTTATCATTTCCTTACTTATTAACATCTTTATTGTTGTTTATTACCACTAAATGATATGTTCTATGCAAGTATGAGCACTGTATTTTTCCATTTATTTATGCCCCTGGTATCCACACTAGCAAGTGGTAAAGAACTGACTTGGTAAATGGCAGACTGGATACATAAATCACAGGAAAATTATGAAAATACTAAAAAGATTTCCTCCATCAAAAATCATCCACACATGTATGGGTCACAGCTTCCGTGTGCTGTGTTCATTTTTAAGGGTGAGTACTTCATCACAGAGCTAGCATGCTGAATCATCACCCATACATATGGTCCTACCTACATCAATCCGACTTATGCAGACATCCATCTTAATGCCTGTGACAATAATGTCTGCCTCTTGGTGGACAGGGTTTCTGCTCTGGCAAGAAGTCTCCCTCCTCAGAGTAACTGGCTTGTCAGCACAGTTCAAATGCCTACCTGCCTTTTACATGCGTGATAGTCTAGTAAGTAGTTCAGTGCAATAGTCTAGCCTCCAAGACTCCTCCTGAACTAATAAAATTCACAAATCAACAAACCAATAAACAAACAAAACAGAATATATAGAGGGCTGAGTATCTATACTAAATGAAGATATCTTTAAAAGCCAATAGGGACAATACTGCTTAGGCAGCACCAAATACTACATTCAAAATCTCAGTTCAGTGTATACTTTTCTTGTTTGGATCCTCTTCAGACTATAAATTATATCTTGAATAAACCTTCATTTTCTCTCACCTATTTGTGTATTTTTGTGGCTCTGCCCAAGAGACCATTTGGTTCAAACTGTCCATCTGCCTTTGTTTTCCCAGATTTAAACAGAATTCACCTTGGATTCCTTTTGATTGCACTGATGCCAAGGAGAAATTATTTATAAGCAGGAAGCTTATGAGGACATTTCTGTGGTAGATCTCTATCCCTATGCCTATCGGAAGGGATACTTTGCCTGCATTCAGCACAAAAGCTGATATTTGACAAGAGATAGCTTGAGAAAATTATAGATAGCATCTACCTTACTGGAAGTTAACCCAGAATACATGCCAATGAACTTGACAGACTAGAAAGGTATGAACTACTGAGAGGTATAGTCAATATCTAAAGTTAACTGTTTAGTTTATGAGCAGAGAAAATCATGGGAATGTAAGCAGTATCTTCATAATCTATCAGTATTGACAATAACCAAAAACTCTGAAAAGACTTATTCTGTCTGGAAATCCACTGCTCCATTGTGGATATAAAGTTCACTTATATGTGGAAAAGTAAATGAAGGCAAACAGTACTCGGTGAGCTTGTAGGAAAAAATGCAGGCATGATCTGGTAGCCAGCCTACCTGGCACACTGAGCTTCTAAATAAGAAGCATGGCACACCACAATCCTGTGTATTCCCAGAAGTCAGACACTGAATTCTGAAGTAGCCTGAATGGCCCACAGCCAACTTGAAGATGAATCTACACTTTCAATATTTTCTTTACTAACCTGCTTCTTCCGCCTAGAGACCCTGGTGGTATGAGCATTCACTAGCTAATCTGAGATAATGTGCTATCCAGCTGCAGTCAATAGGCTTCTACTATATAAGCAATTGTTTACCCACAATAAAGCAGATCTTGGTTCCTGAAACTCTCTGGGGTGGTTTGTCTCTGCGCTCTTTACTTACCCGTAGGTATTGCAGTCTTGGGGGATGTGACACATCCTGGTACAGATGGCATTAGGAGATCATCTGTGGATATTGCGATGAGTACATTTGCTATTAACAGATAGATCTTCACTTGGACTCTTTTGCATTTTGCTAATAACACACCCAGTATGCTATGGGTATTATATCCAAAACTTGGATGATTTTTTTTTTAGTATGAAAAATACAGAAATCAGTAACTTTGCAGATAAATTGCCCAATTTGACAATTTGACACTGCTATATGTTAGCTGTTTAACTCAGCATAAGGCCTTTTATGTAACAAAAATTTTAATATTTACAAATGATGAAAGTTCTGTTACTGTTCATCTAAGCATTTATATGATGAAGTTATGAGAATTTGGTAATTTTGTATGTTTAAATAAAACAGCAAATGACGCTCAGAGTTTTCACAGTTACTGTTGATTATTAACTATTACTACCTCTACTGTAGCATGGCAGCTGGGGCATCCCATGTAAGAATTATCTAGGAAGAAACAGAAGCAGAGGCATGAAGTAATTCATCCACTTATCTGTGTTTGCATATCTAAGAACCAGAACCTGAGCTATGAGCAGTGTGATATGGAAAGCGCTTTAAAGCACTCACCTGTTAGAGCAGCAAGTGTACAAGAGGGTGAAGCAGATTAACCTTGTAAAGTTTTGACAATACTGGGTTTTAGACTCCAGTGTTGGGGGTTGGAGTATAACAGAACTTCAAAGAATTAGTTTCTCGGCTTTCATTTGTAAATGTGAAGGGCCTCAACATCATGGCTAGAAACACTTTCACTTTCCAAGTTCATGTTATTTTATTTTTATAATCTTTTCCTCTAGATAAAGTGATTTATTTCCAGGCTAGTTCCCATTATGTGACTGTTATTTTTCTTAGTTTTAGTTTTGTAAATTATATGTTTCCTAAGGATAGTGTAGACAGGGGAAGAATAATCCTTCTATCAATCTAGACAATTACAAACATTTGGCCTGCAGAGTGGAAGACAAACTCACTCTAGTCATATTTCCAGGCAGGTAAGTTCCGGTATGGCTCTAGCCTCATAATACCCTATCTTAAAGGAGTATGAATAATTTAGCCCGCTTAACAAAACCTACCACTATTCTTTCTGGAAATGTATTTATGTATTCCATTCGTTTACTGTAATTATTTCTTTTATTTTTTTAGATTATAATATAATTATATCATGTCTCCATTACATTTCTTCCTTTCTAATCCTCCCATTATCCCTTCCTTGCTCTTTTTCAAATAGGCAGTTTTTGCATTAATTGTTATTACACACACACACACACACACATACACACACATGCTTACATATAACATAATCCTGAATGCTTAAGTACAACATGCTTAGTGTGGATGACGTTACATGTACGTATGATTTGAGGACTGACATTTTGGTATCAGGCAACCATTTATAGTTATCTCAATAAGCATTCAATTAGTATAAAAGAAAGTTAAGGACACTTTCCCCTTTTCTTTGATAAAATGCAAGTTGGTCAGTGTAATCTCTGGCTTTTTTTATATTAATCTTTTATGTATTATACTCAGTATGTAAACTTTCTTCTTAAGAATGAAAACTCATTTAAAATTTAAATGTATTTGTAGCCATACTGCCATTGATGTGGAGTTGTTTTTTGGGGGTAGGAAGAGTTAATTGGTAGAGAAACCTGTTGTAAAGTTGCATCTACTCCTTTCCAAAATAGATGCCTTTATACAACTATTAGTATAGCCATTGTTTGTCCTGTGCATGTAACTTTCCTGACTTTTAAGACTTTTAAAACAACTCATTCGGTGTCAGCTGTTCTCAGCCTGCGGGTTACAACCCCTTTGGTGATTAAAGGACCCTTTCACAGGGGTCCCCTATGACCATCATGCATATATATATATATATATATATATATATATATATATATATATATATATATATATATATATATATAGTATATATATGCTATCAGCTATATATCAGCTATACCAATATCAGTAGTTCTTATCTTTCAGTACAAGGTAGGGTCTGGAGATCATCTTCCCTAACTACGCTGGGATTGTGGCTGACACCATCTTTTATAGTTCTCGTGTAGGTATCCACAGCTATCTTGACATCATTGTAATAGGCATGCCAAAGGCAACATTTCACAGCACTTCTCTGCACCCTCCAGCCCTATGTTCTTTCCATTTCACTTTCTGCAATATTTCCCAAGCCTTGGTGGGAGTGGCAGTTGAGAGTGGCGGTTATACAAGTATCTCATTTAGGGCTGAGCACGAAGTCTCCTATGCTCAGCACACTGGCCAATTTTGCATCTCCCCATTGACTATTTGCACACTGCAAAAACAAACTTCTATAAAACAAGGCCAAGAGCAGTTCAGGTCTATAGGTATAATCTGTCCCCTTTTCTTAAAAAAGAAGCTGTTTCATATCTTTAAAATGAATCATTCATGTTTAATTTCAATATAACTGTAAGATATGGTTATTTCAATAATTCAAGTAATAGCGAACAGTAAATTAATTAACTAGTCGTTGTTTCAGATATCTCATAAAGTTTAATTTAGATTATTTAATGTATACTTAAAATATACCCTTATATATGTACATATAGTTTATTTTTAAACAGACTCTAAGTTCCTTTTCTAACAGTAGATTTAGTATAAATGTCTACATTCTGGTGTTTATAACTGAACAATGTTCCAGACTACAAAATACCATGGTTTGTTCCTATATAGTAACCATTCATTTTTTTTGACTTTCTAAAAGAAATGTTGTAATAAACATTGTGATAAAACTGTTCTTGATCACTTGAAATAGATGAGCAAAATCATTAAGTCAAAGATATATGTAATTTTATTTTAATAAATTATGCCTGATTTCTTTCCCAGAATTCTGTAAAAACTCATAACTCCAATAGCAAGGCATGACATTATCCATTTCCATAAATCCTCATCAGCAAGGCTTTTCATACCCTAAACTGTTGCCAACATCGTGAATGAAAAATGAGATGCAGTTGTCATAATTTTGTTTCCTTGACTGCTAGTGAAGCTGACCATCTGTTTACACCTACAGTGACCAGTTACAGTTTTTATTTTCTTTGTGCTGGATTTTTAATACCTTTTTTTTTTTTTTACTTTATTTGACATAGCTCTTGTTAAACTAAACATACTGAGTCTCAGCTTGATTGTACTGAACTTTTTTTTCTTTTTTTCAGTTTTGCTTTCAGTAATTTTTTCTTGTTTTCAACAACTTTTTCGTGTTTTCTGTGCAGAGATGCTTTCCTTTTCATGCAGGGACATGCCTCCAGTGACCTTCCTTTGTACATTCTCCTTTATTGGTCTGAGTTTGATGGTTCTGAAGTTCTTTGTGGTAATGTTTTGAGCATCATGTATACACAGATGTTTCTTAGTGTGTATCTGTAGCCCTGAATTCTCCCTTGAATTTTAGACCATTATGTTCACTACTTGCTCAATATCTTCATTTGGAAGATCTAATACAAATTTCAAATTTGAAATGACCAGAAAGGAAAGTTCCATTTTGTACCCCACCTCTCCCGGTCACACAGCCATCTCAGTACTTCATAGGCACTTCCTTCTCCAAATTATTTGAGCAAACTCTCTAGGCACTTCTTTCTTAATTACCTTTTGTATAGTTTGTTACTCTCTACTATTGCCCCAAATCCTCAATTTGTTCTGTGTATGTTGGTTTCCTCAGGTATTTATTTCTATGGTTCTAAACCAAGCATCGTCAGAGCAGCTCGTGAATAAATCACCTCCTTTAGACTTTTCTTGTCCTTACCATCCTTTATACAAATTTTATATTTATGCTATGACATTTTGTAGTTAATGTTAGTGCTGTTTATTTTTAATTTTGTGTCCTCTAATAGCTTCCAGCTCTGCTTAGAATGAAACTCAGACCCTTTGCGACACCGCCTAAGTCCTAGACTAGCTGGCTCTGCACCACCAGTTGTCCATCCTTTGCTTTGGTAGACTTCTCTCCACTCCCTATTTCCTACTTACATGATAATGAGTTTTGCTTACTCAGTATAGTAACTTCTTTGCATTTCGTGAGGACATAGGCTTACATGGCCTCAGTCTGGAGTGCCCCTTCCTTAAGTCCCATGTCATTTCCTTTTTATCATGTATGTCTTAACTTCAAAGCCATCTTCATTATGAAGCAACTCTGACCTTCTATCCAATGAAGTAGCTCATTTCTGCTTACCCGATACCACATCTGGAGAGTCATTTTTATCTTGAATAGGATCACTCACAGGATCGGTGCTCAATGAATTTTCATTAAATGATCCATAAGTTGTTCTAGCTTCTGAACGTATGTATTAAAAAGAACTCTAATACTTGTGTTTTCTGTTTTTACATCTTTTGTTATCTATTCATTTTATACTTTCACCTGATCCGCTGATTTTTTTTTTACTCTGAAATGTGTAAGTTTAAATTTTCATATAGAGAATCAGTTATGCCAACACCATCATTGTCTGTATCATTTTAAAACAACCTATTATTTTTTCACAAAAAAGTCTAATGCTTTTCCTTACTAGTTTCTTAACATTTCAGACAACTCTTTCCAAAGATGATATTTATAAAACTAGGAAATCATTTTATGGATTCATTGCTTATGACAACATTCTCACCCATGAACATCAACATTGATGGTTTACCATTTATTTAGAGATGAGCTTCTAGCTGAATCAGCAGAAAACTTGATGTGAGTGTTATCTGGCCTATTAATATCTAGATTTTTTTTTTATGTTTTAGTTTAAAGATTTCAGTGTGTAGCCTGGGCTAGCCTTGAACTCATGGTTCTCAGTCTTCCAGCTTCCATCTTGAATTTATTAATGAGATTATTTCCTTAGGAAAGATGCTAAGCAATCAAAGGCATATTTGATGGAGAATGCAGAGTTGGCACAAGGCTGAATGTGGAAACATAATAAATTGCTTCTCTGTCTTGGTCTAGACCACTTCTTTTGTATTATAAAGATCCTTCATATGGTCTTTTGTGTGACATTCTCTGCTTAGATGAACTAGAAAATGTGGAAGAAGTACTGAAACCATTAGTTTTAATTATTAACTTGATACAGTTTAGAATCACCTGGAAAGGCAGTCTAAATAGGGATTGCCTATATTATGTTGGCCAGTACACTTCTCTATGAGAGATTATTTTCATTAATGGGAAGACTTACCAATTGTGAGGCGGAACCTGCTAACTGTGACAGGGCATGCTCAACTATATTAGAGTGGAGAAAGTGGGCCGAGAACTCATATACATTCATGAATCCATGTTTTCTACTCTTGACTGTAGATGTGATGTAACTAGCTGCTTCAAGCTCCTGATACCTTGACTTCCTCCTAATGATGAATGATAACATAAATTTGTGGTCAGAATAAATGTTTCCTTCTTCACTATTTCTGTCTAAGTGTTTTATTGGAACAACAGGAGACAAAGCTAAGACAGGAGTTCCCTCTAAGTTTATAAAGAATATGTAAAAAGTTTTGGTAGTCTCAAGTGCCTCAGTGTGAGACTTTGGGAGTAGAGCAAACAGCAATAAGCCTTGTAGTGTCTGATGATAGCTACCTAATCGCCCAGCGAAGCCCCTGAGTCTTCAATCTTGAGAACTTAATGCAATTGTGTACTGATCTATTCTCTTTTTTATATCTGTTACCATTTTCCTATAAATTCTCCACATTTTACCATTTCTTCCACATCATACCACATGTTTTCTCCTTGCTCATGTTTATTTCATTCATGTGTCCCTAGGACACACAGTGGGAGACAATAAAATGGAACACTGAAACACATAAGTTAAAAATCACCCGGACAAGGACTGCAAGCAGGGAGTGCCTCAGAGCGCACTGAAGTTCTTTGTAGTGTACTAGATCAAGTAACACAGGCTAGGTTTGGGGTTACTAAATAAACTGCCTTCTGTTTGGTTAAAAAATATAGCCAAGAGTGTCTACTAATTCTTTGGAAATCAATTCATTTTCCCATTAATCTATGCCTTGCTTTTGATGTTTATATCTCATCTATTTGTGTTACAGGATACAAGCTTGTGGACACTTCATAATTTATGATGTTTATAAATACTCAATGAGGGTGAATTTTAAGCTAAAAAAGGCAGTAAAAAGATTCCCCATCATTTCTCAAAATGATTCCCAAATTATTTGTGTCTGTAAATGGGCGGATTCTGCAAAGAACAGCCCAGATGTAGTATTCTCATTGCCTAAAAGAGCAGAGTTATAACTGGTTGGTTGGATTCTTCCTTCACATTTGAAAAATGGACTTACCACCTATGTGTTTCTCACATCTCTAATGTCCTTGGGCAATATTTCATTAGAAAAATTAAGAATCATTAGGAATTGTGGCTGGAGAGAGGGTCAGTGCTTAGGAACACTGGTTGGTCCTCCAGAGGATCTTGCTTGGATTCCCAGCACCCACATGATGGCTTACAACAAATTATAGTGAGCCTGATGCCTTCTTCTGGGCTCTATGGACACTGCATTCACATGGTGCACAGACATACGTGCAGGCAAAACATTCACACACCTAAAATAAAGAACAGAATCCTCAGACATTACTCATTGAAGGAAATACACAAACAGTTTATTGGTACTGTAAAATTCTGCTTCAAAGAAAAGGTAAAATATAGACAGATATTTGTGAACTAAGCAAAGTACACCCAAAATATTACATAGAAAACATACTAGGATTCACATCCTTTCCAAATGATAAAATAAAAAAAAATACAGCATATTGAAACATAATAGTATATTTAATGCCCAATTTAAATCTATTATGATCATTTAAATTTCAAAGAAATTTTGCTTTATCAGCTCTCATCTGGATGATTATCAGAATTATTAATAGCAAAAACTAAATCCTCCATCCATTCTTAGCCTCAGAGCTTTACAAAATTCTAGTCTTCAGAGCTGACTCTAGTTTTTATTCTTTTCTCATCAAACTAACAAACTAAGTAAGTAACTAAACTAAATAAATAAACAAACAAACAAATAAATAAATAAATAAACCTCCAGAGAAGTAGGAGATTTATACAACACAATGATATAATGTTCTACATTCAAAATTGTTTAACTGGGGAGATTTAGCAGTCAAGCAGTAAGCACTGGATACAGCATACTTGGGAGTGTCAGTTATTCATTCTCGTTTGCATTTTATTCAACCAGATTTTAGTAGAGTTAAGTGTAGTAGTTCGATCCATCTAGTACTGTGCACTTGAAAATCCCATGTGAGTCTACTGACTTCCTTTATTTCCTGCTTGTCAAAGTAGGATACAATGAACAAACAGGTTAGAAAAATAACAACTCCAAAGCTCAAATACTTTCCCATTACTTCCTCAGATAATTGTTGAAGAAAGCAGAGCACTTATATAATTAACTTCCATGTTATTTGATTCTACTGCCTGTTCACTTGCAATGACTCATCTTCCATGAACTTTGTATATAATAGTAATGTCTGAAAGTATTCGTATAGTATATCAACATAGTCATACCATAAAATAATCAGATGCCTCATATGGAGAATAGTTCATGCATATTTACATATTATTAAAACCATACTGTGAGTTATAAAATAGCTATCCCTGTCCATATTTCCAAAATAAGGCAAATATAAATAATCCATTCCTTACAAAAAAATCACTTGCAATGATTACTAAGAACCAAAAACATGCAAGAGATTGTATCAATGAAATCTAGTAAGTCACCATAATTGCTTATTAATAATGGAGTACAAACCTATGAGTCAAGACCAGGTAAAATCACAGTTGTTTGGAGTTTGTAAGTAACATCTATTTCTCCTAAAAGGCAGCCCTCTTTGCATCTGCATGTGCAGGAAAGATAATTAGTAACTATTTTGACTATGAGTGAGTGAAGTATTGAAAGACTTTCCTTCATGGCATTAAATGTAAGCACCACTGTTCATGGCTAAATACTTTTCAAAATTCCTTGCATTGCCATGTATTCAAAGAACGACAACAATGTTAAAATTCTATTTAATTCGAATAGTTAATCAAAAATAGTTAATCAAAAAGGGGATTGAAACAAGAATTCTTGAGATTTCTTCTCTGTAATTATCATTCTGAAATGTTAATAATAATAAAAAAAATAGACTGGATCTCATACTCCTTGTCTCAACTTCATCACACAACTCACCAGAAGTGGAAGTATGGTTTCTTATGGTTACTGAAATATTATCTTTAAAAATCAAGTCAATACTTAAGTTCTGCTTATGGGTGCTTTTGTTGCATTTATAATAACAATTGGCCTCTAGTATTTCTACAAGGGAGATGTTATTAATGCAATTCAGAGGAGTTGCATTATCAAAAACCCACAATGTTTTTGATAATTTTAGGACATGACACTTGATATTTCTGGAAAAATAATTCTCCAATGCTATGTAATGACATTATAAAAATGTGCTGTCCAGTTAATCTTCCTACTGAAGATTGTGGCTTTTGACAAGTGCTTTTCTGAGTCATTCTTTAATCACAAGGGCTGTAAAAATCCCCATCTGCCACGTTGCTATTTTTGTGTCCATTTAGATATGACAAAGAATGTGGATACTTGCTTTGACCATGTTCTTAGCGTGTGTAATCTACTTTTGAACAGAAGCTATACATTCTATTGATGGTGAACTAATTTGGTGGCTAAATATGTCCATGGTAGTTTGAATTGTTAAACACAAATGCACTCTGCTTAAAACAATCAGTAAAACACCCACACACTTTGTGGACAACAGCTGTTGGGGAAAAGTATTACAAAACACATGGTCTCTGTAGCCTGTTCAAAACAAGACTGAATAACACAGCAGAGCTCCATTTTTATCACGAATTAGCCCATTGACAGCTCTTGTTCACAGTAATATCAAAAGAAAGACAGATACAGTCAAGGGCTTTAAGTGCTGCCAGAGTTTGGACCAGGCCCCACATTCACAGTCTGAAGTAAGGACCTCAAATACTAATGTATGAGAACTGGATAGCCAGATGACTTTCAGGAACAGTGTAGGACAGAAGACTACAAACCAGAGTCTTTTAAGTTATTTGGGATCATTCCTGTTTTTATTCACTGGAGTAGTTTATCAAAATGATTATTGGTGAAAGGTTTTGTGAACACTAGTCTGAACGTGAGGCTTTCTAGGTAACATTAAGTAGATTATCATCAAGTATTTATCACAGAATACAGCAAAAACCCCATTTACTCAATGAGTATAATAATGTTTTGAATTTTAATTTACTTACTTCCCCAGGCATCATCCACCTGAAGTTTCCTTACTTTAAAAAAAAGTTGATTTATTCATTTTATTTTATGTGTAAGTATTTGGCCTGCATATATGTATGTGCACTTACCTATGGGCTCGGTGTCTGCAGAGATCTGAAGACGACATCACATACTCTATAATTGGAGTTATAGGGGGTTGTAAACCACCATGTGAGTATTAGGAATTGAACCCAGGTCCTCTCTGGAAGAGCAACAAATACTCCACCACTGAGCCACTTCTCCAGTGGTGGAGTTTTCATCTTATTCTTGTAATATAGACTATTTAAACCTTGTAATTCAAATGTTTAAACAAAACACAGAAGAAGAATATTGAGACACTGTATTATCTCATAAAAATTAACTATTTTAATGGTAATATGAAATAAAATGAAGAATGAAATTAGTGAAAAATGAAGAGTTTGCATTTGCAAACTCATATTGAGATAATTCCATAACAAGATTAGATTCTGATATATATAAAGAATGTTCAAAGCTCAACCATAAAACAACAATCAAATTAGGAAATAAGCATGGTTTTAAACCATAAAATAATAAAGGAAGTGCTTGAGATAATTAATGTGAATGTCAACGATCACACAAAACAAAGACAATTTGAAAGTAGGATATAAATAGTGAAGCCAGGAAATAATTTAATTTAATGATAATTTGCTTGCTAAAGTAAGGCTAACATCAAAATTACTGAAATTACTTAAATTCATTTTTAAAAGTAAAATGAAGGAGCATAGAAATTGAAAATGCAGAAGCTTTATTGCATTTTAGAAAAAGAAATAATGTGGTTCAAAATACAGGGTTTTAAATTGATTCTTTAAATATCTAGAAACATAAAATTGGGTTACTGGAGTTGAAGGTGCCTCATACTACGCTCCATACGAAATATGAAATACCAGGAGACAACATTATAATGTTAGTAACATTCTGAAAGGAAGACAATAGGTAACAAGCATGTTATTTCTAGTCACAACAGTAGCATGTATCAGCTGTATCTGTCCATCATCTACCTCCTTTACTAGGAAATTGCTGACCACAGAAACTGTGAATTTTATGGAAAACTCTAGAAACTATAAGTTTTTGTGGAAAATTCATCAATGAAGGAAAGACAATGTGTGTGTTTGCTCACAGTCAACAGAGGAGTCAGGGGATCCAGCTTGTAAGTCAGGGTCCTTCTTATCCTTCTGGTGGGCATTTCTAAAATATGCTCCACCAAACTTCATTAGAAAGTCTCAGGAAATCCAATCTCTCTGGCCTATAGCATAATCCTAATCAATAACCTCCACTGTTTCTATGATTCTCTGAAATCAATGGAAAAATAAATTTTGGTATCTGCCTTGTACTTTCAAGATTCTTATTTCTAGAGGTAAATAGAAAGACTTTGATGTACAAGTTAACTTTAAGGAAGGACAGAAAACAGCCTTTGAGTAGAATTCTGAGATGATATTCATGATTAAAATGTTTTGAAGAACTCTCATTGACACAGTGTGAACATGTGGTAAACCCTAGTGTTTTGTAGCCCATAATTATTGGGAGATTGAGTGGAAAGAAATAAAGGAGAAAGCAAGGCATTGACTTATCTGGCAGCATGTGAGCATTACAAAATCTGAAGCTGAGCACCAGCAAGTGTTTAAGGTCAGGTAAAAGCAGGTCACAAGGAATCAAGATGATCAAATGTATTATATGTGCATAAAAATTTTATAATTAATCTAATTGCACAATCATATACTGAGAAATTAGGAAATAATTAAAAGGAGCTCTGTGGTGTTTGAAAATGGAGTAGATTCCAAACAAAACTAGTGTGTTTTCTTCCTCCATTTAAAAGGTAAAGCAGTGATAAGTATAAAGGTTTTTTAGTGACTCATTTTGGAATCCTTATGAAAATAAAATGACAGGCTTATATCGCATCAGGCATTTATACACTTAAGCATGATAAACTGTGCTTCATTAGCTGAGATTAAAGAAACTTAAACCCCAACCCTAGGATGTACTGTGCCATAATTTAAGCTCAAGGCTTAATTTTTATGTCAGTAGACTATCAAATTAGACTGGTTATAGAAAATATAGGGCATGGGAAAATAATGAGCTAATGATAGTTGGATGGATAGAACTAATATCACTGGACTTTGCTAAGTACCATAGTCTAATAGAAGCATCTCCTTGACTCCTCAACTTTGTAGGCAATTAGCCCCTGGTAGTGAAGATGCTGGAAAGACTCCTCCTGAGGAAAGGGAACCAGAAGATCTCCTGTTCTCTGCACTTCCTCTCTGTTCTCTGCCTTCTGGAAAATCAGTATCATATAACCATACAGTTCAAGCATGATATATTTCTTTTCTTTCCTTTTTCTTTTGTTTTATTCCTGCAAGAATAAACAGCATCCATTCATATAGAATTTGAAGATTTGGTTTGTATGTACTGGCAGCAGAAAAGTAAAACAAGATTGGTGATGCTGAATGGAAGTATGTGGATGCTATTTTTTTATTTCTTTTCTTTCTTTGTTTCTTTCTTTTATTTCAAGTCTTTATTTATTTTGTTTCTTTATTTTAATTCAAGAATTTCATACATGAATACAATGTGTTTTGATTAAATCTGTTCCCATTTCTTCCCTTCCAACATGTATTTCTCTCTCTCTCTGTCTCTCTCTCTCTCTTACTTCCCATTTTTACCTCTCAAATTGAAATTCATATTCTCTTTTTGTAAAGCCACTGAGTCTAGTTACTGCTGCATGTATGTCTGAAGGTGTAGGACCAGATGGTTTATGGGCAGCTATGCTCATGTCTAAAGATAATTGGCCCTCTCTCCTATAACAGTCTTCAATTGCCAAGTGCTTCTCAACTATAGGTAGAATGTCCTATGCCCCTTCCCTGCCTGTGCTGGATTTGTGCGTGTTACCCCAACTACTGTGAGTTCATGTGTGCAATCTTACTGTCATGCTTATCAAATATTGTTTTCCTATAGATATCCACTTTTTTCCACACATGAGAATAATTATATAATGGAAGGTATTTGGTTTAAGAAAGACTGAAAATGTTAATTGTATTATAAGTTATAGCATACTTAGGGCTTATAAAAATTAATATTTCTATCCCAGTTTCTGTGAATCATAAATACGGGTATAGTTTAAATGGTTTTCCAGGCCTTATGATCCCACAAGACTTTATAACCAAGACACTGGCTTAGGCTATAGATTCATCTCATTCCTTGACCAAGGTAAACTCCAGTTCCACACTCATACAGTTGTTGGTAATATTTGATGTCACGCAGCCTGTTAGTCTAATGGCTTCTGTGTCTTGTTGGTTGCCAGCCAAGAGTTGCCCTCAGCAACTGACCTGCAGCTTCTTTGTAAAGTAACTCATGACAGAGATACTTGAATTCAGCTAAACAAGCACTGGAGAAAGTCTCTTAGCAAGATGAATTATGCGATAAAATACAAAAGAAAAAAATGAGATTCTATACCTTTGCCATAATCGCTTTTTTAGTAACAAATATCAATTTCTGTTCACAATACAGTAGAAGCGATTATGAAAGAACATGGGTGCCTAGAGGCTGGGATTTACGGGAGACATCTTAAAGTCCATTGTCCAGGTAGTGATCCTGGAATTCTACTGACCACAGTTTTATGAGCAGAAGGTACCAGAAATGCTTTAGGCTTTAAACCCAAAACTGGGAAGGAAGCATATTAATGAAAACTTTGTAAGATTCAGGGAGATCTGAGCATTAGAACAGACTTAGGTGATGGAGACTCTGACTCCAGAGACAAGGACATTCCCCCTTCACTAAAGTAATGGAAAGTATGCTGAAAGCAAAGAGCTATTTCTCTACTAGTAGACTCCATATGGCCCAGTTATACTACTCCTTGGCATATGCCCAAAGGACTTGATACACTACTCTACAGATACATGATCAGCCCTGTTCACTGCTACACTATTAATAATAGCTAGAAATATAAACAACCTAAACATCTTCAACTGACAAATAGTGAAAATGTGGCAAATATACATTATGAAATAATATTTGGTTGCAAAGAAAAACTAAATAATGAATTATGCAAGTACATGGACAGAATTAGAAAAGATAAAATTGTGTGAGCCAGAGCCAAAAATAAAGATGTCAAATTTTCCTTCATCTGGGGCTTCTAGCTTCAAATACTGAGATGTGAGAATATATCCTACAGTAACTGAAGAAACCAGGAAAATAAAAAGAGACCACTGCCAGAGTGGAGGGTTGGCGCTCAATAGGGAGAGAAATAGCAGGATATAAGTGATATGATGGGGGAAATGGGAAAGATGAGGAGATGTAAATACACAAAAAGGAGAGGGAAGGGTAAAGTACAATAAGAATGTCTGAAAAGTCATAAGGAATTGACTTATCCTATTAATTTATTAACTATCCACCTTTAACAAAACTGTATAATATATGTAAATCTCTCTCTGTGGGGATGTGTACACATCTCAGTGTGGGGAGGTGTACACAAACATATTTTAATGTCATTTAGACTGACAGTCACCAAGTGCCAAAGATCATCTAACAAAAACTAGACCTTACATAAGAAATCCTCTTTTGAATTTTGGCTCAGGGTTGTCCAAGTGACTCTCAAAATATTATACATTATTGCTACTGCTCTTGGTTGTTCTTCAGATAGAGAAGATAAGTCCCTATTGCTGAAGACAGAGTCCAGAGGCCCCTGAACTGTAACTAATTTGAAAGCCTTCTTCCTGAGGACTTGTAGAGGAATAGGCCTGTGTAATAGATAGGAAGGGATCAGAACCAAGTCTATATAAAGGGATTTCTTTCAGAGGCCTCTGTGGTCCACATGGAATGTAGAAACAATGTTGGTACACACTTTTATTCCCAGGATTCAGAAGGCAGCAGTAGCACACGCTGCAAGACAGAAGCAGAAACAAGAAGCAGAGCTCAGAAGAAGCCAGTGTCAGACAGGAAGTGACATCTGAGATTAATCAGATGTCACAGAGCAGGCAAAGTGATGAATCAAAGGAAGAGTTAGAAGAGTGAGTCAGAGAGAGGACACTCTCAACTCTCACAATAGAAAAGCAGGCTCTCAGCTCAGAGAGTTAGATGATAAGGCAGGAAGTTGATAGGCTGACTGAGGCAGTATGGGGCAGTGAGAGCTCACAGAGACAAAGAAGCAATTTGAGGAGTCTGAGGCAGAAACACAGTGGCAGCTTGGCAAAAGTCAGTACTAGAAAAATGAGTCAGTTTGAAGCTCAGCAGAGCAGTTCAGTTTGAGGCAGTCAGAAATCAGCCAGAGTCTGCCAGAGTCAGAACAGTTTGGTCAGAAACAGTAAGCCAGCTCAGAAGATCAGTTTAAACAAGTGAACTTGGAGAGGTGTTTGAGCCAGAACAGAGAGTGCGATGAACTAGAAGAGTAAGAGTTCAGAAGAAGCTAGTCAGAGTGGCTCAGTCAGCAGTAAGTCTTGGAGGTTGATTAGATTGTACAAGGCTTAAATGTTCTAGATTGTACTGAGGCTGAAGCCTTCCAGTTCTGGGCTTAAGGGTAGATTGTAAAGATATCAAAATTCTCCAGGACTCCAGGATTAGGACCAGTGATTGAATTAGCTAAAGAATAAACTGTCTTTTGCCCTGAATCAACATCTACAGCACTAGTTTTCATGGTACCAAAAAAATGTCTTATAATTTCTAAAGGAGGGAAGCAACCAACAATTCTACCCAGTTCTGATGCCTGTGAACCACAACATTGATCAGCATGACACAAACATTAAGAGTGCAGTAGTGGCATGCATATCTTGACAGTAACCACACTTCTCTAATTAGACATAAAACCAACTCAGCAGGAGAAATACCATGCCTAGCATTAGAAACCAAGACAACATCTCAGTGCTAGTAAAGTCATGGCTTTCGAGGAAAAACTACAACTGCCACTTTACTAAACCAGCACAATCCCTAATGACACTCTAAAGATTTTTCCTTATACCACAGATAAGTAAAGTCCCTACTCCTAATCAAGGAAACTTCTTTAGGCCATAGGTGGAGACCATTACAGAAAACCACAACTGATCAAACTGCAGAGTTGTGGAACCCAGTCCCAATGGATACATCTACAAAACACTATTGCCCCTGAGGCCTAGGGAACATTGAACAAGAGGAAGCAGGATGATTGGAAGAGGCAGAGGATCAGAGAGTTTGCTGTGAGATTATATCTACAAGTAGTGTTAGAAGCTACGCTCATTATTATTATGACTTCCAGTTTAGTGTTTTTATGGGATTCTTGAATGTGGGAATGAATGGGCCTCTGATTTCTGTTCCCCTTCTCGGGCTCCTTTCTGTGGGCTGAAAAAGCAGTAGAAGCCCCTGGGATGTGCCTCCACTCCCTGTATAGGTGAGAGGAAAAGAGCACACAGTGGGCTCCTCTTCTCATGCCCTGGACAGAATATTGTGGGTTGCCTGCTTCTCCAAAGCAGAAGGAACATGCTTGTCTCCACTGCACCTGGATCCATTGGGTGGATGCCTTGCTCTCCTGCCTCCCGTGCTCCTGCCCTGCCCTATGCTAATTAGGCTTCTCCACCTGGAATACTAGGACCACACCTTCTCTGGGAAAGTTACTTAAACAGGGAAAAGGCTGCTAATAAACTTGAGCATTGTGTTCACCAAACTCGGATCCCGAGGCGTTCTATGCGTCCCGCTATTCTCAGGTCCGCGAGTGGACAGCTTCGTGAGAAGTCACCGGACCCCTCTGCTTAGGGCCCGGGACTCCTGCCACTTAAGTCTGAGCCTGTTCTCCTGGCCAGAGAATGGGGCAGACTGCCGCAGTCGGGACATTCAGCCGCCTTCTGTCCGGTGGGTGCGCACGGGAACCCAGGGAGAGAGACCAACACCTTTTCTTCTATTTATTTGTCTTGTCCAACTCTGATATATTAGTTTTGTTTTTAATCTTATCTTTTACTTTATTATAAAGCTATATATATATATATATATATATATATATATATATATATATATATGTATATATGTGTGTGTATACATCAATTACTAAAAAAGAGACCATGGAAGATAGAAAAGAAGGGTATATGGGAGGATTTGGAAAGAGAAAAGCGAATAAAGAAATGATATAATTATAGTACAGTCTGAAAATACAAAAGAAATAAGTTCTATAAAAACGAAAATACTACTACTAGGTTGCTGTGTGGTACCAGGGAATATTGGAAGCTACAAGTTAACACCCAGAAGATAAAATCAAGCCATGTTGTTGTTTTCAAGAGCACTAATACATATGTTAACATTTTATATACAAGTAAAAATACATATGTGTATGAGATAATTTTAGCCCAAATGTGTATGTATATTTTTATTTGTCTCTTATTTAGGAAATAGTCATACATCAAAAGTGAACTTAATTTCAAAGAATTAATAAGTATTTTGCAAATTTCATAAGTCAAAATAGACTTAATCAAAGATTTAAATGGCATTTTGAAAATAATTGTGACAGAAATTGCTAGTAATGATTTTGGAGCCATCATGATCTTGAAAAAGCTAGTAGACTTTTCTAGCTCATGTTGTTTTCATTTTTGGTTTTTTGTTTGTTTGTTTGTTTGTTTGTTTGCATAGTTTTGATATATATTTTCAGTGTTTAGTCCCAGAGGGTGAAAATCACTATGAAGACTAGACTGGCTTCTAACTCAGGAGGATCTGCCTGCTTCTGCCTCCCAAGTGCTGGAATTTAAAGGTGTGAGCCACCATGCCCAGCCCTCAGGTTGTTTTGACCTGTAAAACATCTCCTGGATTCTTTTTTAGTGTTGTACAGCACTCTGAGATCTGTGGATAGAATGTTTTGCCCCTGGTTTTCTGGGTTCCTAATATACTAGAGTATCCACACAGATGTTCAAGCCTCAAGATTCATTATAAGAATATCTGATACATTAAGGTCAAATCCATTTAAGGAAAAGCAGGGTGAGAGGACAGAATTTTCTAGAATGAGTAAGAGATTTTTTTTTTTTTCATGAGTAGATGGCATCTGAGCAAACCCAAATAAAATGAAGAAATCCAGTGTCTCCAATTGACAGCAAGGGCAAGAGCACTGCAGAGAATCACAGAGTACAGAGGCCAGGGCAGCTCAGAGGTCAGGGTAGCTCAGTGAGGAGGAGGTCAGAGACTGCTCACGGAATAGGGTTGGATGAGCACTGAGAATTCAGTTCTGCAGATAATTCTTTTGAGGATAAAAATCAAATAATACTAGTAATTTTTTTTGGCATATAACAGTTCTGGGTTCAAAAGGCCAATTTTTGTTTTTATTTCATCTGAAACAAGTGTGTCATGGGAATTTTGAAAAGCTAATTCAAGGTTTCATAAAAGTGTAAACTGCTGGATTCTGTGCCATGAGGTGGTTCATGACGGGAACTTGACACTCTCAAGGTCTAGCAAGTTGAATGTATATCAGAAAGATCCCCATTCTAGGAACACTGGGAAGCCTAGTAAAGATTTTGTACAGATTTGTCTGTATTCCATAGGCTCCAAGATTATTTTAATGTAGCCTCTATAAGGTTTGGCTTGCTGGTTTTAGTTTTTCACAGTAGCAAAATGAGAATTACCTCTTATGATATTAACATGCCTCCAAGACAAAGAAAAAAATAGTTCAGATTCATATGTTAGCTGATAATTCACAATGTTTTCCTTTTAATCTAACAATTATAGTAGCATAGCTGTTTTTAAATGTTATGAAATTCACAGATGTCATGATGTATACCCCAGGCAGACAAGAGTACAGAAACATATTTAGAGAAGAAATTAAGTTATGGGTGGCATAACATTAAGGTATGGGTGGCAGCAGTTTACTACCCAAACCATCTTAACCAAGACAAATGGTTTCTCAAATTCTATGCTTTGAATCACTTCATACATTAGGAGAAAAATTTGAACATTTTTACATTCCTTATTGCTGTCATATGATCATCAACACCAAACGTTAGGAGAAGAAAAGAAATATGAAGACAAGTAAAGAGACTAGACTGTGAGCTTCAAGGGCCAGCAGAAACATCTGAATTGGACGCCAAACCAGCCAGGCATTCATCCATGTGGTAGCACATGGATGGGATTTAATCCCAGCATTCAGGAGGCAGAGGCAAGTTAATTTCTGAGTTCAAGGCCAGCCTGATCTACAGAGTGGGTTTCAGGACAGTCAGGACTATGTAGAGAGACACTGTCTCTCCCCTATCTGTCCCTCCACCAAAAATAAAGGAAAAAAGAAAGAAAGAAAGAAAGAAAGAAAGAAAGAAAGAAAGAAAGAAAGAAAGAAAGAAAGAAAGAAAGAAAGAAAGAAAAAAAAAAAAAGAAAGAAAAAATAAACAGGCATTCAGTGAATACTGCTGAATGGGTGAACACATGAACCAAAGCTTCTTGGTCCCTACTGTGAGTTAAATTTTCACTTAATCCTCACAGCAACTTTGTGAGATTAACTATAAATTTTCTTGCTTTGTTTGCATCTGTTATTATTCTCATTTTGTTGATATTCAAGGTACTGTGTTGTGACGTTAGAATACAAAGCTAGACAGAACTCTACCACTTAAAGCTGTTGAGTAATACTATTAGTTTTCTAGTGCCAAATGATCATCCTTGAAAGCATAATTAGAGTAACATTAAATAGACTCAACAGGTTATTTTCCATAAACATGGGTGTATATATAAGTACATATGTGCATGTGATAACAAATGATAAAAAAGGAGGCCATTTGGAGGAGAGCAGAGAAGATGATAATAGCAGGGTTTACAGGGAATAAAGAAAAGGGAGAAATGTAATTACAATGAAATCTAAAAACAAAATTAGAAGTTGCAATTCTGGCTTGACAAAAGAATGTGAATATTATTACACTTAATGCAATAGATTAGTTGTTTATGAACAAGTTAACATTGTGTTATAAAATTTAAATTTGTATAGTATTTCCTTGAATTAAAGAAATATTGAAACAAAATGCTTATCTTGACAAAACAACTTTGTTCTGCATAAATAAAATGATAACAAGACTCTCATTTATCTAAACTTGATGACATTATTGGCAATATTGATCTATTCTTAATAATGTGATAAGAATTATAACAAGAAATAACAGGATGATTTTCTATGAAAAGAAAATATGTGTGTCAAAACCAAGTTTTGAATGACATTGCTCCTTAGAAAATGCCACTGTATTTTTTTATCATTATTGTCACTGGTCATGCAAAAGTCACATCAATGTCCTTCTTGAAAGAAAGCTGTTGAATGGCACTTTTTAAGCTGTCTACATGGCCACAAATCTATGAATAAGTCTACTAATAATAAATAAATAAATAAATAAATAAATAAATAAATAAATAAATAAATAAATGTACTAATAATTCAAACCTTAAATTAATGAACTCTTTTTTAATATACTATAATTTAAGTTGAATATACAATCTAAAGTTGTGAGCATATTTTATCTCATAGCTGCTACAGCTGTGGTGAGACATCAGGGAAAGAAGGAACAATCCTTTGCAATAGGTCTATTCAAGTGGGTTCATTTAAAAAGAAAATCCTCCTTCCAAAGGACACTAGAGTTTTGTAACAAAGTTCAGGCAGATCAGCTTAGATCCATAATTCCGTTCAGCCCAATAGCTCAAAGTCTGTGCCCCACTGGTGTCGGATCAATAGCATCATCGGATACAAAGGCTACTCAGACGTACTTACGACTTGATGACATGTTGATGGTTCTAGCTATGCTCACTATAGTGATTGGATTGTTTTTGTTTTTGTTTTTTCTGTGCAGAATTTATAACTTGAGTTTCTAGACAAGGTCTTTACAACATTTTTCCATGCTGCCACTTAATACTTGGCTGACATCTCTGCATCTCTTTGCATTACATCTTTAATATATCAGCAGATTTCTGCCAACACTCTCACTCCAAACTTGATTTTAAAAGTTCTAATTTTGTTAGAGTATCCATTTTCTAACTATATCCATAATGAAGATATTTAACCTTAAAGGAAGTGTGGACATCTTTAAGGACTACATTATAACAGAGATGTATTTATAGACTGCATTAAACTACAAACAATGAGTCAGTTTTCAGAGTTCATAAATCTAATCTTCATAATTGAAACTCTTTATATTTATATCAATTGTGTTGTTACAATTATGTTGCAAATAAAAACTTGAGCAGAGAGCTCTAAGGCTAAACTATTGAAAAGTTCAGTAATAAATTCTGGCTTATAGAGGAAGCATCAGAATCTCAAAAAACTGTTCTAAGTCAGAAATGTTGTCACTAAATCTGTGTAGCAAAAATATATTACCTAATACATTGATATATTTATATCGTTGTGTATGTGTGTGAATGCTCCCATGTGTGTTGGTGTACAAATATGTGGTTCACACACCGAAACCAGAGATCACCACTTCAGGCAGGATTGGCTGGAAAGATTCTGCTGTCTTGTCTCCTTCACTGTGCTCACAGGTGCCCGTCACCATGCTTGACTTTTACATGAATGTGGGGATTGGAATTCAGATTGTCATGCTTATGTTGCAAGCGTTTACAGACTGCATCAGCTTCTCAGCTTTTTATTTACATCTTTTGACACCTGTTTGAGTCAATGATTATATTACAATAGTACACAGTCACGTTGGTAAGACTTTATTGCTGTAGTTTTGGGCATTTCTAGAATACAGTCTCACAGTAAACCCCCTGATCTTGTGGCTCTTACTATCTTTCCACTCCTATTAGGCATTGATCCCTTAGGTGAGAGAGTTGCATTACAGACGTATCTGGGCAACAAAAAGAGATGTACTATCATGGACAGGGGAAAGCCCAAGATGCTGATCCTACATGAAGAACTATAGGCAACTAAAGAATTCTGAGAGTAGGAGAAATAGACTACCCAAAAGAAGAACACACCAATTGTTTATCCAATACCAAATGATCAGACCTTCAACACATACACAAGTAACATTATACAGACTAAGCATATTGTATTTATGCATATAAGAATATATATGTATATACATATATGTGTATTTTGTAAAACAGTGAAAAATAGGCTATGCATTTGAAAGAGAGAGGGGCTATATGGGAAAGTTTAGGGGTAATACGGGAAGGGGGAAATGATATATTATAATCTCAAAAAAGAAATGATATTAAAAAGAAAAGTATGTGCTATGACATTTGAGACCAGCTATAACAAAACTCAAAGTTAAGTCTCCCCCTTACCAAATGTCACTATAAAATTCCGCAATGAGTCCATTTTTGTTTCAGCCATTTCATGTTCTCAAATTTAATATTTACTTCTTCCTCGTTTATAAATCCTAAAGAGCAATTTCCATCCATTCATTAGGATTGTTTCATATGCCCATGTTCAGTATTAAATATTTGTTGGGAAACAGCAGCTGCTGATGAATTATGATTACAGTAAATTATATTTATAATGACTATTGATTTTTCCCAGTACCCTGACTAGTTGTTTAAATAGTGATGAAAGCCACGCAACATTTTAAATTACGGTAAATCTATTTAAGACAAAATAGAGCTCTTTTGATATCCTTCTTTGGAACAGATTTATTTTTCAATATTTCATATCGGCTGTCAGGGTTTTATTCATTATCTCTGAAGGAATAATTCATTTGGGAGAAAGCATGTTGTTCACAAAATGCATTGAACCTCTATCTTGAATTCATAGACTAACTTATTAGACTAGACTTATACATAAGATTAAGGAAGACTTAATAAATTTATAAACACATCAGAATCAATCATGTGTTATTATGTAATCAATCATGCATTATCAATCATATAGACCTATGAATTTTTTTTCTTTTAAGTGGAAAAAGAATAGAAAATAAAAGAAAACAACAATCCATAATTTTATCCAATTGGATTATTTCTCTAAAGTATCATTTATGCGTGAGGGCAAAGTTGTCCATCTCATTTCCTACTATACTTGAAATCTTTGGTGTGTCTATCAGCTGTTTTCAAATGGAGCTCATATTGGCTAATATGGATTAGCTGCAGGAACCTTGTAAGGGAGAGTTGATAGAGAATTACTGTGACATCTTCTCACAGTAGGGCCTCATCCATAATGTTACCATTGATTAGAAGTATTGAGCCTTGCTGTCACACCAGAAGCTTACTCCAATGCTGTGGAGTCAACTATAAGTCTATATTTCAGTATTAGTTGCATACGTGCCTTTCACAGATTTAGGTAGCGCTTCCATTACAATTGCTCCCAAGTCACTGTCTTCCTTGATTCCTTGTTCTTCATGCCTCTATTTCCCCATAATACTGTGTTTTTGTCATTTGACTAGTGTTCTACAACATAAAAACAGATCAAAATCAACAGGACTTGTGGTTTCTGTTGCTAGATATATTTTTTTTTTTTTTGGAGACAGAGTTTCTCTGTTGTAAATCTGGCTGTCCTGCAACTCACTCTGTAGACCAGGCTGGCCTTGCCCAGGCTGTTGCTAAATCTTAATATACATTATTTATAAACATAGGCAAAAATACATTTTCCTCCCTTATCTCTTAATCATCTCTTTTACCTTTTAACTATTTATTTATTTTTACTTTTATCTACTATTTTTCTATATTGACGTGCATGCAGTGTGTGTGTGTTCGCATGTGCACACATGTTTGTGTGAATGTTTACTCATGTCAATATATGTGTGGGGGTCAGAAGACTACTTGCAGGAGTTGTTTTTCTCCTTCCACAATGGGTTTTGAGGATAGAACTCAGGTTTCAGGGTCACACAGCTCACCCATATTGTCAGCTCATCATGTTTTTTCTTTTTAATTAATATATGATATATATATATATATATATATATATATATATATATATATATATATATATATTGTTTCCAATGCAATGATTCAGTGAGAGAGAGAGAGAGAGAATGTACCAGTAAAATGATGAAATCGGGATATTTAGATGACTCAGCCCCTCAAACGTTTTTTTGATAGTTTTTTTCTCAACTTGCTCCCCGTTAATCTTTATTAAACACACAAACATTGTGATCTAATAACACTAATATGTCTTGGAAAGGGATCTAATGCTGTTATTTACCTGCTAATGAGGAAACAGGACACATTTATAGATAGCCAATGTGTTTTAAAAGCAGAAAACATGAGAAAGACTTAATTCATAATCTCTTCTTCTTAATCAATCTCTTCTCTTGGTTAATTTTTCCAACACAGTGATGGGTGGCCAAAGAAGAGAACAAGGTTTGGTGACAATGATTGTGCTTTGCCTTTCTTAGTTGTTCATGAAACACTTATTCTTATAGATTTCTTCACTTCATGAAAAAAGCCAGTGATTCAGTGAATTAGTCTAAGAGTCCAAAGGAGTATATGATAGGGAGTGCTGGTATGTCAGACATATGTTACAAATAAGGCAAGGTGGGCTTTCTTGGGAGAATTGTTATTTGTTTATTTGTTTACTTATTTATTTACTTCATCCTCAAATTGGACATGTGTGCATGTGTGTATCTATGTATAATTTATTGACTTCTCTGTGTGTACCATTATGAAATCTTTCATTGTGACATTAAGTGATAAGATATATTCTCAGGTAATAGTAACTATTTAACTATTTAAGATGCAGTGTCTTGCATCTTAAAATTTTTGAAATTGACATGTAATTGCTAAGACAGCTTGAAATGTACCCTTTCCAACTACTTGTCCTCTATACAAATGGAAGACTCAAACTTTTATTTTATAATAAAGATATTTCAAAATATTATTGGGATTTTATTTTGATATATCTTAACTTTTAAAATTAACATAGAAATGGCTATTCTTTTGAAAATATTCAGCTTTCTTACCAAAGAGAAGTACGACAGTCTATTCAGTGGGTCTAGTCTATGTTTCTTGTTAATTGCTTATGATCCTTGAATGAATCGTAAGCAACTTATCACAGAATCTCTCAATCAGTGTTGTTGTTAATTCTATTACCATAGTAATAAAGTCTATATTTTTCATTATTAAGGGGATCTCTTTTGTACCTTAAGTAGTAATTCTCATTTTGTGTGAATCTTATTGACTATTTTTCTTTCATTTCTAGGGGTCATTAGTTCTTAAAATTCTATTCAACTTTTAGTTGCTACAACTGCTAGCGTTCAGTGACAATATACCATGTAACAATTATAACCAAATTCTTCGGAGAATACTATATTAAAGGATATTAAAAAGTAGCTTTAAAATATTTTGTAGAATAAAAAGGCAAATAAATAATAATCAACTGGAGTTTAGAACTCCAGATTTAAGTTTCTCTTCTGTAGCAAGTTATCTCTAAATGGCTAATATTTAGTGTGATCTTTAATTTAGTCCATAGCATCAGATGATATCAGTATGTAAGTTCAGTCATGTACAATATAAATGAGAGATTAGTATAATTAAGTTTCCAGGGCCAATCCTATTTCTATCTAGAAGGTGAAATTTCTTCCAGATTCTTCCATCGTTCATTAAGTTTTTGTTTCCCATATATTTTCTGGTATTTTTTATATCTTAGAGGCCTTTTTAAATTGAGAGTAGTCATCTGGAAAGGTGAAGGCCCTTTGCAGTGACTCAGACTTCTCTGGCAGCTCAACATTATGTCTCTACAAATGGATCACAGAGATCTTCTTTCCAAGAGTTTCCTGTAGGCCTTTTTACAAGGCAAGCTCAATAGCTTACCTGTACCAGTAGACAATAGGTGACACTATATTAGGTTACTATTCTGTTATGGCATCTACTTGGTTTAAATTACTTGGATCCTCTTAAGTCCATGAAATTTTATAATTTCTATGAATTGCTGGCCTAAGTCAGGGTGGTATATCATTTTTAATTATCTGAGGAGTTTTCAGGATATGCAATTATTTTATAAATAAAAAAATTGATCCTGCAGCAGAGGACCTTCTAAAGTAATCTTAGAATATCTAGAAAACAGAGAAGTGTCTACCAAAACAATGCCTAACTAGTACTTTGAAAGGTCAGAAAAATAAAATAGCAGCATGTATCCTGTATGATCACAATGAAATAAAGTTTTAAATAATCAGTGAATGAATCTCTAGTAATTGTATAAACTCATAGAGATTAAAAGACCCATAAAAGCTTCCTGTACTTATACATAATGAAAACACAACACAACAAAAACTCTTGGACACATTAAAGCAGGGACATTTGTAACTCTAAAAAATCAGGAAGAACATGAACAAATGACTTAATGATGTACCTCAAGAATTTGGAAAAACCACACACCAAACCCAAACCTAGTGGATAGGAAAAAATGATTTAAAAAAAAAATCAGAGCAGGAAAAAAATGAAACAGAAACAAAACACTGTAGAAAGGGCAGCGAACCTGAGAGCGGGTTCTTTAAAAGATAAACAAGATAAATAGACTTTTGGTCCAGTTAATCACATGAAAAAAGAGATGACCCAAATCTGCAGAAACAGAAAAGATTAGAGCAACATTACAATAGAGAGCAAAAAGTTCAGAATATTATAATAGAATTTCTAATTTGGTTAACATCACATCATACTCAAAAGTCAGAGAAATAACTCATCTTTTTGTTGAATGCTGCTTCATGTAGAGAAGGCAATTTTCTTACACACTTCCCAACTCAGTGTTGAAGTCTTTGTAACCCTCTTCCCTTCTTCATGCTGAATGGATTTCTCACCCTGCATCCTTATATCACCAGGAACTATCACTTTACTTAAAAGTTCTATTTAAGTCCCCCATTTACATTTTTCATTATCACCTCTAGAGAGGCTCATTGACTAAAATTAAAACCTTCAAGTATTTCTAGCTTCACTGTACTTAGAAATTGTTAATGAATTGGTGTTGAAAAAGTTTAGACCACTGATATTTTCAGTCATTAAGGAAGTTTCTTGAAGTAGCTAGGAAGTCAGGATACCTTATTTCCAGGCAGACTTTCCACTTCAGTTGAAAGTATCCATACGGTTTAAGAGCCTTTAAGGACCTTTCCTGTTGATCCAACTCTTGTCTTTATAAAGAATGACTTTACTATCTTAATTAGATTATGTTGTGTCATGGCCTTCTAGGAGAAATAGTTTTCCCAACATTAAAATATAAAGGAGATAATGACTTAAGCTTGAATATCAAGGTTGTTTGTTTGTTTGTTTGTTTTATCAAATGGAAAGCACTATAAGATTATAAACATTTAGATTAATTTATTACTGTAACATGAATGTTTACGTTTTTAGTATTGAATAAGTAGAAATTTTATTTAACTTTTCTCTCTTCAAACAGATGATACTTTCAAAAGCTATGCTATCCTGGGTTGTTTATGGATAAATTGTGTGGGAATTAAATGATATTATCATAATACTTAGTCTCTTATATTTAGTATTGAAAGACTCCTTCTCTGTAGCCAGGTATGGATCAGACATTACCAGTGTCATATGGGATGCTGGTTTACGGAAGTCTTTATGCAAAAATTGTCTCTGATTCCTCTGACATAATACTTTGGAACTAAGTGGAGAAAGCTAGAGAAATATACTTTATGGAAGTTACAAATCCAAACGTGGTGTATCTGAGACTGTTGTATCTTCTGAATCCTCTTAATACAGCACATCATTTATCTTCTCCCTTAATAGAAATACCTTCTCCTACTTTAACGTTATGCCTTCATTATCATCAGGCCATGCCACTCCCTCTGTTTAATATTTCTTAATTGGTTCTGTGCTAATCATTTCCATTGCTGCCATCTTAGACTAGTGCTTAATCTGATCTTTCACAAGCTACACTAACAGCTTTCTCAATGCCCTCTTTTCCTAATGCTAGACACTTACAAGCATACACACAGCTCTTTCTAGAACGTTCATTACTTGATATTGCATCATTGTGTCATCAGCTCTCTGAATCCATGGTTTACAGATATTCCCTTGCTTAAAATACCCTCTATCCCTCACAATCTGCTTTAAAAATTGCTTTAGCTATTAGATAATAATTCACCATGTATATTATATTTTCTCTTCTAATATTATAGAAAGAACACATATTCAGTTTAAAAAAATATTCAAAGCTTTTAGAAATATTCCCACCACTGTCATGTTTGTTAGCTAGCTTCTTTGTACACCAGGTCATTGAGAAAGTTAACAGAGTTTTAATTAAAATTGTATCTGTTGTCATTTACTATAATCTACACATTCTAGGTCCATAATTATCCAATGTTGTAATGATGATACATATACAATATATATATATATATATATAAAATACATATATGCATATAATATATATGTGTATATATACATATTATATATAATATATATGTATATGAATGTGTGTGTGACTGTGTCTGTCTGTGTGTGTTGTGTGTGTGACTAAATTTATGGGGCATAGGCTGCTATTGAGATTCCTTCATGTGAGAGTAAGCAAAATATAATATGTTGAGATGGAAATTAGACGCATTTTCTCAGTAATCCATTGTGGTTTAGAAGGTTCCATTTTACTTGAAGCACCTATACCTTACCCAGCCATAGTTTTTGTGTTCATGAACTTTGTGGATTTGGGTCTCTGAAGCAACCACTCAGAGTTGCTAATATGAAGCACTACCTCTTATTATGAGTGAGGCACAGGTCAAGCACCCTTATGAATTTACCCTTCGCAAGGAATGTGGATTTATCACCTCTAATTTGCATTTAAAGTTCAGATTTAAGAAGATAAGTAGCCCATGCCCAATCTGCTGGTTTACAGAACCATGGATCAGAGTTGAGAACTGAAAGGGCAGATCCACAGCTAGTACTTACTTCCGTAGCTTCTATCATGCAAAACCAGCCACAGATCTCCCTCAGTGCAAGAAGTCTACAAGACAGGAGCCAAACCAAACCAAATCAATAATTCATGCTGCATTGGTTGCCAAACAAAACACCTAAAAAACACATGAAGTACATTTTTCTTTATTAATCAATATTATGCAACTTTTACATGAACCTTATATAGCAAATGCATATGCATTCACATGGATACATAGCTTTGCTTATATTTCATGTTTCATTTTGTTATTTCATTTTACTTATCATTGACCTTTTAATTAACTCTTCTTGATGGCTTTTAGGGAAGCCTGAAGCAGGGACTGCTAGGACTGGACTAGATCTAGACTAGATACCAGGACTAGAAATGATCGTGCATGTTGCTTTTTAAAATCAACTGGATTCTTTTCTCTTCCAGTTTTGTTATAAATGTTGCTTGTAGGTCTCTCTCATTGACATTTACCTAAAGTACTAGGAAAGGGAGGGTTAAGAATCAAGGGATTGGATTTTCCAGGAGCCTTTTCTGACATATATGGTTACCTGGTGGTAGAGCCAGCTCACTGCATACCATGTGGCAGCTCGATCAAGCTCACTATTAGTCACTTTCTCTTACAATTTTATCTCTTCTGATATACAGTGAATTTGCTGCAATCCAAATACACCATGGTAATGTGTACAGCTCAGTAGTCTGTTAGGTCATCCCATGAAAGGTGATATTTTCCTCCTGGAGTTGTACACTGCATTTTAAGTGTATGACTGCTTTTATTTTCTTCATTCAAGCTCTCCAAGCCTAAGGATTTAGATCCTCATTTTGTTATTCAACAGTGATTCTGTGCAAATTTACTCTTGTTCTTTCTTAAAAGTTAAATAACTTACAACATTGAATTACAGTAATGGATGGTCAGCAGTCCTCCCGATACTTTAGGGTTCTTTATTGTAGTTATTTATACCTCTGTGTGTGTGTCTGGGTTTTTTTTTGTTTTGTGAGTGTGTGTGTGTGCATGCATGTGTGTGTGTGTATGTGTCTATTTTAGTGTGTATATATGTGTGTTTGCATAATTTTAAACACAAAGACATTGATGATTCTAAGGTGCCATTCTGTTGGAGTTGCAAACATGAGTTAGCTAAGAAAATATCATTATGCCCAAGTGCCCCAAGGGTGTCTGGTAAAATGACTGGCTTTACAACTCTGTGATGAGTTATTTTCATTTAATTCAAGATACGGTTAGAGATAGAATTAGCCTAGTAATGTCTCTTAATGATATTGACTGCTGGTAATATTCAGAGTAGCATTTCTCTCAGAATCATCTGTGCTCTTTCTGTCACAGTCTGTCAAAGGCAAATGAACATTATTTGATACGTTAGAAAAATTCTGGATGTTGGAATCTCAATACCTCTCTTGAGACAGAAAACCATCTCCAAAGTCAGTGTCATGCATGGTGCCAATAACACTTTGATTTGTGTCTCCCAGCACATAAACATCTGGAGGCAAGGCACCTTATCCTTGTGCTTACTAAGGAATGAGTGTCTCTGTGTGCTGCTCTCTTTCTTGTCAGGAATTTAAAATTTAAAGTGCTTGATTTTTGGATGTAGGAATGATTCTATTAAGCACTGTTGGAATTTCCAAAAAAAAAAAAAAAAAGATAGTTTAAATTATTGCTTTGCTTTGTTAAAAAAAAAAAAATAGTACATATGTAACCTCTCTGAGGAAGTCAGACCAGAAACATGTTTGCTTTGTACTGTGGTTTTCACTGAGACCTGGCAGCTTTGAGAAGTGCATATAACAATTTTACTTCAGTTATAAAGTCAGAGAGTTCAAATTCCAAAGAAGTTATTCTCTCATAAGCAATTAGTTCACATCCTGAGTGATGAAAAAATAACCAAAGTTTCTAGATGTGATTCATATCTACAGATCTTTGTGGTTTTCTCAGGCTCAGCCTTTTCCCTCATGGAATCAGCTCACAAGCTGACAGGAAGCAGGAGGGTGGCCTGTGCTTCCAGGCTGACATTTCTAGAAGCATGATAGCCTCTCTCTATAGCAGATTTTCCAGCTCCTCTTCAGCCCAGGGATCTTTCCTGTTCCTTTGTGGTTGCCAGGCACCAACTGGCTCCCATGGTAGAAAACCAGGCTTGCGTTTGTACCGTCAGGCTGGTCAAAACCCCGTTTCTTTATTTTCATTCTTTTGGCTACTCATTTTTTTCTTCTGTTTTTCTGCTTCTGAATTAGCAGTGAAATCTAAATGCTTCTCAAGCCTGCTCCGAGGCTCTCCTGCTTTGTGATCAATTTACCAGACGAGGTATTATTTCCACCTCTTGCTTTGTCTTCATACTTTACTTGGTCCAGAACTTGCGCTCTGAAATTTGACTTTCTAGGGGTTGCAAAATGAAGCTTCCATCTTATCGAGCACACTCTCTCTAAAAGTGCCATATTTGTTGCGAATAATGTATTCCAACTACTCTGAAAACATGTATGCATCCTCACTTGTGGTGGACATCCATTTTCAAGGCCACCTGTATTCCACCTCAAAAGCTCCTGGAATGAGCCACACACAAAGGGCTAACTCCACTGTGATGGGAAACTGCATCTGTTTCCTTCTGTTTTAATTGTTTTGTTTTGTTTTCTTTCCTGACTGCAGTGATAGATTAGACTAGATTGAGATTCCAAATAGTAAATAGTCAGTTCAAAACACTCAAGAGGAACTATGCTAAGCTGAAGGGAGGATAAAGCCTATTTCATTTCCTCAAAGCCTATTCTATAATAGGTCCATAGCCATTTATAATTAGCATAGTATTTGAAGGAACAGTATTAAGAAAACTTCACAGTGGCCTGAAGAGATGGCTCAGCAGTTAAGAGCACTGACTACTCTTTCAGAGGACCAGGGTTCAATTCCCAGCACCTACATGGCAGCTCACAACTGTCTGTAACACCAGTTCCAGGAGATCTGACATCCTTACATCAACGTACATAAAATCAAAGAAATAAAATAAATATTTTAAAAAAGAAAACATTTTAAACCTTCTCTTGCCCTTTCTTTTAAGCCTTCAGTGTAGTAGCATATAATATAATCTTTCTAATTATGCGATACCAAGATAAAATGTGTATGAAATTATCGTGTATCACGTTATGATGCTGAGAACTTTGAGAAGTAAATTTATTTACCTATCAAATCTGTCACTATTAACAACATAGGAGATTAAGACCAAAACTGGAAGTTCAATGGCTAGGGTAGACACGCTTTTAGTGTCCAACCCACTGAAGCTAGGGTCATTCTTTCATGCTATAGAGTTGCTCCTCAGAAAAGAGAAGAGGGAAATGAATAAGAGGTAGACAAAAGGGATAGATTTGGACTAACATACGGATGGAATGTGTTTACACATATATCTCTGTGTGCATGCATGTGTGTGTGTGTGTGTTGTGTCCATGTATTTAGAGGTGTGTCTGTGTGTTGTTTCTGTGTGTGTCTGTGTGCTGTCTCTTCTGTGTGTGTAACAGAAAAAGCAGGAAAGAAAAGTCATGTTTGTGTTTTTGAATTATGTTTTAGCACCTCCATCTCTGTTTCTGCTTCACCAGCCAGGAACCTCTCTAGGTTATTCTTACTGCAGTGACACCAGTAGATGATATGAAATGAAATATGAAATATACACTGGGCTCCTCAGCAAAAAGAACCTACATGTTGTTCCAGAGAACAGCTTTCTGATTCCAGTTTGTGTGAAAACCTTCCCCACTCAAGTACTGCAGTCTTTGTTGGTGTGAATCAATGCACAAACATCTTAGTAATATGAAAGCTGACAACTGTATTGACTTCCCACCTACCCTCAAAATGAAAGGTTTATTCAGATGCTGGATTTAGCTTTAAAGAATTTATTTCAGGGTTTATATAAATAGAACTTAAAAGGTAGTGGCAGTGTGTTGACTTCTAATATCCGTCAGAATAATTGATGTCTTTGACATGAGGGATCAAAAAAAAATCAAGTGTCTAGAGCTAGAGAGACAGCTCAGTTTGTACAGTGTTTGGCTCCTAGAACCTATGTAAAAAGAGCCAGATGTGGTAGTGTGTGCAGTGTTGGGAAGTAAGAGACAGACAGATGCCTGGGGCTCACTTGCCAGCCAGCTGTTGTATAGTATTGTCCTCAGAACTGAAGCATTCCTTCCAGGAGGGAGGACAAACTCACGAAACCCAGAAAAAATATCACATCTGAGAAAATGGAAACTTGGAAGATTCTTGAAGTCCCTTCCCTGCGTTTACAGAAGAAGCAAAAACTCTTGCAGGAGGTGGGAGGGGCTCGGTGTAAGCTGAGCTGCAAAGAGGAGATTCCTGTTTTATCAAGCTGCCTGCAAGCTGTGGAAAGGGCTCCAGGGTTGAAGCTTCTGTGAATCATCACCTGTATTGGTGTGGACTAGTCCACGATGCAGCTGCTATTTAGCCATCCCTAGTTCGTACAGGTACCCACTCACTCTACTTCTGTTAGTGACTCCAGTACCAACTAACTGATTCACTGAGTTGGACATTGGTTCAATAGTTTATTCATTTTGTCCTGGCTTCCCTTTTTTGGGGTGAGTAGACATATATGTGTGTGTTTCATCTCCCCAAGAAAAGCCTGTCACGCAACATCTGTTTGCATACTTAAAAAGATCCAGGCTACTGAGGAATGCCATCTCAAGTCCAGAAAACCAAACAAAACATGAAAAGTGTGTTGAGCCCCCAGACCCTGGGCCTAGATTCTGCTTTGAGCCTTTGGCTATACGCCTATTCTTTTACTGGGAGATTTTCTGAGCAAAGCTGGAGTCACAAAGCAGCGCTGCCGGGAAGTGGCCGGTTTCAGGGAAGTCAAAAGTTAACCTAAGGAACATTCCTTCTTTGGGTGGGCGTCCAGCCCCACCCAGTGAGATCACAGTTCTTGGTGAGTGTTTAGCCCCCACTGAGTAAGATGATTGCTTTGGGTGAGCGCTCAGCTCCAGCTAGTAAGATGAAAGCTTACCTTTGACTATAGAATAAGTTGCTTCAATTATATATTGTTTTACCTTGTGATTAATACACTCATTGTATACCTGCTGTTTCCCTGGTGGTTATTAACCTTGTAACTGCTATAACTGCATGTAGACCCTTGAGTAAAATGTGTATAAGGACTGAGACAAAAATTAAACTTTAGCTCCATCCCATCTGAACTCAATGATACTGCATGTGCCTGGTCTATCCCTTCCCTTTTTGTCTCTTTCCCCTTTCTTCACAAGGCCCTTCAGTCCCACCCTCCATTCAGATACTTTCCGACTTGTCAGGCTGGCTTTGACAGAAAAGAAAAGATAAACAGTGCCTCCTGAATAATCCCTCTGTATGCTCTGTATACACACACACACACACACACACACACACACACACACACACACACACACCACAAAACCATCTAGAGTCTCTCTTTGTAACCGAAAACACTAATGAATGTCATGCAATGTATGATATGTATCCACAGAACAGAGTCAGATTCTGGAGTAGGTTCAAGACTTCTTGAAAGAAGATGACAATGTGTCATTGAACTATCTTCTAAATTGGCTTCACAATACCTGGAATTCTTAAAAATTTACCTCTATCATAGCTACTCCAATCCCCCCTGGTCTACTTCCTATTCACAACTGATACATAATACTCTTAATTAAAAAGATAATTTTAACCTTGTTGTTGTTGTTTTCCAATTGAGATGTTGCTTTCTCTGAAATTTCTGCAATGAATACTTATTAGTTTCTGGATTACAAATTGGACTTGCAAAGTTCTGAGTCAGTGTGACAGATACTGAGATTTGAGATAACCCAATATGTAAGCATTTCACATTGTTCCCTCTTAAGTATGCATGCTCCCTTTATTCATGTAGTTCCACTTTAAATGGTTTTCCAAATATAATGAATCAGAAAACAAGTGTGTTGGCATGGATGTGTGTACTTCTTCCTCGCCCTTCCTGACAGAAAAAGCTTTATAATATTGACTGAATAATGGAAATCCAATTCCTTCAGTAAGGTATATTTTAAAAGATGGATACAATCATTGTTTTTACTGATCATTTTGTTTGTATTACATAAGTTTTTGTAAACTTAAGATAGAGAGAAAATGTTACAAACAAGACAGTGTTTTTAACTCAGTGTGAGATAAAGTGTATGGCTTTAAAACAAAATGTTTATTGACTGGCAAACTAGAACTCGTTTGCCTTCACTGTAACAGGGAGAACTCATGGCTCTGAGATGGATCAGTCACACCGTGGTAAAAGAACATGCTTTGCTTTTTGTGTTTGGGGAAATAGCTTTTAAAGAATTATTTTTTTGGTAGATACTTATTATTAACAATTCGTACAAAATGAGAAAGAATACATGGAATTCCCTGCAGACAGATAAGTATTCAAGAGTGGAAGATTACAGTGATGGTATTGTTAAGTAAAATATTAATTTTTTTTTAGCTTAACTTACTGGAAGTAAGGAAATTGAATGAAAACTGAAGGTGTTTAAATGAATTTCCATGATATTGACACCAGAGATGAAACACAAAAATTAAGTCTGTGAAAGAAAAATGCGAAAATCATTGTATGTGGAGTCATGTACTTTCAATTTTGTTTCGATCTAAAACAATATTGGTTGACTACCAGATATGAAACTCAACAAGAGACATTCTTCCCATGCTCCCACCCGCAGTCCTTCTTCCTAGCACTTTTTCATTTTATAACTCCAGGGAGTACTGTGTACATTTTATTTCACAGGAAGTGGCCCTGCTGGAGTTATGTACTATGACAACCGTGATTCTTCCCACATTCTCACTATGTTGGTTGTATGGTAAATATTTTCTTTCTCTGGGTAAATAACACTTCTGTTTTGCAACCATAATTCTCCCAGTTACTTGGTCTCAGCTCTTCATTTAAATGGTTTCTGTAATCCTATGTTTTATTCATTTCATTGTTGAATAGATTTCATCACGAAGAAATGTCTTCAACTCATACATTTATAGTCCCCGAGGCTTTTTTCAAATATGTATTCCTTTATATATTGTATTGTGTACTACTTTGCAGTTTATAAATCATACACTCGAATAATACATTTTAAATGGGCAAAGTCAAATAGAAATAAAAGTCATAACATTTTCTTCCTACACGCACAGCATTTGTCTTTTCTGCCTGTCCAGTGAAAGCCCCCTGACCGGAACCCAGTGGCTCACATCACATCTGTAACAAGGAGTTCTTTCACAAGGTTGGTGCATTTCAAGGCTGGATCTACTCCGAGCAGCCATAAAAATCCCTCTGTGCTTCTGTGCTCATTTGGCCTTTTCTGTTATTCTTCATACACCCCTGTGTTACCTATTTCTAAATTCATATGCCATCTGTTTCCTCTGTTGATTTTCACAAAGCCAATGGGCTTAATTGGTCATGGCAAGCTGTTTTTAAGATGGCCAGTTCCATTTCATTCATTTAATCAATCACAGGCGGGCTTGAAAACTCAGCTAAAAATGAAGGTAGGACTCAGGATGCAACTAAACACGTGGTCCTGGCCACAGAGGCTATAGCTGTGATATCTGGTGTCACAGGCCCAAGGCTAGTACTGAAGCCCTCACTCCTTCCCCCTACCAACCCTGAGTATTGGCATCATTGTTTGCAATGAGTAAACACCAGCACTGTGGCTTGAAAACTTGCTATACATGAGCATTACCTGGAAGACTTGCTAATGTTTCTGAGCCCTGTTCCTAGAGTTACCAAGTATGTCTTGGGCCATGTTCAGAACTGTGCTTTAGTGATGATGGCTTTCCAGGTGGTGTTGATCCTTCTGGTAAGGCGGACACACTTTAGAAGTCATTTAGCCATAACTTCCTTAATGTTTTAAATTTCTAGTCCTGGGAGCTCTGTTCCTGTGTATTTGGGACTGGCTAGAGAAGTGTCCCACACAAATGCTTGTTGGTCTGATCAATGCCCATTAGCAGAGCAACTAAGTTGAGAAGACTGATTGGCTGGGTCTTCTTGCATGGTGACATCGCCTGCTGTGCAGATGTATATAAACAGCATCTTAGCTGCCCACCTTATTGAGGCTTATCCTCTCCTCTGTCCTTCATCCATGTTGTTCTAGGCTTTTCTGCTCCATGAATCCTATCTAGGGTTGAGGGGAGCAGCTGTGTTGTTCACACAAGGCAGTGTCCTGCTCTTCTTTGCCAGTGTATCTAAAGGCTTGGTCAGATTGTGTATTTGTTCCCAAACCATTCCTCCTGTAATTGAGAGCCTTCCTTTGAAATGCATATTGAGTGTTTGCTGCATTCTAACAAAGTCACATGCTTTTTCATTATACTAAAATTCCTTTTTTCCCCCTCAGAAGGTCACTAGCTATGCTCATGCAGGGTCATCTCGACAATTTCCATACCTATCATCTTTCTCATGCTACTAAAATCTGTTTGTTCTCTGCTTCTACTGTTATGACAAGGCCCTCGCTTCCTATGTAATTTGATTTTTCATAGTTTTGTTATACTGTATTATTTATTTCTCCCTGGATCTTATAATGAAAGAATTTGAGGTTTTCGTTGTTTTATACTGTATTAGTCTGTTGTTTTATAATCTCACTTTTGATACTAGATATTCTCTAGCATCAACTAAATTAAACAGGACTGCTGTGTAGAGAGGTTTCTTTTCCCTCTTTATTTCCATTTCTCCTTCTGTCAGGTTCGCATCGTGCTCTTCTCCCCCTTCTTTGGCACAGTTATCACATGCCTTTTCAACCCTTTATGATTATGGAGAAAGAGACCCTAGGCACTCTAACTTCTATTGTACTGTGTCTGACCTGCTAAGACTTATTCTTCACCATGAAAACAAATTAATCATACCCACTTTTCTGAAGTCTGAGGACAGGGAAGGGAGATCTTGGCAGAAGCTCTCAGCAACACTGGCTATACTCATGATCCACACTTTACAACCCCAGACTCTATTACTAAGTTCAGACATGCCTGGCAAAGGTGTCTCCCCTGACATTAACCCTCATCCCTTCACTTAGAGTAAGGATAAACCTTGTAGGCAGCCTCAGACGACAATCTGCTGAAATCCTGCCATGGAAGCTATGCTCCCATGAGCTGCCTTCCTGCTGCTGTCTTTTGCTTTCCCTTAATTTGTGACTATGGACATTCTTCTCATTAAAACCCATTCTGTAAAACTCTGTAACATGTTACCCGTCTTCAAAATAAATTTATCTACATAATAATCATTTCACCATTTCTCTGCTTACTTGCTAATTTGTTCTCACTAAGGGTTGAGGTTACTTCTGTGATCTGACTGTAAAACAAATATTTAATTCACCAAAGTTTTAATTCTCTTATCTTTCTCTCCTGTTCCAAATACAGTAATATATAATGCTTTATTTGTGGTAAAATTTTAATTAATTGAATTTATCTGAACATAGACTTTCAAATATCTTTGCAAATTTTATAAGACTGTAGAGCTAGCTTATCTAAAGAAGAACTGAGGAAGCCAGGAAACACTGCACGAAATGTTTAGCCATGAAGATCAATGAATGAGATGAGCTATAATGAGATGCATTAAATATTCAAATACATTGTAAACGCAAAATTCTATTTCTATTTCAATTTTGATTATAAATTGGTAAGCCTCTGAAACTAAGTATAAGTCAGTTTGTTGAGTAAGATTGTGTTCACACTGTTTCCACTAAGTTATTAATGTAATCTGTCCTTAAGACAAAGCTGATGTCTAATATTTTTCATAGGCATTGGTGTTTAGACATTAACAAATGGTTTTTAATGCAGTAGGAAATTGAGTTCCCATACTAGATTTGCCAGTTACAGGTCATAATATAGACTTGTTACTTGATTACTCTATCCCCTCATCCTTACACTGTAAAATGGAGAATGCTTTGAGAATAAATTGAGTTGAAATCATTAATACACTGACTACGCATGAATGATACCTAGCATACAGTACATTAGCTTTCTGTTGTTTTGTAGCTTACTCGAGATAAATAAAACGCAAATTTCTGAAAGACTAACTTTCCACTAAGCAAAAACTTTGAAAGATTTATATAGCATGCATTATCGTCAGCCTACTTTATTTCTTACTATTCATCTAATTATTTTATGTGAATAAGCTGTCATACTTTCTACATAGGAAGTCATTAAATGACTTGAGAGCAATTCATGATTATAATTCTCACTTAATATTGTGCTCATCAAACACACCAAAAAGAATTATTTTAAAGACAATCAAATCTTCAAGTACTGGAAATCTTGCACTAAAGGAAGGAATGTGTGAAATAAATGAATAGAAACAGTGAGGGGTTTGGGTTGTGAATAAGTCTACTATTGTATCAATCATTATTTACCTCTTAATGTTTCCTTGATACAAATAATTTAGTTCTTATGAACGCAGTGTTAGTGGTCATGTTAATAAGATAATTTCTGAAATGTTTCAAATGCAAAATACAACATTCAAGTTCTGTCCTTCATTTTCCAGAGTGATAAACTCAGGTTGAGTTTTGCAAGTGGATGACTGTGGAAATTTCTCTCCTATAGAACTAATGAAATGTTTTACTGGCTTGTGCTCCCTGAGACTGGACACTTAGAAATAACAAACATTTGTTCGTTCTTGTTATATATGTATGAGTGATTTGCCTGCTTGTGCATACATCAAGTCTTTGCAGTGCCCAGGAAGGCCAGAAGAGGGCGAAGGAGTCCCTGAAGCTGGAGCTGTGGAAGGTTGTGGGTGCTTGAACCAAACCAGGGTCCACCGCAAGAGCAACAAGTGGTTTTACAGCTGAGCAGTCTTTCCAGCTCTGAGACAGGAGACTTTTAAAAGCTGCATTCGTGATAAAATACCTAATACACACCTATCCAGGGGAAAGAAGAGTATGTTTATACCATAACGAGGCATATCTTCTGTGTTCTCCGGATTGAGGGGCTGTTTTTTCAGGGAAAGCACTGTGTCTGGCAGAGGTCCATGTGTTTACGTTTCCACAGTGGTACTGCAGTATTAATTTTTAAGCAACACATTCTGAAGGTCCAAGAGTGCTGTATTTTACATAACTCAACACTCATGGCTTTCAATAGTCCTTGGATAAATCTGAATGAAAGCCAAGAAAATATTTTTAATTTATATTTGAAAAGAAAATTACTGGTGTTTCCCCCTCCTCTGTTGCCCCTTTCTTCCCTTCTTCCTTTATCTCTGTTTCTTTCTTTCTTTCCTTTGCTTTTTTCCCTTTTCCTCCTGGCCTTTTTCTCCTACTTCCCTTTCTCTTGGTTTTTCCTTTTGAATCTGCCTTTCGCTCTCATTTCCTGGCTAATTAGAATCCACTGGAACCTAGGGCTGGGTTACAAGAGTGCCTCTAAAGTGGAACAGGAGGCTGGGTGACTTTTATTTATTTATTTTTTTTTTTAATGCTGCCAGTTTTTCTCAAACATTGTGTTCCGGACCTGTTAGGAGAAGCAGTGTGGCTAATTTTCAGTGTTCTTATACATACACTGAGGAGTACTAGAGGACATCTCATCAGCAACTGGTATCCACAAGCTGACCCTCCTTTGCCTTTAAAATGATGATGTGGATGTGATTAATGGTCATTTAAAATGATCTCAATGGTTTATTTTTAAAACTCTAATAGATTTTCAATGTATATTTTGCCATGCTCTTAAATAATGAGAAAATACTCTCTAGTCAGATAGTTTAAGGTATAGTCTGTAAATTAAATTACAACTCAAGAAATTAGTATAAAGTCTTTAACATATATTTGGCAGAACATATGGATTCAATGTACTGACTAATATTCTAGGTATTTTTATGTTTCTTTTCCTAAAAGTGATTTCACATTTTTAAAGACCTCATATTTTATAATTGTTAAAACCAAAGTTAAAAGACAATACAGTTATAGTTTTAAATGTATTATTTTACTTAATTTTTCTTGGAAGTTTAAGTCAAGATAGGATGCATTACAACATTTTTTTGTAATGTCATTTTTTTCTTAGCCTCAATTAATTAACATTAATTAAAATGTTAATCATATATGCACAAATATATCTATAGCATGTGCGTGTGTGTGTGTTTGTATGTATGTGTGTGAATAGCATGCCCAGGAAGTCCACTTTATTGCTAAGACAGAAGTGTTTACTATTCTCATTGATTAAACATGAAAGCTCAAGAATAATGTTTAATATGTGATATGAACGCATACTTAACGGATGGCCTAATTTGAACATTTCAATTATAAGTTGAAATCCCACAGACTAGCTGTCTTTCATTCAGTGTTGGTGTATTTATTTATTTATCATTTAGCTAGGAGCTAAATTAGCTGTTGAGGCTCTGGTGAAAACTGTGTCAGTTGTCTTCCTGTTTGGAGATTTGCAGGAAGCTTGACACAGAAAGCATTTATTAAATCATCATGAGTTGAACTGTGTTTTGTTAGTGCTGTGGGGAAGTTCTTATAGTAACTAATGGTTAGGTTTGTATTCCAGGATGAAAATTTAAGGGTCTGACAAGTGTTTACACTTGAATGATGGCATACACTACGCTGTCCTTAAAAGTATACAAAGAATTGCCAGAAAGTAACATCCTATCTGTGCAAGAATATGACCAATGCAGAGTTGAGAAGCCAGTATTCCATGCTGTAGCAGACATAATGTTCAAGATTGTTAATGACTGCTCTGGCTTTCTGGAATGCTCTTAGGAGGAGATACGTAAATGTCTTGACTTCAGCCAGTGGGCAAGCTGATATGCCAATCAAGGTTATTATCAACAATCTGTACTTTTAAACTACATTTAAAAGCAGCTGAACATTGAATATACCTGATCTGAAGTATATTAATCCTTCTTATCTAGGAAATTAATTATTAAAATTTCAAATTAGTTGAACTGTCATTTGTGTCTATAAACTTTAAGTGGATATTGTTTTATACTGTAAATCTAAGAGTGTCTCTGAGACTACAGATGATTGACACAAATATCTTCAGTAGTGGAAGAAAAATTTTTCATATCTAAGTTTTCCTAGTATTTTCTATGAAAATCTAAAATGATCAAAATACTAGGAAAAAGTCGTAATGATCCTCCATATTTAGACTTCATGGATTCTACATCAATGTTAGACTGTCTCTGCTTTAATAACGTGACTAATCATCTGTACTGTTTTATATAAGCATCTGTCTTTCTTTTGACTTGTTTCAAAATGAATTCCCTAAATTAGTACACTTTTAACATGCTACAGCACACACATGGTCAACTAGAGTTCAATAACACTATGTAGATACTTTTAGGGAGGTTGTTTTACATACAGTGAAACTGACAAATCTTAAATATAACATTTAATAACCAAATAATAGTTTGTTGCATATTAAAACACTATAAATATGGAAAATGTATTTAATATAGACAATGAGGACTATACATTCTTGGATTATCCAATTTGGCAAATTTCAATACAAAGCATAAGAGGCAGTTTTGGTAGGGAGCAAAAGTAATATATTCTGGGAAATTAGGTGTTTACATCAGCCTTTTGTTCTATTCACAGATGTCATACAGAACACATCTCCTTACAAATCAAAATTAATTTTATAAGCAGTGAAAAATGTATAAAAATCTTATCTATCTTGACCCTATTTATCTATCTATCTGTTTGTCTGTCTATCTATCTTCATCATCATCATCATCTGTGTATCATCCATCTATTTATCTATCATATTTGACATCTATAGCTATACATAAAGAGATATCAACTAGTATCCCTTGAAATTATACAGCCATAGACAAATGCATTGACTCTCTCTGTGTGTGTTGCCATATGCTCAATGAAACGAGTGCAGTACCAACCATAAAACTGTCTAAATCAACCAGGACAATGAAATAATGAAAGACAAGGAAAAGACTACTAGACAGACATCCAGGGTGTGGTGACCATACCTAATATTTAGAACATCTATTCTCACATTGAGTCTAATATTGCTACAAGTTTTTCTGTTGCTTAATTCTCTGAAATGATTTAGCACAAGGGAGTCTCTGATACACGGTCATGGTCTCATTTGGTCCTCTTGTCCCATTACACTTGTATTAGTCGGCATTCTCTAGAGTAACAGAATTTATAGGATAAAAATATATGTGTGTGTCTATGTGAACACATATATGTACATGCATACATTTATACACACACATATATATACACATATATACATATGTATATATCATAATTAAAATTATATATTCTAATTCTATATCTGTATATCCTATAGGATATAGATTCAGAATATCATAATTAGAATTATAATATACATATTCTAATATGTCTATTTCATATAATATATTCATATACATTCACATGCATATTTATTCATATATGTATATATTCATATACATCTATATATGTGGTGTGGATGTATTAGAATGGCTTACAGGCTGTGGTCTAGCTAGCCCAACAGTGGCTGTCTACCAATGGAAGGCTTAAGAATCCACTAGTTGTTAAGCCCATGAGAGTGGATGTCTCAGCTAGTCTTCATTATAGGCTAAAATCCTGAGGAAATAGGCTCTAATGCTGGTGAAAGAATGGACTTGATAGCAAGAGCAGGAGCAAACAGGCAAAGAGAGACCAAACTTCCTTCTTCCATATCCTTCTGCTGTCAGAAAAGGGTGTGACTCAGATTAAAGATGTGTCTCCTCGTCTCAAAGATCTTAAAATGATTAAATTAAGAATAAAATCCCTCACAGGCGTGCCCAGTCATTTGGATTTTAATTAATCCCAGATGTAGATAACTTGACAACCAAAAATAACCATCACAGTACTATGTAACATTCACAAAACTTCAGCGAACCAACAGTCTGGTCAGTAGTCACAAATGATTCATTCCCTTCAAAGTTCTCTCCTCTTCCAGGATATGGCTTTGAATGTTACATGGAGATTTGTTCTTTAAGTTGACATTTAAATAATGCCATTCAGATGAGATTTTTTTGGACTTTTAAATTGTGTGTGTGTGTGCGCGCACGCGTGGGTGTGTGAATGTGTGTATGTGAACACAACTGTGCTTAGAGTTCATAAGAGGGTATTGAAACTTCTGAAGCTTCTCAGAGTGGGTACTCAGAGCCAAAGTCATGTCAAGAGCCATCTCTTTACATCCAAATATGAATCTCTGTAATTCCTTTTCTTTTTTTTAGACAAGGTCTCACAGTTTACATTGCTGGCATGGAACTTAATATGTAGACCAAGTTAACTTTGACTAACAGCCTGCCCTGCTTCCCAAGTATGTGTGTACCACTATGCGTCCAGATTCAAACAATGTCTTTATATAAAGTGAAAGTGCAGACATGGGTAGTTTAACCTGTAGTGTTATGGCTTCAATATGAAATGTGTCATGTTTGGACATTTGATCCCATCTGTTAGCACTAATTAGAAAGGTTCTGGAGTCTTTAAGAGGCAGAGCCTTGCTGGAAGTGAGTCATGTGGGTGGGCCATAAGGTTTGAGAGCATGGCCCTACTTCTTGACTGTATATGGAAACACTGTGACCAGCTACCATGCTACCATGCTACCATGTCTTCCCTGTCAGGTTTGGTGGTATCTTTCTTTTTAAATTACAAGGCAAAACAAAAGCAACAACAAAGAACCTTTCCTCCTTCTCTTGTTTTTCTTTCTTTATTGGACAGAATCTTACCTGTAGATTATACAACCCTATAGTTCAGGCAGTCCTTGAAATCACTATACAGCTTGGGCTATGCTTGAACCCAGGTGCTTTGGCCATCAAAGCTTGAGAAGCACAGGCATAAGTCACCATGACCAGTTTAAACACATCCTCCCTTTTAGTTGCTTCTTATCAAGTCCTTGGTCACAGTAGTGAGAAAAGAACTAACACATGTAGTTTTCACTCAAATCTTTAAAGATAAGAACAAATACGAGTATTTGTGAGATGTTCCACATATGATAACAGACACTGGATATTATCAAGAAGGATGCTGGGGGAGACCCAAATCTTAGGCTCTAGAATGGAGCTTGGTAGGAAGTTGTGGATCATAGCAAAATCTCCTTCTTCCTTTGGTCCTTACTCATTTTCCCAGTGAAGTACAGATTATTGGCTCAAACTAATTTTTAAGTTATGCTATTCTCAGAACACTGTATATGTAATTTTTTTCTGATTCTTTATGCCTTTGGTAACAACAGTAGATGATAATGGCATTTGAAGAATGACAGAGAGAAAGTTTTAATTGCATCTTTCTTTTTTTAACCTAATCAGTACAGGATGCTAAAATAGGCTTATATTGGCTCATGTTCTTTATTTAATGCTAGAGACATTTTTATGCTGGTTTGAATACCATGAGGTACACATATCGAAATGTTGACTCCTCAAGAAACATTTAAAGCAAGCAATTAAAAGATATTTATATCCATCTAAGATACATTTTGCCAAATCAATTTTTGTTCATATTGTTTTACTGGCTAGCCAACTATTAACCAAGATCTCTATCTCCCAGTGTGGTAACAGTCAAATGGACCAAATGGAATTTGTCATCAGCTAAGCCATCTGTCTCCTCATCCTGCTCCATTATTTTTCTATTTATATTTTGAAACTCTTCAACAGAAATTAGAAGTGGAGGAGGAGGAGGTAATCAGTGAGCACAACAATGGCTAATTTCATATCTTTTTATTATTTTTAGTGCTCAGGCAATAGGAGGTGTAAATGTCATTATAGATACTCATTCAAAAGTTTCTCGTGAATATTTCTAGGACAATTAGATATTCCCAAATTGGATCAATGCAACAAAACTGGTTGTTTCAAATTGAACATGATGGTACTGAAATCCGGATAGGAGAGAAATGGGACTACAACAAAAGAAATAACCTTTGTTCTCATGTACTCTGGGAAAAGGAAGTGCCCAAGGCTCTCATCTCCAGAAAGTTTAAATTCCCTTCACGAGATGTTAAAAGTACTTGTCATCATTCTTTGGTCATCTGTCTTAGACCAAAGACTCCTCCTGACTTTCTTCAGGGCCTAGCTGACTAAATTTAGATATTTGAAATGAACTCAAAAGAGATAGGAGAACAAAGAAGAACTAAAATTTACTTTGGAATAAAAACCCTCTCAACTTATTTCTCTACTAATAGAAACTTTATTTTATGTCCTTGGCTGAAGCCACCCTGCCCTTTCTTAAGGTGTGCTGTGCTGCAGAGGAAGTCCGTCTTAATACTGAATGCCAGCAGTTGTAGGAAATTCACTTTAATGCAGAAGAGAAGGGTTAACTCATTGCTATCACTGTCGTGTGTTGCCTGGGATAAGTTCATTCTGTTCTCTGTCTGCTCCTTCCCTTCCCTCTCTTCCTGGTCTCTTGGTCCTCATCTCCCCCTTATCCCCTGTCTCTTCCTTTTGGTTTTGGAGAAATGGTTTCAATGTGTAGCCCACTCAGGCCTTGAATTCATAATTTCCTTTCGAGGCATTCTAAGTGCTGAATTATAAACATATAGCAACACACTTGGGGTTCACCTTTCCATATTTAAAGACAGAAAATGATTTTCTCTGTGTCTCTCTTTTTTTTTCCCTTGCAAGTAAACACATGCAACCATTTCTGGGACCCTATTGTTTGGTTACTTTTCCTGGAATGTCCAAAGACTTTTCAAATTATAATATATTAACATATTAAAAACCTAACTGAGCTCAAAAGCTGTAGTGCCTTATAGAATTAATCATCCTTTTAAATCAATAGTTCTCAACCTTCTTAATGCTGTGACCCTTTAAGACAGATTTTCATACGGTCATCCCCAACCATAAAATTATTTTCATTGCTACTTCATAACTGTAATTTTGCTAGTGTTTTGAATCATAATATAAATATCTGATGTAATGATGCTCTTAGAAGACCCTGTGAAAGAGTTGTTCAACCTCCAAAGGGGTTAAGATCCACAGGTAGAGAACTACTGTTTTAAATGATTATAAGTACATTTTAAGTATGACATAAATAATAACCAATAATGCATTGTATATATATTTGTTAGAGAAATAGAGACATTTGAGCTGCTTAAATTTTATAAGGGACATATGCATATTTTTCCTATAGATCCTCAAGGAGTCATAGTGCTTCCCCAAAAATACTGTGCCAACATGCCTGAGCTTGTACCTGTAACCACAGCTGCTCAGAGTTTGACAGCTATTATGTCATAGAAGACAGAAATCCACAACACCCCACTAGTTCCCCAGTTGCCTATATTCTTTCTAACTCCTCTTTAATGATATTCCGTGAGGTTTGGAAGGAATGATATAGATGTCATATTTAGACATGAGCATTCATCATTGGTAATCAAATGTCAATGTTATTCTCAATTAAGGAGATCTGCTTCTATTTAACAAAGACAGCATCGTCTTTCTCTACTCTTTTCCCTGACTGCATCAAGCCTTTTGTCACCAACACTGTTTAGGGTTGTCAGTATTTGGCCCTCCTAATTTCCACACTGGACTTTCTCTTATTCAGAACTGTGGCAGGCCAAACTGTAGCTCTGGACTTGTTTCCTGATATCAGGTCTCCTGTCTAGCTCACTTTCCAACAGGATTTTATTTCTCAAGATGCCCTGACTGCTACCTTTGCATCATATAATATGACAAAATGGCATTTCCCCCACTACTAGGAGAAGTCATTGTCTCCCTACTGTCTACAAATGGACTTGAGGCTGGGAGGACTGTGTGCCTTGCCTTATGGTGGGATAAGGCACACAGTCTCACTTGGCTTATCCTTCAGAAGCACCTTCAGCTCCTCCTTTTCCTCCAGGAAGCTATAGGGTGAAAGCTGTGTTTGGCTTCCTCCTCTGCATTCCTATCTTTCTGAACTTTTTACTTTCTTTGTGGATTTCAGAGGCTCTGTCTGTCATTATTGGAATACAGTCCATATTTCTGTTTCTGACCCTCCTCCTTCACAGTTTCACATGGGGAGTCTTGTACTTTGTCATCTTACCTGGAAGAATCTGATATGCATATATAATATAATATAATATAATATAATATAATATAATATAATATAATATAATATAATATAATATAATATAATATAATATAATATAATTAATATATACACACACATATATTGCATATCTGATATTGTATATATATGTGTGTGTGTGATATGCATATTTGACTATATAAATATATATATTTCATGAACATTAGCTTTTTCCTTAATAAAAACTGGAAAGTATGATTGGCTGGGAAATTCTCTTTCTACCTGATGTGACTTAAGTGGTCTTGTAGATGAAATGCAGATAGATTTATTTTCACATATTCCTGACTGATAGGAATAAATCTCATTATGTAAGAAGACTTTCTGCATAAAGATTGTCCTTCAAGAACCATATTCTCTATGCTTTGTAGGGGTTATTATGAGGAGTCGTTCTTTTGTTTTTCTTTGTTTAAGTGCTCTGAGAAAATTTTTAGGCACACTGACCTTGAGTTATTTAGAAACAGATACTAGAAAGAATATTTTATTTTGTGCTATAAAACACAAACAAAATTCCCTGGGAGAAAAATACCCTTCTAGCTAACATCAGAGGTCATTTTCATTTGTTTCCCTCTTTTTAAGTCATGTGGCTGTTTCATACATGTATACAATGAGTTTGAATCATGATCAACTTCCATTTCCTCTATTAGCCCCTCTCCTTTCTTGCTGATCCAATTGTTCCCAACAAGCATCCCCCCTCCACACACACACACACAAATCCATATCTTCTTTCTGTGTGTGACCCACTGAGTTTAATTATAGCTGTTTGCAGATGTACAAGTAAGAAGTTATTTGCTGGTACACGGGAAACTTATCCATTGCTGAAACATTGAAGAAAATAACATCTCTTCCCCCAGAAACTGTTAACTGCCAATATTTCCTTGGGAAGAGGTGAGGACACATGTTTCCCTCCTCAATCTACAATACAGTGTTGACAGTCTCTTGTGCAAGTTTTGTGCAGATAACCACAGTTGCGATGAGCTCATGCATACAACAGCTATCTCATGTATAGAAAAAGCCTTTGACTACACATCTTCCCATCCTCCGGCTCTTAAATCCTTCCTCACCTTCTGTGATGTTCCCCATGCCCTGGAAGTAGTAATACAAATGTTGCTTTAAGGCTTATCACTCTACTGTCACTTCAGCCTGTTTGTGCAACATGCATTTCTGCATTACACATAACAACTAACATTAAAATTTCTTTGATGAAGGCAGATCACAGCACTAATCTATGAGTATATACAGAGTTTATAGAAGACAGTTTGACAACACGACTTTTAGCAACACAATAGTAGTTGGTTTCTCCCTAGGGTTTATGTTTACCTCAGCTATTGGCTCTAAACCAGGTTTATAGAACTGAGGAAGAGTTCCTTCCTATGGAGTGAACTTCAAATCCAATCAGAAAGTGGTTGGTTATCCTCATAACCAGCCATGCCCCTGTTGAAACAGAGAGTATATCTTTTCTAGCAGGTCATCATTTCAGCTCATAGGATTCACAGATGTGTAACACTGTTGGTAACTTTTCTCCCAGGAACCTAAATCACACTTTCTAGCAGTATGAAGCTAGCCAACAGGGAGAAGTTCATCCAACAGAGAGGAAGCTTTCTATTCACTTCCAGTTTGTCTGTTTTTCTAGGTTCTGTGACCAAAATGTAGTATCTTCATCAATAGCAACTTACCAGGAAGTTATTATACAAAACTACTGATTTCAGAGATTTAATTGTAAAAAGTGGACATCTGAAGAACCTGTCTTCAAGAAATATGTGTAGAAGAAATAGAGGCAAGTCATTGGGCCAATTCTATTAGTAGGAAATTATCAGTAGATGCTTCACACCATAACACAGGATTCTTATGCAACTTTGTGACCCTGTAGCACCTTAATGACTCAGGATAGATGTTGGGGACTACAAATACCTAGAAGTAAGTCAAGCTTTTATTAAGTTAGAGACAGAGACTGTTGCTTGCTACCACAGTCCTTCCTGGCTTTTGGTTAAACAATACAGGCCTCTAATTGTTGTGGTACATGACTTAGAAGAAGACATAAATAATTTGACAAAATAGTCCCTTGCTATTTAATAACAAATCAGAGAACAAATATCCTCTTTCCTACTTTCTACATTGAGATAGCTATTCAACTGATAACCTATGACACCTCTTTTTAGACTGCAGAGTGTTTGCAAATCTATATGAATTCCCTCTTGGCTTAGTGCAACATGGAGAAAGAGAAGGTTAGAAAATTTTATCATTTAATTAGACCTCCAGTGGCTTGGATACAAATGAATTGATCTATGACTACTTGGAATAGAAGATGTGTCAAGTGGATACAACCCAAATCTTTCCTTAAAGGAGGCAGGCATTCCTGACAGCTCCAATGCCTAGGTGATCTCTCAGCAAAGTCCCTGGTGAGGAGGGCTGCTTTAGGCATACTCAAGGGTTTATAATTTAAAGGCTATGATTTTTCCAGAATTTCAACTCATATCTACTTTTTAACATTACCAATCCAGGGAAATAATGTTAAATAACAAGCTACACATGATTTTTGTATAGTTAGCTATTCATATAGTTCCGAGATGAATAGATTATCAAAAGTTTCATCAGAATTATTATTCCATCACTTTGAGTCCTCACTGATAGCAATATGTTATGTAAATGAGACAAAGCAAAACAAAGCATAGTCCACTTCTATTTTGTAAGAATTAAATATTAAACACATCATATACATTGTAGAGGTCCTTTAAAAACTAAAATGGGGACTAAAACATATATTTAATATATGATATTGTGAACACAAAATATATTAAATAACCAATACCTAAAAATAGATATTGTCTTTTCAGTGATGTTTGTGTAACTGCTTATATCTTCTTACAGAAAAATATATCATTTAATGCTCCTTCATGAAACTTATAAGAATGTCTATTGTGTTAAATCATGTACCTCTTTTGAGCAAGCATTGCAATAATTATGTACATTAATTTTGCCAGTTATCTTTTAATATGCCAGAAATGTACTGTGTATTAAATGAATATTCACAGTACCTATAAGAAAGGCATAAAAATATTCTTCAAAGGACCTTGGAAACCAAACCAGGTTTCAATGCCTTCATTTGGCATGCACACACAGATCCACCAGAGATAAGAATTACATTGGGGATATTCTTTAAAGTATACTTTGGCACTTGATAACCAATTCATTGATTTGTGTTAATATGATATTTTCATAGAAAATCCCACGCAGAGTCAACTTCTAACATTATATCAATTTCATATTATGTTCTTCCTTACATCTTTTTATGGATGTTTCTCAGAGGTTAGACTATAATATGGATACAGAAATGTATATAAACGCATCATTCCTAACTATGGAAATAAATAACTACCATTATGCTATTGAGGGACCCAATTCTTTGTGCATGTAAGAGCAATAATACTGGATATCTACTGAGAACTTCCCATTGTGCCACTGAGAAATAACAGAGAAGAATGGGCAGGACTTACCCTGCTGTCTCAGAAGTTTAGCAGATCTATGAGAGCTGTGTGTTTTGGAAGATAATGTGAAAGACAAAGAGGCTACATAGAACTTTTGCTAACATATCTTGGTAACTTGACAAAACTGATAGTCAAGGTTTCCAAAATAAATGAATTACATGGACTGAGAAAATTGCACTTTAAAATTGGGAACAATTAGAAATTAACCAATATTCTCTCCCCTTACAAGTTGTAAGGCTAATTCTAAACTAAATAAATAATCAAAACTCAAAATTATCATAAGTTTTTTAGAAATATAATGCTATTGGAGGATTTATACTGACAGTTTTATTATAGAGAGACGGTGATCAAGATGCTAGACAGGAGGGGAATCTATATTTCAGGATATCTATCTATCTATCTATCTAGGTAGGTCTAGATAGATATCCAGATAGATAGATATAGATATTGATATCTAGATAGGTAGATAGATAGATAGATAGATAGATAGATAGATAGATAGATAGACAGACAGATGTTTTCAGGAAAGGAGGGAGAAAGAAGATAACAACAGGATGACAACTGTTCTCCATTGTCTTGAGCAGTGCTTCTCAACCTTCTTAATGGTGCGACCCCTTAATCCTCATGTTGTGGTGACCCCAACCATAACTATAATTTTGCTACTGATATGAATACTAATGTAAATATCTGATATGCAGATGATCTTAGGTGACTCCTGTGAAAGGGTCATTCAGCCCGCAAAGGGATGGTGACCCGCAGGTTGAGAATCACTGGTCTAGAAAACGAAAAAATAAAACTAGGGAAATTTTTACTAAGAAAATCAAAATAAATGAAAAAGGAAGTAATCATGCTGCCAATTCAAAATAAAATGATGATAAATTGTACAAACTGATTCAGCACTTCTGGTCTTATATGTGTGTATGCATACACAGGCATTTACATCAAATAGAACTGCAGACTTTTAATCAAAAGATTCATGTTTGTACACTCTCAGAAAATAGACATAAAACCCAAAGTCTAAAAATGACAAAATAACTAACTGAAATAGATTGCATAAGTTTTGGTATACTACCGATGACCAGCTCTGGCAGGTCAGTGTTCATGAGAGGATGGATGTGGAGTCGACAAAAAACCACTCATACACACGTTTTCTTAAAAGAAGATCTCAGCTCTCTTTATTCATACTTTCTCTAGATGGCATCAGTTTTTTCTCTTTATTCAAACTTTTTCCTTTCCCTTCCTCTCTCTATTCAATTTAAGCCTTTTCCTCTCTAGTCAATTTAATTTTACACACATACAAACATGTCTTGTAGGAAAAGGTAAACTTTAACAATCTTATTCTTTTAATTTCCCATAATCACACACTCATTTCAACACCACACACATACACACACACCATACACACAAACCTCATATATACCTACATCTTGTCTTATGCATTCATCCAACCTTGTACACTCCTTCAATCTTGTGCATCTTGTGGATACCACTTGCCAATTCTACCTTGCACATTCCACCTTTTGCATTCCACACATTCATCTTATATAACTTTGAGCAAAAGTCCTTAAGCAGGTTACCATGAAAATACCCAAATGTAACAAAACATCTCTCATAAGTTCTGTTCCCATAGATGAAAATCAAGTATTTTCTCTTAGCCAATTTCCTTCTTAAGCTGTAGTTTATTGTAACCAAACAATTGTTAATGTATGATTTGGCCGCTTAATGAGAGTCCAGCGTTGAATTTTCCAATGCTCTTTATTAATCATAAACCATGTCAAATCTCAGGGAATTCTATACCCAAGCCGCTAGCGAGAGCACTCCCTCCAAGGCTTCTTCATCCCATGGTCTCCTCTTGGTTCTCTTCTTACTCCTCTTCATCTCTTATTCCCCGCTCCCTCCTGGCTCCACCTCTCAATCCCCAGGTGTTTTTCTTCCTGTATTCCCACAGATCCTCAAAAAACAAATAACAGGAACCTCCTGTGGGGGATGGAAGCTGGGGATGGCACAGAGGTGTAAACAAGTAAAAGATGAATCTTAACTAAAATATTATCCACAACTAAACATACCACAACAAACGATAACCAATCATTCTATTATTTTTTCTATTAAAGTTTCCTTATCACATATAGAAGAAAATATACCTGTTGCATTGTCTTTATGTTCTCCAGGTGCATCAGCAAATTCATAATAATTGTAAAACAAGGAAAATCAAATTTAACCAAACTTAACAGTAGGCAGTAAAACTCACCTGTCATCTATTAATCAGAGACCCTAGCAACTGTACTCCCTTTCTATTTGCTTCCTGATCTAGGAGGTACTCAGCAGCCAAGAGTGTTTTGCTCTACCCAGGTGACTTTCTCCATAGCAGCTGTCAAACATAATCTTTTTAACTACACATGCTTCTTAAGTTATTTTCTGAAGTTTCAGTTGAACCAATTGAACTGAGTGGTATTGCCTTTTTAGAAAATCACCACTGTTGTTGTGAATAGTAGTAAGGGACTGAAGACCTCTTGGAATTTTTGTAGCACAAGAGAGATAAAGTGACTCTAACAGCAGTTAGCATGTCAGAGTCCAGTAGCAGCAGCAGGGGCAGCAACAGCAGAAGGGGCTATTCAGGAGACAGTCCCTGGAAATGGTGGGCTGTACTCTTCATCCCCAACACGGGCCGCATCCTCTCACACAGCTCCCAGCAGTATACCTATGTACCAAGAAGCTGTGCCAATGACAGTGGATGAAAGACTTTTAAAGGCAATGACATGAATGAATCACAAATAAAATATTGGATAAAAAATTCTATAGAAATTAAAAATTGCTGAGCAGTTTACATTTTGAACATACTAAATAATGAATAGGGCAAAAGGAGAAATATATATATATATATATATATATATATATATATATATATATATATATATCATATAGCTTTACCAATGTGGCTTGAAAATTTTTGGATGCTTAATTAAAAATAGAAATTTAATTGATATTAAGAAACAATGAAAATATGTAGCATATACGATATGGAACCATTTAAATATTCTATTATAAAGCATAGATAAAACTCAATATACTTATGAGTAGATATAGGACTTCCCCAGAAAAATCCATTGTGATAGTTAGTACGATAGCAGTCTAAACAACTGACTTGGAAGCACAGAGAAAAGACAAGGGAATCATGAACCGAGGTGCTCTGGTCTACTCACAATGAAACAAATAACTCAGATAGTATAGCTGAAAGACTACAAAGCTGAAAAACACATGTATGATCAAATGTCTCTGAAAAGCACAGCTTCATTTTCTCAGACAAGACTCCAAGATTTTAGAAATCAAGAAAACAAAAGCAGTCATGATGGCAATTTAAAATATATATTTGTGAAAATAGAAACATATATATGACACCACATTTCTCTTATTATTTACTTTAGACAAGGCTTAGATAGTATTGATTCTCTAGTAGGCTGGATGATTGTGGGCAAATCCTCAGATCATGGAATCAACACTGTAGAGAAATAGTCAATAGTCTAGCCACACACTGCCTAACTACTTTCGCATGTGATTTGCTGCATAGAAAAGACTGGAGAGAACACACACTTCATTCGCTAGTGGACTTAATTTTGAGGCTGATTAACAACTATAACAGGGCCCTAGACCCTTGGAGACCCTGAAACCTTAGCACAGTTGACTCCATGATAGAAGTACCATTCAGGCTGTAAGACTTAGCATGTGGACAGCATCACCTGCCAAAACTAAAATAAAATCTATCAAGTCAATATAGTTCTGGGAAAGTCTCAAGATGTACTAACCTTGCTTTGTAGCTTCTGTAGTTCCACTTCTGATTTAAATTAAGTATGTCAACCCAGAACATGTTCTTTGTGCTTTAAAGCTCATCCTGATAAAGACTTAGAGGTACACTCGGATCCTGAACACCCAGTATAGTCATTGGCTGGCTAACAAAGATTTTCTATTACCTTAAATCCATGTCTGAACAATCTTCTCTGGTGAATACCCCATAATATTTCTGGAGATCCCACCAAGTTCCCAGAGACCAGACCTCAAGACACTGGGAGTCTCAAAGAGCCCCTTGAAGTAAGGAAAAGTGCAGTGGTCAGGGAACTCCTAAGGGGTGTGCATCCTGAGATGTTCCGGGTCCCCAGGGTTCCCTTTGATCAATCACTGCCTAATGATTCACAGGAGACTAACACCTTCACCCCAAAAGGAAACAAATTAGAAATTCACCTGGTCTGTCACCTCTGGAGGTAAGTCTGGATAAGGCACCATCTGTTTGGACACATGGAAGAGGTCTGACTAGACTGATGATCAAAGTGACCTGTCCTGTGTCCTGTGAGATATGGCAGGCATCCCTCTGTTCAGATGTTTGAATGTGTAGTAGCCACCTCTGGTTGTCTTTACTGTGTTTCTCTCTGTATGGGTCTGTCTGTGTGTTTTTCTATATGTTTCTGTCACTTTCCTTGTATTGACTAGTGGCTTTATCTGGTATGAAAACCCTGTCTTAAGACCTATGCCCTCTTCTGTTGGGTTTCTGAATCCTTCTGGCTCTGCCAGGTTGCCCAGAGACACTCAAAAAGAAACCAGCATCTGTCCCACTCTGGGAGCAGGTATGCTTTCTTGTTTTATTGATTGACTCCTGCTTATGGTCACAGTTGGTCCCTGTGTAGATGTGGAAAGGGGCTGGGCCTCTCATCCAAGCCCCTTGACATCTAAGCATTTAAGCAGAATGCACATAGGGAGAGGAAAGTTGTTCCACCAGGTAAGCATTCGCTCTGCTCTGTGCCTGGTCTTAGCAGCTCTGGGGAAGGGGTAAGATTCCTCTGGGCAGAGCCTGAAAGAAAAGAGAAAGTGCCACTTCTTTCTCATTCATAATTTATGTCTTTGTTTCGATCAGTGACCCATAAAACCCATCATTCTCTAAAAAAAAAAAAGTAGAAAAATTACCCTTTGATCAGGTAGAGGGGGATGGATGCCAGGCAATGCAGCCTGGAGAGAACTGATTTTTCCCTTCTGTCCAACACTGACCAAGGAGACTTTAAACAATTTTGCTAGGTATTATTTAAAAAGACTAAAAACAGGGCTAAAATGATTTCCTTTGGCACCCAGTCAGCTCTAGATATTTAAAAAAAAGTTGTAAAAAAATTTAAAGATATAAATAGGCCCAGTTGCTGGAGGTAGCTCAAAAGATGTTTAACAACAGAAAACTGATTGGGACAAGACCTTTTGCATAAACTGAAAGCTGTATCGCCTTCTCTGATAATGAGACACAGTTAGACTTACAGATATCCAGCAAAATTTTTGTATCTTACCCTCTGTCAGAAGAATATAATATCTCCTAGGTGAAAGTTCTGTCCCCAATTAAAAGATACAGTTGGATTATCTCTGAGATTGACAATAAAGATTCCCAGGGGAATTTGTCAGAAACCAACACCCTGTGACTGGCACAACACCAAGGTATTATAATTGTTCAATTACCAGTTCACCTACTCCATCCAGATTAAATAATACCCAATGACTATGGAAACAAAAGGGAAAATTTCAATCCACAGTGCCCAGCTTAAAGAATCAGGCATCTTGGTGCTCTGCCAGTTACCCTGGAATATGCCTCTCCCACCTATGAAGAAACCTGGGACCTCTGCTTCCCATGAATTTGATTCTTCCAGAGAAATGGGTGTACACTGTCTTGGACCTGAAAGATACGTTTTTCAGCCTTCCATTGGCAGAGGTGAGTCAATTTATCTTTGCTTTTAAATGGACAGACCCAGTGGGAAGTTACAGAAGGCAACATATATGGACCAGGTTGCTCCAGGGTTTAAAGACACTAAATGCAGACTCCTCCCCTTCTATCAGAGGTTTCCTGAGAAAATAAGTGATAAAAGGGCCAATAAGGAACTTCTGCAAGAGTTACAGGCCTTGGCTACAAAATATCAGTTTAAAAACACCCCTACTTGCACTTCAGAGGCTATGGCTAGGAATGGCTACCTCTGAGTACTAGGGTTTTCAGAAATAGCAAAGCCTCTATACACTAACACAAAAGGGGGCACTGAGCCCCTAATCTAGACTGAGACTAAGCAAAAGACATTGAAGGCTTTAAAAAAAAGCTCTGACTTCAGTTTTAGCCCTAAAACTTCCAAATATCTCAAAACCTTTTCATTTGTTTGCTCTTGAAACAAAAAATAAAAGGGGTTTCACTCCAAACTTTGGAACCATGTAAACACTCTGTGACACACTGTCCAAATGATTGGACCTGTAGCCGTAAGATGGCCCACCTGTCTAAGTGCTATGAAGGCTACTGCAAGTTTAATAATGCATGCATACGTACAAACATACAAGTTAATTCTAGATCAAGATCTTATACTCACAGCACCCCACAACAAGGTTGAGTCCCTCCTCTGAGAAGCACCCAAATGCTAGCTGTAATGACTGTGTGGTATGTGGGAACTTTAATAGTTAATTTAACCAAAAAGATTTGGGCCCAAGTCAGGTACCTCAGCCCAGATAGAGGAAGTGATTGATCTGACCCAGATGGGGAAAAGTAAAGTTCACAGCTGTATACATAGACAATGGCTACTACTCTACATGTTTACAGTATGTTCTAGGGAAAAAAAAGACTTCTCATCACACACACACAGACACACACCACACACACACACACACACACACACACACACACACACACACACACAAAGCACAGGTTGATAGAAAACAACAGAGGAAAAGATCATTATCCCAGAAACAATTGTCAGGACTCTGGTAACTAACCTTCAAAAGGCAAGATATGCTATAACTAAACTGGACAGCCTAGCGTGGGATGTCTCAGCCAGATGCCAGGTTTGTGCTCAAATGAATCTAAAACACAGAGCTCCTATTCAGGAAGGGCTTCAAATGAGAGACCAGTACCCTGGCAAACTGGGGAAACTGATTTCACTGAAATCTCACCTACCAGGAAAATATACAAGTATTTGCTAGGTTTCATAGACACTTTTTCTAGGTAGGTAAAAGCATTCCCCTACCAGACTTAAACTGTTCATATAGTAGCTAAAAAGCTCCTCCAGAAACTGGTCCCTTAAGTTGGCCTCCCCTTAGCAAAGGGGTCCAATAATGGCCTGGATTTCATAGCCCAAACCTCTTTAAATAAAAACAAACAAACAAACAAAAAACAAACAAAAAAACCCTCTCATTAGAGTCCAGAAAAGGATGGGTAAGCTTCCTTCCTTTTTTTTTAGCTTATGCCTGCTACACACCATATATAAGGGATTTACCTCCTATGAGATTATGTTTGGAAGATTTTCCCTGCTGCTTCCCAGGCTCAGAGACCAGTATTTGGCAGAACTCTCTAACCATTGCTTTCTCAAGTCACTACAGGCACCCCAGTCCTTTAAAAAGGCTATTTATTTGACTATCCAAGAGATTCAACCAACCTCCGAGTCTACCACCAGTTTCCCCTTCTTCCAGTCCAGTGACTGTCTGAGTTAAGTAGGTAGTCAAATGGACACTGAAACCAACATGAAAAGGACTCTACATGGTGATTCTCTCCACTCCTGTGGCTGTGAAGGCAGCTGACATTACACCATGGATGTGCCATACCCAAGTCCAGAGAACAGAAGTCACAGACACTCTGCCAAAAGGGTGGTTTCTGGACTATAGACTCATTAAAATTAATGTTTTATTATGTCCCATATATGTAAAGGACCTGTAAGGTAAAAAATAGAGAAGAAAGATATAAATAAATTGAAATAAAAATAAAAAATGATAACATAAAATTTATTAAAAGGAAAAAGCTCTGGCATGGCATTGTGAGACAAAGAAACGCCAAAAATGCCATTGAGTTTGCTGTTGGCCATCAACTGTGGGATGTGCAGCCTAACCTTAAGAGTAGTCCGTTTCCTTAGTGAGACTCCCTTGGAGGAAACAAAATTTTCTTGTACAAGTGTTATCATTTGGAGGTATCTTCTGGGTTAGCAATGGAGGCATTTGTCCTCTTCCCCCTTTAGCTCTAAGAGACCATCAAGTGCAGACCAGTGCAGGCTCTGTGCATGATGCTTCAGTCTCTATGAGTTCACTGATCACCTTGATTTAGAAGCCCCTGTTATCATATGTTCTCCATCCCCTTCCGGCTCTTACATTCATTCTGCCTCCTCTTCTGAAGGGTTCCCTAAACCCTAAGAGGAGGGATGTGATGGGGACATCTGTGTTAGGTTTGAGTGGTCCAAGGGCTCTCACTCTTTATGTAATATTTGGCTGTGGGTCTCATTATTTTTAAATTTTTTAAAAATTTGCCTTAAGAAGGCTTTTCAAAGATGCTGCATATTGTTTTGACACATTTTAAAAGAAAACAGAAAAATATAAATGATATTTGTTGAGAAGTTTCAACAAATGTCTGTTCAAATATTTTTAAATGTAAATGAATCTGTGTATGATACAGAGTTAACTTATGAGTATAACTGATTTATATTTAAAGATACTTAAAGCTAGTTGTACTTTAAATAAATATAGAAATAAAGAATTACAAGTATTCAAATTTTTGTTACAAATCTTCTTATGTGATTTCTAGTTATGTTTTTGAAGCTGATTTGTTTTCCTTAGCCAGGCAAGATGATTTCCTTAAGTTTTTCTTGAAGGATTCTTGCATGCATTTGATGTGAATGCTAAAGAACTATTATTAATGTTTTTATCTTTGCTGCATATGAATTCTTATTAGGTTCAAAGGAAGTTGCTTTACATGTAGAAAAGTAATTACATGAAGGAAAGTGGAAAAGTAGCCCTTAGATATTCACATAAATGAAAACTTTCAAAAATAATCCTGAACCACAAAAGTTAGCTTTGTCTGTTGTGCTATATTAAAGATAGGAAAGAATCTATAACACACAAACACTAGTAGATAGATAGATAGATAGATAGATAGATAGATAGATAGATAGATAATTATCTAGCTAGATGCTACTTATTTATTTTCTTCCTGATATTAGTTGCTATAATTCTCTCATCTGCTAGAATTTGGTAAATAGCACCTTTCAAGGGATTCCTGCAAAATTATTATTATAATGCATTGAATTTTATAAAGTTGGTTGTATATTTGTCCAAGTCATATTTCAGCTTCTAGGTTCTTTCATTTTGTTTGTTTGTTTTTTGCTAATCTTCTTCATTAAAAAACTAGTAGAATCAAGGCTAACATGTACAAGATCCAAGTCAGCCTTCATTAAATGGTTGAATGAATGGATTAAATGAATGGATAGAGGAATCTGAATAGACTCTGGATACTGAAGATATGGATATCAATCAGTCAGATTTCACAGACACAGAGTTTGTAGTCTGGAATGTCTGAATTATCAAAATGGGTAGCCCTTAGCAGGAGGCTCAGGAACTTCAGGTAAAGGATGATTTATAGCACCAACGTCCAGAGAAAACCACTAAAGAGGAGAAATCTAAGCTTAATCTCAAATCCTTACCTTTCCAATCATGAAGCAAAGAGATGAAGATAGAGCTTAAAAAACAAGTAAATAATAAAAAAATTGCAAGCCAGGAGATCAAGGTTCTAACTTGACATTTGCTCTTATTTCAGTGACACTGGATAAGCCATTCTGGAACATTTGAGACAGAGAGGATTGGCTAGGTCACCCTCTAGACTCATGGGATATTGTTCAATACTAATGTATTTATTTTCTAAGTTTATCTTGATATTTTTAGCCCACGATTTTCAAAGACCTTGCTACTTGGGTCTCATCTTTGCCAAATGTGAGTGAAAAACTTAAGAAAGTCATCCTAAATACGCCAGAGGAACTGGTAACTTTATGCTCCTTAACTTTGGATTTTACTGATTTATATTATGGGAGTTTTGATGTCCTATCCCTTAGATCTCTCCTTGTGACCACAAATTTTACCCAGCATACTTATTGTATGGTTGGTATTCAAAGATTCGATATTTTGTCATGCTCGATCTATTTATAATTATTTATATAGGCAAGTATATATTCTTTAAAATAAAAATACATACTATGTATAAAGCATACACCAATTTTCCGTATGTCTTCATTTAAGGCCTTGTAAGATTCTTAAAATAACTATGTTCTCCATATTTTTAGTTTATGCTAAATATATGGCCCTTAAGTCAACTGAAATATTTATTTCAACAATAATTTTAAAACACTGTTAACATATATTGTTTGGTCAATGTGATGAGTTTTATCATGACATTTTCCTAAATGAATGTATACTTTGAACATATTCATAACTAAGTATGTCTTCATGTTCCCAGTCATTTCTTCCACTAGTCTCTTTCTACTTCAGAGACAGAAACCCTCCTATATTCACATTTCAAGTATATTTTTACATTAATCCACATCAGACATCGTCTGCTGGTTGAAAGTACTAAAATAGAGACATTTGGTAAGAACCTTAGCTTTTTACTTAGTTTTCAGTATTAAGAATTGTTTTTAATTTCCTGGAATGCCTGATTTTCACAGCAAGTTACAGCATGTTTTAAAATTAGGTTGAAGACAAAATGAGCAATGATAAAATACTTAGTAATATGCACTGCGGCAAGCCACATGAGTTTATAGCCTCCTCGTGACCTGACTCTCAAGAGATATTGACTACAATCATCACCGTTCAACTATCCTTTCTTTGCAAATATCTAGTTGATCTCATTTTTAAGCATTTTGGAGAGTTGAGGATCCAGAGTCATTTCCATCTTAAATGAGAAGTCATGTACATGATACTTGGATATCTGAATCTTTAAACATACCTTAATGTTTACAGTTTACCCCCTTTTCAGCAAAGTGAGTCAGTATCTTCCTGTTGCAGAATCCAAGAAGGTTCAACAATGCTATTGCTTTCTTTTATCTCACTCATGGAACTCTGTTAAGAACATCACCAGTACCCAAGCTTTCTGTTTCTTAAACTGCAAAATGGATACCGTGTGGCTCTTAAATTCACCAAAACAATATCTTGCTGTAACAATATAAGGCAAAAAATGCTTAGTGTTTTTAAATATTCAGAGTGAATATTTCTGAATTTATTGTCATGTTACTCAATTGAATACTAATAATATGAACTCTGCGGGATATGACCTAAATTATTCATGGAAATGGCATCTATAATGTATTGCTGGTGAATGTGCTAGGCAGTGTATTTTCACCTATCAGTATGATAGCTTCTGACAAATCCTCCTTCTCCAGGCAATGTGAAATGAGATGCTCTAGGCACCTATTTCTTTTAACAACTCCTCTTCTGATATACACCTTCATAGCAAAGTTTCTAAAATCTATGTCAAACTCCTTGTCTTCAGGGAGGCCAATTCACCTGCATCAGACCTTCATAGCTTCAAATGAATTGGAAAGGCTGGAAGGAGAGAGGGCTTTGCAGAGAGGGGAAAAGAATGTGACATAAATCAACAGAGATAAGTCAAACACATCCTAACAGGGGTGAACACAGCCACTGCATAACAGGGAAATGAGATGAGCACACCAAGTGGGTAATTCATCATTTTAGGGGAAAATACTCTGGTATGAGTTGAAACTGTGCATAAAAACCTATCATTAGGAAGATGTCAAATCTTTTAAATAAAAGTGTAGGTGTTAACAGTAACCAAAACAGGACTGAGTAACTTGCAGATGAAGGCATTCCTTCTATACTGGGAAAGCAGCTGCTTAGAAATCTCTTTAGATTTTATATTCCTAAATAAGTATTGTTGATCATGTCTGTAAAATATATATTTTTTATCTAGCATAAATTACTGTTATTTATGCTAGATAAAAAATATATATTTTTATGTTTAACTGGTATATATTCACTGTGCCAAATGATGGGTTTCATTTTACATTTTCATAAATGTATGCCATGTACTTTGCCCAATTCTAAACCTCTCCCCTTTCCTAATCTCCATTGGTCCCCTTTCTTCTCTAGAGGTGTAGTTTTGGCAGGTATCTCCCATGCTGTATAGAAATCTACTACTTGTAGAGTAATCCCACATTTGTTCCACAATTTATGTAAAAGTTCATAGTAAAACAATCAACCTCATTCTTGGGGTGATGATTCAAGAAGTGGAAGGCTTTGACTTCTGGGATTTTCCTTTAAGGACTGACAATAGAAAACCATTTCAATATAATTCTATATTTTAATGTGTATAAGTGTCTCACTTCCATGTATACATGTAAATGTGCCCCATGCCTGCAGTGATGATCATAAGAGGGTATCAGGTCCCCAGGAAATGGAGTTACAGATAATCATGAGATGCCATGTCAGTTCTAGAAACTCAAACAATATTTGTCTCCAAGGTCAGGAAGTGCTCGTAACCTGTGCACCATCACCCCAACCCCTTGAAATCCACCTTTCACATCATCCCTATGAGTAAAGGCAGAGGTGTTGTTTCTAGAACACGCTGCAATTTTACTCACTGCTGTTAAGAGCCATTTGTAGGTAGCACTACCCACACTGGGTCAGTCATTCCACTTCTAAAAAGTATTTAGAAATGGTTTTCTAAACCAAGTGCTTCATGACACCTTTTTTATTATTGTATAATTTATAAAGTACTAAGTTTTCAATAGTAGTACATGAGGGATTGAACATGGATTCAATCACGAATGAATCAGCTATGCAACTATGAAGAAATATTGAAAATAACAATTTCAAAATTTGAAACTGATCATGTTCAAAATGTATATACATGCATTAAATATAAATATATAAACATTATATGGAAAATAAATAAGAATTAACTGTGCCTAAAATGTAGAAAATATTAGGTATTTTAGCTTCTATGATGTGTCACTATCATGTTTCTTAGGAAGATATGAAAGCATTGGGTTCTCCACTCATTGTTAGTACAATGACATAGATGCAATTGTATTATTTGAGATTAATGTGCTTAATTAGGGAGGAAGAAAAATACCGATTCTGTTTGAAGACCTCCCAATGCCAAAAATGATTTAAGTATTTATTTCATTTAACCTTTTCCTAAAGATTTTAATAGTGTTTCTATTTATTATTTAAGAATTTCATATAATGTATTTATATCATATTCATTCTACTCTCCAACTCCTCCCAGAACCTCCATCTTTGAGTCCCTTTTGATCTCCCTCCTAAGGAGTGAATGAACCTTTGAGTACCGGACTGGTCTTAGGTGGAAGGAACATAACCAGGAACGATCTGGAGCAGGACCTGGGCTGAGGCTTGAGTGCAACTACAATGAACTCTCAGGAGGCAGTTTCAGAGAATAGCTCACTTACTGAAGCAAAGGAAGTGATATAAGTGTCATAGAAGAAAAAGGGGGGGATTACTGTGGTGGTGTGCTATTGGTCAAGATGGGGTACTAAGAAAGTTTCATTTGGGTACAGGGGCTTACATCATTGTCTGGGGCAAGAGTATCAAGAAAGCTCTATTTGCATAAGCAGAAGTTATAGGCACAAGGGGAAGAGACCTTGTAAGATTATATAGGGAGAGGGGAAGTTTGGCCTGGGGCCCTCCAAATGTAGTGCTCAGATAAACAGTAATCAGCTCTTATGACCTTGGAGAAGCAAGAATTTGTCACTGGCTAAGTGTGTCTGGGCATTTCAGAGTCCAGGTAAACTTTATAAGCTGTTAATGTTTGCTGGGGTCTGTTAGCATCAGAGCAAGGAGGGGGAGCAGTCAAATTCCTACTGTTCTCAGGACAAGAAATTCAGGGTTCTAAGTATGCTTCTCCCTGCATCCCCCATCTTCCTGGTCACCCAATTCATGTTCTTTTAACATAAAAAAGAAAAAGAAAAAACGACCAATAAAGAAACAAGCCACATATGGTCCAGTTTGTGTTAGATGATTGCTGAACAGAGGTCCTGATCTGATGTGTGGTTGATATACCCAGAATCACTCCACTGAAAAAAATTGATTTCCATCTTTCAGAAGCTATCAACTACTAGTAGTCCCTTGTCTATGAATTAGACTCCGTGCCCACCTCTTCTCCTCCATGCTAGGATATTGTTTGGCTTGGGTTTGTGAATGCGGTTTCATCTTCTGTGAGTTCCTATATGCACCTTCTATGTTGTATCAGGAAAACACTGTGTCCTTGAACAGTCTACCACTTCTGGTTCATTCAACTTTTCTGTCCTCTCTTCTACATAGATCACCAACTCTTGAGGGAAAAGGAGTGTCACAATCATCCCAGTTAAAGCTGAACATTCCATAGTCTCTTGTTCCTACACATTGGCCAGCTGTAGGTTTTTTGGTACTAATTACTATCTACTGCAAGAAGAAGCTTCTCCGATGAGTGCTGAGTGATTAACTGATCTATTTGGATAGTAATATATCATTAGGAAACATGTCTCTGTAGTTGTCTTTTTTTGGTTTGGGGAATATTTTGCTATATCGATTTATTATAATAATAGTAGAAGATTTCCCCTAGGGACCATGGCATATCTAGTTTCAGGTTCTTGGTCTCATTGATTGGCAGTGTTCAATAGTGGTTCCATATCATGGAGTTGGCCTTAAATTCAATAAAAAGTAGTTGGGTACTCCCATAACATTCAATCCATTATGAAAAAAAATGAGCAATACATGTAGGTAAGTCTTTACTATTGCTCACACTGTTCATAACTAGATGAGACTGATAATTACTTTTTTCCTCTGGCAATATGGTAATAGCATGTTTCAGCACTACGAATACTATCCAGTAGGGATGAAGCTTCTAGTAGAGTACCAGCTAGATTTCTTTATATTCTGTGGCATAAATAATATCTCCAGCAATAGGCTCTTAATGTCAAATTGTGGAAAGTAATCAATAGCATTGCCAATAACCTGTAATATTTGGTATAGTCTATCAGACAGACCCCATTGGCCAATAACTCAAAAAAGTGTAATCTATTACTGGTACTGGGGATTTTACAGGGTTGCATATGATGCCTATTTTTAATGTAGATTAAAAGAGAATCACACTGCTTTGAGTTGGAGGTAGATAAACCTAATGCTGGATAGTCAAAATAGCTGGTTCACTATTTCAAAGCCAGAATCACACATTCACACTGAGGGCTGTGTCACTCAGACATTCCACTCAACCCGAACCTTTTCTATCCCACAAAGTACCACAAAGTAGGTTTTGTACAAGGATCATTTGAGACCAGAACCATCAGAACTTAATGAAGGAAATGATGAGGCAAAGAGGTGATATCAACAGATAATTTCTACTGACTCAGAAAAACATTTTATTGCAATTGCACATTTTTGACTGATGATATGTGATAAAAATCAGACATTACACAAAATAAAGAAAGATATTTTAATTTACAAATACCCCATTCTGCTGAGACCTCAGAAATAAGACTTCTCTAACATCTTGAGAAGAAAAGTTCATGAAATTCAGATTAATTATGCTACCTGGTGCCTGGAGGGAGCGTGCTTATCTAATATCTGGAAAGATTTCTATTATAATAGAACACTAACTTTTAGAACTGGTTAATTGGCAGTACTAAAGAGTAGAAAAAAGCACAAATATGATACATAAAGTTGCACAGGGCTGAACTAACCTGTGTGTTTATAGATATTAAGATCCCACATTCTATGTACAATTAATAATATCCTTTAGAGAGATACATGGATTCTAACTCAAGTGTCCTTGATGAGGAAAGGTTGATATTATCTTTAAGAAGGCAGACACAAAAGCTGGGCCTTCTAGTAGTTAACTCCCACAACATCTATTTAGATGTCTGGGAGAGCTCTTCTAATTGCTGTGATCCCAAGACTTGGCAGTTTCTGGAGACATGAGATGCAGGGATGCCAGACCCAAGAGCTGAATTTTTCTAGCTCTATTGAACATGAATTGTCTTTTATCTTGTCAACAATCAAGATGAACTTAGAAATCCTTATTTAACTGAAATTTTGTGGGTATTTCTCCTCTCCCTCTTAGGCACTACCTTTCCCAGAAGGCTACCTGGTAGCATCACAATGGAATAAGGTTGGTTGCACGAAATCTGATCTCTTTATATCACCAGTGAAAGAACTATAGTTATATAAGTGTGACTACAGAGATAAAAATCGTTCTAAAATTACGCCACTCTACACTGAATTAGTAGGGGAAAATAAAACAAAGCTGTGTCCCAATTTATTTTTATTTCTCATGGGAAGATAGTATTTTAGTCCCTTAAAAAAGCTTTCAATATGGATTATGAATAGTTTAATACATTGTTCAGTTTTGTTTCCCTGAAAGCAAATTGAAAAAAAAAATGTGAAATTTAGTTATATCAAGCATGTGGTTGTCTTGGAGCATTAATTACACAGATAATCATAATTAGCATGTCTTCTTAACGGTGGCACAATATCAATAAATTTATTGGGATTTTCTTTACACTTCTCACCACCTACAGAGCCTTTAACCAAAATGTATTCATGTATAGCTAGTAGTGCATTGTCATGTTTTAAACTTCTACCTAAAACAAATAAATATGAAAATCCCGATAGAGAATTTCTATCTAATTTGAAAAAAAACATACTTTCAAAGAACGACTTCTGAATAAATCCAACACAATGTCTAGTCTCCTTACAGACTATTTTTAAACTTTGCCCATTCCCTTGTAGCTATACTAAATCTGCAATCAAAATGATTTTGTATAATCTGATTCAGGAAAAAAATTAATTTTGAATAATTTTCACCTGATTCTTTTCAGTAGTTTAATTCAAGTTATTGGGCTAATTATATCCAGAAATTCAAGTGATTTGGTTTCAATTCTGTAGAAAATTCTAACTACTCTATTGAACATGATATTCGATACACAAAAATTCAAATCATGGCTAAGTGGGCCATTAAAAAAAGGAAAGGGGAAAGTAAACCATAATTAGAAGAAACTATTGCTTAACACAATAAAATGTTATGTGCTCAAGAGATATTGTTGAAGTTAAATTAATTCAAAAGCCTTTTCTTTGCAAATATTATTTGCAGTTAGAGACTATGATGAGGATCTTCCCTGCCAGAGTTTATCATGTTTAGTTAATTTAATTTAGCTGAAGTTTGGATTTCTATTCTCAATATAGTTATTCCTGGTCTTTATATACTTAGTCTTGAGTTGGCATTTTCTGTAAATGTGTTTTCTCTCTTTTGGTGTGGGGATTTGGGAATATGCATAAAAATATGTCTACTGACTTTCATAAAATAGCTGCGGTGATGTACAGTTGGAAATTGCTATCAGGTCACTTTACTTCAGTACTGTCACAAATAAGCGCTTCTGAAACTATGCCTAACATTTGTGTATAATAAATAAACATGTGTATATGTGTATGTATATGTGTGTGTGAGTGTGTGACACATGCCATAATGCTCCCCTGCTCCTACTAATTACAAGTTTCCTTCAAAGCTAAGATCAGACGCTACTTTTGTAGGAGATACAAAGTCCATAGCATCCTCAGTCAATCTAACAGCTTTTATACCACCTATTTTTATAGCAGTTACAAATCTAAGTCTATGAGTATAGACATGGTAAAACTAGAGAGACAACTGATATTTCAACTCACCTAGGGACAAGAAGAAATGCAAGAGCAAAAGAAAGCATCACAAATAATGCCACAAGGCAATTGGTATATGCCAAGAAAAATCTGGAAAATAATGATCTATTGTTACCCCACTACAACTTGTAAGGTTTGTCATCTAGCCTACAACCTACCATTCCAGAGATCAGTCTTATTCACAACTATGTTGCCTCTTTCTGTGCTTATGACACTTTCCAATTTGAAATTCTAGCTGCCTTTGTGTTTCCTTCAGGAAAACCAGGCCATATGACCCGTAGATTTATACATATTGCTCTGAGCTCACAGGTGTCTTGTTGGTGATAATCAGGACTATTTATAACCTTTTCTGTTAAATGTGACACATTATTATCTGCAAACTACCAGATGCATTGTTTAAAGTTTCCAGATGGATCCATGTTCAGCAGCTGTTAGTATAATCTTGTAGTGCGTGCTATCACATCATTGTTCAGAAATACTATCTCCAGGTGGCAATTTCTATTTTATCACTAAACTACAGGAGTATTTCAAGAAAGCCAAAGAATGGCTTACTTAAAATGCATTGCTGTAGTGCTAAGAGATCAAGGGGTAAAGAAAATGCCAACCATTCCTTGGGAAGTTAGGTCATATTTACACAGAGTACAGAATGAGCTGGGTCAAGGCTGAGGTCAAAACTGCCATATTAATCCTCACTACCATGAGGCAAGACAGTACCAGACACTACAGGTGGACACTGTAACTTTTATAAAATTCCTTCTTATTCCTTTTTCTCAGAGCAAATATCACTACACCAGAGCTACCTACCCTCAATATACTTGCTGATGTAGCCTCTCTCATTTAATATCTAAGAATACACAGTGCTTTTAATATTCTATATAAACTCATTTCTAGTCCTGTGATCATTTTTAAACTAATTGTAACTTACTTAAGTCCTATAAAAATAAGGTACAGGGGCAAAATGTGGGCCAGGGACCTATTTCATGAGCTTGTGAAATATAATATTGATAATATATTCATATGTTCATCAATAATATATTCAAATGCCCATGGATTTGTTTCTTGATGTTTCAATCTTTGAATGTGAGGAGAGTGTCATGAGAATTTCTTACAGCCTTTTATTCTTTATAGAGTCCTTAATTTCTAATGAATGTGATGCTTAGATTTTAAGATTCTGAAAGATGGGGGCAAGCAGAGTTATAATATAAATCCCCTTTCAAAATGTCGTCACTGCAAAAGCTAAATACGCATTAATAACTACGTCTATGATCTATATGAAAGGGCCATCTGCTACCCCCATTGTCTGAGTCTCCTGTCTTGACTTTCTAGACAGACGAGCATTTATGATGAGCCTAATGGGAATCAATACAGCTTTACAGAGACTTTCATGGTCGCTTAGTGCCAAAATTTTGCTCATATCATGAAAGTGGACATTCGATGGAAAATCTGATCATGGAAAAAGATATGTGAGATTAAGCAGAAGGGTTGAGAGGTCCAATAGATTAGTGGTAAAGAAACAGGTGGTGAGTGTGACTATGTTGCTGCAGAGGTGACAAAAACAATCCATTCAGCTAAGTATCTCGTACTCAGGGAGTCTATCATAAGGCCTCATTATCCTGGTCTCCAGGATTTTATTCTTCTTCTCTGAGATTTAGCCTATGTAATCCTGATATTCCACACGATGCATGTTCTGTTTTGAAGATAGCTGAATGAATATAACAGGAAAGCTCTGTATAACCTTCCCATTGTACTTTACTTACAATTAATCTGACTGCATACATGGGGTAAATGATCTATTAGAAACAATGAAAATCACTACATTTTAAGATGAATATTTATGTCTTATTTTCAGCACAGTTGGGAATTTACACCCAAATCTGGAGAGGGTGTGTATAGTAGTAAACCTATGGTGTGGGTTCAGTCAGGAAGACAGGGAGGCATTTTCATATGAGGAAGCCCTGCCAGACCTCAGCAGAGGGAACCACCACCATGAAAAGTGCCAACATGGACAACTGACCCTGAGCATCTGAACTCAGATGTTTTTATTCATTTAGAACTCCTCAGGTGCAGATCATAAGCAATCAAACATCCACGACATAAATCCAGCACTTTCAGACAATACAAAACACCAAAGTCTATGCATCCCTTTTTCCAATAATGCACCAAAACAATTATTTTATACACAACTAAAAATAAACATCCACAACAATTCCCCTCTCCTGGGTAAGGCAATCAAAAAATGCTTATCGCTCCAACACAATTTAGCACTACACCAGCAAAACTATTTACAAGCAGTACAATCATGAGGGTTGCTAATGCTCAGGACTAAATGAAACCAAACATCTATCAAGCTTTTCACAATGTCTTTGAACAGTAATCAGACATTATCATGCCTAATTATCTGGAATTGATTCACAATCTTCTGAGCTCCTCCAAAGGACTTGGATCACTTCTCTGGTTCTGCCCTCTGCAGCACACACAGCTTGTCCTCCAGGCTCTGGCCAATTTCACTCCATTGCTGCTGCTGCTCCTGATGGTTGTCCCATGGTACTGATATCTTCAAAATGCTGGGCTCCCTTGCTGTAATGGGCTGCATTTTCACCAGTAGCCTCTCATAGGCTTTCTTCATGGTGCTAAGCCTCAGCTTCTTTACATGATCCCTTCAGTCTTGGCCTTCAACCACTACAGAGGATGCGCTTTTACCAGTGACCTCCCAGGCTTCTCATAGTGCCAAGTCTCAGCAGCTCTCCGTGACCTCTTCATGCCTTCAAAACTAGAACCACCTGGGCAACTCTTACAGTACCAAGTTCAGCTGCCAGCACAAGATATAAACTCGGCCATTTCTGGAAGACAGCTTCTGTGTGCTGACCCTGAGGAAACACTTTCCAGATGTTAAGATAGTGTCTGGTTTGCTGGAAAAATAACTGCTCACTTAGTCTGCAGGAAGGGTTCTCTCATGAGATGGAGTCCTTATCACTGTCACCAGTGTCACTGACACTGCTTGTCTTTCTCTTAGGTTTGTAGAAAAATAAATAAAAATAAACAAAACTGTTCAGTTTAACTAAACAGCTTTTTGGCACCAAGCTGCAGCTTCCACAACACCAGGGCATCCTGGGCCAATGGGAAGAATCTCCAATTGAAACATTCTGGCAGTTTGATGTTCTTTTTCACCACTGCTACAGGTAAACATGTACCCTTCTTCACTCGCCTCAAACACAAGACCCGTTTGGGTTTCAGACACACAAAAAGCTGTCAGCAAACTCATTTTGTGAAACAGTATGCTACCACCAGACGCAGGAGGGAACATCTGTTCCATGATCAGAAAAAGTAGTAAAGAACCTTGCTTCTTTCTGTTCCCAGCTGAATTCTTTATCTCTCAGGGCCTCCATTCTGTCAGTCTCAAGCTTTTTTCTTCATTTATTTATTAATTTCACAGATTTTTGTCTTCATAGAAACTTATTTCCTTACTCTTCTCTTCCTTCAGAAGACTTCTACTCATTATTATATATATATATATATATATATGTATATGTATATGTATATGTATATGTATATGTATATGTATATGTATATGTATATGTATATGTATACTCTAGGAGTTGCCCTGAACATACACTACCCTACTCTGTAAAGTCAAGAATTTCTTTCTTGTTCTTTGTCTCCACATTGGATTAGCTAGTGTGATGTTGTGGCCCACATTGGTACGCCATTTGTAGTAGTACACCTACTACATGGACTCAGCCAGGAAGACAGGGAGGCGTTTTCATAAGAGGAAGCCCTGCCAGACCTCAGCAGAGGGAACCACCGTCATGGAAAGTGCCAACATGGACAATGGACCCTAAGCATCTGAGCTCAGATGTTTTTATTCATTCAGAACTCCTCAGGTGCAGATCATGAGCAATCAAACGTCCCCCACAGAAATCCAACACCTGCCGACAATACAAAATGCCAAGGCCTATACATCCCTTTTTCCACCAGTGCTCAAAAACAATTATTTTAAACACAACTAAAAGTAAACTTCCACAACAGGTGAGAGTCAGTGCCACTGTCAGAATCCGCCAGTGAGCCAAGGACAACAGAACTCGCTGCACATTTCTTCCTTTCCTCTGCTTCATCTTTCTCTTCTTCCTTCATCTTTGTCTTCCACCTGCTTCTGTTATGATTGCTCCTTCCTTCTCCTTTCCTCATTTCCCTCTCCTCTTCCTCTCTTTCAGACTTCACCTTGTCTGGTCCTGTTCATACATTTGCAGTCAACAGTATAGTGTTAATTGTGTGTGTACTTCAAGCTACTATTTCTAGCAATATTTTCTCTAGAAAATGATAATATACAAAAAAAAGTTAGCTGTAATATCTGTTACAAGGGAGAGGACAATGGCGGCAAATGACAGGCAAATATCACCAAGGTAATTCCCATTATATATCTAGGATTCTCTCTCTCTCTCTCTCTCTCTCTCTCTCTCTCTCTCTCTTTTCCCTTCTCCATATATATGTGTGTGTATGTTATGAATTTCATAATGAAACCCATTTTGTTTTACAATAATTTATAAAATAATATAAAGATGTTATGTTTTAATTTAAAGTTTTGCTTTTAAAAGTATTTTTTAAAGAATATTTAAAGCATTCACAAGCAGAAAATAAAATCATGAGCACTCACATCCCTATCTACTTTCAGTAGTTAACGACTTGTCCTAAAGGAAGCTTAAATTAATTAGACTCAAAAAGTTCATGTGGGAGCTCAGCAGTTTTGCAGAAGACCTGGGCTTGATTCTTATCATCCATATGGCACTTCACAGCTGCCTGTTACCCTGATCCCAGGGAATCTAGCACCCTCTTCTACCCTCCAATGGCACTGAATGCATATGGTGCACAGACATACATGCAAGCAAAACATCCATATACATAAAATAAGAATAAAGGCATAAATCTTTTAAACAATTCATGAACTTAAGGCACTCTGAGCTCCACCAGCTGGACCCCTCTCTTGCTCACCTGCCTTTGAATCCCTCAGACACCAGCTGCTAGCTCCAGTCATCCCACATAGAGACTGGTAACCATGCAATTCTTGAAAGTTCCTTGAGATTCATCCTCTTGTATTTTAGGAGTTAAGAACACATTGTCTTCTACTGTTTGCAGTTATCGTCGGTGAAGTTTTGATTTTGCTCTCATAGTTTCTGTGCTATTTTATGAGATAATCTGAGGATTTAAGAGATGTTAATTGAAAGTTTCAGTTAGCATACAAAGTTATAGATTTCATTACAACATATCCATACATTCATGTCCTTCTGCTTCATCTATATGAATCTCCACACCCCTGTCCTCAGTCTTTTTTCTCCCAATTGTTTACCTCCCAGTCTGTTTTCATGTCATACTTTTTTGTTGTTTCCTTTATTCTCTCTCCCTGTTTAGATCCCCTTATGCTCTTCCTTAGTCTAATTTCTACCTTTATGTCTATGTCTACCTATATATACGTCTACCTATAAATAATATTTTAGGGTACTTCATATTCATAAAATAGCCTGTATAGTCTTATGTTTCATACATTCTTCTAAACATATCTCTAATACTAATTACTACATTTTAATTATAAATATAATGAAATTAGTTCACTACCATTTATTACTTTAGTGTTCCTGACCTTTGGTAATATATTTGAAACCTCTGCAAGCATTATACTTTCATGCAATTTTTAGATATGTACAAAAACTATTCTGTCAAAAGAAAAACATTCTTAAAAGTCCTAAGATAGCTATTGTATTTAACATCATTATCTTAAAATTGTAGTGATAAGGTCAAAACCTCAACAGAGACAAGTTATCTTGCAAGAATAGCTTATCACTGTGTATTATATTAATTAATTTGCAGACACATTAGTATGTAACTCATACTCCAATCTCTAATTTAAAACTGTATAATTAAAACAAAATAATTCATAAGGTAATTTTAAAATTTTATAGAGAAATGAATCTCTGTAAGATTTTAAGTTCAGACTAATTAAAAATGGTTTATTCCATTCCTTGGCTAATTGCTAAAACTTAGAATCATAGAGACATAATGGAGACAATATGCTTATTGTAAATCAGGGGTAATTCACAAAATGTTTATTATTCTATTGGATATTGCACTGGTTTGCTGTTTAGCTAATTGACGGGAACCTGGGAAGAAGGAAATTCAGTTGAGGAATTGCCTCCAACATATTGGTGTGGGATCATGTTGGAGATGTGCACTTTCTTGACTAAAGACAGATGTTGAAGAACCCACTGCATTGTGGGCAGCGTTGTACCAGGGCATGTGTTCATAGACAGCATGAGAAAGCCTCTGAGCAATCCATGGAGGAAAAACCAATAAGCATCATTCCTCCTAAGGCCTCTGCTTTAGCTCCTGTCTCCAGTTTCCTGCCTTGAGTTCCTGCCTTCCCTTCCTTAATGGGGAACTGTGATGGGGAAGGATAAGCCAAATGAATCCTCTTCCTCCAAGTTGCTTTTGACAATGATGTTTATCATAGCAACAGAGCAGCAAACTGGATCAGAAATATTATTGAACTTATCTTGTAAATCCAACTCTGTCCCACAGACTTAATCTTTGTTAATCATATAGATATCTGGAATTGTTTTTTCTTTTTGTGCATTTTTCTTTTATTTATCAGTTAGTCTGTACCCTACAATAGGCTCTAAATACCCAAACCAATACTGAATGAAAGAATGAATTCTAAGAATTTTGTTATTATTGACATTTTTTTTTTCCTTTTGCGTCAATCCTGTTATCACCTCCTCTGTTTTGGAAGCTCACTTAGGACTTTGTTTGTCTGACTTCAACATTGTTTCAGTTCACAACTCAAAGCTATGTGTATCTCAAAGCTATATCTCAGAGAGGTATTCTTGGGGTTGCTTTAGTGACATGACAGCTAAACATATAATTCCACCATAGTTTCTACTCAGGAGAATTGATCTTTTTTCACTTAGGCTCACTTAATCTCAATAGATACATGAAGTAATACTGAGGTCAATTACTCCTTACCTGGGAAATACATGATTTTAAAGTCTCTGCTAAAGCCAGCTTGTGATAGCCTGCAGGAAGCGATTGTTAAGTATTTTGGGTTATTGAGAACCATGTATCAACCTTTGCATGGTAGAAATATTTACAACATGAAAATTGGCAAATGCTAAAATTAAAACTGTTGTCACCCAGTACAGCAATTTATCAGCCCACTACAGAGCATATTTTTCCTTTGTATAACTGACTTCAGGTGATTTTTACATTGGTATGAGGGCTCATGAAATGCATGATAGGACTAGCTTGTTAGAGATATGCATGTGCTGTAAAACCTAAGCTATTACTTTCATAAAGTTCAGAATATTCAAGGGATCATTAGTTAGAACAATTAAATACTCCTATAGTTATAAGATATACAAGAAAGCAAAATAAGCATTAGAGAGATAATTCAGCAGCAAAAGCACTTGATGTTCTTCCAAAGAACCCAGGTTTGATTTCCAGAACTCACATGGTGCCTGACAACTTTTGTAACTCCAGTCCCAGGCAACCCAAAGCCGTCTTCTGCCTTTCCCTGGCATGGTACACATGTGGAACACAGACATATATGCATATAAAATACTCATGCATATAAACTAAAAGTAAATAAACTCTCACAAAGGGAACCAAGGAAGGAACACAAACTTTTATGTTAATCGTATGGCACTGTCATTTGGTATTTTGACACACCCAGCTAAAGATGAAAGACTGGAGTGAGACAGTAGTCACAGAAAGGACAAGACACTTGTAGTTCTAACTCCCAATGCTATTGCTAAGACATGGTATCAGTGATAATGTTAATCTTGCATAGCAGCAGCCTCTTTGACATTTTCATAAATCTTGTGAATCACCCTGTTAGATAAACAACATTCTTATGTCTCTGATGTCCATCTACAGTGGCAGCAGGGGATGCCATGGTGCATAGCCAGCATGAAAGAGTCTAGGCTCTCACACATTTGCTAAGAGACAGACTGAGTTTTTAAGGGAATAGTGGTCCTGCAATCTACAGTAAACCAAGGCCATTTGGCTTGCTATTTTCCAGATTCCTAATTTTCCTAAGTCCAAGACCACAGAAAACCAGAAAAATACAAAGATAGCCACAGTTTCTGACTGTCAGTATTCTCTAATGACAAACTAGATGCCCACAAATGCGTATGCCTCTAAAAAAGAAAGGAGAGAGAGAGAGAGAGACAGAGACAGAGAGACGGAGAGACAGAGAGACAGAGAAGGAAAGGAAAAGTTGGTATTCTAAGAACACAAATACAAAAGTCTCAACAAATACTTGCAAATTAACCTATTTCCTTTCCCCATTTCCTGTCCTTAACATTTTTATTAAAAATCAAAGTGAGTGTGGTAGTTTCATGCTATAGTCTCTGCATTTGGGAGACTGACCAGGAGGAGCAACACAAGTTAAAGCTAGTGTGTGCTACATGAAGAATTACAGGCCAGTCTGGCCCATAGCCTGAGAGCCTGCCTCAAAAATAAAATATCAGTTGCCTAAGGACGCATGGATAACTTTCAGGCTCTCTGCTTTGTTCTATTGTTCTCTGTATCAATTTTCTGGGCCGAAAGCTTGTTGTTTTGACTAGTAGGAGTATTGTGGTATGTTTTAACGCCAGGTAGTACAGTAATTGCTGTTTTAATCTATTGACCAAAGAAGACATTGACGACTTAGGATATATATCAATTTCATAGCAATTTTACAACTTCTGTGAACGTGTCATTAGTATTTTAATAATGATTGCACTGAATCCATAAATCACTCTGTATAGTAAAGGCATTTAAAGAATATTCTTTAAGTTCTTCCCATAATGAGCACAAGAGATCTACTTTTGGATCCTCTTCATTTTTTTTATATCACTGCATCAAAATGCTTTTTTTTAGAACTCTCCCACCTCTGTTGTTAGAATTCATTCAAAGGTAGTTTATTGTGATGGTGGATGTGACAATTTATGGCCTTGATTTCTGCATTGAATAATGTGCTATTTGCTGCAGTATATTTGTATCCTACTTTTGTCTTCTGCAATTTTACTGAACTCAAATTAGGTATAATTTTAATAGAAATATTTGGAGTTTTTTTTTCTAATAAGGATATCCTTTATAGATATTAACTGTTTAACTTCATTTTTAACTTGCTAATTTCTCTGGTTAGGTCCCTAAGAACAGCATTCAATAAAAGTGATGAAAGAAAGCATGTTTACCTTGCTCTAGATCTAAGAGGGAAAACATTTAACTTTTACCATTGAGAGCAATGGTTGCTATTGACTTACTTCAAGAAGATACTATTATATTATGATCTATTCATTTGATACCTAATTAATTCAGTGTTTTAATTTTGGCAGAATGTTGAATTCTATGATATGCCTCTGCTTTATCTACGGTGATGATCATGTGCTCTTTGTCTTCACGCTGTTGATTATGTTGTAACATTTATGGATTTGCAAACCTTAAACCATCCTTTTATCAATGGGCTGAAACCTGCTTGATCACAGAGAATAATCTTTGAACTATCTATTGGCTTCATTTAGCTTGTGTTTGGTTGAAGAATTTTGTATTTGTGTTCCTCAAGAACACTGGTCTGTAGGTGTTTCTTTTCTCCTTTCTTCTGTTTCTTTCCTTGCTATCTGTACACATGTGTCTTCATGTACTTTTATATTACAGTAACAACAGCTTCATAGAATTTGTTTGGAGGAATTCCTTCTCCTTCTGTTCCAGTGACTTAAGAGACATGCTCTTAGTTTATAATCTTTGGTAAAATTCAGGAATGAAGGCACCTGGTCTTAGATGATTCCCCTCCTCCCCCTCCCCCTCCCCCTCCTCTTCCTCCTCTTTCTCCTCCACATCTTTCTTTTTTTAAGACAAGGTTTCTCTGTTGTAACTCTGGCTGTCCTGGAACTCACTCTGTAGACCAGGCTGGACCTCAATTCACAGTAATCCTCCTGCCTCTGTCTCTGAGTGCTGGGACTAAAGATGTGTGCTACCACTGCCCGGCAGATTGTTCTTTGATAGTAGGCTTTTTGTTGTTTTTTATTGAATTTTGTTCTCATTAATCTTTTCAGATATTTTTCTTCATAATTCAATCTTGCTAATGTTTGTATGTCCAGAATTTTATTCATTTTTCTAGCTTATCAAATTTGTTAACATGTAATTACTTTAAATCATTTCTAATGGTCTTGCTGTATTTCTGAGATGTCAATTATAATTTTTCACTTTTATCTCTAATTTTACCTACTTGAGTCTTTTTGATCATTTCCTTGATTATCATTATTAAGCATTTGCCGTTTTTCTTATGTCTTCAAATTTCTTTTCCTTTTTGAGGATATTATTAGCATTGACTCTAACATAAAAATGGAAGGTAATCTTATTAAGGGAATGATAATATGGAAATGCATGTGTCTCATAACCTAGCAGTCTCTGTCTTATAATCAGACTAGATACAATAAATGTGTTCACCACCTTGTACTATGCTCAAAGTAAGTAATTTTTCAGCCAGCAAACATTTTTGCCTACAAAGATTGGACTCTTTAAGAAGACTCTAGTTGAACTCACACAGGAAAGAAGTATGAAATAAAAAGTATAGAGCAATGCTGTACTATATGGATTAGGGTCTTAGCACTGTTCAAAGAAGAATCAATTGGAACAACTGACAACCAGGAATAATTTTCCACATGACACAAGGACACAAATATGGTATATGCTATATTACACGAAGGCATTTGAAATCAAGTCTGTAATAAGTTTTCAGGCTGTCATTCTATAACCATTTAGTTGAATGATAACCTCCTCTATAAAACAGAGATTTTAGTATCAATTAAGGAGACAAAAAAGTTAATCGCTGTATTTTTAGATCTTGTTTGCTCAGTAATTTTTGAGTACATGTTTGTCCAACATATTTGCAAATCCTCAAATTAGATATATTATATTTACACTTATTATGTGATTACAGAACTGTGTTACTATTACTGTTGTTAATACCAAATAAGAAACAGCAAAATTGTCTCATGTCAAGTTAGCAATCACTTTTCCATCTAAAACCATGACCGCCAGTAGCTAAGTATCAAATGCCTGCAGCTGATCTCTGCCAGGGCAAGAAGAGCATTAAATAACTAAATGGAGGAAATCATTCCTGACTATTTTTTCCCCAATATATTCTCTTTATTGACCTTAGTGCTGTAAAAATTACTAAGAATAACATGCTTGCCAAAATTGCCAAAAAGGCTCTTGTGTATCAATGATAGTAGGTATTAAACTAAGTCATTCTTGTTGTTTGGACAAAAGTGGAAGGGAAATGATCACTCACATTGGGAAGGTAAGAGAATGTCTTTTAACAATATATTTAAAGATTCTAAAAGAAAATGAAATAGAAAAGTAGGGACAGGAGCATATAAAATTCCTTGCCAAACTATGCCTACAATTCCCTCAGCTTTCTCTACTTTCAAAGCAATCACTTTCGGCAAGTCAATAGCTTGATCAACTGTCGATATGGTTTGAAAGTAAAACCTGTAAGCTTACAATTTCAAAGAACACAAGAACTTTTTACAAGTTCTGCCTTCTTATCTGGAAACTGTCCTTTGCCCTTAAGCATTTTGTTTTAAAATCTGAATTATAGCTCTAGGGAGTTGTCAAGCTTTACAGTGACAAATACAATTTTTAAGAACTGTTCAGTTGAGTTCTGTGGTTTTGGTTTCACATCTTGTACTCATGTTTTGCATATGTTTGAAATAAAGTAGACACAAAAATCTCTTAAACAGTTCGACTATCATTTCATATCAAGGAGTTTTCAAATGACTGCCCTAAGGAAAATATAATATACACAGTAGTCAACGATGCGTGGTTTACATTTTGTGGTTTAAGCTATGAAGACTTAGCCAAAATCTGAAATTATTAAATGATTTTTTTTTTAGAAATAAGCAGTGTGTTTTAAAAACCATACATATCTGATATATGTAGGGTAGTGAAATCTCATTCCACATCCGTCCATGCCCGTCTCCTCCAACGGGCACGTACGTCATATTTCTGTCCGACCTATCAACATTTCACATATATATCTGCTCATTCATTGTGTTGTTCTCCATTAACATACCAAGTGTCCTGGTAGAGCACTGTTTGTGTTTGAAGCCAGGCTTATTTTACTTAGTATTGGCCCTGAAGTACACAGTAGAGATAAATGCCAAAGTCTTCCATGTGAATGGAAAATCCTCTGTGTGTGTGTGTGTGTGTGTGTGTGTGTGTGTGTGTGTGTGTGTGTGTGTAAAAGAAATAAAGGTGTTACATTCACATAACTTTTGATATAGCATATTGTTTTATTTATACTTATCATTATCTTACTCTACCTACCTTTTTTGATTAATACTTTTCATGGATGAGCATGTATAGGGATAAACATTGAATTTGGCTCTATCATCATTCAATCACTCACTATCCTGATATTTCTTATGGGTAATATGGAGGAGGCTAATGTATCTCAGTTGTAAGGCAATACCATATGTTGGTATCTTGTTTCTCATGCAAAGATTCATTGAATTCCTTTAGATATGTGTGAAAGAAACAGACATGCTTACCTTGGTACTTATTTTACTTATTTTGCAAACATTCCCTATTAGAAAACCATAATCTTTTGACAGTTGTTCTCAGGACCAGAAACCACTCCATACAGGTCAGAAGTTGATTCTCTCAATATGCTGCACCCTATCTTTGAAAACTTGCTACATAACTTCAAACATAGTTTAACCTGAAAGTGATTCAAAATGAACTTAAATGCTAATACATTGTGATAATTAATTGCAGAGATGAACTTGAATAATGTTCTTGCTTCCTGACTGAGTTTCAGTTAATTAAAGAGTGATTTCATTATAAATGAGATGTGTAGTTAGATTGCAGAGGTACATACCACAAAATGTGAGAAATCTTGATGAGTCTTTAGTCAATTTTTATTGTCTCTTTTCTGTTCTCCACTTTATTCCTTCTTCTGACTTTAGCATTGATTGAGTTTAGTTCTTGGGAAAAATAAACAAAAAATCCAAAGTGTGATAGGAATTCAGTCCATAATTGGAGCTTGGATTTAGTATCAGATAGACATCAGCCAAATCCTAGACTTGAAACACTACAGAAGTTTTTTTCTTTGTGTTATATCATAGAACCCCCAAAATTCTACATCAAGGAATAATTTTAAGCTTTTTACTTTGCATTTCATGCTGATTTTTCTGGCTTTTCATACATTTACTGTTCTACTTGTTCTTCTTTCCTTGAATTTCTCATGTCTCTTCTATCCCTTGTTCCCTTTTATCTTAACTTCCATTTCCTTTATACAGTGGTCCTTCTTAATTATCGACATGACCTGCAAAGTTAATAAGCCACAGGAAGACTGAGCAAAGCTGAACCAATCCATAAATGAAACATTTCAGACTTCATTCTTTAAGATCTCTTCAACATTGCATAATTTCCTAGTATTATCTTTAAAGGAGAGGATTCTTAATAAGGTCACTTGAAGATCTGAAGAATTCATGAAAACCATGAATATTTCCTCTAATTCACAATGTACATCTTAGTCACTTCTATAATTTGATGTATTTCATAAAAATGAAAGTAAGGCCCAAAACTTCCAATATGAGTTACAAACAATGTAAGAATGAATGACAGCAATAGGCAAGAAATCACATATTGTAGGGTTTGGTTAAACTATTGTCTAAATATTCTTAACAAGAATCAACCATTAAAATATAACAGCGCTAATGAAGACTGAAGATCATAATACTCCACAGTCTGGTTTGGAGTACAAGCTAATCTAGGACCATATATAGGGCAATGTGACTCTAGCACTCTGCTTAAAGTTGAGAACATATTTGGAACCTTTCAGTGTTTATCTTAAGAATTTGAGTACACAGGCAATCCTAATCTGCATATCAATCACATTCATCTGTAAATCACAACTCTGAAAAGACCACCACCTTGAAATGTTGATTTACCTACAATGGAGAAATAATTTACCATTCTGTGGTTTAGATGCAGTTTCTCTCTTTCTTTTCTTTTCTTTCTTTTTTTTTTTTTGACAACAGAGATAAAGAGTATATGATCTCAGTTGCCACTACTTATGCTACCAGCCCTTACTGTGATCTGAATCCCACGAAATACATCAAGTGACGTAACTACAAATTTTTGTTTTGAATATTATTAATTTTTCAAGATTAAAGGGAAATGTGTTGCATTAAAAACAGTGAGACTACCCAATATAGAATACTGTCTTATGCCACAATGCTAATTTAGTAGCCTTCAAAGACAAATTTACTATTTAGATTAATTAAGGTGGCAGGATGTTTTTAATGTTAATTTTTCTCTAATCATATGTGCACAGGCAAAACTGTGGATCAAGATGAGACTCTTTTCCATGTCTCCTTAAATGTTCTCTCTTGCTTGCTTTGTTACTGTTGCCGGGGAAAGTGAGGTCTCCTCTGGGGTTTTTAGTATCACTAATTAAGTATTTTTTAAAAGGACTCAGGAAGAAGCTTGAACAGTTGTATTAAAGTTTGAGAGTAAAACAACAGCTCAGGCAAGATGAAAACCTCAACAGCTATCATGAAGAGGAAGATAGAGAACAGGTCATGCCTCTTAAGTTAGACGTGAAGGTCAGAGAAATAGTAAAGAAGCCCAGATCACTAGGGAAACCTTGCCTAGACTTTAGGAAAGTTTCTGTGAAGAGATAAAGAAAAGGAAAAGGAGAAACGTGGTTTGAGCCAAGCCACAGATTAGTACAGGGATCACGTAATGCCAGGCTTTTGTATCTTGGGATGAAGGATTGCATCGTGTTAGAAATAAAGTAGAGACAGCTCATTTAGAAAGGAAAATCAGAGCCGGGCAGTGGTGGTTCATGCTTTTAATCCCAGCACTCAGGAGACAGAGGCAAGTAGCTCTCTGTGAGTTTGAGGGCTGTTACACTGTTGCACAGAAAAACCATGTCTTGAAAAGGAGAGTGGGGGGAGGAAAGAAAGAAGAAAGAAGAAAGAAAGAAAGAAAGAAAGAAAGAAAGAAAGAAAGAAAGAAAGAAAGAAAGAAAGAAAGAAAGAAAGAAAGAAAGAAAGAAAGAAAGAAAGAAAGAAAGAAAGAAAGAAAAAAAAGAAAGAAAGAAAGAGAAAGGAGGGAGGGAGGAGGAAAAGGAGGAGAAAGTGAAGAGGGGGAGAAAGCATGAGAGAGAGAGACAGAGAGAGAGAGAGAGAGAAGAGGGAGAAAGAAAGGAAGGAAGGAAGGAAGGAAGGAAGGAAGGAAGGAAGGAAGGAAGGAAGGAAGGAAGGAAGGAAGGAAGGAACTTCCAAGAACAGGAATGGGCTAACGAGCTGAAAAAGGAGCCTGCCAATGTTGGACCTCCTGGCTTGACTGTTCAACCGACATTTACTTAAAACCTCATCTCCTGAGTACAGGCTTATACTGTGCTTACATACTCTATATTCATTGGAAGCCCAAGTAAGAAGGGCTTCCAGACATACTTTGCATGCTGGTCTGAGCATGCCCCATTTGCTGTGTGAAGCCTAGGCAAAAAAGGACTTTCAACCTTTCTCTACCACCTGGCTTCCTTCCTATGTTGATCTTGATGCAGCTTTCCCTAGTTCCTACTCTCCTACCATGATTGACTTCAGTTTCCAAATGCCAAGACACCATCATCAAAAAGATGTTCAGCAAGAGTAACCACCTTCCTTTCTTTGTTCATAGGGACAATTTTTTGCTTCCCTGGATGGCCTTCCCAGGATTCAGGGCTAGGACATCCTTGCCTTCCTCTTAGTCTGTAAATGTAGCAACCAAGACCTCTATCTGTCAGCAAAGTGAGCCCAGGTTTATATTGGAGCAAATGTCTTGGCCCTCAGGAGCAAGCCAAGACCCTAGGAAGACTTTCCATTTTGCTAAAAAGAGATGAAATGTTTCAAATAAAAGGTCTTTTTTGCTAAATCAGACACATCACTGGAGTTACCAACAGCCAGTCATTATGGTGACCTGGCCGAGTCTAAAATGAACATTGCATTCTTCCAGCAAGCCACTGCCCACTGCTTTATAGCAGCAGCCCGCTGACCTCTCCTGCCTGAACTGCACAGACTGCTTTAGCTATTTTCCTGGCTCTGTAGGCTTTCAAGAATGAAAGCTTCCTTCCTAGTTTATAAAAGGAAATAAGAACAATAAAAAGAGCTTTATTGTGTGCTGTGTCTCCCTACTCCCGTACACAGCTTTATTTCGACTCCTGCATCTCTGCCTTTTGTTGATCCCACTACAGATTTCTGTGGCCCAAGAGGACACCCAAGGTCTTCTATGAACATTCAGGAAAATTCCTAAAATTTACTGTTACAGATTTTATCTTTTTACAAGTATTGATCCAAAATATCTAGAAAGAAAAGAAGTCACGGTTTGTTACTTTATTATTTATTTATAGTATTCCATTGTCAGTGACTCCTCTATCTGGCCAACTGAAAACTTTCAGAATTACTAGGGAATGTTTTTGTTTTATGCACCATACTTTCTGGTCATGTCATTTTCTGGTCACCCATTTTCTTCCCATACAAATGTGCTTTGACTCTAGTCATCGATGCATGTCTTTATGCAGGAACAGACATATTTATTTCTTTTGATTTGTTTTGTTCAGGTGCCAGTCCATGAAAATAAAGTCAAAAGTGAAAAAGAGCCATGAGAAGCATTAGATCCCAGAATAGAAACCGAGATTAAGACAGGATGATAGGTAGAAAGACTGAAGAGACTCAAGAGAATATTAGTTACTTGATTCACACAACCTAAATACTAACAAGCAAAGTTATAAAAATTATACAACATAATCTATTTGGTTTGAACTCGTCCAGTGAATAAATTTATTCCCCATTCTTACACATAGACAATGTTTAAGATTGACCCTATCATCCGCTATACCAAATATGTTTTGAAATGGTATACTCCAGAAAAATAGGAGCTAGATTCCTATAAAAAAAAATCCATCATCAGATTCTTCTGCCTTTTAATAGTTCAAGCAGGTTTAGGTTATACATTCTATGTTTATTATAATTGTTTTCTGTCCTGTTTGAAAATGAACCACTATTTTAAGACTTCTTGATTAGTATCAAGTGGGTAACTCCTAAATATTATAGTTAAGGAAAGATACAATTAAAAACATGATTTTTGTTCATCTTCATTATTGACCTATAAATTATACAAAATTTATTTAAGAAATTTATTAAGTATTTAAGAAATTTGTCTCTGCATGTCATATCAGTATTTTATTCATTCAGTGGTCTTTCTGTCACCTCCTCTCTGTATACATGTCGTTTTTCTTTATACCCTGTGATATATTTCTATTTTTTTGTTCCCTCTGACTCATTTGCTTTCCTCTTCTCAACTCCGCCCTTCCTATTGTTTTTATTTTCTCACAAGTCATAGCTTCTGTGATGGATTCTGTTCTCATCTTAACTATTCTCTTGTGAGAGTGAGAAACAATACTACTGTTTTGTCTTACTAATCTCCTGGAATAATACCTTAATTTTTAAAAATTTCTTGTTGGCTCATGTTCAAGGATATAAACGTAAAACACTGAAATCCTCCCTTCGCTGTTCATATTCTGTGGAATCATAAACCACATGCCATTAACAGTGGTTGTTTGGAATTCACTAAAGCATTATAACAAAAAGTGGAAGTTGGAAGGGTAAAGTGACGCTGGATTAGGAAGGACTCTGGGGCAGAGGGAGTTGCCTTCCTACTTGAAGGCCAGTACTATCTACTGACATTGTTTCACTGAATTTTCATTTGGAGTTTACATCTACAAAACTTAGTATATTCTATTTGCATCCACTAGAAAAACTCTCATTAACCTCCATGAATCCAAGCCTTGTTCTCAAAGGCCTGTGAGGGATAAGCATCTGTGTGTTGGGCTTTCCATGTAGAGATGAGGAACTGACATAGGCCTGTCAAATGAACTGCTGCACTGAATACATTTCAGTCCTTCCCAGATAAGAAATTGCAGAGAATTTGAAACCTAGCATCTTATCTCATGTTGTTAAGGTTGATTATCCGATGGGAAAGGAATCTTCAAGTGTGTGCCTAAGATATTTTCCTTAAAAATCTCCTAGTTATTATATTGAAAATTTATCCATCTACATTTAAACATAAGGTAAATGGATCAGTAACAAGAAGGTGGGACAAACAGTCCTGGTGTGCCGTCGCACAATCACTGGCTATTCAGAATAATCACACACTGTACATGTCTCACAAAGGAAAGATAACACTATGCAGTATATGGATGTGTCAAAATATACAATCGTACTCTGTTCCTGTGCTTGACTTTTATATTATTGTGCATCAATTATAAAATACATTTAAAAAGAATAGAGATAAATAGGCTATTGATGTTGTACACTAGACATTAAAATAATAAGAAACAATAGGGAAAAAACAGGACAAAAATTTGAATGATTTAGAAGAAAATTTCTTTGAAAAATATATGTTTCTAGAAGTGTTAGACATGAACATGAGAAAGAGTTAACACTTGTACAGTCCCAAGTGATTTAGTAGCACTTGTCAGCCAGAAACAGAAGACCTATAGACATATTCCAATTGTCCACAGTTCTTTCAGGAAGAGAGGTCGGATAAGCAACGCATTTGGAAAGGAATGTGGGCCAAGAGCTTTGATGCTAAGGCTTTCTTAATGTTCTGTTTTCTTCATGTTTTCTCACTTATGTTTCAAGGTTATTGATTTGTGTCCCTTTTTGCTTTTGTTTTCTTTCCATTAGTTTGGAACTTTGTACCCCTCCTCCCCGTCCTCTTCTTCCCTTCCCCCCTCTTACCATCTCCTCCTTTTCTCCTTCCTCCTTCTCCTCCTTCTCTTCCTCCTCCTCCTTCTTTTTCCTCTTTTCTTCTTGTCCACCTCCTTCTCTTAAGCTTCTTAACATGGAAACATAATCACTGATTTGACGATGTTTTTTAATCTAAGCTTTAAACCTATGAATTTTCCTCTAAGAAGTATTTTTTGCTCCATTCAGTGTATTTAGATGTGCTATAGCTTCATTCTCATTCTACTGATAGTGACTCCTCTAGGTCCATTTTTGTATTGTTTAAATGTATTGCTTGACTTCTAAGTATTTGTGGGTTTCCCCCCATATTGTAGTTCATACTTTAATTATGTTTAAGCCAGAAAAATTTTGGCTGCTTGCAATGTTTTTCAGTTTATTTGCTGCATTTATAGTACTTAATATCCTATCATGATGTTCTAAGAGTTCATGTATAGGAAATGCAAAAAGTACTCATATCCATTTTCATTATACTTTGAGACATATTCATGTTTTGTGTTTTTTATTAGTTTCTTCCATTTTATTGTTAAATAGCTGAAAATAAATACATGTTCATTTTATTCATGAAATGAACCTCAGTTCGATGTTTCGTGGTTAAGGTGTTGTGAATAAAGTAACTATTAAAACGTGCATACAATTATCTTTGAAAATTCCTATGAGAAAAATCAGTTGTTTGGCCTATCAGTGGAAGTTTATCAGGAAAGAAAAGGACATCCCCAAAATGTTGTCTTTTATATCTCCTCCAGCTGCATTTTCAATGACACATCAATATTTTTTCTCGAATTCTTGCTATTCCAGTGGCTATGAAGCAGCATCTCATTATAGTTTGATTTTGCATTTTCCAAATGAATATGATCTGGGGGAATTCTCATGTGCTCACTGGCCATTTTTGATTGTTGATTCAATATTGTCTGTTCATTGCAATTGCATCCCTTATTATGTTCTATGGGAGATACAAATACATTTTGCAGTATATACCTTTCAAATATTTACTCCCTGTGTGTGTCCAACCATTTAGCTTTCTTTAAAATATAACTTGAAGTAGATTTTTATTTTGATGAGTCTAATCTGCTTTTTTTATTTTTTTTAATGTTCTCTGGAATATTCTTTGTTTCTCAAGGTCAGAAAGAGATCTGCTGTTTCTTCCACAAGGTTCATGCTTGTGAATTTACATTTAGTCTGTGCTGAGTTTTGATTTACTCGGTGTATGGTTTTGCACTATTATCCAGCTTTTCGATCACCATTTGTTTATAATACTATTTTCTTCCATCATGTTAGGGCCCCATTTGAAAACCAATCGCCCATACAAACACAAGCCTCTATTTCTGTCCTTCATTTCAAAATACCCTTAGTCCTCCACTACAGTTCTTTCTACTTACAGAAATAAGTTAATGAATGTCCTCCAAGCTAGTTCTTTTTTACTTTTTCAGATATTTGGGCTTTCATAAGACTTTTGTATTTATATTTTGAGTCTTAGAATTATTTTGCTGATTCTATAAAAGTATCAAATATCTACTGTGACTTTTAGTAAAATTATGGTGAATATAACAAGTTGAAGAGAATGAGCAGAGCAGTGGATTATAGATGAAAACATTCTACTTTATTTTATTTATTTATTTATCATTATTGTTATTATTATTATTATCATTATTATTATTATTATTATTATTATTATTATTATTATTATTATTGTGGTTCTTCCAAACAGGATTTCTCTGTTGTAACTCTGGCTGTCCTGGAACCCACTCTATAGACCAGGCTTGCCTTGAACTCACTGAGATCTGCCTGCCTCTGCCTCCCTAGTGCTGGAATTAAAGGCATGTACCAACATTTTATTCTTTTATCTGTTTTATTATGTTTTCATAAAAAAGATTAAGATATTTTCCCTGTATGTGATCCTGGTTAATACAGTTCAGCGACTGTGAAAAATGATGCTGAAAGATGTAGCAATGCTTGTGTAACTTTAATCATCAAGACAAAGAAGCCTAAAAGAGTTCACAGGAGATCCAGAGAGTTCCTGAAAGATGTCTACCTTCAGAACACCACACTAGGCATCCTTCTACTCCCTATCTTACAGAGAATATTATAAGTGTAATTTCCACCATAGGCTATTTTATTTTTGTTTTTATTCAATTCAACTCAATTTATTTATTTATTTGCATGTATGTGTGCCTGAATGTGCATATGTGCAACAGGTCCTTGGAGGTACCTGTAAAAGTAAAAAACAAAACAAAAAAAAAAAATACCACCTGATGTGGGTACTGGGAATTGAACTTGGTTCCTCTGCAAGAGTACTAAGCACTCTCAATACTTGCACCATCTCTCCAGCCCTTTGTTTTTGGTATTTTAATTGAATGGTTTCTCCCAAGTGATTTCCACATTTCAATTCCTGGCACCTATGAAAATATTTCCTTCATCCTGACAAAATCCAATTGGCAGTTGTGAACAAATTAAGGATCTTGAGATGGGAAAATCACCTTGGGTCATCCGGGCAGACCCAGGGAGACATAAATGTTTCCTTAAAAGGAGAAATTAAAGGAAGGATCCAACCTACCATAGAAATAGATGAGGTCAGAGCTTGTGTTTGGAGGGCTATGCTTTGAAAACGGAGGAAATTACCAGGGACCAAACATTTGACAAGTCCCCAGAAGCTAAAAATGACAAGGATAGCAAAGCTCTGGTGAAAGGTACATATGATCCAAATTCATAGTTTTAGATCCTATCATATTACAGCATACACACTTTTACTGAGGACAAATGCACAGATTACATTGCTTCATGTGAAAATGTGTGTAAGGTATTTGTTCCAAATACTTGCTAATAAAATATTACCTGTTCTTCTTATCTAAATTCTCATGATTGTGGTCAGGATAAGAATGACATAAACATGAAAAGTGTAATCTTTGTTTATATTTCACTCCTGTGTTTCTCAGTTGTAGAATACAATTCCTTAGTTCTTGTTGCTGGTTATTTTTGTATATTTTGATTCTGCTTTAATTTCTGATCATGGTCTAACTCGGGACCTCGAGAACTCTAGGTAAACTCTCTGACACTGAACTCTAACCCAAGCCAGGCTGGTTGTATTTTTATCTCTTTTCATAGTATGAATCAAGTTAGGATTTTATCAATTCTATGCATATTTTCAGTCAACTAACTTTTTAGGTTTATTGTTGTCCTTTGATGTTTAGGTATTCTAGTACATGAATGTTCTTACTACACATGCATTTGTAGGCCCTTAACCTTATTTTAATTGGCTCTTCTTTTACCCCAGGAATTTGGTAGGAATACAGAACATATATTGTACAAACCTTTCCTTTATTTACTATCACCATTTTTTCCTGTTATCACATGCTTGCATCTTCATGTTTATTTGGTTATCATTGTTGAAGTCATCCCTAATGAGCTAACTGATGTAAAATTGTAAACCCCACACCTTGACATTATCTTCTGTCCCTAGTTATTATTGGTTATCAATTACAATTACTCATTAACATTAAATAGTTTGCTCTCATTAATATTAATTAAAGTTATCAAATACTCTCACTTCTTTAGATACATTAGCAAGCATTCATCTACCATGTTGTCAATTTTTACTATATTTATTCTCATTTGAATTAATACAGAGTAAATACAACATAATTGAAGATTTTTTTTATTAAATTTTTTCACACTCTATATTTTGGTTATATTTTCCCCTCTCCCAGTTCCTCCCAGATCCTCCTCACTTATCTACCTAACAACTTTATGTCCTCTTTCTCCCTCTCAAAAAAAAAGAGAGACAAAACAATTACACAAAACCCAAAACAAAAACCTCACATACACATCAATACAAACAAGCAAAAGACCAATAAGAAAAAACAAGCCAAAACAAAGAAAAATGAAACAAAACGTTTACAAATATACCCCTGAGTTCTGTTTGTGTTGGCTAACTTCTCCTGAGCATGGGCCTGCCCTGAAGTGTGATTGATATGCTCAGCCACGCTCCATTGGAGAAAACCGATTCTCCCCTAATTTTGCAAGTATCTTTTAGATAGCTTAGGGTAGGACCCTTGTCCACTTCTTCCTCTCAGTGCTGGACGCCAGCAGTGGTACAGGTCTTGTGCATGTTGTCACAGTCTCTGTGAGTTCATATGTGCATTAGTCCTGTTCTGTCTGGATGACGATGTTGCCTTTGAGTCCTCTATTACCTCTGACTTTCAATCTTTCCATCCCCTCTTCTGCATAGATTCCTGAGCCTTGAGGGGAGGAGTCAGATAAAAAAAATCTCATTTAAGACTGAGAACTCCAAAGTCTCTCCCTCATTTCATATTATTCAGTATGGATGTCTGTGTTGTTGTTCATCTACTACCAAAAGATCCTCTAATATGCGTTGAGCCACTGATCTATGGGTATAGCAATATGTCATTAGGAGTAATTTATTGTAATGTTCCTTTAGCATAATAATAGTATTAGAATTCCCCTTAGATCCATGACCTGTCTAGTCTCAGGTTCTTGACCACTGTAACAATAACAGGTTCCATTTCATGGAGTGGGCCTTAAATCCTATCACAACAGCAGTTTCAACAACAGTTTTCAACCTTCCTAATACAGTTCCTCATGTTGTGGTGACCCCCTAACTATAAAGTTATTTTCATTGCTACTTCATAACTATAACTTTGCTATTGTTATGAATCATAATGTAAATATTTTATATGAAGATGGTCTCAGGTAACCTCTGTGAAAGGGTTGTTCAACCCACCCCCAAAAAGGGATCATGACCCACAGATTGAGAACCAATGCATTAGAAAGTTGTTTGTTATTATGATAAAATTTATTTTACCATGTGTCAGTATATCTTGCAGGCAGATCACTTTTGTAAGCCTCAGAGTTTGAAGCTGGGTACTGCTGATGAGTCTTTTGACCTTTGGTATCTTCCAGCACCATGAACACTAATCATTTGAGATGAAGCTTTCAGTTGGGGCATTGTCTCACCCATTATATGGTGACTCCATTTAAATTATTTTCCTATATGCATATATTTTAGGAAGCTCCTATACTAGTAAGTTTCCAGTTGGCTTTTCAAATGACCTTACTGTTAGTTGTCCTTCTTCACATCCCACCTTCTCTGTGTCTGTCCATCACCCTTCCCATAGAATAGAAGCATCTTCCTTTATTCTAAGGAAGGATCCTCAGATGGTTTAGGAAACATTGTTACTGGATGGACTTGGGTACCAATGCCTCCTAGTGCTATTAATATTGTCTTGGTTTTCTCTCAACTCTAAGGAATGCTGGCTCGTTGGAAAATTGAAGAAAACTTCAATTATATAGCCAATCCTATACACAGAGAGTGAGAGAGAACCTTCATATATCTTTCAAGGACCTCACATGCATACTCAAGTCCTCTGTTGTTCATGAATAGGGATTGTAGCTTCTATGTTTTCCTTTAGTTAGATCAGGATGCTTTGCTCATGGTAGATCTCTCTGCTATATTTTTAAGATGTTGCACCCGAGCAAAGACTGTGGTAATTATGCAAGATTTCCATTGCCCAACGATTATGAATTTTAACCTCCATTATGTATTTTCTGAAAAACACTACCTTGTAAATGTGCCAAGTTTTATTGATGCTCATAAGAAAATAATACGTGCAGAACCAGTTACTCTTTCATGGCCAAAAATAGAATTCCTTCAACTGAAGGCTGGTAATCCTGAAATTAATATCTTATGTTAACATAATATCTCCTCAGCTAAGATTTTAGTATTATAACCAACTTTTTCATAGTACATTCTACAATGTGCATCTTGAGCTAGCTAAAATTGAATTTCCTCACAAATAAATTTATTTTCTTTTTCCTCAACATTTTTCCTTTTCATCCTTTTTAACACTAGAAAGTATCTTCAACTATCTATTCTCCCAAGGTAAGTGCATGAAGGGCAGTTTACAACTCAGGCTTGCACTCATCACTGTGGTAGGCAAAATAATAACTTCCTTCCAGTAGATCACAAATGCTGATTGGTGGAACCTCTGAATGCACTGTCTGTGGATCAAGAAGGATTTGAAGCAATCATTAAGTTAACCATCTTGAGACATGAAAATAATTCCGAAGTATGTACAACTGGTCCATTACAATAAATAATGTTGCTTATAGGAAGGAAGCAAAGTCAAGAAGCAGAGGTCAGGAAAAGAAACACTGGAGATGCTGTGCACTAGATTAGGAAAGAAGGAGAGGGTATAGGATTGAAGCGCAATGAGTGTAGGTGACTGTTCTCCCTGGAGCCTGCAGAAGGAGCACAGATTGTTTTAAGCCAGTAACAGTGCAGTAATTTATGATAGCAGCAATAGGAAATGAATGTAATCATTACTCCAATTCCTGAGAAAACATGTCTCATCTTATTCATTCTTATCCTGCTATTGAATTTTCCATACTTCAGCTCTGGGGCCATTTGCCAGGCTATTCTACTTGTTTTCCCCACAACTGCCTCGTGCAGTGAGCCTCTTCCTATCTAAACCACCATGTTGATGCTGTAATAACTGGCTGAAAGCATGTTACCCCCACCCCCTCTGATGGATTCAAAGATTTTCAAAAACATCGTGACTCTTCTGGTGTTAGCACACGGCCCCTTTCTGCTCCTGGTGCTTCTGAATCCCTATTGTGTACCCTACCTCTCCCCTGTTTTACTTTCTGGACCAGCACCACCCTGTCCCATCTGCAGCGTGCACCCACATATGCTTCTCTCTGCTTCCCTCCTACACCCGAATGTTCAAATCTTCTGAGTGAATGGCAGTGCTGTTTTATTAATAACAGGGAGATCTAATTAACTTAATTGCAGAAATTTGATATTCAGATGAAAGTGTGCATACATTTGCTTTTTTAGAACTTCTCACAGAAGGTAAATGTCATTGTTTATCCAAAGCATTTTAAACATTTTATCCAACATTTCCTGAATGTTTTTAGAGGTTAGAAAGAATGCATTTTCAAAATGAAACAAGTTAAAATGTAAAATTATCTTAAAGCTGTTAATTTGCAGGCCTGCATAGAAAATATAAATATGCCCCACTACATGCTATTCAGTTGGAATTCTCAGGAGCAACCTCAATGCTTGTGTACCGGATCACCTCCAGTCCTCCCAGAAATATAGCTCTTTTTTTGCTTACCTTTTAAGAGTTGAGGATATCATAGTCTTCTTCAAAATTGTGTTCTAAAACTTCTAATGATACATAGAGAGAATGAAGCCAAGGTGTGCAACAGAGTCATTTCATAAGATTTTGTGAGAAGCAGAGGCAGAGAGCTCAAAAGATATATGTATTAGATGGATGCAGGAAACTGTATCGAGAATCGGTATCTGAATAGAACTGACAATTTTACTTTTAAAAAAATCAATGGAAACCACAAGAAAGCAAAATTAAATACATAATGTAGGCAATTGTGAAACACTGGTGTATTCAGAGATCTGCCCATATTTTATCTTATTGGTATGAAGTGTATGTGTTTGCATGTGTAGAATGATAGCAGTACTCTGGGAAAATGAGAAAGCAATAAAGTATATATTTATATACCTTACATATAAACATGTGTGTGTGTGTGTGTGTGTGTGTGTGTGTGTGTGTGTGTGTGTGTGTTTATACACATTAAGGCAGAACTGGGAATTTTGGACAAACAGAAATCAACAAGATACAGTGAGAAAAAGGGGGTCGACAAATATGAGCAAAGTAAGATATTATGTATAGAAAAGTCATAATGAAATCATTATTCTGTGTCCTAATGAAAATTTTTAAATTAAAAAAAATAAGATTTAATCAGTGATTAAACAAGGGAAATTCTTTTAAAAGCATCAACATGGAATGAATCTGGATTTTGTGGTTTATATTAATGCACATTCTAGTCACATTTACTAAAGCAGGCAAAGAGAAGTCAAAACTGAAATTTTAAATATCGATGAGAAAAAAAATGCTCTAAAATATTTTAAATTCCTTTAAAAAATTGTGTAAAATCATAAGGACCTTGTTTTATGACTTTTGGGGGTGTTACCAACATAGTATTGACATTTAAAAACACGGATTGTGGAGTTGTATGGTGCCTGAATCTAGAGATCAGCTCTGAGCTTTGTGATCTTGAACAAATTCTACTCTCAGATAGTGAATTTGAGGATCAAATAGCACTTGCAAAGTTCTGTGAATATTGTCTCCTTCCAAGTCACACAAAGTGTAAGACATTTTCTCTTTGTTTCCCATACTCACTTGTTATCTTTGTAAGAGTATTTGCCTCAGGATGTACTTGGTGCCTGTGGGAACTCAAAATGCCAGTCGGAGGCCTTGGTGCCTGCATGACTCCAAGGTGACTGTCAGATGATTGGGTATCAGTGTGACTTCATGGTGCCTGAGGGATAGCTAAGTGCCTGGTGGATGTCGGGGTCACCTGCAGGATGCCCTGGTGCCCATGGTTGGCCCTGATGTCTGTGGGATGTCTGGGTGCCTAAGGTAGGACCAGATGCCCATAGTTGCCTGTGGGGATACTGAGTACCTGCATGATGCCTGGGTGTCTTCATGATCCCCTGGTGCCAGTGGTAGGTCTTGGTGCCTGTAGAGGACCCTGGTGCTTGCGGATGTCTGGGTGGCTTTGGGATATCTGGGTCCCTGTGGAATGTCCAGGTGCCTGTAGAAGGCACTGATGCATGTGGGAAGTCCTGGTGACTGCCAGATGAGCCAGTGCCTATTTGAGGTCCTGGTCACTGAAAGATGTCAGGGGGCCTATGGGATGTTTTGGTGCTTGCAAGATACCAGGGAGCCTGCTAGATGTCTGGTTTGGGTGGTGAGGACCAACTTCAGGTTGAATTCTACCATGCTTCATCACAGGCTAGTACAAAATCAGAACCCTTCTGTCTCCAAAATCCATGGTGAAGCCTGTCATCCATGCTCCTGCCACACAAGCTTGACTTAATTTTCCTATCTTTTTTTTTTTTGGTTCATTTGTTTTGGTTTTTTGTTTTTCATTTTTTGTTGTTGTTTTTCTTTCTTTCTAGGGGTGGGATGGTAGATCAGGGGAGAATAAAAGAGGTTGTTATTGAGATACATTGTATGAAACTCAAATTCTTAATAAAATTTTATAAAAAAGAATCATTGCTGCAGCCGGTGTCTCTTCCTTGGCCCCTCCCTCATTTTCACCCTCCTCCTCTTCTAGTCCTTCTCTTCTTCCTCCTCCTCTTCCTTCTCCTTCTTACCCTCCCCATCTCTCTCCTCTTTCTTGATTTTGAAGCTCTTTCAGTGAAGATTGCAAAAGATTAGTTGAGGACTCAGATGGCTCTGAAATTCAGTTACTGTGACAGGTTAAGAGATACGATTATTTTGCAAAGGGAACTAAACACGCTGTGTTCAGATCATCGTGCCTTGCGGTGGGATATCACAGCCTCTGTACTTGACAAATGAAATTTCATATGCACTGAAGATTTACAAGGTAAATGCTGCTGAGATTTACAACTGTTAGAAGCCTAAAAATGAAACTTGCTTTCCTTGGAAGATTTTTTTTCTCTTTAGAAAGTATCTAATGAAAGGAAATTCTTCTATACCTAAATCAAAATGCCAACAGTTTAGCTTGAATCTGTGAGTGATGGGGTCTGTCAGATAGGAAGCATCTGTACAATTTCTGAAACAGAAGTATATATAATATTTTAACTTTGGGTAAGTATAGTTGTATTAGTGAAGAGAGTTTTATGGTTTAAAAAATTAGGCCAGTCAATACTCTTTAGGAATCTTATAATTTACTGGTTCACAGAACACAACTTCTAAACTTCTAAACTACACCAACTGGAGTTTATGTGGAGAAACAACAGATCTGGAGGTCAATTTTCTAATTTACAGTAAAGTGTAAATTATTTTCACGAAGTTTCCTGCATTTAATTCTAAGTATGCCCCCCCTTCACATACCTGTGCAAAGAGTCATCATTCAGAGGGAGGTGAGCACAACTTTTGCTCCCCATCCTACTCTCTGACTGTGAATGACAGAGAGTCCTGTATCTGTTTACAGGTAAGGAATCCTTGATACCACAACTTTTCTATATGTGTTCCCTGATCCCCATTTTCTGAAAAAGATACTATTTATCTTCTTAATTCTGTTATCAAAATCATGATTACTAGAGTTTCTTGAAATGAATTCTCACAAGTGACAACTTCTGTTTCTTAGATATTAAAGAACAGATACCTAAAACATAAGATTTTTTAATATGTACTGTCACTGGAATGTACTAGGCTGATCAGGAAAGGAAAAAAATGTAATGAATCAGCTGACAATTTCTCTGCCTTCTTCATTCCTTCTCTGAGAAACAAACAAAGTAACAAATGATGAATGAAGTCTTCTGGGTCTTTTTTATGCTTATAAATACATTTTCACACACTCAGCATAGTTTGATTATTTTAAAGTAATATGTAAATTCTAATATGTGGCTACGTATTTTCCATTATGGGCATTTACAAAATATAAGCACTCTAATTTTGAGAACTGTTCACACTAGTAAATGGGTCTAAATTGTTCATTCATTTAAGTTGCATTCATGCTTAACAAAAGTATATGGATTACCTATAAGGAATCAATGATGGTAGTCTTATGTTTTAAGTTCTGGTGGTCTAGAAGATGCTGGAGGATGAGGATGCCAGAGGATGAATAGGCAAGAGGATGTGGTACAGGAGTTGACAGCTATCATTGGCAACGGCAATTCTTACATTTCCATGTATTGTTATATTTGAGTGCATTTCTGAATTCTCTACCTTGTTGATCTGATTTCCATTTCCTCTTCAGTCTAATATACTTTTAATTATCTAGCTTTAAACATAGTTGATATGTAGAAATCAATGTTCCTTTCTGGTTTTATAATCTTAGCTAATTGGGAATGTTAATACTTCCATATAAATTTTGGAACTAATCTGTTAATTTCTGAAGATAATTATTAGAACATTTACTGAAATCATCCATAAGTCACTAATGGAGGAGAGGAGAAGGAATCAAAACCAGGTGTTTCCAACTTAGCAATCAATGATATAGTATTGTTACAGATCATTTCGGAAGTGTTCTGGAGATCCTCAGGAGACATTTTTGATTATCAAAGTTTTGAGAATCACTGTTGAGTTTAACCATTTAACCCTAGACTGGGACCTGGCATAGGGTTGATACTTCTAACACTAAGACAACAGTGCACAGTGAGGAAACAACTTGTGTTCTGTGTGATTTCTATAATTCTCTCTTGTGAGTATCATAGAAAATAATTTGTGTTTCATTGTAAGCTTAACTCTGATTTGCATTTAAAAAGAAAAGTATAGAAAGTTTTTTTTTTTCCTTTTTGGGAACTTTTAATATATACTAAATTTTCCAGATATACAACCTCTGTAAAAACCAGGAAATACTGTAACCTGTTTTGTTTGGAAAGCTCCCAAGAACTACCATGATTTTAAATATCTTTTTGCTCATGCCATGGCTACTTGTTTTATTTAACTTTCCAAAATCACTTCAGTTTCCTGTATCAGTCTGTTGTAGTTATGTGCTTAGTTGGTGCTGATACTAAAATGTTAAATAGGAAAAAAATCTAAATATCTGAGCATCATCTCCTTTTTCCTAAATAAGTATTTCTCAACCTTCTTAATGCTGCAGTCCTTTAATACAGTTCCTCTTATTGTGGAGACCCCCCCATCCCTTATCAAAACATTATTTTCATTACTATTTTGTAATTGTAAAATCGTTACTGTTTTGAATTATAATGTTAATATCTGATAAGCAGATGTTCTTATGCAACCCCTGTGAAAGGATCATTTCACCCCCTAAAAGGTCACAAATCACAGATTGAGAGCCACTGTTCTAAATAAAACTAAATAAAATAAATAAAACTAAATAAAACATTACAAAATCTTTGTCAGCATCCAGTTACGTAATTGTGTCAGCTAGTTTATTTATTCCACCATTAACAATTAAATAATGTATTTTCTCCATTAAAATTGTGTGAAATTTTAAAGCTAGTTTGTGAAGGTTGGGTAAAAGTGTCATGAAATTCATTCATTGATATACATATACATTATGAAATGATCGTCACTCCACAGCTAATTCACATTTCTACCACTTTTATACTTATCATTTGTATGTTTAGGGAGATTTAAAGCACCCTCTTAGCCATTTTAAATTGTTGGCACCATGAATGTATATGACCACCAGAACTTATTCAGGTATCATTACTAAAATCTTCATACTTTTGATTGATACCACTCCACTTCTCCCAATTCTACTTTCTGACATATGACTACAACTGTATTTGATTATATATACAGTTGAGATTATATAGAATTTCTCTGTGTCTTTACTTTCCTGGGTTAGCATGTCTTCCATTTCAGTCCATGCTGTGGCAAATTGTAGGATCTCTTTTTGTTGTTTTATCTTTATGCTTTTACCCATAAAATAGTTTAGTTGTTTCCATATCCTTACCATGTCACAGTGAACCTGTGAGTACCATGATCACCTTGAGAAAGTGACATCATTTCCTTGGAATGTATATCTAACAGGCCAATGGATGGATCATATGGTAGTTCAATTTTTCATCTATTGAGGAAACTCTATGCTGTTTTCATAATAGTTGTGCTCATTTATTTTTCCATCGTATGTATAATAGTTCCCTTTTCTCTGTATTCGAAGCCATGATGTCTTTGTTGCTTTGGTAACAGTCATTCTGAGACATGAGAAGTGGCAACTATGACTTGATTTTCACCTTAATAATGTTAAAAGTGGTGAGTTACTTGTTTAATCTCAAACTTTCTTTTTATAAGTCTAGTTTCAAGTTAATCCTGATAAAAACATAGATATTAATCTGTTATTAGATAAAGGTTTGTAAATATTTTCCATTATTTGGGTTTTCTTTTTGTTTCTTTGTTAAAGATTAAGTCTCAAGTAGCCCGAGATATGTCTGGATTGTAAGTCCTAGCCTGATTGCTTTTTGTAGGTGTTCACCATCACTCTGGGCTGTATTTGTCCAAGATGCATGTCTATTTTGCACTCTACTTTGCTCTACTATGTGGAAGCTTTTCAGCTCAATGAAATGCCATTAGTCTGTTTTTGCTTTTGCTGCCTGCATGCTTCATGTCAGACTCAAATAATCATCTCCAAGGCAACAGGGCAAAGCTTTTCTCTTTTTTCTGAGAGTTCTGTAAGTTTTTAGTTTTCTGTTCTATCTTCAACTATTTTGAGTTAATTTTCACTTGCAATGTGATATGGGGGACTGTGCTTATTTTCTGTATGTATATGTCTAATTTCTTGGTGTTTTTTACTGAAGAGACCACCATTTCGTCATTGTCCTAGTTGTTCTTGGTGCAGAACAACATATTTTGACACTCTTATTATTCTCAATATAATGAACATGGGACAAACTCCAGTTGCTTCTATCTTTGTAAATATCTTCTAAAGTACTTTATAATTTTATTGTAAATCGAATTCTTTGAGATTTTTTTTTTTGCAAATCATAAGTCGAATTTTCTTAAATATTTTTTATTCAGCTATTGTATTATCAAGTGCCTTTCTGTCTTTCAGTCTGTTAATTTGTATATCTCAGTTACTAATTTCCATATGTCCAATCAGTCTTTGATCTGAAATTCCATTCAATCATTGCATACCATCATTCGACCACGCTATGGAACACAGTTGGCCAGGATGCATATCTAGGACCACCAGAGTTACTGCCATGTAGTTGTCTTTTTCCTGTGTTGTCTTTCACTGACTTTAGAAACAGGTGATGCTGGAAACATCAGATTGAAGGCAGCCATGTTCTGTATTATTAGATGAGTTTAAGGAGGGTTAGTTTTTAATGTGTGATAAACTTAGTCACAAAATCTCAGCCATTTCTTGTTGGAATATTATGATTACTCTTTAGTTTGTTTTCTATATTCTTTAAGACTTTCTATTAGTAATAGATTAATATTGATAGATAGTTTCTAGGAATTTGCTCATTTCTTCCAGATTTTCCCCATTTGTTAGTAAATGATGATCTACAACTGTCTTTATGGCTGACATACATATCTGACACCCACTAGATAACTTCTCTTTTACTTTAGATGATTTGAAAAACTGTTTTTAATTGTTTATTTATTTGTGTAGTGTGTATATGTGTATGTGTGGGTATGTATGTGCCAAGTCAAGGGATGATTTGTGGGTCCTGGGGATTGAGCTCAGGTCATCAGGTATAGCAGACTGGTCTTTTACTCGCTGAGATATCTCACTAGTCCAATCATAGTGAGTTTATGTTGGATAATGAGATCACTATCATTTGCATCATTGAGGTGACTGTGCCTTAATTTTCGAAGTTTAGATATTACAGATTCATTGAAGAACTATGCAGAATTGTAGGGGTGAGACTGAGAGGTGCTTCTTTCTGTCTTGCATTTCCCAGTAGTTTCTCCAAGCAGAGAGTCAACCTGCTGCATGTGTGACTCTCCTTTGTAATGGATAGGCTGCTGTTAATGATCTTTTCTTTTGGTGTCTTCTTGTTTTCTTGTCCTTAGCCTAACTAAAGTCTTGTGGATGATACCCAGCCAAAACATTCTCCTTTAATTTCATTGAATGCTTTATTGCTGTTTATTTTTTAATTCTAAAATTTATATTTCCTTCTAAAGTATATTTATTTTCTAGTTCTTTGACTTGAAAGTTAATTTTATTTTAATTGACTTTTGCTATACCAATATCTAGAAATGCCCTAAAGTTTCATGTAGCTCTTCTAAATTTCTTGCATATTTTATTCAGATGTGAATTACTTATCATTTTTTAGATTTTTCGTATTATAATTAGTCACTTTTTAGTTGCGCTTGTTACAAACATCTTTTTTCCTAATATATTGGCCAAAACACTGAGTCTGACAGGTCTGTGCTATGAATGCTTACCCAGAGTCTTTCTAGGGTTAAGGGTGACCATGAATTATTATACTATATGCTGCTTTTCTATGGTATAAATAATTCCACCCTAATAAATCAAGAATATGATGCTGGTTAATAAATAGTAGAGAAGAAATAGAGAGTTGTTCAACACTAGCTAGTCTATATACTGTGGAATGTTTTTAAAATGCAGATAGTTACAAGAGTATAGATGATAGCGAAATAAGTAGGAAACAACGGATTTACTATTCTTTTTAAAGGTATGTTTTTAATTTACAAATTTAGATCAGATTTTTTTTAAAACAGATTTACAATGTTTTGTGTAAGAGTCAGCTCTAGCTAGCTGTTGATCCTCACAAGAGGGTATGAGCCATCTCAGCATACTCTAGAATCAAGTCCCCATCAACTATCCTTCTTCAAAGTAATCAAATGCATCTTCTACAATTATATCGCATGCTGTAGCACCCCACAGCACAAGAACATGGACATATTTACATATGAAGCTTTGTGTATTTTCACATAGTGAAAACATCCACATATCTAACTACTACCATTACCGGCCCCCCAGAAGCCTTTGCAAAAACATACACATTTGTAACCAATAACAGTTAACACTAATTTGTCTCCTATCACCAAGAATTAAAGTGTTAAGTTCACAGAAACGGAAATTTCATATTGTTTTTATTGTCAATACACCACACTGCATTCTTTATGTAGAGTGCAATATTACACATCAACAAGGCAGCATCCTCCCATGTGTGACAGAACACATTGGTGGTTCATAAGACTGTTTAGTGAGCTGATGTGCTTTAGTGCACTTTTTAATTATTCTCTGATACTCCATATTAATTCTTATTCTAATAGTGTTTTCTAACAATTTCTGATTTTTATATTCACTTTGTTTACATCAGAGGCAAGTCGAAGCTTGGTCAAATTTTTAAAGGCATGTTATTTAATTATAAGATTTAGACCAGATTAGCAATTCCTTCTGTAAGAGTCAGCTTTCACTAGCTGTTGATCCTCCCAAGCAAGGATGAAACATCTCAACGTATTCTATAATCAAGTTAACATCCACCCAATCTTTCCTCAAAGTAATGTATTGGAATCTCAGCTTGGTTACAAGTCAGTACTTGTATTGAGTATGTGTTTATTTTCCTTAATAACAAATGGAAATTTGGCATTGAACTAGCTCCAGATGCCAAATCTCTGAAGCTAAAATTTAATTACATTATTTTCTTTTTATTGATTTACCATTATATTTATCTCCTATTTATGAAGATGTTAATCATGCATCTAGAGTAGTAACACAATACTTTTTTGTATATCATAAAAGTAAATTATTTTGTGAATTTCATAGACTGCCATGTAGGTGGCAGTTGTATATGGTGAATCTTTTTATTGCTGTACACTGCCCAATGCAGTTTAGGAAATTTGGATTGAGAAACTACTGACTCAGAAAAGAATGGTAGTACAGAGTAATTATTTTCAGGAAACAGATGAAAAGTTTGGGTTCGGTGTGACCAAGTACATTCACAGGGTAGTTGGGTCTGAGTTGACTGGTCGAGTTGCCTTGTAAGAGAGCTTCAGCACCTCTCTAATCATCATTTGAGTGAAATGTCCTGGAAGAAGCATATTTCTAGACTGCTCTGAAGGATTCAGTTGCACTAAGAGCACTGACAGAAAGTTCTGGAAATATTTGCAAGCAGAATCTCACCTGATCAGCATTTCTGTTGTCAGAAATGTCTAACTAGGTTGTATTTCCAGTACCATATATAAAACTGTCTCATAATTTAAATCTATGTACAGTGGGTTTTATTGAGCATATCTAACAAGTATGCAGAAAATATATTGGATTCATTTCTACGAGGAACACAGTGTCGTTTCCCCCTGATCGCCACCATAATTGTAGGAAAGGGACAGGGCTGTGACTAGGGGAGATGTGTTAACTGTCTGAATGTATAAGTAAATTCCTCTTAGAATGAAATTAACTGGCACATCTGGTCTGTATTTAGAGGTTTGGAAAAAAATGTAGTTTAGTGTGAATCAAGCAGGTGTGTGTTTCCTTCTCCCATGAGATCGCGAGATTGTATAAAAATGAAAAGTCCATGAATGTCAGCATCTCACAACAAAGGATCAAGAAGAGTTGTGCCCCTCCCCCCATGTTAGCCAACTGAGATCACTCAGGAATTCAAGAGTGTGCTGATGATTTCAGACCAAGAATGCATGATTTGGCAATGGTTCTCTCCTCCACACACACCCTACTCCCCTTGAGTATTTGATATGGAGCCACAGCCATGGCAGTGATTTTGGATCCAAGTGATGAAACTGGAGCACAAAAGACTGACAATCATGCATTGGTATTCTAACTGTATTTGCATGCATCTCTTTGTGACATTCACAGATGTGTGGGCTTGACCCAACTTTGATTAGTAGAATAGTGGTAAGGTTTCATTTTCCCTGAATATTTTCATTTTTTGTCACTTCCATCCATATTTTTGTTCTAAAATTCACAGAGTGCAATTTTATGAAAACAAGATTTTTTTTCTCTTCCCTCCTCTACTGACTCTGCCTTTCTTTGGTTCTGTAACTCAGCTAAATGATCGGGAAGTTAGTTAAATCAGTAAACCAGCATGATCCCTAGTTCCCCAAGAGAATATTCTCCAAATTTCAAAACTTCATGTTGCTTTTCTTTCTGGATTTTCTATTTTAGTATTTTCATCCTAGAAGTAGAAAAACAGAAAGCAAAAATAAAAAAGTACACATACACAGGTAAAATATGTCTCAAAATATAGGCGAAGAAAATAGTTCCTGCTGCCTCTTGTTCCGGCTTAATTTATGTTAACTTGACACAACCTATAGACATCTGGGAGTAGGAAATCTCAATGAGGCACTACCTCCATGAGATTGGCCTGTAGCCAACTCTGTGGTACATTTTCTTAATTAGTGGTTGATGAGGGAAAGGCTAGCTAATTGTAGGTCATGCATCCCTGGGCTGCTGATCTTGGGTGCAATATGAAAGCATGTTAAGCAAGCCAGAAGGAAACAGCTCTGCTCCACGGCCTCTGCATTAGTTCCTGCCCCCAGGTTCCTTCCCTGCTTCATTTCCTGGTCCAGTTGCCTTAGATGATGAACTGCGATAAGGAAGTATAAGGAAAATGAACCTGTTTGGCCCCAACTTGCTTTTGGTCATGGTGTTTCATCATAGCAATAGAAACCCTAAAACTCCCCTCATCTCAGGCATCACAATGACTTTCAAAGAATAGCCAGTATGGGGATTAGAGAGCTACGGTGACAATTCAGAGAAAACTCAAAGGTCAGCCCTTTTCTGTCTCTTTATATCTCTCTTCTTTATTTGGACTCTTGAAATTGCAATCTATTAGATAAATCCTTTGCATGAGACTGTCTTATTTTTGCTTATAAAGAAGAAATGCCTGTTTAAATTACTTTAATACATGGCAGCTGTTAGCTACAGAACTGCTGGGGGTGACCTAATGAGTGCTAAACTCAACTGTTAAAACAATGGTAGAAAGCAGTAGAATTGGCTGCACCGTTGCTCCCACTTAGCAGAATCTGCAGCTGCTCTTCAGTATAGATGTGTGTAGGACACACAGCACACAGTGTGCTCTTACCTGGCACGCATACTTGGCTCATTAGGTCTCCTATACCCGAAGCAGGGGTCTGATCTACAGAGTTAACATAAAAGCAAGCATCTCCTACAGCACCAACTTCCTGGGTCCTTTCTACACCTCTGTAAAGGAGTTCTGAAGGCTGTGATTCATGTAGCTACACCTGGGGACTATCTTGGGCTTCGCAAGACAAAAATCACTTGGAAACCAGGATGGAAATTAGACAAAAACAGTAAGCCTCTATTTTTAAAGACAATTCATAAAAGTGAATAGTATATTTTGTTTAAAACTTCTTCAGCAGTCACCATCCTATTTTCCAGGCCACTGAGAATATGACTGATCTCTTATTATCTGATGTGTGCAGAGAAAGCAGTGCTTACTGATGGCTCAGGGACATAGAGTCAGTGAGCTAGAAGAACCTACTGCCTCTGCACTTGGAATTAGAACTTGGAACACACAAATGGATTCTTGGCTTGCTGTTAAGAGATACATCGCAAGAGAATGAAGAAAAGGATTCTCTCTAGTTGTTGCTCGGTCTGCTGAGACTTTAAATAACAGGAAAATAATAAAACAATTTAACATTTGATACTTACTTTAATCATTGAGGAAACATACATTGTCCATCTGGCACAGTGCTTTTATTTAAATTGATATAAACACTGCCCCACCCCTTGGAGATTTACAGCTAAGGAGTAGAGGGAGCACCAAGAAATTAGAAAGTTGTGGAAATGTAGGATAGGAAATTAAGGTATGATTTCAATTTTAGTTGAGTGCTTCAGTTTAAATAATGCTTTGAAAAGTAACCTTTGTGTTTGTTTCTAGCTGAGTCCTTGCTATGTTGCCTAAGCTAGTCTTGACTCCTGAGGTCAAGTGTTCCTCCTGTTATAGCCACCTCAGTGCTAAGGCTAATCACACTTGTCTCCTAGTATAAACGTAATTTAAATGCCAAATAACTTAAACACCAAAGTCTGTTAGCTTTGTGCGAATTTAAATACATTTTTCCTATAGTTTCTTAATGCTACTTTGTGTTCTCATTCTTAAGTTGAGACAACTTACCTCTAAATAACGCCTTACCTTATCTATGTATATTTTTTAAGAGCCTAAGAATAGGAGGTGGGGGGAGCAGACAGAGAAGGGAAGAGAGAGATACAAGAACAGAAGAACAGAAACAGAGAGAAATGAGAAATGAGGGGTAGATAATGCTAGAGTGGAGGCAAACAGACAAACTATCAGGAATTAGATAAGTAAGATTGGGGGGCAGGCAGAGTATACCTTAAACCAGACAGATTTCAGGTATTGAAGGTTAGCTTCTAGAAAAGAGATCGGAGAAAACGCCTAGAGACAGAAGACAAAGTGGCCTTTTCAAACTTGCCTGGTTGCCATTACCATAGAGCACCAGCACTGTGAAAGAAAAATATCATGTAAGTTCTAAATAAATAAAGCTTTGGCAATGTGTTTAAACAGTGTTGAAAACTGAGGCAATCCAGGATGCTGAGTAGTATTAAATCAATAAAGTGACTTTTCTACATATAAATACATTCTATTCACATTGCTCATTACCCATACTTCACAATGATATTCTGATTAATAGTGCATGGAGTAGATCTCCCAGATGCCAGCCAGATGTTCAAAAAAAGAGCTAATGTTCTTTGACTTAAGGAGAAAAGTATAAATCATATGTATTCTGACATGCATAATGGAGCAAATGGGAAGCAACCCCATGAGAATTCCCTACTTATTTTATAATTCTATTTAAATTAAGGAGGAAAGAGAAAATAGAGTGCAACTTTTGGACTCATATAGAAAATAAGGGAGAATAAAAGATCACTGAAGCAAAGTGAATCAACATTAATGGTTAAATATACCCATTAGAATTTAACACTAGGACTATTTTAATCATTGATTTTAAACACTGATTCTATAACCTAGAAGTTTGGAGACAACTTTAAAAGAACAATGTAGTAGGTAGAAATGGTAGGAAGAAAAAGTTAATCCCCAATGAACAAACATACAAACCCAGATAGGAAAAGAGTTTTGGTATATTTTGAGTGATTAGCAACTGTAGACACCATCAAACACTGATCAAGAGTCAAAGAACCAAGATACATATATTTCCCCCCCCAAAGAATACTAAAAGTAGTATTTTCCCTTTAAACTCCTATAGTTTCCTTTCACACAATACAAAAGTTCTAGAAACAGTGTTGTTTCTCTTCTAGAATAAATGTACAGCTTTCTGTATGCTTATCTGACACTATGAATTTTATGGTTATAGCATTATGATAAAAAAAAATTAAAACAGCCCTATACCTTTCCTCAGTAGCAATAGGAAGAGCTAGGAGAACACCAGGTTACACATCAAGAAAAGAGAAAAGAAAACCAGTGGTAATTTGGTATATTTGTGAAAACTGGCCATTAATATGTCTAATTCATAGTGTTAGCCCATTTCTATGGTGTAAATATTTTCATCAGTTGCCAACATGCTATTGATATGAAGTGAGAAAGAAATGTGGCCAAATGAACTCTCATTGTGCTTTAAGATTTGAAATCCACAATGGAAAGAGAGAAATGATTCTGCAAGCTGTCCTCTGACTGCCACACCAATGCCTTAGCACTTACATGTTTACATTAACACATGTCAGACACAATACACACACATACACATACACAAATGATGATGATGATGATGATGATGATGATGACGACAAATACGTTTACAAGACTGAACAAAGAGAAATCTTTAACAACTTATACAAAGAATGGAAATTATCAGGCTTGTGTCTAAATTTATCAGATTCCACCGTCCATCATTACGAACATGAGATGACTATTTTTCTGGTTTTTTTTTAATTTAATAAGAGTACTATAAAGTTATTCATTTTTCTACTATTTTGTGCAGACAGACCTCATTGAAAGAGTTGGAGAAGTAAGATATTTCTTTCTGTTATGCTGTTTTGTGACACCTGGAATGTATTTGCTCTGAGTACAGTAACATGCCAAAATAAAAACACATGCTATCCTTTTTATCTGACACCTGCCAGTCTTAAGGTCAGTTATAGTGGCATTCATCTGCATGGCCCTCTTTAGAAATCATATGAACTATACTATCAAGAAACAGAGTAGAGTCATTTTTGATTATGTGTATGATTATATATATATATATATATATATATATACACACACACACACACATACATATATGTATGTGAAAAGAATCATTACATGTAACAATTTTCATTCAACTTGAAAAACTCATTTATGTTATGTTAAATTTGGTTTTCAACAGATTTACTTCAGAATCACCAAGGAAACAAACTCTATTCTAGGTTAACTGAAATGTGAAAACCCTTCCATCCTAAACAGGTAGCACCATCCCAGGAACTGGCTTCCTTGATTGAATGAGAAGGAGAAAGTGGGCTGAGCACCAGAACTCATCTATCTTTGCTTCATGCCTGTGGATGCAATGTGACCAGTACCATCACACTGCTGCTGCCGTGACTTCCCTCCCAGGATGGACTGCACTCTCTGTGAGTCCTAATAAACCATCCCTGTCTTAAGTTCTTTTGTCAGATACTTTGTCACAGTAACAAAAGAGGTTGCTAACACAGTGTGCTGTCTGGCCTTATTGAGTAACACCCCTCTCATGTCATGATGTCCAGATGCGTAACACATAGGCTATAAGTTGAGGTACAAAATGGAAGGAGTGGGTTTTTTTTTTTAATAATCTCAAGTATTTTTTAAAATAGTATAACTGTCCACTTATACTATTTAATTCTTATTAAATGTAAACTTTCCTGAGTTCTATGTACATTCTAAATTAGATGTCCAATAACTGAGGAATAAATATGACTTCACTATCAGCGATGTTTGTTTTGACAAATGTGACTTTTTACTATGAAGTTAGAGTTACTGAGTAGAGGGAGAGAAAACAAGTGGGAAATCTGGTATAGTCATCATTTCACTCTGAATTTAGCTTCCCCTGCATGAACTTCTTGGGCTACGGACCCCTTTTATTCCTTGAGATTTATAACATTTCATAACACCGTATGAATTACAAATCAAGATGTACTGTAGAGACAGCAGAGTATTGATTTCCTAAGACCATAAGCATCAATCTAGCTCACAATGACTTTCAGAAATAACCTGATTCTTTTTCTTTCAGCCTGCTTAAAAGTGAATGAACCTGTGTCGTGACCTGTCTTTGTAACTGTCTGTGTTTTTCTTCACCGTACATCAGTGTTTCCTGCTTTAACACCTTGCCACAGATACTCTTATGAAGATATTTCTTTTAGCTATCTGACATTCTTGGTGCCTTGTGATCTGGTATCTTCATCAAATACATTTTGCAAAGCATGCAACCAGCTATGATACGCATACTTGACAGAGAAAAATATTTCTGCCTTTTACTTTCATGATAACTAATGTGCAATATTAAATGATGAACATAGAGATAAGGAGTGAGCTACAATGTTTGGTTCTTTCCTTCACTTAGGAGTGCTTCCTTTACCTGGAACATAATGCTTTCAGTGTAGATAGGTATGAAGGATATAAGTAAAATGCACATTAACATATCTGACAGAGACCTCAGGTATCAGTTGTTTCAAGGCTATCACTTCTGTGTTACAGATGTTTGTTTTTGTGGCCAGAGCAGAGCCCTCCAGACACAGAGACCCAGAACAGTCCCAGATGTTTCTCACTGGTTCACTTCAATGCTCTATTTTCATGACCAGCTGTGTGAGACTGTATCTTCACACAGACATCCCAATGGGTCTTGTGATCTCTTTATTCACGTCTCCTTCTGTCCATAAGTTTCAGTGGAGCCAATCTAGTTTGGAAAGCATAAATACATGCTAGGATGGTGCCTGCAACTCCCATCTGATCTTTGTGTTCCTTTTCCACTTAAGACTCCCTGTTAACTTTGGCGATGTGTCTGCAAAGTGTCAGAAACTTCACATCACAAAGTGATACTTTGTATGGTATCAGTGTGGACCAGGGAAAAGAGGGACAACCTGTCACTTGTTATTGTCGTCTGAAGATGAAAGTCTATACACATATACACACTTTCTAATTAAAGCAAGGATGAACCATAAATGTTTCAGATGCTTAGAGACATTGCCTTTAAGTATTGAGTTTGTTTCCTGCGTATGCAAGAGAATTAAGATCATCCGCAGATACTGGGGGGCATTTCAAAACAAGACCATATTCTTCTTCACATTCTGATTCAGATTTGCCCAGTAGCTATTTATGAGATATAAAAGATCGCCAGGACAAGTTTATTATTTGAATTTTATAACTCTCAGTGTTTTTTTCCCCCTAAAATGTAGCGATTGAAAGGAGACTCTTGTAAGGATATTGAGGACATTTAATGAGATAATATACACAAAGTTGTTAAAATAGTTCGAGGAGTACACAAACTCTCAAAATCTCCGTGATACAGAAATCATTATGACTGATGCCTTACCTGATAGATACAGTGTGTGTGTGTGTGTGTGCTAAAAATGCCATAGTTTCCACCTGTGGTGGTTTTCATGTTTTTCAAAAGGTTCCTGTGTTGGCTAGTTTTATGTCAACTTGAAACAAGCTAGAATCATTTTGGAAGAAAGATTTTCAGCTGATATTAGGCATCCACTAGATTGTGGGTAAGCCTGTGCTACTATTTTGGATTGCTGGTGGATGTGGGAGGGCCTAGCTCACTGTGGGCAGTGGCATCCTTCAGCTGATAGTCCTGGGTGCTCTAAGAGAGCAGGCTGAACAATCTGAGGGAGCAAGCCAGGAAGCAGTGTTAACTCCATGTCTTTGGCTTCAGTTCCCACCAGGTTTCTGCCTTGAGATCCTGCCCAGATTTCCTTCATGCTAAAACTGTGATCGGAACATGCAAGCTGAGAAAAAGTCTTTTTCCCCAAGTTTACCTGGTCATAGTTTCCCTGTTTGTTGTACTTCCATCTAACATAGTTCAACTGTGCTAATTTTAAAAGCAATCTGAATGCATGCATATATATATATATATATATATATATATATATATATATATATATATATGTATATGTCTTAATAACTTCACTGATAGGCAAAGTCCAAACACTTCTTGTACATACTACAACTAATGTACAAATTGATTATTTTACATTTTGGAAGCAGAGCTAGCTCACATTAGATAACACATCTTTCCCCAAACTTTTATGCACAGAAATATCAAATGTGGGGCTTGGAGAACAAATCTCAAAAGCCCACTCATTTTTCATGTTTTTTGTCCCCTAGAAACTTAGTCCTGACCCAGTGAAAAGCTTAATGAAGCAGCTCAAAGTTGTTAGTCAAATGAGTCAAGAGACTAAATTCATGCTCCCCAAAGGAAACAGAAGTTTTGAAAAGGTTACAGGTGAATTATTTCCCTCTCTATTGCTCTAAGTTTCTGAAAACATATTTATCATTTTCAATAGCAGCAGCCTTGGCTAGAACCTTACAAGTATCTTCAGGGAATTGGATGACCATATGCAAACATTTCAAGCCAGACCAACAATCTTGCATTCTTCTCCAAGACCCAAATGATATCCCATGAGACAAAACTAACGGCTTTGTTAAAAGCAGAGTTATTATCCTAAAGAAAAGACAAAATAATGAAGCTATTTCTTCCTATTACAATACTTCCTGCTCAAAGGGACACCTTCAAGGTTTTTGGTCTTAAAAATGGACTTGCCTTACATAATGGTCTCTGTGGTCTTAGTGTCCCGATGTTAGGCAATGTGTTTTATTTTTAAACTATTCTTGTCATGAAAGAGAAATCACAAAATATCCCAGTAGAAACTCCTCAAATTAGCTCAGCACATCCTCCTGGGCCCTTATTGAGTGTGTAGATTCTACCAAGAGCTGTACTCTGTAAGGAGAAACTGTGATCTGAGCTCCAGCTCCCAGCTGCCCTATCTGGTGGAAGATGCAAGACTTTGCTTTGGACTCTTAAGAAAGTATAAGTTCAGGTCAAGAAAACAGATCAACCACCTCTTAATATTTTCATTTTAAACATTGTTCATGCTTTTCTTTTCTTTTGCTATGTTTATCTATATTTTGTTTTTCTGGCCAATGTATTTAAATTACTAATTCTACTTGAATATTGTCATATTATAATTTTTTCAATTAAAATAAACTATCCTTTATTTTTTTACTTTTCTTTATTCTTATTCATATTTTCTTTTCTTCTCCTTGTTTTCTTTTTATTCCTACCTCCCTCCCTCTCTCAAAGTATATAAGCCTCATGAGAGCAGGACTGGGATCTATTTCACTGGTCTACCTCATGGAAGAATGTCTAGTAAATATTGAAGATCTATAATTCACCTGACATAGTTAGAATTATTTTATATACCCTTCCTTAATACAGCCGCCCAGATTTACTTGTATTTTTTCCAGAACAAACAAACATTAAAAAAAAACTTTTACAAAATTAAAGATGCACAGTGTACTGATAACAGAGAAAAATTTATTGTAATGCATAAAAACGGTGTCAATGAACGTATGGCAGTTATATTCAAGTTCACTATCATAGTCTATATAAAATTATAGGAAAGAAATATTAATAAAAATAAATATCACCTATTTTAAACACATTTACAGAGGGCTCCCAGAGGGGAAATTAATGGTAGAAGTATTTGTAAACACTTAGAAGTCTAAAATTTTGAGTGTGGTTTGCTTAATAGTGTTTGTTGTGTGCCTAGTGTTTTGAATCAGAATCAGAAGCATTCTCAGTTTTCTAGATCAACTACTTCTGAGCCACTATTCTTTGTATTATTATTTATTATTATTATTATTATTATTATTATTATTATTATTATATCAGTAGATATTTGCTGAATGTTTACCTTGGTAACCTTGGTGCTAGGATTTGAGTTGCAGAGATTGTGCCTGCCATGCACTGAAACAATAGGCAAATGTTCAAAATAGATATGCCTATTAATATGATAAAAGATTTAAGAAATCTTTAAAAACTGGAATTCAGCAATTTACTCTGTATTTCGGAAAAGATACCATATATGCATATATGTATTATGGTATATATGTATGTATATGTATATATGTGTGTGTGTGTGTGTGTGTATATATAGATATATATATATATATATAAATTCACTGATGAGTAGATACACCACTATACATTAGAAACTATAGTATCTGATAAGATCTGTCTTATCAGATGTAGATGTAGAAAAGGCAGTCTAGCAACAACCTGAGAATTTGCAATATAGTCATTATAAACATTAACATGGTGAAGCCCAGAAGACTTTATAAGAATAACTCTTAGTTCATATTCAAAATTTTGTGTATAATTTCTAATTTGAAAGATAAAGGATGAATTGGATTATAAAGTAGTGATGAGATGGAGGTGAGATGTGGTGAAGAAAAAACACATTATGGTCAGAAGAAGCAACATTTAAAAATACCTAGAAGAGCCGCAAAGGTGGTTGAGCATGCCCTTAATCCCAGCACTCAGGAAGAAGAGTCAGGTGGATCTCTGTGAGTTTGAGGGCAGTCTGGTCTACAGAGTAAGTTCCAGGACAGCCAGAGTTACAACAGAGAAACTGTCTCAAAAAAAAAAAAATACCTAGAGGATGTGACATGTCCTGAGAAATGAAGGGAGTTTCCAAACCTGGAGTATATCAAACATTTGAGACCGTTGTGAGAGCTAAGCAGAGGCCATCATGTAAAAAAGTACACACTCATAAGTTGGAACATTAGATTTCCAAGGAAAGTTGAACATGCAGCCCCTGAAAGGAAGAAGGCACGTCATGAACACTCAAGTTAATTTCATACTTATCTAGCAAGGACCAATTAGGCCAGTAGGCTTCAGTTCATCAGCTTTCACCTAAATATAAAAGGGACAGCAGATATAAGCACTAACTTTTACCTGTTATATCATATCTAAAGCACAATCTCTTTTGTACAACTTTATCATTTATTATCTTGAATATCCATTGTCTATTAAAATCATATTTACTTTTCTTTCCACATATATTGCTTATATGAATGTTCTTTTATTTTAAGACAGGTATTTTTTAGAGACAGGGAGTAATTGATTATGAGTGTTAGACCATCATACCCAATTGTTCTGGCTTGTTTTATGTCAATTTGACAGACACAAGCTAACGTCATCTAAGAGATGAGGACCCCAATTTAAAAAATGCTCAATAGAATCAGGCTGCAGGCAAAGCTGTAGGGTATTTTCTTGATTAGTGATTGATGGGGGTCAGTCCATCCAGTGTGAATGGGGCCATCCATGGGGTGATGGTCCTGAGTTCTATAAGTAATCAGACTGAACAAGGCATAGAAAGCAAGCCATTTAGCAGCATCCCGCTATGGTCTCTGCATCAGCTCCTTACTCCAGGTTCCTGCTCTGCTTGGGTTCCTGCCTGACCTGGCTGCTTTTTGTTATATGGAACTGTGAGTTAAATAAACATTTTCCTTCCCAAGTTGCTTTGGTCTTAATGTTTCATCACAGCAGCAGTAACACAAACTAAAGAAAAACAATTGATAATTATAACTGTATTGATATAGTCTGTATTGTATTAAATTGTATTGTAACTGTATTGATATATATGAACATTACAGGTATTCTTGATTTCGATGATTTTTAGATACTGTTGTTTCTTACAAGTAAGAGACAAAAACCCTTGAGGAAAAAATATTAGAAAATCCTAACTATGCAAGTTTCTATAAAGTCACAAGGAGAAAAACATCATGACAAAATATGTAAATTCTCAATTGTTGAAATCCTGAAAAACATTTGCTTTCTACTTTATAAAATATCTATACATTTATGGCAGTAGATATCCATAAATGGGCTAAATTAAAACAAAAAATAATATGTAAGAATCTATTATATGGTTTCATTTTATTTTCTAACTATATAGTAAAATGTCCTTATTTCATGAGTTTTTTTTTTTCATACAGACATTCTTTTTCATTCAAAATGACTGAATCCACCACTTACAACTTTTATAGGTGATGCTAGTGTACTTAAAACAAATGGAGTCTATCTTTTCAAAATCATTTCTAGGATCAGGAAAAGTAGCACATCCCTTTAATCCAAGAATTTAGTAGGCAGAAGTCGACGGATCTCTATGAATTCAAGACCAGACTGGTTTATTTAGCAAGTGCCAGAACAGCCAATGCTACATAGAGAAATCTTATTTCAATATCAATCAACCAATCAATCAAATGTTACAGAGTTACTATGAAATAATATATATATATATATATATATATATATATATATATATTCCTTTTTCTTTAATTATTATATTTACACACATATAAACATATGAAATAATAGCTACTGATTCCATTTAGTGTAGCTAAATGTTTTTATGGCTGATTACTTAATATTAGATAACCTATCAAGAGGCTCATTCTTGGGGAAGGCTAATTTTCCCTCTCTCAGAAGTCATTGACTTCTTGAAACTTAGCATCTCAGTATGGGACCTAGTGAGATTTCCCCTGTCTATGTTGGTATGTCACATGGTATTGTCATTGTACAGGTCTTGTTTAGGTGAACATATTGTTGAAGTTTCATGGATACACCAAGCTACATATAGAAGATACAATCTCACAGTAGAAATTATGATCCACTGGCTCTTAGAATATTTTGCTTCTCCTTCCATGTTGTTCCCTGAAGCTCAGGGGCAGGCATTATACTGTAAATGTATTCACTGGAGTTAGGAACCCCATGTTTATTTTTCCTATGCATTTTACATGGTTGTAGTTTTCTGTAATGGTCTCCATCTGCTGCAAAAAGAAGCTTCTTTGATGAGAAATAGGAATGATACTTCACTGTTGGTGTCAGGATAAGTATTGAGAATACAGTTAGAAATTATGTTGGTTTAGGAAAGTGAAAGTCCTACATTGTCCTCCATGTCCAATGGCTTCACCATGAAGCCCATGGTAGTTGGCTAGATTTACAAGAACAACATATCTTAGTTGATACTAATTATGATGGTTTGAATAAGAATGCCTCCATAGGCTCATATATTTTAATGCTTAGCCATCAGAGAATGGCACCACTTGAGAAAGGTTTGGAGGTATGGCATTGTTGGAGTAGATGTTGCCTTCTTGGAAGAAGTGTGTCACTAAGGATGAGCTTTGAGATTTCAAAATCTCAAGACAGGACTAGTGTCTTTTACTTCCTGCTGCCTATGGATGTTGATGTGGACTTGGTTGTAGAACTCTCAACTACTTCTCCAGCACTGTGTCCACCTACGTGCTACCATGCTCCCCACCATGATGATGATGGACTAATCCCCTCAAACTGTAAGCAAGCCCCAATTAAATGTTTTCTTCTATAAGAGCTGCCTTAAGACACCAATACTGTCAACAGAGGCCAAAATAATCTGAATTTTTTTAACTTAATTCCTAGTCAGTGACCACATACAGACTTTCTATTTTTTCTGATCTAAACAAAAATCTCCTTTCCTTCTTTCTGTACAAACTTCTTAATGATATTCCATTCCAATATGCATAAAACATTTTTCATCTGTTAAAGATGCCTCAACCAACAGATGGTGCTAGGTATAACATTTTTATGATAGTATATAGTATTAAAATATATATTACAGCTGAACTTCAGGTTTAATTACATAGAAGATATGCATGAAAATAAATTTCCTGAAATATATGTTTCATAAAGCTTTTAAGATGTGTGAAAAAATTACAAAGTCACTGAAGAATGTTAAAGTTGAGTCAAGGGTCATAAACCATTCAATTACATATGTAAACTTGTCAGAGTTTGGGAAGGTTGGTGTTCATCAAAATGAAGTTTAGCATGTGACTTCATCTGGGGATTCTGGGATTCTGGAAGTCATCAGCAGGCCTCCTCCTTGCCAGTCCTCAATTCAGAAAACACTTTCTCTAATATACTGTCTCTGCAGTCTCCTCTTAAAGGACTGCAGTATTGACTTTCAATGCTTTTTATATTGAGCAACGGGGAGTAAAGGGTGGTCTTAGCATTTTCATTCAAGAATTCAACACACATGACACACACACACACACACACACACAAGAGACATTGATTTTGTAAGATGTTATGGATAATTCAGGATAATTTGCTTTGTGGGGATCTATTCCAACACCATCTAGATACAGAGTCTGTGATAGTTAAAGTTCACCTCTGTGTGCATCTGGTAATATTGGTTGTGTTCGCATCTATATCTAGACACAGTTAAACCATGAAGACTCACATAAAAATCAACAGAATGATTCCTTGATGGACTTAAAATATGATGCACTATTGGGAGATGGTGAACTGTAGGAGATGAGACCTAGTTGAAGATGTGTATGTGTCCTTGGAGTCTGTATCCTGCTTCTCTGTATATACCCTTTGCTCTACTCTAACTTTTCTGTCCCATCAGGCCTCAGTGTGATAGGAACTCTCTGATGCTGTGAGTCACAATCTTTTCTCTCTTTTTAATATTTGTATCACATATATATTGTCACAGTGACCCCAAAGTAGCTAATACAAATCTATTGATCACTGTTCAACATGGCCCTATAGACCACTGTTTTATCTGTGAAGTATTTCTCATTATGACAGCTCAGGAATTCTGGTCCAACTCTAAATCATTCAAAGGCAGAGCATTGCATTATTTGCTTTAACTACATCTTGTTAAAGTTTCTGTTGTATCACGTCAAAACCCAAATCATCCAGTTCATTATTATCCTGTCACTAAGCAAGCTGGACGTTTCATAGAATGTGCAGTAATATCAACAAATGAAACTGATTCTGTTCAAATAGGGCCCTTTTAGTAGGAAACTAAATTCTTTTCATCTATCAGCAGATTGTCAGTTTTATTATTATGAAAAGTTACCTAACACATTAATTTTATACTCCTTTCTGATAGCAGATATCACACGTCTAACTTTGTAACAGCTGTGCTAAGGTTGATACTCATGTTGTAAGCATTTCATTTGTTTCATTTTTATAATTATACCTTTGTAGTATCATTTATTATTTATTGAGTCATTACTATTGTACCTTTCTTTAAGTCTTCAAAAGTGGCCATCTTTGTCTTGAACATGTTAGCTGTAGCTCATTTGTAATGTTTGCTAAATCCAGTGTCAGTGGACAGTTAATGCCTACTGCATTGGTGGCTTGCATATTTATTTTTGTTACTGAGTATGGATCACAATTTGTTCATGTTGTTTGCAGCTTAAGGTTTTTATAAAGTCTTGGGCATTTTAGACTGATGTATTTTATTAACTCTAATTTTAATTTTTATATTGAGTCTTATAGCTATGTTTCGATTTATTGATTTTTCCTTTGTAACATCTCTGAACTACATCTGTAGAATCTTCTTCATGTGAAATGGCAACAATGGTTTTTGATTGATAGTTTTTATCTTTAACTTATTACCTTAAGGATTTCTTCCATGTTAGTCTGTCTACATGTCCATCAAAATTCGGTCAGCAGTTATCCTCAAATATACCTGGAGGTAAATGAACCTACTTGCTGGAAAACTCTCCCAGTTTTCCTCTTAGCTTTACATGTACACCATGGCACATTCATGTAACTCCCCAAAACAATCAAATAAACAAACAAACAAATAAATGTAAAATAATATTATCTAACAGCATTCTTATCAAATTTATCCCATGGAAAAATCCTTATTTTCACAAATGAGTTAGAAATATTGACTTTGGGGCTTTATTTGTTTAAGAAGTCATTAGGCATTTTGTTGTACCTCAAGCAATACATATTTAACTATATTGTTAAACTTACCTTTCCCTTTTCTGACTGTTCATGTGATTTGCATAAACTGCTCACCTCATTGGACTTAAAATAAGCCAAGCCTTATCATGGTTTCTCTCAAAAACTAAAACACAGAGAGCAGTTGGTAACAGGAATCCTTCATCCTGTTACCTTCATCAAAAGGCACCCCTTTGAGTTATTTAATCCTCTGGGAGGCTTGAGCTCTTAAAGGGCATGGCTGTTACCATTTGAGCTTCAGTTTGTTGTTGCTAGTTTGTTTGTTTATTTTTGTTTTTTGTTTTCCTTTTAAAGTTTTTGTCATTTTCAATTAAAAGTAATTCATTCAAATATTCTTGACATTTTCTTGAAAAATTGTCCAGTGGTTTAGAGGTGACAACTGTCAGTGCTAGCCAGGCTGGCAACACTATGCTGTTCTGTGACAAAACTGACTTCCTTGGTATTAGAATTGCCAAACACAATTTCCATAATTTTCTTTGGCCACACAAAGGTTTATTTGAGTTTGGAGTCTTGAGACTGTATATATCCTAAGTGTGGTTAGATAATAACTATCCATAATATTTAAGAAGTGTTTATTAGCATCTTAATACAAAATATAGATGTTAAACTATGTTAAGTTAATGAATTTACATTTAACTTAACTCTCAGCAATAAATTTAGAAGACAGAAAATAAAGGGAGAAATGTTTTAAGACCATACATGAAATAGGTTGGATGTAAGATATCCCCAGAGGCTCAGGCATCAGAGATTCCTGGTGGATAACAGTGTTCAGTCATGATTGGCTCATGAAGGCATTCTACAATGCATTAATAGAACAATGAGTTCATACTTAAGTGTCAATAAGGAGGTGAGACATAGATGAAGAAATAGTTCATTGGAGCATGGCATTTGAAGGGTATAACTTGTTCCTGGTTAAGAACTAAATTTGATAGAATCGCCCTTGATGAGTTTGATCAGGATCGTATTTAGGTAGGAAAATTAAATTTTCAAAAAAAATTGATTCTTTTTTCTCCCCAAGATAGAATGCACATTCTCTCCTCCCCTTCTCTTCTTAGCCCCTCCCTCTCCTCCCTTCCACTCCATTTTCCTCTTCTGAATTCCTTGATGTCATGAGGTGTGCAACTTCTCCCCCATCACATCCTTCCACTAAGAAATTTCTGACCTAAAATCAAGTTTTAGAGAACCAGGGCTGGAAATGCTGCATTCTGAAATTCCGGGCCAACACCAATAGTTCTTTCATTAAGTTGATTATCTCAGGTGTTTTATTTCAGAACAGCATTAACATAGTACAACTGGCTCTAGCTAAGAAGGTACTTTATGCACTAGAAAGATATGAAGCAACAAAGAACATTTTTGCAAACTTTAGTTTTATTGAGTACTTTATACTGTGTTGTAGCAGATAGCAAAAAAAAGTGAAATTCTATTTGCTTACTTGTAATTAAAATAGTAACTGTGCTGAAATTAGCCTGCATGCAATTTAGCTAGAGAATAGACAGAGGAAAAACATGTGGGAACTTGTTTCACCATTTTAAAATTCTCTACAAGTAAATTTAAAAAATATGTTTTCCACAGTAAGTTACTTGCAACTTACTCAAAGCATGCACATCAAAAAAATCATTTCTGTCATACTCTTTCCCTCTTTCTCCATATATATGTAAATACATTTTATATGACATATAATATGTAAGTAGTCATATATCACATCGTATGTCCAAGTTAGCAATCCTTACAAGCTTGGTATGTAACTTAGTTCAGCTAATATTAAAGTATCATTCAAGAGAATGGAGAAATCTGAGAACTCTGTGAGCAGTTTAGTCTGAAATGACCATTAGCCAATGGTAATCTGTTTTGTTTACCAGGAATTACCATTTATACAGTACATTTTAAATATTTGCCATGATTTCATAAAATTTCTCTAAAATTCAGCTGTTTCAGAAAATAAAAACACTCCTTGCTTCTTATAAGCTTATTTCACAAGTATTAACCTTTTCCAAACCAAGTCAGACTCATACTTCAAATGTCACAAAATCTCTGTAGACATTTTAATTTTTTAAAGTGGCATTCTATTCCTTTGTAAATGACTCCTGAGTATACCAACAGAGTGGGCTTGATATTTTCTAATTGCAATTATTTCCAAAAAAGCTTTTCATGCTCCGTTTGCCCTTGATATAACTCCTAAGACCCTTTGGACAATTAGTAACATAAAATCCACCATCAGAGGGCAGAGAGCTAAAATTACTTAGGAAATTGAAAAGCATAGATGAAGATTAAAAAGGCAATACAGTACAAATTTAGTATCCTTAGCAATCACCATTCTTTGTGTTCTGAAAACAGCAGCACTCCTTCAGTGTATATATAGAATATCTTTAATTAGTCTTAGTCTATTTCCATAGAACCATGTTTTACATTTAAATTGGAGTCTGATAATTAGCATGAAATAGAAAGTAGAGGAAGAAGAAAACTGTTAATATTTGGGTGCATAGCAGTCTACCCATGATGGAGTATTAGTAACACAATTGCCTTTTTAAAACACAAATTGTTCTTTCCATTGTCAAAATTAATAACATTTAAAGATGGCTGGGAAAGTGGTCCTGATGCTGTCTATTTACTGTTTTGTCTTTTCCAAGAGATGAGTAAGTGCAGGAAAATGTAGTGAGTAGCTGAGTGAAACAGTCCCACAGACCTTTGTAAGCCCTGAGACCTTGTCACAACTGACTCCATGATGGAAATGCCATTCAGAATGTAAGACTCAAAGCATAGAGAGTACCACCTGTCAAAACTAAAACAAAGACCTCATCCATTAAAGTCCATATAGTTCTGGAAAATTCTCAGAATGTACTAATCCTGCTTTTGCTCTTCTGTAGTTCTGCTTGTGTCTAACTACTCTTGTTAACTGAACTATGTCAACCCAGGACATGGTTTTTGTGCTTAAAAGCTCATCCTGAGAAAGATCCCATGTACAATGGAATCCTGAAAACTCAGTGTCTTCACCTGTCTGCTGATAAAGACTTTCTATTGCCTTAACCCCATGTCTGAGCAGTCTTCTCTGGTGAAACCGCCACAACGCTATTTATTATTTAGAACTGTAGACAGCACAGTGTCTGATAATGAGCAGATGTGTGTTACACCCCCCCCGACCCTCACCACCCCCTGGCCAACTGCTTCTCCCATGATCCCAAAGAGTCAACATAAAGCAGAGCAATAGTAAAGTGTTGAATCAAAGATTTCCAAAGATTACTATACTGCCTTTTTCTGTATTCACTGCTGCCATTTGTTGGTGAGTAATTCTCTCTGCAGTGGGTTTTATCATTAGTAAGAGTTTGCAATGAACTTCAAAGTGCAATTTTATAACCTATTGACTTAGAATTTGGAATAACATGCAGTAGGATGAAGTAAACCAGTCTGAAAGGGAATTGTACCCAGCAAAGAATTTTTTAAAGGCTTATTTCTAGGGCTGTGCTTATAAGAATTTATTAGCAAATGTTATATGCCATATGGAAACTTTGATTTATAAACTGCAGGTGTTTCATTCCATTTTTTCAAATATTAAATAAAAATATTTTACAGCAAAGTTTTATTTTCCTTGTTCTCTCCAATGTATTTTTACCAAACCAATCCTGACCACATCGTGCCACCCCTCTGTGGAGATATTTCCCCCCATTTACCTTACAGTCAGAGAGAGAGCTGAATGGTAGGCTCTCTTCAGCTTTGAGGTCCTATAAACCCAAGCACTTGCGTGGGTCTCTATTAATACTTGTGCGCTGATGCATCTAATCAAAAGCCCTCCATACATTTCTCGTCATCTCATGCACTGCCTTAAGAGGTGCTGTCTGTCAAAGCTTTCCGCACCCCTTCTACTACTTTCATAAGTTTGGCTTGGAAATTGTACAGATTTTCTCCCATTCTGTGGAATGCCTGTGTGCTTTGCTGATAGTTTCCTTTGTTGTATAGAGACTTTTAATTTCACACAGGCCCCCTCTTTGGTCTTGTTCCTGTGTTACTGATACTCTGTTCAGAAAGTTCTTACCTACCCCAGTGTCTTGAAGAGTAGTCCTTATGTGTGCATCAGATTGTTTCAGCATTTCAGATTTTAAATTAAGGTCCTTGATCCATTTTGAATTGATTTTTGCACAAGGGGAAATATATAAATACAATTTCATTCTTCTGCAGATGAATATCTAGTTTTGCCAGCACGGTTTGTTGAATAGGCTATCTTTCTCCCAGTGTGTTTTTATGTTTGTCAAAAATTAGATGAGTATAGCTTTATTGGTCTATTTACAGGTCCTCTGTTCTGTTCTGTTAGTCTACTGTCTGTTTTTTTTATGCCAATACTAGGCTGTCTTCGTCATTATAGCATAATTTGAGTTCAGGTATGTTGAGATTTCCAGCTGTGTTCTTTCTTACTCCTTAAAATTGCTTTGATGATTTGTTGCCTTTTGTGATTCCCTATGAATTCTTGCATTCTTTTCTTTATGTAAAATAAATTGTTGCATTGAATCTGTAGATTAATTTTTGTAGTATATCCCTTTTCATACTGTTAAATCTGCTAGTCCAGAAGTATAGAAGATTCTTCCATCATCCAATGTTTTCTTTGATTTCTATTTCAATATAATGAAATTCTCATTGTAAGCAGTGTAGTGGTGGCACATACCTTTAATCCCGGCACTCAGGAGGCAGAGGCAGGTGGATCTTTGTGAGTTTGAGGCCAGCCTGGTCTCCAGATTGAATTCCAGGATAGCCAGAGTTACAGCACAGAAACCCTGTCTTAAAAAAACAAAAACAAAAACACAAAAAACAAACAAACAACAAAAAAAACAAAAACAAAAACAAAAACCAGAACAAAACAAACAAACAAAAAAAAAGAAAATAAAAGAAATTCTAATTATAGAGTCTTCTTCTTTGGTTTTATATATCCCTAGTTAATTATTTTTTTAGAATAATTTTGAATGGAATTTTGTAAATTTCTTTCTGTGGGGGTCCATATGAAGGCCATTATTTTTTATATTTATTTTGTACCATGAAATTTTGCTGGAAGTGTTTATTCGGTCTTAGAGTGTTGTAATAAATTCTGTTGGGCCTTCTAAGTAAAGAATCATAACATCTCCAAATAAGAATGTTGCAATTTGTCTTTCCCATCTTATTGGTTATGTCTTTCTCATGTGTAATCACTAACACTGAGACTGGAGACACCAAATAAGAGAGGGGGAAGTGGGTATTTCTGTTCCAATCATCAGTTTACCAGCTACATGTCAGACAAGAGAATAATATCTAGAATCTTAAAGAACTGCAAAAATTAAATACAAAGAAAATAAAACTACTAATCACCAAATGGGCTCATGATTTGAACAGATAGTTTTCAAAAAAAGAAGCACAGATAGCCAATAACTACTTTTTCAAACATGTGCAACCACCAGGTAAATTCAAATTAAAACTACTTTGAGATATAACTTCACCCCAATCAGAGTGGCTACTATCAAGAACTATGAGAACAAATGTTGGAGAGACTGTGAAGAGAGAGGAACCATTATTTACTGCTGATTGGGGTGTAAATTAATACTTCTGTTATGTAAATCAGCTTGGTGTTCCTTGAAAATTAAAAAGAGATCTGCCATGTAACCCAGAGATTTCACTCCTGACCATATTCACTTAGAGAACGCTACACTCCACCAAAGAGATATTTGCAAGCTCATATGTATTGCTGCTTTATTACTGTAGCAAGAGAGTGGAACCAACCTAGTTGTCCATCAACCAATGAATAAATAAATATTTGGTACATATATAAAATGGAAAGTACTCCACCCTAAGAAATGAAATCACAAAATTTACAGAGAAAAGGACGAGTTTATAATGTACAATATGATGTAAGTTCACCCTATCCTAGAAAAATAAGAAAAGCGCATAGACTCATTCATATGTAATCCTAGACTGTAATGTATATGTGTAATTACATGAACTAATGTATACATGAGTGCAGTATGACATGCAGGAAGGAGAACAAGGTAGCATTCTATAAAGTGACAAGGTAGGACAAAATACAGGTACAGGACACGAGAGTCATGTAAGATGATATGTAACTAAGTGTTTTACTAGTTTTAATTCTATGATTGTTCTTGTAGTGGATAAGTGAATACAAATGCAATTGATATTGAAAGTGTACAATCCTATGTGAAGCTCCATGGCTTTAGAAAGGCTATTTGAACTCTAGCAAAGTTCAAAAGGATGCATAGATGTCAGGCCTGGAGAAGTACTTGTTTGAGTGGCTACAATAATCTGATAGGTTTTTATATTCACAAATTCATTACAATGAAGTGAATTTTAAAACTCTTTTAAGATGCCTTCTTTTCTACAGAGGAGAAGACTGTCTCACTTTTCAACATTGTATATAAGTGGTGCTTGCTGTACCCAGTGTAGTTGAAAGAACCAATAGTTTTTGCCTGCTGCTCTCTTGGACCACACAAAATCCATGAATTATTTATTGAACTAAGTATCACTTCAAGTGGGTGATTGGCCAAGTGTCAACCAAAAAGTTTAAAATTGCAAAGTAGAACTTGTCTTAGAATCATAACTTACTATATGAGCTGGAAGTGGTACAAGCTAGACTAAACGTCAGAGACCTTTAGAAGGTGGCAGAGAACACCTGTATATCTCTCAGAGAAGATCTTGACCAGGCTCCATGAGATTATATTAAAGAATAATTATTTTTGAATTAACAGTCAAGAGATGCAACAGTGGGAAAAACTCATACTCAAACTCTCAAAAAAGCATAACTCAGGTAGAACAGTACTCTATGCCTGCACAGGGACTCCTCACATTGGACAGTGATAGAGAAAGATTCATAATCAAATCATCTACAATAGAGAACCCACCATGATGTGTGCTTCTTTGAAGCCAGAAGATGCTATTGAAATGGTAAAATAGGAAATGACATTTGTTAGTGCTTATTTACGTCAGTAATTAATACTGGAGCCTTATGTGTTATTATAACATTTAAAATTGCCATATAACGAGATGTTAGAAAATTTATCTGCTATTCCACAATTTGTAATTTTATTTCATATTCATGGTAATTATAAACAACTTTTATGTTGAAGATTTATAAAGAAATTAGAATTTTTCACTTGTTAAAAAAGTTTTAAACATATCTTAAGAATTAGCACATTTAATTAATTTAGTGACCAATTAAGCAGATTGTATTTAGCATTAAGACCTAACAGCAGGTGAGGAAACTGAGGCAAAATGAAGCACATTGTTGAAGTATGGATAGCTGATAAAGGAACTGATTTGGTCCATTTGTTGCTGCTATGTCAGAATACCAGAGCCTGGGACACTTAAGAAAAAAACATATATTCCTCATGCTTATGGTGGCTAAGAAGTCCACGTTCAAGGGATTGAAAACTGGTGAGAGCCTGTGTCATAATATGGTAGAAGGAATCTCATGGGTAAGAAGGAACAAGGCTACAGTCATCCCTCACAAGGAATCAACTCCCCCAGTAATGACATAATATATCCATGTGACTCCTTATGACCTAATCATCTCTTAAGGCTCCCACCTCTCAAAATGGTTACATTAGAGATTCATCTGCAAATACTAACTTTCTAAAATAAAATAAAAAGTAAAAGTAAAAGTAAAGATAGAATGGGAATAGAGACAACAGGATTTCATATTCAAAACCTATAATGAAGAAGCATAAAGTGCTTTTCCCAACAACAGTCAGTTAGGAAGCGGGAAAGCCATGGTTAAGTTGCATTTGGGTATTTTCATGGGCTGCCCTGTTAGGCACTATTCTCTTTATGGTTGAGAACTCAACAAGATCAGGTAGTGATAGGAAAGCATGTTGTAGTCAGTAGGAATAAAGAATTGTAATTTACTTTTACAACAAAAACTAATATTCATTGAATGTTCATGATATAATTTGATATTAGACTAGCAACTCATATAACATCAAATTTCATTCCCCCCATCTTAAAGATTATAAAAATAACTTCAGAATTTTTTTTTTATTTCTTAAAAAAGTACCTTTAGAGTAAGGCAGTAGTGGTACATACCTTTAATCCCAGCACTCAGGAGGCAGAGGCAGGTGGATCTCTGTTAGTTCGAGGCCAGCCTGGTCTCCAGAGTAAGTTCCCGGACAGCCAGAGTTATAACAGAGAAACCCTGTTTCAAAACACAAACAGAAAAATAGCTTTAGAAATTTGGAAATAAACGCTGAGTAAACTCTCCAGATTGCTAAAGCAGATAGATGTCTAAGCCCATTTCCATCCTATTCTCGTTTTGTGTTACAGAAGAAATATCAAATCTTCGAGCAGCTATTATAGTTCAAAATTAGAAAGTGAACCCATGAGGCTTCCTATTAAACAGACAAGGTCTTCAGGATGAGGTCTTCTTCTGAACATGCACGGCCAGCTAAATATTTCTGCCTCTTGCAAAATGGAGCAAGAATTTATGCAAAGCTTTCTATTATACCAAGCCAGGCAAGATTCAAAGTTACAGTTTGCAAAAATTTCCAGTGTATTCTCTTCAGGAAGTTTTCTTCCACAGTACCAAGATCAAAATGTAGTCTCCACAGGCTTTTTTTATATAGACTGTTACGAAGAAAGTAAACAGTTTAAAATCATAAACAGTGCTCTGGAGGAGACAGGAAAGGTAAGAGACTTGACTGCCCTTGCTTACTGCAAACAAGGCATGTTGGGCTGCAGCTGGTGCATGGAAAACTCATTAGAGCCACTTGAAGTCTTGGCAAGTACAGTGGGTAACCCAAGAGCTCAGCAAGGAGCCTTCTGGCCCAGAAGTCAATCAATCTGCTGTCAGGTCAGAGTAGACAGCACATAGAGAATCAAGGCTGCAGATTGGCCCCCAGTAGTGCACATGGTCCGCTAACAGGAAAACAGGGCTGGATTATGATCACAGTGATGGCTGAGCAGTGCAGATAGATTGGATTTATTTTTTTTATTTTTTCTGTAATAGAAAGGGCATCTGACAAAAGGCTTCAAAGATGGAGGCGGGTCTACTATGCAGTATACAAATTTCTCATTAGTCTCCCCTAGAAATACACAATCCAAATAAGATGTACCCACTGGAAAGATTTTAATGAAAAGACAACATACAGCAGTGGAAGCGTATTATAAAATCAAACTTCCAAAATAATGTTGAGCTACACAGAAGCTAGTGGTAGCTAAAAGCTAAATAGCTAAATAGCTAAATAGCAAAGGGGATAAGAGTCTGCTAAAGGCTAGGGACAGGTCGAGGAACTGTGATTACAAAGGCTACAGTCTCTTGAAAAACAGACACAGTCACTGCAAGGGAGTGGGGGGTAGGGGTCGATATTGTTTAACAAGCGTTTCCTCTTGCCCTTTGGTTTCTTGCCAATGTCTCTAATGGACTAAACCAGCCTGAAGCTACATTGGAAATGGAGCCCAAGGGAGCCAGTCTGTTCACATCATCTGCTCAAGGAGCATGGCAGGGCAGAATGTCTTTGAGGGGGTAACACATCAACCATCTTCCTCGGTGAGGAGCTCTCTTTAGCTGTGTGGTCCGTGTGCCAACAGCGACAGAGGACAACAGCCATGCACAATGGAAGAACAAGCAGCAAAGTCTGATAATGGAGCATGACGCTCACGCTCAGAAGGGCATGCGCAGCACACAGTGCTTCCTCCTACCTAGACTACACATGGAACCAGCGCTGCTGAGGGTGCACTTTAGAAAGAGAAACTAAAAGGCCAAATCATTGTGTTTTGAAAGCACTTTCATTTTAAACCCTGGAAGTTAATTACCAAAACAATTCGTTTCCTAGATTGTCACCCCAACAAATCTATAGGAGTTGTTAATCCTTTTCTTTGGAAGTGAAGAACATTCTGATTATTATGTGAATTTGGCTGATTTTTAAGGATTGGTATAATTGTAAAAAGTACTCTGACAACCAAAACTTAGCTGTGAGGAGTATTCTTTTCTCAGGGCAATGGTACTCCCCTTCACACACATTTTGGGCTCACTCAGTGCAGACATCACTTAGGAGAAAGGCAGCAGTGAGTATGTTTGACTTTTGTGTCTTCAATCTTCTGATCCCTCAGTACCCCACACTTGAAAGTGATTTTCCAGTATTCAAATATGAGTGGAGCGGACAATAATCTTGGCAATATCCTTACTAGCATAATTTCATCCCCCTTGCCATGTACTTAACTCAACAATTCCAAAAATCAAATGCATAACCTATTGGTAGTCGCTGATAGTCACCCATAGAGGTGAATGAAGATGAGACCGTGATTATACACTCACTTTCTGACTCCTGCTTTCATTTCTCAGATCATCTGCTACAGAAGCAAAGCCCACAGTCTCCCACGTTATATTTCTGGAGAGACTCCCGGTAGTTTCCATCAATTTACAAATTAGACTTTAGAAAAAAATTAAAAGACATCTGACTTTGAGTGACAGTTTATGTTCATCAAATGCATACTGAATATTCATGGCAAAATAAACCACCCAACCCTGTCTGAAAATGTTTAAATTGGTATACTTAGTGCCAGAGAGGATAGAAAGGCATTTATGCTGGATATTGAACAAAGTGAAACAAATAATTCCTGTGAATGAGCATAAATTTTTGTTTTGTTTTGATTGCTGACACCCTAAAATCAATAGAAATTTATCTTTAAATATTTATTTTTATGTGTTTATAGATTAATTCCTAAAGTGGACCTGCATTCTTTCAGAAAAATGAATAGTGTGGATAGAAATGTTGATATCTTTCATAATAATAGAGACTAGCAGAGAGGCCTATGACCATGAAAAAAAAATGACATTCTCAGTGGTTTATATGTGCTATGTTCATATAATTTAATTTATATATCCAATGCCTATTCATATATCCAATGCATATTTATTAAGTATTTATTTATTTGCCAGGAAATGAGCTACACCTTGGAGTTACCTCAGTGAAGCCAAAAGCTCCATCTCTGCTCTCCCAAGGTTTGTAGTTTAGTTGGCTAGAAAGTTAAACATGCATGAACATCAGATTAAGTAAGTTTGCCAAGTAAATAGAAGCATTCTAGGGTGACATCAGAGGTATTCCCAACTCCAGATTTCAGGATGAAAGAAAGATAACATGTGGTCATTATATTAAAGATGAGACCCTGAGAAAGTGTCAAAGTCTACCAACTAAAGGAAAAGAATAGGGGAAGTATTGTTTCACTGGGTAAATCAAAGACACTTGGGCTGTGGACTTGAGGGAGCATATTGGAATGATTGGGTTATAGGGATTATAGGTGGTAAGTGATGTAAAGTTTCCCACACGACAGACAGAAAGCCAGTTATGAATACCATAAAACGCATGTTGAGAAGTATGGTCTTCACCACCTGGCTGTGACAGGGGATAGTCAGGATCCCTGGGCTTCCTGAACTGACTGTGTGATATGGGACAACAAGACCCTGCATCCAAAGCCATACAAAGACATACAGAGACAGCAGTAAAAAATGCAAGTATGCAGAAGGCACAGGGAAGCTGGTAGAGTGGATGACTGAATATGGGAGCTGTTGTAAGAAATACTAGAAAGGCATCCAGGTTGTCTTTCCAACTGAAACAGAGACATTCACTGTATTGGTACTAACAAGTACAGACATGAATTAATTATTTCGGTAGTATCCATCAATAAACAATCAGTTTACAATGAAGTGTAAACCATGCCACCTAATTATTTACAGTACTTTTAAATTATCTGAAATTAATGAAAATCTTCCCTTGCACAAAGCTTGCTCATCATCTGATAGGAAGAGTCAGTAGTGACTTAAGTCAGATAGTTGAAACTACCGTGGAATCTTTATCTTCAGATTATAGGACTCCCTAAGATTTCATGGATCTCTTTCACCTCCTAGTTAACTATTGCAGTATAGGTATACCTGGACAGAAGTTTAGAGAAAATTGCCTTCCAATTAACCAGTTAGATTTACTGAAACTGTGCCAGTACACAGTACCTGTGCTCATTGGTTGAATGAAAGCAACCTGAAAAACTTTCTTTGAAGACGAGAGTGCCTTTCTTATATCCCAAAATATACTCTTTATTTCTGTATGCAGCGCTCTGCAGTCTTATTTATCCTTGGCTCCAGGGCTCTTATTTTTTAAGATACATTTGTACAATTGTGGGATAATTATGAAGATTAAAAACATTAATATGATATGTGTTTCAAACCTGAGAATATCCCCCTCTTCAAATAGTAGTCAATTTTATGTGACGGGCCTTTCTATACTTTCTTATGTGTACTTGTGTACTGAGATAGGGACTCACATTGTATCCTTGAATTCATGGTCTCATGCCTGAGCCTCCCAATTACTGGGACTGAAGGCATGAGCCACCAAGCCTGGTTCAGGAATTTTATACCCTTAGAGAATTAGAACTGCGTCATTGCTTTACCTCTGTACCTAGCTTGTTTTCTTAACTGGATAGTTTCATCCATAGTGCGGAAAATTACAACATTCTTATTTGCCTAAAATTGCCTGAATAGTATTCTGTGTGTGTGTGTATGTGTATGTGTGTTTATGGGGCAGGGAGAAGTGGGGCGTGGTGGAGGCAGATTTCCTCTGAATGATTTGTTAATTGAAGACAGTAGAATAGTGAGGTCTTCCAGTATCAGGACCTACTTTTACTTTTAAGTCTATTGATATTTGTTTTATATGTTTGGGTAATATTTTGTAAGTATATTTGCATTAATCTATATATAGTTGTAAATATTTCATAATCAGTATAATTATTGTGTTATACTAATTAATATCATGTAAAATGTAAATATGATCATTTGTAATTATTTTCTCAATAAGTTGAACTCTATTACAATAATATGTCATACCTTTTTAATATTTAGTTCTACACTTGTTTCCATGGGTATGTTAACTTTTCCAACATTTACCTTAGTTTTCTTGTGTATTTAACAGTAAGGTAAATTACTTATAGGCAGTTTATAAACTATTTTTAGACCATTTAGTCAGTCTATGACTTTTGGCTGGTGAATTTAATTTTAACATATTAAAGGTTGTTAACGATGAGCATGAAATCTTTCTGTCTCATACGTAACTATATTCTATTTAACATATGGATTTTGTTCCTTTCTGCTTCTTAAAACATTTTTGTGTGTTCTGGTAGTTTCTGTTATGCTAAGTTTGTCTGTTCTCCCTTGTGACTCTGTTCTAATAGGCTGTATATATCCATCTGTTTTATCGAGGATAGTTGTACTTGGTACTTTTCTCATTGCTTTGATGAAATAACTGACAGAACCATAAGGGAAAGAGGACTTATTTTGGTTCACAGTTAATGAGAGCATCTCATAGGAATATGTGGCTATTTGCTTACATCTCAGGGGCCAAGGAAGAAAGTAGGACTAGGCTACGAGACTGTAAGTCCTGCTACCAAATGACCCACTTCTTCCAGCTAGGGCCACCTCCCAAAGGTCTCTAAACCTTCCCAAGACTATGTCAGTAAGTGGGGACCAAGCATTCAAGCACATGAATATGTTGGAACATTTCCCATCCTAACCCTGACATTCTACCTACAGAAACATAGCTATTTTTAATACAGAATGTATTCAGTCCATCTTCAAAAGTCCCCACAGTCTTCAGAAGTCAAACACTGTTCAGAAGTTCAAAATCTCATGCAAGGCTTACATGAGTGTCTTAACTGTGAAAGTCTATAATTCATACACACACACACACACACACACACACACACGTATATATGCTTTCAATATACAATGCACAAAATAAACATTCACACTTCAAAAGGAAGAAATGGAGGCCCAGCAGGTACAGGTCAAAGCAAGACTGAGAAGCAGTAGAGAAAATTAAAAAAAAAAAAGTGAAGTTTCATGTTCCATATCTTTCAGTTGTACTGCTGAGTTCAAATAGGCTTGAGTAGCCTCATGGCATGTGTGGTATTTCTCTTGAGCCAGCTCCACAATGTGTAGCTTTTCTTGGTGAACAACCCGTATTTCTTGAATCTCCAGTATTCTGGAATTTCTGCTGCATTTTAAACTTTGTCTCTACAGCTTCATATACAACACACTCAGGAGCTCCACCGAGCGAACTCTACAATGTTACATACTGTCTGGCCTAGTGCTTTAAAGACCTTTGGTACAAAACTCATTAACCCTTATTGTATAGATACAATATACTATTGAATCCTAAGTGCCTGGCCAGTGAAACCAGTACCACATGGATGATGCTACGTTTCACTGCTACAGTAAGATCCAGCCAGGTCCCATTGGTCCAAAGTTACAGCTCTATCTCTGTGTCTTCACAGCTGAACTAGAACAACACTGCCTAAAGAATTATTTCTCAGCCAGCTCTGCTAAGGTTCTCTCTTTTTAGAGACTTGCCTTTGAAACAAATTTGTACTGTTATGTCTTCACATTCTCCATGAGTGAAACTGAGTGCTCTCACTCAATTACAACCACTTTGTCTCTAATATTAACTGGGATAAAGCTCCTTCAGTAAGGCCCTACCTCTTGAATCTTTCACAGCCTTCCAAAATATCCAGGAACTATGCATTTAAATTCACGGTCCTGTTGGAGGCATGTCATAACTCCATAACTCCATATAAACTTATCATTTTATTTCTAGTGTAGCATTCTCTTTGGTATTTCATATAAGGCTTATTGGGTAGTGAAGAATTTCCTCATTTTCTGCCTATCTGGGAAAAGTTTATTTCCTTCAGGTTTAAGGATCCTTTTGCTGGGTGTTGTATTTTTGGCTGGCAATCTTGGTCTCAGTGATCTGAATGTTTCATCCAATTCACTTCAGGTCCATAAGGTTTTCATTGAAGAGCTGTCTAAAGTCTATATGACCTCCCATTATCTGTGACTTGACAGGTTTGCTGCCTTTGGTATTCATCCTTTGTCCTGTGCTTTCGGCATTTAGATTAAACATGTCTTGGTGAAAGGTGTGTTTTAGTTCGGGTTCTTAGGAATTCTGGGTCTGGACGTACATGTCTCTCATCATTTAGGAAGTTTTCAGTCATTTCACAAACTAGAATTTCAATAGGTTTTTGTTATTCTTTACTCTCTTTATTTTTCTTTTCTATTATTTTTCTTTTCTTTATTTCTCCCTTTTCTGTGTGTATTAATTTAAATTAGGTGCACAGAAATCCTTTCCTCTAGCTGGATGTGGTGGTTTATGCCTATGATACCAGCTCTCAATATATATTGAAATACAGGAGGAGAAGGGAGGAAGGAAGGAAGAAAGGAGGAAGGAAGGAAGATTCTTTGTTGTGCTTGTCTGTTGTAGAAACTACTATGTCTGACATTATATTAATTGAAGATTCATCTAAAATAACTTGTTTGAGGCCAGGTGGTGGTGGTGCATGCCTTTAATCCCAGCACTCAGGAGTCAGAGGTCGGCAGATATCTGTGAGTTCAAGGCCAGCCTGGTTTACAGAGTGAGTTCTAGACAGTCAAATTTACAACAGAGAACCCCTGCCTCAAAAAACAAAATAAATAAATAAATAAGTTAATTAATTAATTAATAAAATATTTTGTTTGATAGTTTTGAGTTCAAGACCAGCCTGGTTTACAGAGTATGTCCCAGGACTGCCAGAGTTACAACAGAAAGACCTGTCTCAAAAATAAATAAATAAATAAATAAATAAATAAATAAATAAATAAAAATATTTTGTTTGCTAGCTTTTATGATTTAGATTTCTGTTAAAGTCTCATTCATGTCTCAAATTCTTCATTTGTTTTCTCAGTATCACTCTCACTGAGTGTCACGTCTCTTTTAACTTACGGTGATGGCCTTGTTTCATCCACTCTTTTCAATTACATATGGGAATCTTTTGTTGACTAGGTGGGAGATAGGAAGACACATTGGATTTCTTAAAGGGAACTTTTAAAAGGCATAGCCTCTGAGTTTCTCATCTTCAGTCAATGCCCACAAGAGTGCCTCCACAATTTAGACTACAGCAGTCCATGAAGACCATCATATGGCTTTGCCATAGTCAAAGACTTCCAAGTATCTGTATTCTCAGCCTCCGCTGATAGCACTAGGTGGTGTGACAGCAGCTGCTAAGCCAGACTCTGTGGTGTGAAATATGGAGATTTTCCTCACACCTCTCATTAGAAGCACAGATGACACCCAGGGCTGTGGCTCCAATGGCTGTGGTCCCCAAGCCACAGAATGTGCAGGGGATCTTCCCCAGGACTCTCAGTATGAATGTAGAAGTTGCCTGGCAGTGTGAAGCTCTGGATCCCTGAGACAAAACAAGGTATTCCCTATGTTTCATGGAATTGTGTTGTATGAGAGTCTGCAGCACTTATAAATGTGGTCTGGAAACCGGGCAAACCAAGGTCCTTAGGTCCTGTGCCCAGTTCAGCTGGTATATGGGACTGCTGTACTGCTCGAAGCCTCACTGGAGCTATGGAACCCCAGACCCTAGTTTCCTTGGGTTACAGAGGGTGAGGCCTTTGTGTAGAAGGTATGTCATTGGGGTGTGCTTTGAGGTTTCAAAAGGCCATGCCATTCCCTGTTAACTCTCTCTGCCTAGTACTTATGGATTGGAATGTAAACTCTCAGCTGCTGCTCCAGTGCCAAGCCTGCCTGCTGGCCACCATGCTCCTCACCATGATGGTCATGGACTCATCCTCTGAAACTAGAAGACCCCATTAAACAAATTCTTCTCTAAGGTCTCATGGTGTCTCATCACTGAAATAGGAAGGTATCTAAGATATCTGTTTTTCGGAGTCCCCATGCTAAGAGATTCCAGTCTGTCAAAATACATTTTATTCTCTGTGGCAGTGTAGTGATGAGTTCTTCAGTTCAACCATCTTGACTCTCTTCATCTTTAGAGTTCTGTTTTGTTTTGTTGAGATAGTTCTCACTATGTAGCCCTGGCTGCACTGGAGCTCATGGAGATATGCCTATCTTTGGTTTTCAAGAGGTTGGATTAAAGGCATGTGCTATCCTGCCAAAAGCTTAGGTCTTTTAAATAAAAAATGTCTTGGTATCAAAACTAACTATGATGGACATTGTTAAAAATTAAAATATTTCACGAGGTCAAATATTCAACTTACTTAATTTACAGCAAATTATAAGACAAATATACTTAAATGTTTACAGTCTAATTACTAAAACAATAAGTAAATAACAGGTTTATAGTTACCATTGGAAGTTTTCTGGTGACGTTTTCTTAGATACTATGAAACTACACAACTTTAAATTTTGAACAACAAATGACTTATTACTTCTAATTTTAACACCTTGTGAGTATCAGACCATCAAATTATTGTATTTTTATACCCAAATTACGCAGAATAATTTCTTCCACATGGCAGGCATTTCAGATGCCTTTAGTAGAACAAAATTTATAATCACAGATACAGTTAGCAATTAATTCGAAAAACAAATGGGTGGCATACCAAAAACAAAGAACATATTGAAGAAGCACGAGTAACAACCAATTTGAAAGTTCAGGGAAACAGGAAAGGGGTAGTAATTCCACAGAGAATTTAGTGTACGTCAATGCTCTATGCATGAATACAAAGGCACTTTATGTATGCTCACTGCAGAAATGAAGATAATTTTCTAAGATAATAAGAAAGCTATGGAGAACGTGATGTCACTTAGGTGGAAACATATCTGAGGGCTACACTAGCAGATTATGCAGTATATTCAGTTCATTGTATTCTTCCCTATGATTTCTCAGAACAAGTGGTTGGTATCTCAGTTAAGGAAGCAGAACCTTCTAGAACAAATGTAACGTCTTCCACCTCAGAAAATCAGCTTCAAATATCAAGGTGAGTTTCATCAGTGAGAATGAGTGAGGTCAAAAGTTCGGAGACTAAAAACTGGGGTGGTCTTAAAAGGTAGTTTCTTTTCTTATTTTTCAAAATGTGTTTTTGAATTGACTCTTTGAAAACGGTCACTCATTCCACAGCACCTCTGCTTTGTCAGAAAACCAAAGCAAATCTGTGGTCTGTTCTGAATAGAAAACAATGATGTGGCCATGTTGTCTCCTTTTGGTCACTTATTTCAACAAAACAGCCTCCCGTTTATTGCAATACATCGTATTTCACTTAACCCTGTAATTGCCTTTTCAATGAAAAGTAAGCTGTTTCTCTGGCTTGATACTTCAGAATGTACATTCATGATCTTAAATGGAATTCTTTGGAAGATGTTTGCACATTTAGACTTGAGAATAAGAACAAACAAATAAACAAAAAGCACAATTAGGAGTGATAACCCAACCTGTAATCTCAGCACCCAAGAGACTGAAGCAAGGGAATCACCCCAAAATTAAGGCCAGCCTGTGCCCCATAAAGAATTGAGGCCTGCCTGGGAGAGAGTTTGATACCCTCGCTCAAAAGAACAACCAAAGGACAAATACTTTAGATTTCTTTTACATTTCTACAAGTCAAAACATTTTAACCTCCATCATCATGTTATCAGCTTTATTTCCTAAGAAATAAATGAGTATCTCTTTTAAAATGACACAATTGTATCTTCAGCATCATGAAGGACTTTTGCTGTATTTAAAGCAGGATCTTAGATTACTACTATGAAGAAGGAAGAGAAGAGAGAGAATGTGGTAGAAATTTATGTTAAATTAGATCTGTCCTAAAATGGAAGAGCCGTGCCAGCTTCGCCTTTTTAAAGACAGGTTTCTTAAATACCCTAAAAGTGTATACAGCTCAGAAACTCTCTGTGTTAGCAGCACTATGCTTCTGTAGGCCTCATAATGTTAATAAATATTTACAATAAAAGCTCACTTTGTATGAGGTTGAATGATTACATTTTAAATACTCCGCGCTAATGCCACTCTTGCTTTGCACGCTGGTGTGTGACTGGGATTACTTGTATATATACCACGCAGTTGAATAATGAAATCTCCTATAATTTCTTTCAAATCTCGGCATGAAATGCAACTGCAAAATAATTGTGTGCATGGCAAGTGATCTCTAACATCATTTTCCATGACTGTTCAGCTTTTAGTAGAACCTTTTCCCTTTTGATTAATAATCTTTCCTGTTTTGTGATTCAGAGCACAGCTTCCCTCAGAAATTAAGTTTATGGACTGACTTTGACCTGTTCTCTGCTACATAAAAATAAATAGATGTTAACACACTGAAATCTAAAGATCTATTCCTTCAGCTTTGTGTGTGTATGTCTGTGAGCATGTGTGTGTGTCAGCACAACGTAATGATAAAAAAAAAAGATAAAATGACACTTTATATATCTCATTGCATTTTCTCTAATCCAGCCCACCAGCTGATGTTGGATGAACTACATATAATGGCCAGAGCCCAAGAGTTCACTTTGCTAGTCAAAAAGCAAAACGAAAGGAAAATTAGTTCTAAAGGTTTTTATATTTATGTAACAATCCATGGTCATTACCTAGAATACAGTAATATCAAAAGGCACTTTTTGTCTTCTTTCACTCTCCTCCTTCATCTCTACTTGCTATAGTTTGTACTTATGCCAAGAAAGAGGCTCTAGTTTATTGGAAATAATCACTGATGTCGAGAAATTAATTGTTCTCTCTGTTAAAGAGATACAATTAACATACACCAAACTACCAATAATTAATAAAATGCATTGGGAAAAAATATCCATTAAGGATTAAAATTTGGAAGAAAAAAATGTTCTCTAAGAGAATACTTCAAATACATTGATTGTATTAACTTCACAAATTATTCTCTATATAGAAGCCACCATAGCACACAATACACAAAATGGTTTCTGAGAGTATGGAAAGATAGCAATTGGTAAGACGGCATTGAGTGAGCTACAGGAAACACTACAGGACAGGCTTCAGAACTTCATGCCTATGCACAATATAGTCTGTTCAGAAATTCAAAAGAATTCCAGTTTTTCCCCTCTCCTTGATAAGCTGTGAATAGAACAATGTTTTCTTTCTATCCAAAGCATCTCTGAATTCTTAAGTTTAGAAGCCTACAAAGAAGTAATGGTGACAGTTGCATACTGAATATGAACCTGGACTTCCACGGTGGGTTTCAATACTGACTTTCACTGTGGCTGACTCTGTGTTCTCAGACAGATACCTTAATATTACTCAGGTTATAATTATCCTTTTTACTCCAAATATACATAAACAAAAGCCTATAAAGTTTATTTCCAGGCTTACAGGGTATCCAATTGTATTTCAACTTGCATTGAAATATAAATGCACTGCTCTTTTAAAATCATTACACCACAAAATACCCGATTATGATTATAATGAATATTCTTTCTGCATACGAAGTTATCATCCTAGAGTCACATTCATGTTAAACATTAGATCAGTGTTATTATTTTAGGATCATTTTCAGTGAAATTGGCTTGAGGAGATGGTTTGTGGTGAGAGAAAGAACACTAGACTACCTGAAAAGAAAAGATTGGCATTGGTTAACATAGACAGATGTTCTTGTGAAAAATCTGTAAAAGTAATTATCATGATCAGACTATTTTGAAGACTTAACAAGCTGTTATAAAAGTATCTGAAAATATGTCTTGGCTGTATGCTTACATAATTTTACCTGAAAGATGAACAATTATGATTCATGTACATAAATGATGCTGAGATGTGCAAGAATTTACTATGCTTTACCAGCGTTGAAGGTATTGTTTGGGTGAACATAGGCCTGAAAGGGAAGGCATTAGCAACTATAGTAAGATAAAAATGAGAACTGTAATCTCCCATACACAATTTGGCCAAGCAAAGGCTGAGCCTAGGTTAATAAAAACAAGTTTCACAAAGCACTTCACAGACAATGTTCAAATCACATTATGTTATTAGACTCTTAATATAAAAAGAAACACTTTACAGGGAAAAGAACTGTGTATGAGACTGAAGTCTATGATTTCATTAGAATTTTTGTTTGTTACAAAGGTGTTTTTCATGACATCTCTAACTTCATCTAGGATGGATGTGCTATGACTTTTGTGAAGAGTTGAAGTTTCCTCATTATATAGAAGTGTTATAGAATATGTTACTTCAAATACTATTGCTAGAAGAAAAATTATGGTAAGAAAGTTACAATATTTTTAAAGCCACAATTATAATTCATTTGACAGTTAATGAGTATATGAGATACAGTTTACTTGAATGGAAGAACACCAATTCATAATTATATGTAGCAACCACTTAAATATTATTTATATTGTTGTGACTTCCTCTAAGCAGAGAAAAAAGCACAATGCCTTTATTAAAAACCTATCACCTTCACTGTTTAAATTATGATGATTCAAACACAATTTTCATAAAATAAAGAAGAATGGTAAAATCCATGATGTATGTCCCTTTATTTAAGCTACATCCTCAAGTAATTGCTGAGGGATTGATTTTAAGGGCATGATGTAATGTTGTGAGCCATGTAAAATTTGCACAGAACATAAAGCCATCACCTCCTTCATTTCAATCCTACAAATAAAGTCATGAACTTTAAGAAGCTATAAAAGATGACTATCTGCATAGACATGGCTTTAAATTTGTGTTAGGTAATTGAATGAGTGGATCAAGTAAAGTGGGATCAAATATTGTAGTATATTTTCCATTATTGTTTACGATAGCTTCATAATGCGACTCTTTTTATGTGAGATACATAAAATATAGGCACTTTAAAACTGAGACTGTACTTTTATTTTATGTTGACAGCGATTTGTCACTTCTGGCTTAATAGGTATTGGAAATCTCCTAAGCCTTATTGATTCTGGATGTCATTTCATGAAGAAAATTCATTTACAAAGTAATATTTGACATCATCAGTAAGGAAGCATTTGTGCAGAATTTTTATTACTGTAATTGTATTACTGTAATCTTTATAATTATTTCTGATACATCTATCCTGATTTTCTATGGCATGGGACCACCAAATCTCATTAGACTAATACAAAATTCAGTAAAGAACAATCTTGTATCTATAAACAAAGATGAAGACTGGTTAAATACTCAATGGAATTACCTTAAACACTCATATATGTATCTAAGAGTATTAATGCAAAACAAATATAAGCTTAATGCATAAAAGCAGATATTAATATATATTCCAAGTATTTTAAGCTAGAGACAGTCATTTCCATGAACCTATCACAAGTCATTTACCTGCCTCTAATTTATACTTAATCATTCTAGAATACTTTTTCCTTCAATTTAATCACCCAGATTTTAAAACTCATCCAAAATATTTAAAGGTATTGACGATTCTTTAAATTGTTAATATATCATTTGAGCTTTGGCCAACACCATAAGAAACAGAACTATATCCACAAATTTAGAGCAAATATTTGCAAATCATATATGCTCTAATGGATTTATTTTTAGAATGCAAGAAGAGTTCTTATGATTCAAAGTAAACAGATTATGTCATTTAAAAATGGTATAAGGATCAGAGCTTCAAGGTCAGCTTTGACATCAGAAAGAATGGATGCACTATGGAACTTACCTAAATTTGGGCAATTTAAGTTCTAGTCATGAATTTGAGCTGCAAAACATCCATTCTTCCCAATGAGAACTGGCACAACCCGGTGGCTAGAAGACTCTAATGCAACCCAGATTTCCATCAGCCTTTGTCTGTTTTCTCCACATGCCTCTCACTCTCAGACTTCAAACTTCTCACCATCTTAGTGCTCTCAGTGTTCCCCAGTGCCATGAAGAGACATTTACCTGATAAAAACAATATGGTGGTTCATCTGTGTCATCACTGGCTATAGTATAGGCCCCAGTTAATCTTTGAGAATAAGAAAGGCACTGTAACTATGAACTCAGATATGACCCAGTTTAGATTGTCTAAGTTCTGCCTTCCTCAACATTACTCCAACTTTGAGTAGCAAAGTGTGATGAAAGATCCCATTCTTTGCAAACAGGATAAGTAATAAGCATGAGAATTTGCCTAGAATTTAGCACTGGGTTGGAGAAACACACAGCTAGGCACATGTCAATAGTCCTCCATCTCTGAGCCTATGTGTATATAAATCCTCTATATCAGCCTTAGTACCAGCGGAAGACACAAGATCTCTGTCAAAACATTTTTCTTTTTCAGACAACACCATATGGATAGTTGAAGTGTCCTTTAATCACAAATGTATTTCAGAATTCTGCAGTCCATATATTCTTAGGTCTGGGTCTAAGCTGATGTTTGCTGGTCTAAGCGAGTTGTGGGGTCAAGGTGCAATGCATCTTGACAGCACTGATTTCTATGGATATGGTGTAGGAGCTGGAAGCTGGTCAGCTAATGACTGTGTCCCTCTCAAGTAGAAACCTGCAGTGCAACATCACAGACCAGTAATTATGTTTGAGGTAACCAGGATTACTTTAACTTCAGGATGAGATCTGTAGTCACAGATTCCTTTTCTGACACTTAGAATATTCACTAAATTAATATTTGATATAAACGTTTGTCATTTTGAGTTGAAACAGTGAGGAACTCCCAGTAGGAGTTTTGGACCTGGGTGACATCTAGAACTGAAATAGTGTAAATTAACATCAGCTGGAAATTAAGCAGCCTCCTTAGAGTATCTAGAAAGATAGACTCAAAGGCAGATTATTGTCAGTTGATCCTCCAATGTTGAGAGTATATCATCACATGTCAGTAAATATCAAGATATTCAAGAAAACATGACCTCATTAAGTATTCAAATTTAGATACCAGTTTGGGGGGATCAATTTTTTTCAATGGAGTGACACTGAGTATCAGCCACATTACAGGACAGGCCTCTTAGGCAGGAGTACTCAGCCAACACAAATTGGATCCCATTTTTTAAGAGAGAGGAAGTAAATAAATTCATGTGCATAAAGAGGTAGGAGAAGATTTGGGAGGAATTGGAAAGGGGAAATAATATATATTAAATATTGCACGAAATCCAATATATTATATGAAATATGTTGCACTAAATTTTCAAAGAATAAGCAAAAACATTATTTTTGAAATGAAATTCCAGAAACTGATCAGGCAGAATCTGCATGAGAGAAGAATCAGAGAATTCATAACTATTGTTTTAAGGAAATCTAGCAGAGAAACACTGCCTACTATAAAAGGGAAAAAAAACTTAACAAAGAGATGGAAGTACACAAAATCTGAATAAATTATTAAACTAAAATTAAAATGAAATTAAAATACAATGAAAGGTGTCAATAACCAGACAGAGACAATAGAAGGAAAAAAAAATGACTTTCCAGACAAAACAAAAAACAAAAAAACAAGACTAAGTAGAGATCAACACTCCTTATGGAAACATGAAAGAGTAGTTAAAGAATAAAAACTAGGGTAAGTCAAGAAAGATTTTAGAATACTAAAGAGGTAAGAAATCAATTCAAATAAGTAACAGTAGAAATTTCCCAAACCTAAAGAAGGAAATGGATATCTTATAAGGAAGGTCTAAGATTACCACCACTCACATGTAACTAAGTCTACTCAATATCTCATACTCTCATGGGAGAAATGTATAGGAAATTCTCACAATTCTAAAACAAAGCACAAGTCACATTAGGGAACCTCAGTTTGCCTGACATTTAACTTCTTGGAAGAAACTCTAGAAAAAGAATGGCTTAAAAATTTCAGAGTACTGGAGGAAAATTCTATCAACCAAAAGTAGCTTCTATCTAAGCTATTCTTCAGCAATGATGAGAAGAAAAAGACTTTACCAGACAAAGACAGAGACACTGTTTCTCTGCCACACTCGTTCTATAATGAATGCTAAAGGAAGCTCTAAACTGAAAGCAGTGGAAAATAATGAGTAAGATTGTGAAATATCTAATGAAAGTATAAAATCACTTATACAATGCAGATTATTCTAATAGTGAAAGTACACACATAAAATACTCATAGTATTAGCCAGTATTAGCAGATATAAATGAAGAAATACTCCATAATTTTTAAAGAATACTTTAATGACTTGAGTTTCATACAATGTCTCTCAGTAGTACCCTTTTCCCATTCCTCCCTGGTGCACCCTCTCAGCTAAAGTCCAACTTGTATGGTGGGAACATGGATCATGAATCATGGACAACTCCATGGATTTTAGAGGGAGCATGCTACTCTGATCATGGACCTTCATTTGGGCTATATTAGCCTGCGATTAAGCATGATGAAGTTTGATCTAAAGTTGGACTTCACTGCCCAAACCTTCAGGCACCTGGACATCACACAGTCACCTGGGCATCATGCAAATACCAAGGCCTCACCCAGGCACCTACTCCTCCTGCAGACAACCTGACATCCCGCAGGGACCAGGATCTCCCATAGGTGCCAAGGCATTCTGCAGGCACCTGGACATCCCATCCAATACTTCTTTTAACATCTTACTTTCAGCAATGGATACATGATTCAGAATACTGACAAAGAAAAATCAAGGTAGAATTTCACCATGGACCAAATGGACATCTATAGGACATTTTGCCTAAGAATACAAAGTTCACTGTTTTTTTCACCAAAACATGCAACATTACTCATGATATATGATATGTCACCCAAAAAATAGTATTTAATAATTTAACAATGTATTGAATTGTGTCAGGTATTTTGGGGGATCAGAACACAATAAATTTAGAAATCAGCATCAAGATAAATCCTCAAAATTATCCAGATACATGGAAATAAAATCACTTACTTTTAAACAATTAGAAGATCATGGAAGAACTTGAGAATATTATTAAAATATTTCTTGAAACTAATGAAATGGAGAGAAAAACACAAGTATATACAAAAGTCTGTGGTGTACAGGGGAAGCGTTGCTGAAAGGAAAGCTTAGACCCATCAATGCTCACGTCAGAAAAGTAGCAATACCTCAAATTAAGTAAAGTATAATCGACAGACCCAGAGAGGCTAGGTAGCAAGGAGTTCTCTAGGGGGAATCACATGGATCTCCATGGGAAGGGGAAATGGAATAGATTTTGTGGGTGGACTGGGGATGGTTGAATTTGGGAACAGGAGGCATCAGGATGTGGAGAGAGGAGGAAGGAGAGAATATAGGGGAATCATTGGTGGGGATGGAAATTAGTACAATCACTGCAGACGACTTTGTGGAGTTTCTCTGTATTAAAACAGAACTATAATGTGACTGAGTAACTGAAACCCTCAAGTCAGTATACAGACAGTAAGTCCAGCAAGATCCCTCAGTGTATCGACCAGCATTCAATCCCTAGAAGGCACTTAGAGATGGAACGAGAGAACTGAGTCCCAGAAGTTGTCCTCTCACCTGTGCACATTGCAATGGCACACATACTCCTGCACATGCGCATACCTAAAAATGATGAAGAAAACAGCAAACGAAAATAATAAAATGCTGTCATGTGCAGGAAATAGATGGAACTGGATTAAAGCATTGTTAAGCAAAATAGGACAAACACAGAATGACAATGATCACATATTTTGCTTCTACACAGCAACTGAAGAGGAGGAAGTAGAAGAGAATGGTATTCCTGAAAGTAGGAAAGTAATTATTAAGGAATGAGAGATGAGGCCAGAGTAGAGGGTGAAAGTAGAACAGATGGATGTGAGCATGTATGTGAGTGTGTGTGTGTGTGAGTGTGTGTGCATGCGCACGCCATGTGCACACATGTGTGCACATACACAAGCAATAGGTCATACACATATGCAGAAACATCACTGTGAATCTCATTAAATTATGCAATTAACATGTTAACAATATGGTTGCATTGAAATTGAAACTGCACAAATACAAGGAATGTTAATATCTTAAATACATTGATTCTGAACCCATGAATAAGGCACCTCCCTCTAAATACTTGCTGTCTTTATAGTCAGAAATGTCTAGTTTTCCATATGAAGGCCTTGAATATATTTTATTACCTTTATAGCTATTTTGTATTTTCGATGCTTTATTCTTGGCTGCTTCTTTCATTTCTTTATGTTCTGTGGTGATGGGCTTTGTCCACATTGAAACAATTTTATGTTAAACTTCCATTTTCTATAATTTCTAAACTAAAAAATAAAATATGTCTTGTTAATATTTAAAAGACTTGCTTGAGCCATATTCAATCATTTGTTGGTCTAATGTTTGTTTTCCTTTAGAGCAACTTATCATGATGGTCTGGGAAAATAAAACACCTGCAGCAAGTATCCTAGAACCCCAGGGTGAGAAACATGTATGACAAACAGTGTGTGAGAACCACTGTGAGAGAGCCCACTGTGAGAGAAGCCCCCCTGTGTAAGAACCCTGAGTGAGAACCACTGTGTGAGAGCCCTGAGTGAGAACCACTGTGTGAGAACCACTGTGTGAGAGCCCTGAGTGAGAACCACTCTGAGAACCACTATGTGGGAGCCCTGAGTGAGTACCCTGGATAAAAGCCCTGTGTAAAAGCCTCTATTTATGAGCCTTGTGTGCTTGTTGTAATCTTTCCTTCTTGTTTCCATAAAACCTGCTTCTCTTCCAACAATTGCATAGAGCAATCACACATGCACACAAACACACGCATACTCACATGCCCACACAATTTCTCATATACAGTCACACTCACAGAATCCCTCTCCCTCCCTTTCTCTCTCTCTCTCTCTCTCTCTCTCTCTCTCTCTCTCTCTCTCTATCTATCTACTATCTATCTCACACACACACACACACACACACACACACAGTTTATCGCTCACACTCACACAAGCACTTTCTCTCTCACACACACCCACACACACATGAGTTCTTGCCTAGACAAGGCATTCTGAACAGGGGTCTGGACAACTCTTCTTGCTTTGTCCACCAGTTTTATAACCTCTCTGTTCCTGGTAAGCAATTCATTCCTAGTTAGCAGTATATCACCCTAGGCTTAATTATCTGTAATAGACCAGTTAATTGGATTCTAATGGAGAAAATAATAGAACATATCTTGATAAAAAAAGGGACCAAAGAACAGACACTAGCAGATACAAATCCAAGTCTAATTAACCACAAATCATCCTTTAGCTCTAGACCCTTGACCTTTACCATGCTGTCTTCATTCTTAGGGCAGATGTGGGCAGTTGAAAAATGAGGCTGTATATTTTCTATAAAATTTCACATAAGACATTGACATCAAAGAAGGATCCACTGTATTAAGCATAGAGAACTTTGAGGAAAAGCTGTGGAAGATTCTCCCCATAACACCAGAGCTTCAAAGATCACCATTCCCAGCTCATTACCCTCTTCTTGGTAGTAGGAGACTAGACTGACAAGTTTGCCTTGAAGTTATCTAATCTATTACCAATGTGGGAAAATAATATTAAAAAGTTGTTTTTAAATTCTAGTGGTTTCTATTCCATTTCTAAACCCTGATGTATGCATACATCAAATGCAGTATATTTGAGCCAAGGCCATTCATGTCTAGGCTCTTGATCACTAGAAATAATGGTTGAGAAAATGAAATTGTTGTACTCTGTAGTAGGCTGCCACTACTCTTAAAATAATGAGGTATTTGTGGGTAGTTTCTTATTTTGTTTTCACCAATTGTATAGTTTCTATCAACTTAAATGTTCGATTAGATTGTGGAATTTGAATTGAATGGATCCCAACGACTTTAGATTGCTAGAGTTATATCATAAGTAATCTGTTTAAAGACTTTTGTTGTAAAATTAGTTAAGTAAATCTATAAAATCAAATTATAGTCATACTCTTTATTTATTATATTAATCATCTTTGGATGATTAATTCAAATGGAAGAGATTCTGCACGTGAATATTCTGGAAAGCAAGTGACTCTACATTTTACGAATTGTTCAGGTAAACGGGCTTAGTATAAGAAAGAAATTAAAAATTGTGAATCTACCTAGAAAAGTATTATAGAACACACAGCCCATTGCAGTCTAAGTTAGCTACACAGCTGATTAACAATTTGGAATAAAGGAGACATCAGATAGCCTGACAGACATGGAGCTGGTTCATCTGGAGAAAAAGCAGTTTTCAGGCAGCCTTCAAATGTGTGGTTGAAGGCCACAAATGTAAGAGGTTTTCTTCACAGAGGATGGTGACCTTCTGTTTATTATCTTTTTTGGGAAGTTAAAACAGAAGGAAAATGATTTAGTGACATAGGTGAAACTTTTGGTGACTAGTATTGTTAATTACTGAATGATTCAGGCTATATAACACCTTTTACTGAAAATATATGAAAAAAAATGGTTTGGTTTCAAACTGACGAGAAGGCAGTGTCTCCTATTGAAGTTAATTAATAAAAAAATACAAACACAATATATTTATTCAAAATAGCTTTTGCAAACTGAACCAAAACAGGTAACTGCCAGTTAACTCAAGGTAGTAAAAGGCTATAATTTCTTCAACCTGTCTTAGTAAATGAAGCTGAATTTATGCTCTCATAACTTGCAACTGGTACAATTTTGCAAAAATTATAAGACACAATTCTAAGTTAAAAGATGTGCTTACATGTATAGTAAATGAATATCATATTACATATTGCAGAAAGCATTCATCTTTCTATGTCATTTCATAAGTATTTTCAAAGACTGAATTTGACAGACTGTTGCAAACACAATAAAGTATTTTAGAAAATAAATCTAGTAATTAGAGTATTTTAAAAGAAAATATAATTCTTTCCTTTAGGAATTCAAAACCCAAAAGCAAATTAGGTTGGCAAATATTTAATTGCATCCTGATGTCAAAGGAAAAATGAGTGATGCCAGAAATCCAAAGATTCACATATCTGTGGATAATGGGAAAGGGAGTTAGAGAAATTGCCTAGGAAAACAGTATTTGATGAAGAGATTTCCAAACACAGACAGGAGGTAATAGGCTCAGTGGAGAAAGCCACATCAGCATGAAGAAAGTGTGGCCTGCATGTGTGAGAAAAGGATGAAGTTGTTGTGCCCCAGAAACAAGGTCCACTGAGGAGTGAAGCAGACTGGGAAAAGCCATTTTGTGTGTGTGCGCTTGCGCGCTTGTGTGTGTTCACCTATTTTTCATTGTCTTCTTATTTCAAAGCATGAGATAGTTTCCTATTATTTGATTCACAACATATATGTATTCAGATTGTCATTTTGATTCAGTAGAGGTGGCAAAAGCTTTCTGAGTAATCATTTCCATTCATTAATGTCTATTTCATCTTTAAACTATTTAGATGTAGCATGTATTTCTTCATCAAGTAAAGGTCAGTTCATTTTCAATGACATTATATTAAATAAGATTTATTCCCTTCTTTGATCACTATTCAGATAGTGCTTTGCATGAATACAAAACCATCTGAAATACTGATGATTGCTTTTAAGAGAATGGAACAGCTGAGGACTAGACTTTGCACATGTGCATTGTAAAGACCTCTTATTTTTAAAATTTAAGACCAGTACCTCATTGGTTTTTACCTCCAAAATCTTGTCATTCACTGTACATGCATAATTTGAGCCATTATTAAATCCTGTTAGTAGACAATTCCTTTAGAACAGAAGCTCTTCCTTTGCAAAATGTCTATAGTATTAGGAAAAAGAATATATAATTTAAAAATATATGACTTGTTAGGATTCCAGAGTGGGAAAAAGCTCCAGGCATAATATTCTTCAAAGTAAGATCTATGTCTTACAGAAATCAACTTACTGCATTTTAAATAATGAAATAAAGAATAAGGTGACTCGTATTTATTTCATAATATTTATGGACTCTGGATGAGAGGGGTTCAAATGGTATTTGAGTCTATAATAGCTGTAAATAGTAAATATCTGTAAATAGAATTCCTAATGAATGCTATTTGTAAGGATAATTCAACCCTTAGAGCAGGTTTATGGACACTGGTATATGGACATGCCATTTCTGGTACCTTGAACTATATATGTCTATAGCCTACATTTTAATAAATACTAACTGGATCCCTTTTAAAGCTTTACTGTGATAGTCTCAAACATAGGCAGGATGCTACATCACTTTTCTTTTATTTATTTTTCTTCTTTCATACAACTTATATAATATATCCCAACCCCCTCCTTCCCTTCCACCCCTCCTAGCTCCCCAATCTCCCCTTTTCAGAGGATTTGTAGCAGTGATGGTATACCAATTTCACCCCTGAAAGCCTTGCCTAGACTCAGAAGATGGCCTTTTCAGGCTTCATATCCCCAATTACTAGAGATCCTTGCTAGGGTCTCCCTCATAGATTCCAGTGAGTTTCCACTACCTTAGTTCTCCAGATTGCCTAATAATTGTCCTCCAATTCTGATCATCTCTTCATGTATTTTCTCCCTCCATCCCTCTCCCACTCATGGTCCCTTCTGTTCTCATTCCCATCTTCCTCCATCCCACCTGCACCCTCTGTTCTGTTTCTACATTACCAGGATGATTGCTGCATTTTGACTGGGGCCTTCCTCGCTGTGCAGTTTTTCAATGTCTATGGATACTAGTATCTTTCTCCTGAGCTTAAAAGTTAGTATCCTTCATTGCTGATGGGAATGCAAACTTGTACAGCCAATATGGAAATCAATATGGCAGTTCCTTGAGAAATTGGAAATTGACTTACCTCAAGATCCAGCTATACCACTCCTGGGCATATATCCAAAGGATATATCCTTTAAGTGTCCATCCTACCAGAAGGACACTTGATCGACTATGTTCATAGCAGCTTTATTCATAATAGCCAGAAATTGGAAACAACCTTGAAGCCCCTCAACTGAAGAATGGATAAAGAAATTGTAGTAAATTCACACAATGGAGTATTATTCATCTATTTAAAAAATGACATCATGAACTTTGCAGGCAAATGGACAGAACTGGAAAAAAATCACCCTGAGTGATGTAACCCAGACCCAGAAAGACAAACATAGTATGTACTCGCTTATATGTGGATATTAACTGTTAAGCATATCACTCTTATTGATGAGGAAGCAAGAGTAAGAGGGGCAACAAACAAATACAAGGAAGTTCCTCTTTTATCAGGGAAATTCTTGAGAAAAGATCTCAGTTAACTTCCTCTGCTTGAACTATGGGTACTTGTTAACTGGCAAATGTGACCCTAGGAAATAAAATGTTAACTGTTTTTCTTCACATTACTATACTGGGGTGTGCCAGTCAGATCTAGTGCCCAGTTAACTGAGGGGACTATGTTCTCAAATCTTCTCTTTCACTTGCAGTATTAATCATTCAACCTGTTGGGTCTGTCTAGTATACAAGAAAGGTAGGATTATGCTCCATCATCTCCCAAAAGGTTTCACCTAAGAATGCCAACTATAATACAAAACCTTGTTTTTCATAAGCTTTAGGTAAATAGTAGTAACTATTAAAATGATTTAGTATCAATCTGAAAAATTCATGAGATTCTGATTTATATTGAGGAATTAATCATTATGATAATATATTTCTTTAGTCCTATCAATGCAGATGCTGAAGAGAAATTATATAAAGAATTACATTACCTTGGGATTTTCTGACTTTTTATTTTGAAATTCTTTATATATCCTATGCTCTTGATTATTTTTCTGATCAAAAAACTTACTTTCAAAACATGAACCTTTTCAAAAAGTTATCTTTGTCATATCATTCTGACCAATGAGCAGCCCATTTGTTTTTATTTTTCCTGGTGTGATGTGTGTGTGTGTGTGTTTGTGTCTCATTGTGTGCATGTACACATGTGTATACATGCACATGCATGCATGCTCATTGATCATTTTCATGCACAGTTATAAGTATATCATATAATAAATCAATATAGACTTATATGAACATGCTATCTTTGTTCAATGTGAGTTCCAGACTCCTAATTTTTCTTCTGAAAATTGTGCTAAAGAAGTAGAGATCTCTCATCCTATCTCATTTTCACTGATATATGAAAAGACATATAGTACAGATATGATAAAACTTATGCAATGAGTGTATAAATTCAGGAGATTTTGTAGAAGCTGTGGAAGAGAAAGTTAGGAAAGAGGCTGGGCAACATAAGTTCTTTTGAAATTATGAGAGAAATATACTTTCTGATAGTAAAGACCAGGTCTGGCAATATGAAAATTTAGCAGCAGTTTTCTAGACAAGCTTTATATCAAATCTATTCAAGGGTCTAAAGGACAATGAATCATAAGAAAAGTCAAAACTCGTAAACAGAGGAGTGTTTCAAATATGTTAAATCTGATTGGATGAATCTATGAATCAAATTGTTGACATATTTAAAGTAAAAAAAGTAACATGCCACATAAATACAGATAAATGAACAAATTCCAAGATGACATAAAACAAATAATAGGCAGACTTTATAATGGAGAAACATGATGGAGAGAAAGAGGGGAAGAGAGAGAAAGACAAAGAGAGAGACACAGAGAAAGACAGAGAGAGAGAGAACTGTGAGTAAAATCCTTAGATTGCATTCCAATTGGGGAAAGTATTTTGCTGATAAATATGAGAAACAATCTAAGTAAATATGATGATTGATCTGTTGCCTAAATACTTTGGGATGGTAAAATGTGCAGTAGGGTGGCCACTGTGTCACTCCCGAGGTCATTTTTGTAAGCAGGGAAATTCAGGATTCATTGATGATTGGATTCAGGTAAATAAAGGAATCAATGGAATCCACTGTTTTGGTTTCTGAAATGAGCCAAATAGCTCTCCTTTGGGAGAAACAAACTTAGGGCATAAAATAAAAAGTATCTTCCAAGTAAAGATAAAGAGTAAGTAGCTTTATGTATGTGTGAAACTCAGGGTTGAAGCAGGGTAAAAACATGAACAGTTAGCAGTTACTTGCATAATAATGATATTTAAGTCCAAAGAAACAAAGGAGAAAATAGAAGACTAATAGATGTCAAGAAACAGAAATGAAATGTTTAATAAGGAACTTAGCATAGAGGCATTCCAACCTCTAGAAATGAGGAAAAAGGACGATTTTTAAAGAAAATATTGATGGATTAAAACATATCTACACAAATTAATTAATTTTTAACTACACAGCATCTAAGAAAAAAATAAATCTTTTGCAAATACTTACAACAGATATAATTTTAAAGTGTTTATTTTATAATTACTGAAGGTTACTCATTGAAATATTACTCTTCATTTCCAATAAACAAAGAATATGAACAAATGTTTTCCATAAGCAACAATCATAAAAACCAGAAAAGCATACATTTTGTCCATTAAAAAAGAAATAGAAAAACAACTGTATTTTTCATTAGTGAGTAAAATGATTTTGCTTCAATAAGAACATTCAAAGCGTGTAAGATTTTGGTGAAACTAGTATAATTGCACACAGCTGTTTGTTCTGAAATGAACAATGCATACTGAAAGACAATATGTGCATCCTATTTAACTCAGTAATTCCACCTTTGGGAATATTTAAACTGAGAATGTAATTACACAGAAGTGGGTTACCTATGTAAAGAAACAGATTATCATTGCATATCTGTTAATTTTTAGAAATTAGAGAAAAATCAACTTAATTACATAAAGAAAAGTGGTCAAATCAAGAATTGTGTGTTTTAAGTAGATAAATCCTTTTAAACTACCAAAAAATTATACATAATTCATGGAAATCAGCAAAATGGAATAGAATTTTGGAAAACTAAATAAAAGACACTATATTGGCTTTTTTTAAGTAAATGGGAAATTTTTGAATTTTGATTTTGTTTTGCTTTGTTTTGCTCTTAGAATTTTGTCAATGTTCTCTGTTTTAAAATACAAGATTCTAAAGGATTTATTTTCTACCCCTCTCAATACGTACCTCTGCCATTTAAACCAATACTGCCTTTGCTTGGTGAATTATAGGCCGGTGGTTATGAGTCAGAGTGGCACCACCTCTGACGAGCCTTAATTTGTGGTACGTCACACTTAAAATCCACCTCTGGATTTTTACAAGCTTTCTTATTCCTATTACATGGTTGCCCTTTCACAGTTTCAGAAAGGAACATGGTACAGCGGTCCCATTCAAAAGTTGAGCACTCATAGCCTCTTACTCACTGCATGCTGACCAGTTGTGATTCTGTATATCAACTTCCATATACCTCCCAAAACAACAACAACAACAAAAACAAAAAAAAAATTGCCACTCTCTGATGAGGGTTGGGAGATACGTGAATCTACGGGCATAAAGATAAGACTTTACAGGGTATTTTAATAATAGTAGCATTAGGTTTTCCCCTCAGACTATGATCTATCTAGTCATGAATTTTGGGCCCAGTTAATGGGGCCAGGATGAGTTCCATCTTGTACAGCTGACTTTGATTCCAATCAGGAAATGGTTGCTTAAACACCCCTGCCCCGCAAAATTCATGCCACTATTAATCCATTAAGCATATATTGCCAGAACAGTTGTTACTGTAGCCCTTAGGGTTCACAGCTGAATAAAAATGTTGATTACTTTCATTCCCTAAATAACACACATAGGAACTGCATGCACTATGGATGCTAGCCAGTAAGATGAAGCTTCCAAGCCTATAATGTTTGAGTAGTCCAAGGAACCCCACTAAGTAACAACTAAAAGAGGGGTCAACCAAAACTGGCAGTGAATTTTTATTTGCTAGCCAATGACGTCTTGGGAGAGGCATTGGCACCTCACCCACTGCAGGTAACCATTTAAACCACTTTTTGTATGTATATTTTTTAGGAAACTTCTATACTAGTAGGTTTATTTGTGGGATTATGAGAGGTCTTTAGTGTTAATTATTCTTCCTCATACTCCCTCTACCCTGCCCCTCAATTCCCTATTCCATTTAGGGATTTTTGTGCCATTATTCTAAGTTCCTACTTCATACCACATGCCTTCTATATCTCTTCCTCATCCTAAACTATGTGGTTACTCTTCTTTAAAAACATATATCTAAAGTTTCAAATTCAGTAAACACATATGAGAGAAAACATGCAATATTTGTCTTTCTGGGTCTGCTTTACCTCATTCAGTATGATCAATTCCATCTCCATCTGTTTCATAAATTTCACTTTCTTTACAGCTGAATCATATTCTATTGTGGGAATGTGACATATTTTCATGATCCATTTGTCAGTTGGTGGACATCTATACTTTTTCCATGTTAGAGCCATTTGGATCCTGTGGTAGATCAATTTCCAGCCTTTTAAGGAACTTCCACACTGATTTCCGTAGTGGCTGCACCAGTTTATACTCACACAAGCATTGTATAAATGTTATCTTTTACTTTGTGTTTCCCCAGTAGCTAATGATGTTAAGCATGTTAAAAAGTATTTCTCAACCATCTGTACTTCTTCTTTGAAGAACTCTCTGTACGAAGCCATAGTATACATTTTAATTGGGTTGTTTGTTTTCTTGGTGTTTGGGTTTTTGAGTTCTTTTTATATTCTAGAAACTAAGCTACTGTCACATGAATAGCTGGAAAGTATTTTTCCCATTGTGTAAGAAATCTTTTCAATCTAATGTTTGTGTCATTTCTTGTACACAATCTTGTTAGTTTTAGGAAGTCCCATTTATCGATTTTTGGTCTTAGTGCCTATAGTACTGGGGCACCATTAATAAAGTTCTTTTCTATGCCTATAAATTGAATTGTAGTCCTTACTTTGGTCTTTATCAGATTCAGGGTGTCAAGATCTTCAGTCAATCTGAGTTGAATGCTGTTCATGTTGAGAAACAAAGATTCCGTTTTATTGTTCCTTATGTAGCTATCCAGTTCAGTTAGCACCATTTTGCCAAAGATACTATCTTTCCTCCAATACATGTTGCAGGCTTTTTGGTTAAACAAAAAAATTGAGGCATTAATGAGGAACATGGTTTACAGGTGGGCCCTCAATCCTATTCCATTAGTCAAAGGGTCTGACATGACATGCCAATGTAATGCTATACTGTTTTCGTTGCTATAGTTCTGCAGCATTTTACTTCATTTATTTATTTATTTTAAATATATATTTTATTAATTTTCAAGGCTATTATGAAAGATATTTGCTCCTTATTTCTTTCTCAGTATGTTTATTGTTGTACTGTATGAGTACATGTGTGTGTGTGTGTGTGTGTGTGTGTGTGTGTGTGTGTGTGTGTGTGTATGTGAAGTTTGTAGCCTGCTACTTCATTGAATGTGTTTATTAGCTGTAGGACATTTCTTGTGAACTATTTAAAGTCTTATATTTATAAAAAAAAGGTATCATCTGCAAATAAACATACTTAAATTGTTCCTTTCCCATTTGAATATCAACTCTTCATATCTCATGTATCTCCTTCACTTGTATTATTGCTGTAGGTAAGATTGCGTATATTATATAAAACATGTAGAAATCCTTGAATGCATACAACCTATGAAAATTTAATCAAGAATAAATAGAAATTCTGAACAGATAAGTAATATACAATAAGACTGATGCAGTAATCAAAATTTCCTTGCTATAAAAACCCAGATCCAGATGCTCTTTCAGCTGAATTCCATACAAGATTTTCTAATTTTTTTTAAATTTTGTGTGTATGGGATGACAGATATCCTTGAGCCACCATGAAGGTGCTGAGAACAAAAACTGGATCCTCTTTAAGAGCAGCAAGTGTTTCTAATTTCTGAGCCATCTCTCTATCTCTCTGTACAACATTTAATTATACAAATTCTTCTTAAACCATTCCCAAAAAAGTAAAATGAAAGAAATTGTGCTAAATGCTTTTTATGAGGCAGCATTCATAATAAAACCCATAATACTGCTACAGTAATAACAAAATAAAAGTTGCAGATGTGCATTCCCAACTAACAAAATGCACAAATTTTTAATATTCAAGATGATTCATCCTGGATATGTTCAACCTACACAAACTAAGAAACAAAATAAAAGCATACGCAAATTAATAAACATGACAGAACCTGTCAAGGGAACAAAAAATAAAGTGTATGGTCATTTCAATACATGCAAAAAACACTCAGTAGTTTTTAACATCCTTCCACTGTAAAAAAGACTCTAAAGAAAATTTGCAATAGACATATCAAAAAACTTCAAAAATTTGTATATGAAAATCCTTCAGCCTGAGTCTATGAATGCTACCTAGAGGTAAACACTTCAATACACAGATGTAGACAAAGATTTTTCAGATAGGTCTCCAAAAGGACTAACAACAAAAATAAGATTTTTAACAACAACAACAAAAAAGACAAGTGGGAACACACACACACACACACACACACACACACACACACACACACACACAGAAGTTTTTGCTCAGTAGAAGAAATAAGACAAATAGACAACCTCCAAAATGGGAAAATATATTTACAAATGGTGCATATTGCCATGGCAATTACATATTCTGGAATACATACGAAAATAAAAATTAATTCAGAATACACTAGGAGATCAAAACTAAAAACATGAAATTTGCTATAGTAAGGCAATTTAAAGAAATCAATACAGACTTCTCAAAAGAAAATTCATGACTGGCCACCAAACAAAAAATGCTAAATTCACTGATCATGTTGGGAATGTACATCAAAGCCACAATGAGATTTCATCTTGCCCACGTTAGGCTGATTATCATAAAAAGAACAGAAATAACAAATGCTGGTGGAACATGCTGACACAGAGTAATAGAAACTCTGATATATTGTGTGTTGAAACTTAAATTAATAAATCCATTGTGAAAAATATATGGTGATTTCTGAAAAACTAAAAATAGAACCACCATATAATTCAGCAGTCCTACAACTGGGTACATATCCAAAGGAGATGAACTCTTTATACCAAAAAATATAGCTTCATTCCATGTTTATTGCAGGCCTATTCAAAATTGCCGAAATATGGAACCAATCTAGATGCCTTTCAGCAAAAGAACAAGTAAGGAAAACATGGTATATTTATGCATCTGAATATTCCCCACCATAAAAATAATAGAATCCTGTTGTTTGCAGCAATATGGCTAGAATTGGGGAGCGTGATATCAAGTGAAAGTCAGACAGACAAATGTTACATGTTCTCATTCATGCAGGGAAGCCAATAATTCAAGAGTGTAAAAGTACAGAATGGACAGAAGAGAGAGGAGGCAGATAAGAGGTATTGGGAACAGAAATTTTAAAAGACATTAAAAAACTGAGAAAATATCTGGGGAGTAGTGGAAGAGGACTCCTAAGGAAGAGAGTGTGTAGACACGAGCAAACAAAAATGTATATAGAGATATCAGAATTAACCCCATTAAGTGGTATAATTAATATATTGCAAGGCTATAAATTAAAGGGGTCAAAAAAGAGGAAAAAAATTGAAGCATTGCTCAGTACTTTATAGGGACCATCCTTAAACACATCATATCGGGTCAGTAAGAGTGTTCAGTGGGTAAAGAAGTCTGATGCCCAGCCTGATGACCTGAGTTCAAGTCTCAAAAACCATAAGGTAGAAGGAGAGAATAGACTCCCACAGGTCATCCTCTGATTCTACACGCTCACTGTGGTACACATACATACTCCCCAATACAATAATAATAATGTAAAATTTTCATGTAAAAAGCATTATACTAAGTGACAAAAAAAGCCAAACATGTAAATCATGTATCAATTGACTGTGTGGAATATTAAAACAAGCAATACAGAGACACAGAACAAATTCTTGATGTGCAGGTACATGTGGGGACATGGGAAATAGCTTTCTATTTAACACAAGTTTTCCTGGGTCATTGAGAAACATCTGGAACCAGACAGTAATAACTGTGTAAACTGTGAATGTCCTAAATGCCACTTAATGTTATATTTTAGATGAGATCAAGCATGTGCAGAGTGGTATAAACAATAAATAAATTGAAATGTACTTAAAATTACTGTTATCTTTAAAAAGAATGCACTGTTGAACTGGTTGCTACTGACTGCCTAATCTCTAAAAGATCATATAAAATATATTATTGGAGGAATCTAAACAAATGAGGAAAGTGTAAAGAGCATATTCCTAGTTCCTATTGCACGTGTATGGAAGAATATCAGGAAAATGAGAATTATCCAAACCTCCACATTCCATAAGCATTGTGCCTGGAGTGAGTTCCAAAGCATTTTGGCTTTCATGTCCAATGGGTTGCCTTCAAGGAAGATACAAGAAATACTAAGACAGAAGCTTGGAGAAGGACATTGTCAAGTTGTACCTGTTGAAATCCATGCACACAGAGCTAGTGGCCCCTAGGAGCTGAAACAAACTACAGTCAGGGGAAAAAGATACAAAGTTCTGAATTCTCAAATTGTTGCAAGCATCAGTAACCCTTGAAGGGCTTATTACAGCAAGTAATGCTGGATGGCACTCCAGAGGCTCTGATTCAACATGTCTGCCATGGGGCCAATATAGGACATTTTAATCCAGTTTATAGGTGGTGGGATGCTAGGAGCTGGAGACCACACTGAGGAACAATGCATGAGGCTGTACTCAGTGCACTGCATTCCTGCCAGGTCAGTAAGCCAACTTCAGTCAACTTTTGCCATTCCTTCTGATGTGATCCATTCTCCCCAGGCCATAGACAGCACTTTGCTCAGCAGGCTAGTTATAAATTGGCTCTTCTTACCAGAAAGAGACAATACGATGGTAGTGGAGCTGTGGAGAGAATAAACACCATCTTTGAACTGTGATTGAGGTGAGTGCTTTGTACAGACTGTGTGTGGAGAGTAGAACAGGGGATCATAGTGGCTGCTGCCACACTGTCAGAGTGTGATGAAACCTAGAGGACCAATGGTTTCTCTCTTGAACCTTAAGCCAAAACATTTTTTTCTGGAGTTATCTGATTTCCTTTATTTAGCTACACCTGGTGATATTTTTATGAGATGAGAATAATCATCTAGATGAAAATAAAATCATTTTAAAAAGTTGAGTTGCAGTATAACAAGCTCTATGCAGAAGCCCTTGTATATGAATAGTCTAGGCTGTTGCATAGTGTGTTGTATAATGTTTTCTGGAAAGGGTAAGAAAGCTTAGTATAGGATATAGGAGCAATAAGTATAAGTAGTTTTTATTAAGCAGCCTAGGATCACGATTCTTCGTGTTCTATAAAAATTGCCTCTTGGAAAGTTTTTGTGTCCTCTTGAAACAGCTAAGACATGTATCCTCAACTCATTGCATATAATCCATTCTGGAAGACACCTGCCTAAATAAAACCCAGGGTTCATAGGTAGAAATATCAGGAGTCACACCCATTACAACTGTTTTCCAAATGACCGCTCTTGCTGACACGAGGCTAGAGAGAAGTCCTTTTTTGTGGCTGAAATGGTAGTTCTAGTTAATTGAATCAAAGTTTTACTAATAGAAACTGTTAAAGATCTGAGAACTTGAAAACGCAATACAAGAAGATTTTACATAAAGCAGAACATTTGGATAAGTTCCAATCTGTCATTCAGTATTTATTGAACACTAGTAAGGGACAGGAACTTTGCTAAGTATACCAAAGTGAAAAGATGATTTAGAAACTACTTTTGCCCTCTAGAAGTTTATTGGATACTGTGTAAGATAATAAATAGACAAATACTTCTAAGAATTTGATTTTGGGATGAGAGAAAATGTAATTGATTCTCTTTTTTTAAATTGCTCTTCCTGTGTTATGTAACAGAATGCTAATTCTGAAATAAGTAAGGCTTATATGCATGGAAAATTTACTGTCTGAAACAACGATTATATTTGTATGTCTGAAACCTATACACACAGAATTTATGAAACACAATCCACAATTACTGAACAACCCACCATGTTCACCTCTCCTGAATGAACCTCTGTTCAGGCTGTCTCCACCTAATGTAAGCTAACATTACATCAAAAAGTGGTGAAATGGAAAATACAGAGGAGAATGTGAATTTGTAATAATAAAAACGTATTAGTATGTCATTAAATATAAATTTAATCGCTTATTCTTCTGAAGTTTCTGGTTTGGGAGACAGGAAGTTTGGGGATTATTAACTGACTGCTGTTTCTGACATAAAAACATAAATCAGCCCTCAACCACTGTGGGAATTGCAGGAAGACAAATAAATTGGATGCAATGTATAGAAAGAATAAATTCTAAGAATGGAATTTCTTACAGTGAGTAATTATATCTGATTCAAAATGTTCGTTAGGCAAAAATGATATTGAAAGTCTCTATCTTTTACATAGTTAATATAAGTTTTTGAAAAGATAAAATGTTCACCAAATATTAATAATAGTATTGGATGTGATAACCACATCGTGAAGACAAAGAGAAAGAGCAGGACCAACCCCCTTTCTGTTCCTTTTCTTTGCTGCCCCCTCTTGACTTTGTCTTCTCTATTCCATTTCCCCTCCCTACCAACCTTGTTCTTTATTAAGGACCAGAAATGCTGTTTTAATCAAGTAGCAGCCAGTGGCTCTGGGTCAGGTGACATTTTGCTAGGTCAGGTGACATCTGTACTTTGTCCTTAAGGATAGAAAGTTTTAAAAGGAGGAAAATTGCCCACATAAGAAATAGCGTGGTTGAGAAACAGGCGCTGATGTGGTCCAGGTTGTGTGGTAATGAGCAGAGCACTCCAGTGGAACCCAACATCAATTTTCTCAATATCATAGGCTCTCTGCACATTGCCACACTTCCTGAAATGCTGCTATTTTCAAATATTTTGATAAATAGATATTCCTTTCTAAACCTTTGTCACAATTAAAGAGGCAATGTATCAGTCAAAAATAGTCAGAATTAGATGGTTTCCCCTTTAACATCTAAAACACCTACTGAGTAAGACTTAAAATATGAATACTGAGTGCAAAATTCATGAGAAAGTTAACTATTTCAAATACCTTATTTTGATTTTTTCCCTCATAATCAACTCTGAAATCACAAAAGGGAAACTATTTTATGACTATGTGTCTCTCTTTAGCCATCTCTAATGCCAATTAAAGAGGCTACAATCACATATTCTTAATATTTGTATTTGTTGAGGGCATACAAAACTTTGATAAAATTCATCTTGTATCCTATTTAGTTCATAATAATAGTATTTCCATTTCAAAATACATCCCTTGCCTTCAAAACAACTTAGAAATTCATGGAGTTAGAAAAGGTCATTGAAGTTGGAACTTGCTTTTGCAGGAAGTTAAAGGCCATGGATTTTGACAGTGGTAGAGTCTGCCCACCCAACTGGGTTTTTCTTATGCTATGGAACAGGGCAAGGACAGGAGGGGATGGGACATGGATGGAATCTTTCATTTCCTTTAATTTTGCAATAGATAATGCCAAAGGGTAGATGGTTATTTGAAATGTCAGCTTTACCTTTTGTTGATTAGTTCCTAGAATAATCTTTTTATAAAGAGCTACCAAAAGTAATAACATGATATTTTATTTAATACTGAGAGGAAATGGTAAAGAGTAAATAATTATGAAAGAAATTAAAGATCTTGGCATATTGCAAGGTACAGGAACATATCAAACTACTGTAATTACATATATATTTATATGTATTTTTATATAATTTATGTATATAATTAATACAATAATATAGTTAGTATATTAAATACATAGTTTAATACAGTTAAATAGTAAATACCGTTCATGTAGTGAAAATTTCCAAATATTTTAAATTCTGTAGTGCTGCAATCATCTTACATGAAATAGCACCTGAAATGTTCACTAAGCCAAATCTTTTAGTTTTAGAGAACTATGATGCATATCTGATCTCTTAGCAGAATTATTCTAACTTTTGCCATTATCATTTACTTCCTCATAGTCATTTTCCAAGTCTCTCTTACTGATAACAAATGCATTATCTCTTCCTTAAGCATATTGCTAAAACTTCTTCTGTTGAGTGCCTCATAGAGATATCCATTTCAGTTTTAGTTTTTCATTTTCTACACAAGGGATAAAACATCACCTTTTGTTTATGTTGTTATTGTTTGAAGACTTGTGGAAATAACAATGCTTTTCCTGTGATCAGTTATTTCTCACCCAGAGATTGGAGATATTTTAAAAAACCGAGTTTGATTCTTTTAGCTCATTTATTTTTTATTGTGCATATACGTGCATACATACACATGTGTGCACCTCTGGTGGTTGGTTCTTTTCTTGCACCACGTGTCCCTATGATTGACCTAAGATTTTCAGTCTGGACAGCAAGTACCTTTACCTATTTATCCATCTTGCTGACCCCAGGACATATTTTCATTTCAGAGAAAATAAATGCTTTCAGTTCTTTACACTGATTTCGCTATGTGAGGCAAGTGACATGGAAACAAAGGAACCAATCATTTAAAGGCATGCCCTGTGCAGACTCCTGACCATGATGGAAAGTTAGTCAGAGACCCATCCAGGGGCTATGGAAATTACCTGCAATCTGGCTGTAACATAAAAAGAAATTTCTCCTGGGGAATCACACCGGAGGACTATCTTGCAAAACCATTTGGAATGAATTCAACACTCACCTGTCTTGCCAAAGCTTCAGAACGTCTTGATTTCTGCATCTCATCCTCTCTTACTCTTGACTCCATGAATAGTTTATTGTGGCATTTGACTTCATTTATATTGATTGTACTTTGAACCTAATATGTTCTATATGAGATTTGCTTTTATCCAGGGATTTTTCCAATGTTCTGGCATCGTGGAAGAGTAGTGAGAAAGATTGGCATGGAGAGAGAAGGGGAAAGACAGAGAGAGAGAGACCAAAAAAGCACTCAGAAATATGTGCTACCATCTTCCCACCCACCTTGTGAAACCTTGAGAAACTGGGGTGAAGCAAGTAGTTTCACTTATAGATCTTTTGTGGACAATTTGAGAACATTCTATTTGCTCCTCAGATTTGGAACTTATTTCTCCTAAGATTTGGAGAGAGTCTCAATGAACCTAACAGAAATCAGAGCAATTTGGATGAACAGATGTTTAACTTCAGTAGAGAGATGAAAACTAAATAATTGAAAGGACCTGACAGAGATGAAAAATGGAGCATCAAATTTGAAAATTTCCTTCAATCTGATTACTTGCAAACTGAATATAAGAAAGCTGGTTGTCATCAGATCAGAATATGTGTATATTTTTTTTCTATAACTTTCAAAGCTGAAAGAGAAATCAAAACTAGAAGTAACATTTATAATTGTTAAATGGCCTAACATATGTATAATTGGAGTATTAATTTAAGAAAAAGAGTGGAACTATTGGAGAATAAGAAAATAATAGGTTAGAACTGAATAATACTATAGATAGGAAACCACAAGTCTTATATTCTCAGACTACTTACATGGAGTAATCATGAAGAATTACACATATTGGGTTCATTATAGTCTATCTTTAGGAAAACAAATAGGAAATAAAACAGTAAAAGTTATCTAAGCTATAAAATGCATTACATCAAAAAGGGGTTAATGGTGACCTCATATATATCATCAGAAAAGAAAAAAACTGGAATTATCAGTAATCCTGAAAATAAAAAAAAACAAGAAAAACTAAACAAAGTATCAAACCAAATTTAAAAAAAAAAACTTTTAATCAGAAAGTGAAAGTAAGGTATTTAGGTAGAAAAAGTATTAGACAAGGAAATATGACAATAAAAAATTTAGGAGTTGCAGTGAGAATTTAAGAAAATGCATCAATTAATTTTTTATTTCAAATCTCTTTAATACATGAATATACTAAAAGAAATAATATGTTTGAAGTTATAATATCTGTAGAAGTAAAACGTACAACAATGACAGAAAGAAATAAAACAATACTCTATATTTGTTATACTGTATATGAAATAGTATAAGGTAAATATTATTTACAAAACCCCAATGAAAGATAAATGCAAATACAATTAATAAGAATTTCATGGAGTTAAAATTGGGATGACAGAATCAATACCAATAGGTCATAACAACAATAACAACAACAACAAAAAGAAATCAGAGCCAAGAACTGGTAGAACAAATGAAAAAATGGTAAGAAAGGTACCAATCCAAAAACACCAAGGATTGTCTCAAAAGCAGTAGGTCCAAATATGACAATCACTTACAAACTGCTTTTGCTATAAAACATTGGCTGTTCACTCATGACTGCAGGTGCCTGATGGCTACCTAAGTGTAGGATGAAAGCTGACATCTCTGTCTTTATGTTCCATCTGTTTCCTTTGTCTCGAAGTATTGGCTCAGCTTCCTCCTCAACTTGGCATGTAAGCAAAATCGCCTTCCCAGAAACCGATGACATCAAACCTTCATCAGTCCCTTTCAAAGCTGAAGGTACAGACAGAGAAAGTAAGATATTTTACTGTTAGACTTTTCCATGTCTATTCCATACCCTACCCTAAAAGGTACCTATAAGAGGTCAGTCATTATCCTAAACCTGAAGTTAGCCTAGATTCTAAACCAGTGGAGCCTTGCAATCAGATTACCCTGGATTGAAATTACCTAAGGGAACAATTAGCCCTTAATAGGGACTGAAGCTGTCCCTCAATAAAAATCGATGATCTCATGAGATTTGTATTGTTCCTTACATGGAAAGTACTTCTTTGTAATCAACTTGAAATAATAGGTTGAAATAATGATCAACCAGCCTAAAAGCTGGCACAATCTGTTGAGTCATGCATGCCACTTATCTCCTGCCTTAATTCATCCTCTTTTTAAACTTAAAGTTCAGGAAAATACTCCCAAAGATGGACCAAGAAGTTCCTTCTCTATATCATAACATGGCCATAGGACTAAAATCCTTCCCTGTCGTTTCACCATTATTTTCTATTTACTTTCTTTGAGAAGTAGACTGATCTAATTTCTTGGGACACCCTCCAATTACAAAAACACTCCAATGGAAAGACAGAGGTAGTTTGGACAACTAAACCATACTAAGACAGGTACGATTTACAAGGTACATAAGTACCTTGTAACAATAACAAAATAGAACTGATAGGGCATTAAAGCAACAGTGAAAGAAACCTGTCATACAAATATCACAAATATCACAGTATCATTTCAAAGCAAGGAGTTTCTCAAGGAGTAAAAGCAGAAATTGATATTTCAAGAACTTTCAACTCAACAATAACAGAATACATTATTTTCAAGAAAGTATAAAGCAGTTTCCAAGACAGATTTTAGTCTGGGCCACAGAGTAAATATCAATATTTAAAATGTACTTATATTATTCAGCAAAGAATAATCTGCCAAGCCTAGTAGACCAGCCTATACTAATAAATGAGGTAAAAGAGGGAAAGGAGCTAACATTGATAAGCCTATGTAGTAGAAGGGATTGGCTCTAAAAGGTTACAAGGGAATTGGGAGGGTTTTAAATCTTAACTGTGAATCAAAATTCATCAAAGTGTGTACCTAAAAAATTAAGATTTAATGAACATGAATTGTTCTCTGATAAGCTTGGCTTTAAAACACAAAGTGGCCTGTCACTGTTGCAAAGAACACCTCTAATTTACTCTTGTCAATCAAGGAAGGATTCACCACAGTACACATTTATTCATACTATCTGGTGAGGACTCCACAACTACCCGAAACTTCTGAGGGCCTTAAAATTGTTGCAGTCAACAACTTCACATATGTAATGTGAAGTATAATGCACAATATTCCTATGCCTCAGTGAAAACAATTGACCAATCAGAAGGTCATATTTGCATGTATAATGATTCTATCACTGATAGAGGTTAGAATGCAGCCATATTTTTAAAAATCAGTTCTGTTCTAGGTGATTTTTTATGTGCTTATCCTTATGAACCACTTTTTTTCTTTTGTACAGAAATGATTTTTTTCTCTACTTCATATTATTTCAGTTCCTCCTTTTAATTATTTGATGTATTTAAAAAATATTTTATCATGATTTTTATGTGTGTGTGTGTGTGTGTGTGTGTGTGTAGAGGTGCCTGTGGAACACTGAGGAAGGGGTCTGATCTCCTGGAGCTAGAGTTACAGGCAGCTGTGAGTGCCTGACTGGGGTGCTAGGAAATGCTCTTAACCACAGAGTCACCTCTCCTGCTCCAGTTATTTATTTTTTAAAATCTTCTCTCCTGTTTATGCTTAAAGGCTTTCTGAGAGACCATCTTCTTTGAAATCCCAAAATGAATTAAATGCTTTTCCTATGTGCTCTAACTCACCATCCTTATTTCCAGGTTAGTGGAGGAGGGGAGACCAAAACAGCAACTATGACAACAACACAACCAGAACACAGCAAGGCTAGCTGCCAAATAGCAATAATCTTGAGAAATTAACTCAGACAACCAACTATTCTAATATCTTTTTTGTCATGTTTGGAAAGATAGACTGAGTGATTTTTAAGTACAATTAGCATATATTTGACTATATGGTTGGTGATTTCAGGTTCAGATTATTGTATAAGTGAAACTGAAGGCATTGAGTTTTTAAAATTTTCATTAACTTAAGCAATTAGATTATCTATTATACATCACTGTACAATTGGCTCTCTATATCAGAAGATCTTTTATACATGGGTCAATCAAGCTGAATAAAAAATATTTTAAGTGGAGTCTGTATGGGATAGACTTTCTTTTTTGTTTCTATTTTGTATACAGTACAGTAGAACAACAATTAACAAAACATTTATACTGTATTGGTCAATATAAATAATCAAGAGATTATTGAAAGGACACAAGAACATTGTTTAGGCCACATACAAATTCATTGTTCCCATAAACACTGAGTGTCATGGGTATTTTTCTTCTACAGGAGTTCCTGGAGACACACACTAATTCTTTTGCTCTTCCTTGGCATTTATCAAACTTGTTTGATCTGAGTGGTGTTTTTCATTTGGATGCTTGATCTAGTTTATGGGTTCAATCCCTGAATTGTACAACATGAGTATAAAATTAAAATTTTATTTTTCTGTAATGAAGTAAGTATAAAAGAGTAAGTATGACAACTTTATTTGCTATAAAATGTAAGACATAATTAAATTTTATGAAAATAATACAGAAGGGCTATTTTTTTAGGATTAAGGGGGAAGCCCATTGCAATGCATTACAGTGAACCTTAATGAAGTGAATGTACCATCTGAGCTTAATTCATATTGCAAATTTGATTTTATAAGGTGACTCAGTCATTCACTTAGAATTATTACATTTCCCATAATATTAAGAGCAATAATTAAATCAGTAGCACTGGTGTCTAAGGAGGGGACACTGCAAAATGTTTTTGGCAGTTTAAATAATTTACTTACATCGGGTACCTGAAAATGCTTCATTACTTTAAGTACCTACAGTGCTGTTCTGTTACAATTTTCATCTTCTGTTATAAGCATTTCTACATTTAATTAGATCTTACATTTTTTTATTCTTTAACTAACATAGTCTAGTTAAAGGCAATCTCCCTCCCTGTTGTCCTAGGACAAACATAATTGCCACTTTATTCTTCTAGAGTTGATACTGTACAGAATATATCAATCAACCAAATTTTCAGGCTGTAAACATCATCCTCCAGTTTCTTGGTCAAATACTGTGTGTTCTTTAACATGCTCTAATCATCTCGAGTAGTTCCAAACTTGCAAATAGCAGAGGCAAAGCAATCTAAGGAATAATTCAAAAATAACATGCCTGTTGTAAAGAAATTGATTTAGTAAACAAATTGTAGGATTCTCATCGACTGCTCAAACTGAGTGCTCTAGATAATGTACTTCCATCTCATCTTCCTCTTTCTTCTTTCATTCATAGCCATGGCCATGCTGAGTATCTATGGACAGGAATAATCTGTCAACTCCAAGCCATAGCAGCATCCACTTTTCTCCAGCTTAGCCCTGGGGTTTCTCAGCTGCTATCCCAAGGGATCCATTCTTGAAACTATTCAGCCATATTGATGCACAAGAAAACTTGCCAAAGCTGTGAGGCAGATTCTTGGAATCAGTGGAAGAGTCCATCAGAAGGAGATATATAACATACTCTGGATTGCTCACAGAATTTTAAGGTTAATTGGATAATTTATTGTATTTCCTTGAAATAAAACAATGAGCAGAGAGAGAAAATTTTTCTTAGACACTTTAAATCCCAGATGACCTAAAAAAATGGTATTTACTCCACTGAATTTTATGCTTCCCAAGTGCTTGTCAAAATGGAGGGTGTTGACTTAGAAGAATAATGTAGTATAAGGACATTTTTCTTAGGAAGTTGTATTTCTATCTTAATGTGGAAACAAGTAAGTTTAATTTAATTTAAATTAATACATTAAATACCATTCCAAAGTAACATATACAGTTACTTGTCTAAGTTGACCATGTACACAAATCCATATCCTCAATATTTGTATACCTTATAGTAATAAAGTAATAATTCTAAACTCCTGATCACCTTCTCTGTTAATGAAGTATGTGATTCAGTTAATGGGTATTAGACTCAATGTCATGCACTGTGGCTTGATTTTTGAAAGTAAAAAGTAGACTGGCTATTTTGAAAGACTTCCCTGTCACAACTATGTAGAGAATAAGTGAAGGCCTGAGTAAATGTGTGTTGTTGGCATGGGCACATCTATGTCAATGACCACAATGCTTCAGTTCCATAGAATGGGAATACCTCCTCCAAGTGAGTCTCAGAAGAATGCCAGAGCCTTACTCTGAACCAAAAGCAAATGTTGATAATGTATGAAGACAATGCTCACCATAGCTTTCTCCCCATAAATGTTTACAGCCTGAAGACTGTTTCCCTCTAGTGACAGCTCCTACTAAAATTAGCCAAACCTGCCTCCTGTTCAGTTGTATCCAATGACCCTATCTCCCTGTGGCAATTGTATATAATAAATACCCCAAGCTTCCCTGGACTGGGGGAAGGGATTTTTGGAACTTCTCCATCAGATAACCTTAACTATCTTATCCCAGTATAACTATATGTGTGCCTATGTGTTTGTCAGTTCATTCCCTCATCACCCTAGCCAGGCTGCAGATCTGTGCCAAGCTGTGAAAGCATGTGGCACAATACTAAGCTATTAAAAATCAAGTAGAAAATTGAATTAGAAGATATTGATGGGCTCATGACAAATATGAAAAATTCCCAAAAGGTAAAATTTATGACAAAACCAACAATAAAAATAACAACAGATGAACTAAATGCACAACAATGAACTAAAATAATCTATGAGGGACATCTTCCCTTAAGGTCTTTCATCTTTCTTTTAAGCTCACATTAATACAAGTTCTGACTCCAGTATAAATCAGTAGAATCTTTTCTGGAGAAAACAATAGTAAATCAGGCCTAGATTTCTCACAAATTAAGTTCAATGAAATATATCAATGTAAAAACTCACTTAGGAAATATACTGTGAGGCAGAATCAGGAGGAGAAACTAAAAGGGTAATAATTTCAGACATTCAATGAACTCAGATAATAAAATTATCAGAAAATTATAAAACATTTACATAATCAAGAAAATAAAGTTTCTTTTAAAAATATAATAACATTACAAAGCTGATTTGGAAGATAACCAAATAAAATTATGGAATAAGGGTCTGTGAGATGGCTTACAGGTAAAGGCACTTACAACGCATGTCTGGTAACTGAGTTTAACCCCTAGAACTCAAATAATGATGAGAACGGACTCTACAAAGTTGAACTCTGACCTCTATGTGCATGTTGTAGCACATGTGCCCACACATACATCATGCTCACATGTATACATTAATATACATGTATATTATATTAATAATATGTATATTAATATAACTTAAAATATAAATTAAATTCTAGACCAAAAATTTAAACCAAGGTGTAGTAGAACATCCCTGTAACTCCGTGGCTTCAAAGACGGAGACACAAGGATTACCGTAACTTTCAGATCAGGCTGGAGTATATGGGAAGATCTTGTCTCTGAAATAATGAATTTAATAGACAGATATAACAATGAAAATATTATTAGAGAATTAGATAACAGATCTAAGAAGATACTCTAATCATATTTCTGAGATACAAAAAATAGAAAACATAAATTAATATTAATCATGTTAAACAATAAATTAGAAAATTTGTCCTCTTATTTAATATCTAATGAAAGAAGAGAGTGAGTAAATGAAGCTAGTATGAAAAATAACATGAAAAATATTTAAAAGCCTTAAGTAAAATGATATACCATTTTCATGAATTGGAAGGCACTTAAAATATTTCACAGGACATAATCTGAAGTTTTTCTCTTCATGTAAATCAGTAAAATGTTCAAAGAGTATGGAGTATTGAGTATGTTTGTGCAGATAAAAGTGTTTATGTGTGAGAGCTAGAAGTAGTAAGCTCCCAAATGCTTGCTTCCCAGACTGTCTAACTGAATCAATGGGCTCCAGTAAAGTATCCACACAAACACACAAGTGTAGACACACACACACACACAAGGAATGATGAGCATAAAATTCAGAGTATTGGTTAGTTCTGGTAGGTAGGTTATGAATGAAATGTGATGAAATCAGATAATGTTATTAGTGTTATTAAGGTAAGATTAGTAGTAAGTTTATACTCTTTACTAATCTTTAAATTTTACTTTTGTTATTTATATTACTTAATATGTATGAAATACTATATTTGATTTATAGCTCAGGCATTATACATGGTTCCAAATTTGCTTGCTTAAATGACATTATCAAACAAGATTTCAAAGAGGAAGGGTACAACATACCAAAAGAACCAGAATGAAAAGTAGAAGCAAAAATTTGAAAGAGAATGATATGGAGTAATATCTGAACAGTGTAACAGTAATAAAATCACCTATGAGCTATGGATGATTTCAGCATTAGGCATAAGAACTTATAGAAGGACTTAATATAAGATGGAACCAACACTTTCCCAGAATTGAGTTCTGCCGTGTGTGGGGGGTAGTGGTAAAAACAGACTTTATTTTGATGGCTATGGGGTTTCATGCTCATGAGAATGTGAAGTAGCCAAAGAAGTGTGTGGCAATCCTCAGTAGCCATACCTACTCAAGTTACTGAAATAATCGTCAAGCATTCAAGGGGTGACGGTGAGTGTTCCTTTTATTTCTTGTATTCCTTAATCGGAGTCATTCCTTGAAGGCATTTGAGTGTTTGAAAACACAGACCAGAAAACTTTAAGTTTGGTCTCAGATTGCTTGTATGAGCAAAGAAAAGAGGGACTTCTATGGAGAACAGGACTTGACAAGTGGGTTGTATAAAGACAGAACGGTTATCCAGAAAGACCACAGAGCACAGGAAGAAAACACTGTCTATTTCATTCTTGTTCACTCAGAGTTCAAACAGTCTGTCAGTCAATTGAAACAATGTCTTCTATAGCATTCTTAATTTCTCCTGTTGGACCATGTGGAGTTCGGTATCTGCTTCCGAGAGTGAACTGGCAGCTAGAGTAGCTTGGGTGCATCTTCCTCCCTTTTGGGCCTTTTCCTGGTTTCAGTTCTTGCATTCCCTCCCTGCTAAACAAAGGAATCCTCTCCCAATGCTGTCATTTTCTTCCAACATTGATCCAGGTTTATTTTGTACAAAGGAATCCTCTCCCAAATGCTGTCATTTTCTTCCAACATTGATCCAGGTTTATTTTGTACAAGTTGTTCATTCAGACCACATCAAATCTTTCTCTTCCTAAATCCCCACTATGATAGCAAAATTTAACCTAAGTAATAATATGATCATGAACACAACCCATTCATTTGCCTTTCATGTAAATAAACTCAGCTACAAAGCAAAACCAGAGTGAAATGAATTATTTGACTAAAGTAAACCACTGCTCTAAGTTGGGAAAGATTCTTTTGCTATCAAGGACTTCTGAACAGCCCTCCATCTCATTTTTAGTGGAAAATACAAAGAGATGCTTTTGAGAGTCCTTTCTGCAACAATAAGCAAAACTGCAAAGTTAATCATAAAGATATTAAGTATAATACATATTTTAATTTCTTATGTAAAGATATAAGTAATATAAATATTAAAATGGTGGTCATATTGTAATATGGTATATAGCACACAACATTCTTGCATACAAATTTAATATTTTTAATGTACTAAAAATGCGCTGAAGGCTGTGAGGGTATTACAGCTTCAGTTCTCTGTCTTCTGTGACATCAATAAGCAGTCTGGTCCGGGTCTTACTTGCTGTCCATCACTAGAGAGAATGTCGTGTAACAATGCTCTAGACCAGTGGTTCTCAATCTTCCTCATGCTGTGACCTTCTCCTACAGTTCCTCCTGTAGTGGTGACCCTACCATTAAATTATTCTTGAGAAACACTGCAATAGAGAAAACGACCAGGATTTCACTGTTTTCTCTAACACTTACACAGGTCTCCCATTTCCTCATTCATAAAGATAAAAGTAACCTCAATAGTTTCAAATGGAAATGATTCTTGAGAAACTAAGGCTATGTTTGTATCCTCTAGCATGATAAATCCCTATGGACATACTAAGTACTCAAAATAATTGACTTTTATCAACCAAGGACACAAAAGTATGTGAATCTAAAGACTTAACTTTTTAATCTTCCATATTTCCTCTGGCTTCATTCTATAATTAGAATCTTGATTTCTCATAATTCTCAAAATAGTTCCACCAAACCTTCTTTTAGACACTGATGCAAAATAATCAAACAGATAAAATGGCTCATATGACCTTAGAGATGGTTCTAAAGTTAATAAAAATTTAATATTCATGTTTAAAATAGAGATGTCTGTGAGGCTAGGGAGCTGGCTCAGTGGGAGTGCATACTGAAGTTCTGATCTCAGCATCTGAGCATCTACATAAATGCCTGTCTGCTGGCCTGCCTATTCTCCCAGGGCTCTACAAGTATAAAGAGGGAATCCAAGAGCAAGCTAGGCTCATTAGACTAGTAGAATCTTCCTAATATGGGCTCCACAAGAGGCCCTGCTTCAGTGTGTGAAGTGATGAATGAAGACACAGATGCCAATCTGTCTTCCATATGCCCATGAACAAAGGTACGTATGTGCCTGCACATACTTGCTAACATACATATGTGTATCATCCACATTATACAAATAGAGAGACGAGAGAGAGATAGAGAGAGAGAGAAGAAGGGAAAGAGAGAGGAAAGGGAAAGGGGAAAGAGGGGAGAGAGGAGAGAGATAGAAATAGGGAGAGACAGGGCTGGGGATATAGCTCAATGGTTAAGATCACAAGCTGCTCTTCCAGAAGTCATGAGTTCAATTCCCAGCCAACACATGGTAGCTCATAACTATCTATAACCGGCTCAGTTGCCCTCTTCTGGTATACAGGTATACATGTAGAGAGAGGACTCACATAATTAAAATAAATCCTTAAATTTTTTAAACAAAAGAAAGAAATAGAGAGAGACAGAGACAGGGAGAATAGCATGGATTTCTTTAATTTGTCCCAGCTTACTTTGGACTCACTTCTCTTTTAACCAGGAAGACAGGAAGAAGTTCTTGCAGAGGCTGAGTAGATCTGGGAACTATGACAGCTTTAAAATTTATCAAGTGATGCCTACTTGGATCTTAGAAATGTTTCTACAGTTTCTTTTTATGAAGATGTCAAGGAGAACTTTTACAGTATAGGATATTTTAGCAGAGATCCTTCTACCATGGAGGCTACTGTATGTAGAAGTGCTTGGGTTTCTTTTAGATTTTCTGTTTCATTTCATTATCATCTTATTGCAATTGTCCCTAAGAGCAGTGGTATGTCTCCTTATGTGTCCCAAGGAGAGAATGAACTGTGACAAAGGAAAAGAACTTAATTGCTAGCAGACATCCAAATCCCCTACAGAGGCTGATGTGAAGGGTGAGACTCTTCAAGACCATTGTCCAGTTTGAATTTAAAGAATGTGAAGAGGAAATATAGAGGTGGAAGGAGAGGAGTAGACAGGAACATCAGAGGGGACAAAGCAACTCATCCATTACAATTTTTAACAAGAATTAAAGAGAATAGCCAGAATTGGTTGTAGCCAAAATCATTCAGAATTTCCCTGAAAAGAACAGCTCCTTCTGCAAACAAACACAGTGCAAATTTTCTCCTGCTGTTTCAGACTCTTTAACATTGACATTTACCTGCACACAGGAACAAAATAGGGTTCTGTATGGTCTCCAAATGCTACTCAAAGTAATCCCTCTTGTTTGTGGACAGCCCATAAAGAGGGCAATGCAATCCTGTAATTTATTGAGATGTCAACTCTGCAAACTTAGCTGGAGCCTGGAAGGACAAGCCACATCTTTCTCTCTTTTGAAAGATGCATTGACTGACTGCAGAGAACATTTCAAGGAGTTTTGTTCAGGTAATCAATACATTTCTATATTTATAAGCCTAATCAGAACCCATCTGCTTTTCTGCTAAAGTACTAATCAATGAGACAGTCACATAATCTAAATTATAAACTTTATTGCATTGATCTTTTTGTTCTACTTGTTATTCAGACCACAAAAATAATTAAATATTTTCATTTTAATAACTACAACGTGACACAAAATCATTTCTTGGGAAATATTTCCCTAACATCAAGACCATGGCATCTTACATTCAGCTCTGTCATTTCTCATCCTAATCATTAGACTATAGCAGACCAAGACTTATTTTAAATGCTCCAGACTTGAAACTTGCCAGCTTCTCTCCAGGCCATAGATAGAAATCCAGGCAACTCCCTGGGACTGACCTTAATGGCACAGTCGCACAGAGCCTGACATCAACCACACAGTTGCCTGCCTCGCAGCAGAAATCCTGCAGGGTCATCTATAAATACATGCAATTCACCATGTTCACCTGCTGTTGTTCTGCTGAGGCAAGTGGCTGCTGCCTTTGTTCATGCAAAAACAAGCATCTTTGAAAAACTTCAACTTCATTTTATTTTTACTTAGGTGTTGGGGGTGGGCAGCTAATGAATGTTTGACTGACTCTATCCAAGTATGGAGAGAGGGCTAAAAGAAATAATTGTAAATATGTGACATTTTACAAAGAAGAAGGAAGGCCAGATGTGGTGATGAGAGTGCGTTTCTTTCTGTGCTACATGACCAATCTGTTCACTTCACAGTGGTTTATGGACACTTAGGATGGTCAGTAGAGAAAGTGCACAGCCACTTCCTCCCTGACTGTCACAGCCAAGCCAACACCACTACAGCTGTGTGTTTATTTTCTCTGTCAAGGCAGCATTACCTTCAAGGAGATGAACAGGACCCGCAGGCACCTAAGTACTCAGCATCCTCACTTTGTATTTGAGGGTTCTGTTGGTGTCATTTAGGCAAATAGTGTTTCCACTCTGAGATGAATGTACACTTTTTGACTTTCAAGATTTCTCAGTTATTGAATTTCTGACCACAATATGCAGATCTAGCTGGCTGTCTTAATCGCTCCAAAAGATAAGTCCACCAGCACTGTTTTTTCTCATGACCAAATTATCTGTAGAAAATTAAAGGAATGAGTTTTAAAACTGAACATTTCTAATTTTAAAAGGAAACATTTGTCATAACTGTTTGATTACTTTCTATTAGGATTGTCATCATTTTAACACTAAAGACAGATATAAAGCCCCATTGTTTCTGTGCCACAATTTATAGGGGTTTTTTTTCCTGTGTATTTTAAGTCAATATTCTCTGCACATAATGTGATACCAACATGCAAATTATTAGTAAAGGTATATATAAACTTTATCTGCTATTATAAGTAACCTTTAAATTGTCTCAAACCCTGTAGATGAAAGATGCAAATTTAAGCTACTTTGCAATTCCATCTCATCCCACTTGGAAAGGCTGTCATCCTTAAAACAAATGACAACAGGTGCTGGCCCGGATGCAAGGGAACTAAACTCTCCCAGTTTCCACAAAGCATCTAGTTTTGTGCATGAATGTGCATATTTTTAAATTATTTATGATGGTGGTGGTGGTAGTGGTGGTGGTGTATGTGTGATGTGTATATAAGTGGTGCGTGATGTGTACATGCCAGGGTACATGTGAAGAGGTCAAAGGAAAACTCTTGGGAGTCAGTTCTCTCCTTCTAGCATGGGTTCTAGGATCTCAAACTCAGATTGCATGCTCAGTGCACCTCACTGTTAAGTCACCTCATTGGTCTTGTGCACATTTCATTAAAACAACAACAACAAATTCAATGTTATCTTTAAGGGTCACAAAATAACTAAACAGAAGGAATTTCAACAATATAGTAACTTTTCAGTAAATGTAGCTAGCTATGTGTGATAATTTAAGTGAGGATAGCTCCCATAGGCTTATATGTTTGAATATTTGGTTCCCAGTTGGTAGAACTGTTTAGGGAGGATTAGGGAGTATGCCCTTATTGTAGAATCAATATCTCTCTCTCTCTCTCTCTCTCTCTCTCTCTCTCTCTCTCTCTCTCTCTCTCCAACAAAGTCTAAGCCACTGCTCCAATCCCTTCCATAATGTACATGGACTCACTTTCTGGAACTATAAGCAAGCCCCTAATTTAATTGCTTCCTTTTATAAGTTGCCATGGTCATAGTGTCTCTTCACTGCCATAGATAGGACCGTAACTAAGACAATATTAGTGTGAGATATGCATAAATCTAGCTGCTACAGACCCTGACATTTCATAAGCAATACTATTCTCATAGGTAATAAAAATAAAATTTCAAAGCAGTACAGTTGTAGTTAACATTGCCTTTGAACTATAGTGAATTTATTTATGCATAATAACTTATATTAGCATAAAATATAAATTTTGGGCTAAGTAGAAGCCTGAGTGGTTATTTAGGTCAAACCGTATTATTTAATTTTCTCCATATCATGCTTTCTTACTACAGGACTTGCCTGGCCCATTTTAAAGTAACTCCAAAGGTTCTGATAATTCATCCCCTACTGAGCTAGCTTTTACTGTTCAATATATTATCAATCTGAGGTTCATCTCTGTAGAGCACAGTTGCTGCTACACACAGGATAGATTCCCTGGAGTCAAAGGTGTTTTATTTTTAATGTGAACAGACAAAAATCCTTGCAATACCAAGTACCTCTTGGTCATAAATGTAGAAGATCTATGTGCTCTGGAAACAGAGCTGGTGCTATGTACAAGATAATATGAGTTAAAATCCTGCAGTATAATGTGTCATCGCACTGGTGGGATCTGGGATAATGAATAAATGAGGCAGAGTAAAGGTTCATGCAATGGCAACTTTATTCAGAGCATCAGACAAATTACACTCTGAAGGTTAAGAGGAGTCACACAAGTAAAATGTCCAAATACAAGGATGAGCCTCACATGACAAACAAGCCACATGTGGTGGACCAGCATCTTTTTCTATAGAGGCACATAAATGCACAACAGCAATCAGTTATAATGAATAGCCTGAAGTAAACTCATTCTTGTACACTGTACCTGGGAGGAACACAAAAGCATAATCCAAGAACAATTCTGTGTTTTTTTAAGAAACTTAGGCACAGAATCTTGTCTTGATTTCTTGGAGTTTCCAAACAAATGTCCCCACATGACTCTATTCTTGGACCTTGTTTTGACAGAACGAGTGTGTTCTCAATTAAAGAGCATTTAACAATATTGAAAAATAACATTATCACTTAGAATATAATGTCAGGTATAAATATACATCTGAGTACTATTCAATTATTTTTATTTAATACATTTTTATACTCAGAATCTCAAATACCCTATCTAAGCACACTGTTTCAATACTATGTAAATTCTTAGTGATGTTATGGTTTGATGTATCAATGGCAACTTGGACACACATATGCCCAGGAAATAAAGCGGGTTTTGTGCATACAACCTTTAATTTTCAACTCTAAATTGTTAGATAGAACTTCAATTAGTATCCAATTTGACTCATCTTGTATTAGGAGTTTTTACTACTAGTTGTATAGCAATAAAAACAAAGACAATAATGGTTCACTTCTCTCTCACATTAACAAAAGGTACTTCTGTATCATATGGTATGGATCCCAGGTTCCTTATGCCTTGTTTCTCTACCACAATTTGTAATCTATTATCCTTAACCACATAGTTTAGAGTATCTCACTCACACCAGGTATGTAACCTACCCAAGGGATTGAGAATGAACTGGTATAAATGGTACAGATCAATATTCATTGTGTCAAATGGCCACAACAATGTCTAATACTTCATTATATGTCCACATCCACCATACACTAAAAAAATTAGTCTCTGTCATTATAGCTACATAACTGGGTAAAGATGGTGGCATAGATAGGAAAGAAAAAAAAGAACTACCTACAGTCAAATGATTGAAATTAATAATGAAAGAGAATTAACACTGTACTAATATCTCCTTGAACATTAATTAGGATAATCCTGATTTATTTATATTTAATATTCATCCTAGACCAAATTTACATCTTTGATTAAGGCACCACTTATATATAAGCCCAGTTGGAAATTTTGACAGTATTAAAAACAAAGAATATTTTAGATGGAATTTTTATGTTTCAGTGGGGTTACATCAATAATTTGTTATTTCTTTAGTAAAAAAAATCTGAAGTTCAATTGCTACATCAGAGACAATTATAATCTTCAGGTGTTTGATATACTTTTACCAAAATATTGTCTGAAGCTTCTGCTAATTTATACTTTAATAGAAAGTTTGTTAGGAAGTGATCCAATGATTTTACAAAGGACTTATTGAGATGTAATTTATTTGCTACAAAAGTCACCCTGTAATATTTATCTTTCAATGGCTTTTTGTAGATTTACACAGTTCTGAGTATTAACATGTTATTAGAACAAGCCCATCCCATCATCACCTTGCCCATCTGCAGTCAATATCCACTCCTTCTCCAAATAAACCACCAGTCTCTTAGCAATTTGACTTTTAAATAATTTTATGTAATATAATTACCCAGTACATAGTTTTGATTGAGGGAGGGAGGGAACGAAGGAAGCAGAGAGGGACAGAGGGAAGGAGGGAAGGAGGGAGGGAAAGAGGGAAAGAGAAAGAGATTTTCCTGTTTTGCAATGTTGTCTACATATGTGTCATGCATCTGTGGCCTGTTGGTTGGTTCTTTTGGTTGAATAGTGTTATCGTGTATAATATAATGCATTTTGCTACAGCTTTACCAGCTGATAAGTACTTAGGTTTCTACAATTATGAAGTAAAACATTTACAGAAATTTTCGTCCAAGTCTTTAAAATGAGTTAGATTTATGTTATTTTTCAGTTTTACTATACTTTTCTTAATGAATCAATGTTAAATACGAGAACAAACACAACTAGACATTCAGTAATATAATTATATGGAAAAATGGCAACCATAATACTTTTAAGAAAACCAAAGTTTTTCCAGAAATTGTGTTAAACCAAAATGATACTGCATGTCTAAAGCAACTTCTACTAAATAATATGTCTGCTGGTTTGTTATATTAGGAAAAGAAATGCTATGTTTTAACTAAAAAGAGGGGATTCATTCTTTCCTATATTCTTAGTATACAATATATTGTTCAAAAACAAATTAGAAACTCCAGGTTGTGATTTAGGTGTGTTTACATACATTTCTTTGTTGTGTATTTAATTTCCTTACAAGGTAATATTTTCAGAGCACCTATTACATACTAAAAATTGTTTGGAACAAATAAAAGAAAATAGAGATGAACATGGCTGTTGCCTTGAGTGAACTTTGTCGAGTAAGCAGTTGGTCACAGGCTGATGTTATTTATGAAGCCAGAGTAACTGCTCAGTCAACAAAACCATCGTCTTCACTATAGGAAGGACAAGAAAGTTGCCAAAAGCAGGAATTCATACCCAGGCTGAAATGTAAATGATAAGGAAAAGAAGATGGGATTAACACAGTGGAGACAGTAAAAAATACAGTGACTTGGCGTCATCAGTTTTTATTCTTTGAGAAAATATAAGTCATTCTTTTAGGCTAACCGTAAGAAAGAATAATATTGCGACAGAATATCCAGAAACAAAGATGTGCAAATTTATGAAGTATTCATACATGAGACTAAAAATTCTAAGTCAATCTTTTCCTGAAGACATCACTGTCAACATTGGTCATTTCCATTCATATTATAAGGCTGCTAAGCTTTAACCCCACAGCTGCTCATAATGGGTCATGCCTGTAAAATCAGCACTCCAAATGCCAAGGTAGAAGGATTGCCCATTTGTTCAAGGCCAGCTTGATTTATACAATGAGCTGCATTAGACTGGGCTACAATATAAGATCTTTTGTCAAAATATTTAAGAAAAAAACCTGTAAGAGAAGTTATATGTGTACATGAATAGTTTTAATATGTAACTTGACTTTATAAAAAAATTGTACATAATGGTGGAAACTGGATTCTCAGTAAATATTTTTTATAGTAGATATATGGTCAAGGATCACTTTGGAAAAAAACACTGACTCACTATATCACCATTTATATTGAAATAAGTAACAGAGACTAAATATAATCATATAGAAGCATAATGTGCACTGGAGGTGAAGACAATTTAAAGGGTATTAGGAAATGGATCATTTCTACATATTAAACAAGACACAGAAATCATAAAAATGTAATGTATTAGGCCATATAAAATAACTTCAGAACAAAATAAGAATGTTGATCAGAATGTATTGAAAGAAAATACAGACTATAAATGGTGAGCATATGAAAAGATGCTAGGGAACCAAAGCCACGGGAACCCTAAGCAGAGACTACTGGGAGCAGGAAAGAACTCAGACAACAGCCAAGTCAAGGCCACACATTAACTCAGTGTAAAGAAAGAAAATGACCTCCTTTTAAGAATCCTACACCCCACTCCTCCTCCTCTGTCACATAGCCTTAGGTAACACTACCTAAACTTGCTTCCCTACTATGTAAGTCCCTCCTGTTCCCTACCACCTCCTGGGGGAACCTAAAGAGAAGACACCTTATTTTGTCCTATTGGGAGTAGGTCCAAAACTCCCTACTTCAAACTCCATTGTTTGGCCAATGTTATGAAAGACCCTTTGCTTAAAAGGATCTCTCCCTCTCCAACTCTGAAACCTTACAAAAGGGACTTAATCTTACTCATGTTGACCTGAAGAGAAATAAGAGTAAAGTTGCCATTATATTACATTTTTATCTATTAGATTGTGTTGAAAGCTTTAACAGAAACTGGAAATTTTAGTTGATTCCTAGTGAAAATAGAACTTAGTACGACTTTAAGCTAATTTTGGCAATATTAATATTTTGAATATATAGGTTGAATTCTAAAAGTGTACTTTTGTGTGTAAATACATAATATATACCCATACTTTGAAAATTAGTTGTATACAGATAAAACTTCAAGGAGTTTTCATGTAAAAACTGTCTCATATACTATGCACATTTGTGTAATGCTTTAATACTTAATAGCTATCTATCTACTTACCTCCCTACCTACTTATCTGCATCTCATCAATCCATCCATCCACTCATCTCTATTGTTGTAAATAAAAGGGCATTTTCTGAATGAAAAGACAGAAACAGTCTAAAGACATCTACTTCTAGGAAAATCGTGTTTAGAAGACATTGGCAAAGATAATATTTCTTTACCTCATGAACTTTTTTATATATTTAAAAGACATTTTGCCAACATTTAAGGTATATTTTCTTCTCTACATGATTCTGACAGAGGGAAACAGACAGACACAGAGAGAGAGAGAGACAGAGAGAGAGAGACAGAGAGAGAGAGACAGAGAGAAAGACAGAGAGACAGAAATGACAGAGACAGAGAAAGAGAGAGAAATCTGTGTTCCAGCATGTGTGTGGAGGTCCGTGGACAGTTTCTGTGTCCTGCCACCTTTTTAGGCAAGGTCTGTCTTGGTGCTGATGGTACAAATGCCAAGCTAGTGGCTTGGTCATTATGGTTCTCCTACCCAAGCCTTCTTCAAGCATTCTAGGGATGTGCTAGGGTTGCAAATTGCTCCATCTGGCTTTCATGGGGATCTGAACTCAATGCTCAGGCCAAGGACTTTGTCCATGGAGCAGTCTAGCCCATCTAGATGATTAAATCCCAAGCAAAAGCATGTGGAATCTTAAAATATTTGGTTGTAAATCTTTGTACTTAGCATGATAATTGGCTTCCAATGAGGCATTATGAGTTAAGTCAGAGAGTACACAGTATTATTGTTTTGGTCAGGGTCCCTACAGACAACAGATGGTGCAATAAAATTAGGATCATTTAAGGAGTATCTAATGAAGAGACATTTCGCAAAGGTGTGGCAAGGTATTGAAAAACCATATGGGGAAGTGCAGTAAGGTTTTGCTATAAATCGCAGGGCTAAACCACCTTTCTTAGTTTTAAATAGAGGAGAAAATATTATAACAAAATGGAAATAATCTCTAGGAAAGAGTCTCGAGAGGTCTTCAATGGGAGCTGAAGTCATTTATCAACAGCAAACTATAGCAACTCTGCCAGGAGAGCTGGCAGAACAGCAACTCACTGACTCCTTCCTGGCTGCTTGCTGGTGATCCCTATTGGCTGATAATAAACTAAATTTAAATCAACTTCTTATAATCCTGAGAAAGACATGGGTTGAGAGCAAATGTGATGGGGTAAATGGGTGACAATTTGTATCTTCAACTGATAATATTTGTAAGCCCTATAATTTAACAACTGTGTGGACTTGAGTAAGTTTTGTTTTCTGTGCTTTAGATATCTTGTGTGTTGTATCAGTTACCATGTAGTTCAGGGAGAGAAAAGCCACAAATAATTGGAAATAAAAATTTTAAAATAATTATGTCCTAAACTAAGTCAAACAGTCTAAAGGGTCTGAAGTACTAAAGCAGGAATCAACAACTGTCTCAGGGCTCAGGGACAGTGAACAAGGAGAAAAACTAAGAACTCCATATCTTTACCCTAAAACATTCAGACCTCTTGTATAATATTATCACCATTGGGACAAATGATTGCTAGTGGCTAGTATAATTGGCCACAGCTAGCCCCTAAAGTAGACCAGAGGAGCACTACCAGATCTCTTAATTTTTTTTTTTTTTACCCAAAATGCCTCATCAAAAACCTGAGCACTGGTCTGGCACTCTGCTGACAGTGCCTGCACTGAGCCAGCTGGAGAGAACTGTCCTCTAGATCCCCAAACAGTAAGAAGCATCACAAATCCAGCAAATTGGAATTTGAATTGTAATAGATTTGTAACTAGAGAGTGTGTAAATGAGCATAATAAGAACAACTTCAATTATTACCAGTTAAAAAACAATTATTAAGACCAAAGCACATTGCTAAACTCTTTGTGAGGTTAATCTTACTTATTTCTCACTGAAATTATATTTAGAGTATTGTAGTACACACTTTACACATGAAGAAAATAATGAAAAAATATTAATAGCGTACTGAAAGAGCTACTGTAGACCTCCAGAGATATTGCACATGCAACACAGAAGATGCTGCATTCCCCAATCTCCTACTTGGACAGGCTAACCAGTCACTTTATTTTGCTTAGAGACTTACTGCAGTAGAGTAGACAGTCTCATACCTTTGCTGGATATGCCTTCTCAATGCCAGAGGGTCCCTACGATGCTTCCTTTTTGCAATGTATAATGCCAAACTTACCTGCTTTTCTTATCTTCCTGTGTATCACAAATATCTATAATACAAAGCTAGAATGATCTACATTCATAATGAAAATATTCTTACAAATGCCAATGAATGGAACCATTTACATTTCTTGTGACATTCTATTTGTGGATAATTTTCATTTATCCTTCTCAAAATATTTTCTTCTCTATTGCCTTTTGATTTTCTGCTTGCTACTCAAGCTGTTTTTGTTGTTAGAATTTTTAATTTTGGTTCTGATTTGCTTGTTTTTGAGACATGTTCCTGATACCCAGTCCGAATGACCCTTGACCTCATGACTCCCCTGCCTTAGCTTCACAAAAGCTTCAGTGAGAGGTCTGTGCCAGCCTCCCCAGCACCCCCACCTGGAGCTCACAGTCCTGCTCTTTTTTAATCTTAAAACTTTTAAGGAAAAAACATGTCTGATTTTGAACTTTAAAGTTAATAATTTATTTTCTCCAAAGCCTTTGTACAGATTTGTCAGTTTACTGAAATTCAAGATCAAATCCACTGATAGCAGTTATGAAAGATGGGAGCCCATGTTAGCCTCTTCTTCCCCAATGACAGAGTAAACACATGGCACTACCTTGCACTTTTAGCAAGTGGAGCAGCTAGGACAGTAGCCTGAATGCATCAAGGTGATGGTCCTCTCAGAACTTGGTTAGCTGGGGATGAACAAGTGATAAGAACTGCAATTCCCTCGATAACCACTTCAATCACTTTGGATCCAGAAAGGATGATTTAAAGTTTACAAAGTTCATAATTGTTTCTGACGTGGGTTTTACTCACATCACAGCTAAAGTAAGCAAAGTGAATTAGAATCATCTTAAGATTTTCCACAAAACAGCACATTACAGCTGTTGCAACAAAGTACCTTCACTCACAGTGACAGAACTGCCACAACGCATAAAGTGTTCATCCTGTGTAGTGCCTCTCTGTACAATCACCATAGCTGTGTTCATGGAAACTAGTAACTTTAATAATCATGGAGGCTCGATACTCAATAAAATGTATGAAATCTAGAGTAAACCAAATTTATATTAGAAGAGAATTCTCTTTTACAGTTTATTATTAGTAATTTGGAAGTTTTTTACTACATGGACATCAAGTTGGCAATAACCAAATGAATACTATTTTCTCCTATTTTACTGTGGGAGGTATTAGGTAGCAATGGAGAATTACTTACAATCATAGAATCAGATTACTTGGAGAAAGAACACACATGAGATTCATATCCAGAAGCCGGAGCACACTGGTTTGGGGCTGGACTTTTTATTGGATTCTTTTTCATTTTGTGTATGCGTGCATTCTTCTTATTGATTCTTTACTGAGAATTCTTCATTTATCCTTTAACAGTTGTGTTCATTGGATTTTCAGGTTTTCAGAGTACCACAATAAACTTGAGATTTGGATATCTGATCCTCTGTTTAGTGACTTAAATCAGCCACTGACTGTAGTCTAAATATTTATTAGTTTCCTACCCTTATGTTGAATTGCTACCATTAAGAATGTGCTATCTGATGTATTGATGTAAGGATAACACGGGCTGGTTGAATAGTTTTATAGGACATTTATTTTAGAATGTGAAGGTCAATGTCCAGTTGCTGTGTAGATAAATTTCTGTCTGTAATTAAAGTCAGCACAGGCTTTCACATTAATCAGGTAAGACTTTGTTTTAACAAGCTAAGATTTTGATTAGTCGAAAAGATTTTTTTTCTCCAATGATAATAATTAGTAACATGCAAAATGAATATTCAAAAGAGATAGTTGAGTGAATCAAAATAATACTTAACATCTTGGATGAAGAAAGATTACTTCATTTTAATGTTGCAAATATTTGGATTTTGGGGAGAAAATATGTATATGCTAAGAAATAAATGGAAGTTCAACTTTGAAATTCTTTCAGGCAAATATATATGACTACTTCATTTGAACTTTTCTGCTAATAAAGTGGAACTAAAACCTCAAATATATAAAAAGCAATGACCAAATGTATTACTTTCTATTTATTCATAATTTTCCTAAAATGCAATATTATATCCAGTAGTTAAATTATTTTATGAAATGACTTTTCCCATGGCATTTGTGTAAAGCTGAAATTATTATGTAATATTCTCTTATTTTTCTTATTTAATCCTTGTCCTTCCCTTTCAATGTCTACTTTGTAAGCATTTAGCTTGCATAACAAATATGTATATTCTTTAAGACTGTCCTTAAATAAAGCCTCTTTGATTCTCATGATTTATTTTCTTCTTCTCTATAATTTAATCTACATATAAAATATAATTTAACCCATAGATAACTGTATATCAAATCTGGACCTCAATTCTGAGTTTCATACCTATCTAATTAGCATTTGGATGGTTGCTGGCTACCTAAAAGGTGACTCCAACTCAACCTGTCTAAGCATGAATTTACAGTCTTTACTGAAACCACTGGTCCCCAGCCAAAGTTTCCTGCCTCATGAAAGGCAATGCCATCCACCCAAGTCATTCAACCTCAAGTCTGAGAATCAAACATGATACCTCCCTCTATCCCTAAAGCCATCCAATCTATTCCCCAAATCTTATACTTTATTCGTATAAATATAGAAGGGTCGTGTTTATAATGTTTGCAGAAAGGCTTCCAAACAGAAATTAAGTAATTTCTGAATAGTTCAGAGCAAATAAATCATTGTACAGAATTGAGCAGATCTGAGCTTAAGTTCATAGTCTACTAGATGTAGTGCTTATTACTGGAGTTTCTCCTGACTTTCTAATTCTAAATTTATAAACATGAGACAATAGTAATTCAGCTATAAAAATATGGTTTTTAAATTTTGTTAAAGAAATTCATTTTTCTATTTCTTAACAGGCTAAATGTGACTAATTGGACAACTCCAAAATATCAATTGTTTACAATTCTGAGATATATGTGTAGCTTCTGCTGCGTGACGATCTTGTGCAGGCAAAGACACTTTTGTGTGCTTCTAATAACCAAAGGATCAAGCAGATTAAGAAACAATGATCAAGAACATTGAAAGAGAAAAAGAAAATGCTGGATAAGCAAAAAAAAAATTCTGTATTGGTCATAAGATATTCCAGTCTCAAAGTAACATATATCACCACTGTTCAAATTATCAACCATATAAAGTGTTGCATATTGAGCTCTTCGTAGCAGAGGATGCAATGCTAGCATGCACTACTATTTAGATCAGTGAGGACATAGTTGCTGACCAATAGTAATGGTTTCCATTTTTCTATTCAAAAGAATCAGTGAACTGAACATAACACAGTAAAGAAAGCTGAAAGTTTAGATTCTCTAGATCTTTTATCAATTATGAACAAACTCAGCTGTCACTCAAGTCACTTTGGGGAATGCAAACTTGTTTAAGGATCTTTAATAATTTTAATGAAATTTTAATTATTAGTGATATTTATATCTTAAAATATCAAGTTTTCAATATTTATTGAAAAATACTGCACATAGGTACACATGTATCTAGACATATATGATTTCATGAGTTTTAAATTACCTTGGAGTGATTTCATGAAAAGTGGATCTTATCTAAAAAGAGATATATCAACCCTTCTTTAACTTATCATCTGAAAATATACCCTTCAGAATACTGAAAGTCCTATTTCCTCTAGAGGAGCAACACTCTTAGCTGTGTCTGGTAGGATTCTGTCTCTTTGTAGTGTAATAAAATTCTAACAGAGGCTTTAAAGTCTTCCTCTAGTTCCTGTTAACTATGTTGGTTTTAGTTCAATCTGAACTTGTGCACTACATATAAACGTTACTCTTTTTGAGAGTGGTTAGAAGTAGATGAAGTATATTTCCATAAAGAAATAGGATTTTCTAAGAAATTTAACATGTGTAAAAGAAGAAACAATGCTAGGAATTTTAAAAGCAGTTTCACTCTCCCAAGATTCCTATCCCTTCTGTCTATCACATAGTGACTAAGTCAAATACATGTGGCTGTGGTAGTCTCTCCTAGTGAAATTATTCATGCTCTTGTTTACACATGGTTTTCAAACTGCCTAATTTTGTTTTTGATTTTTGTTTGTTTGTTTGTTTGTTTTGGTTTTTCAAGATGGAGTTTTGCTCTGGCTGTCCTAGAACTCACTCTGTGAGACCAAGCTGGCCTCGAACTCATAGAGATCTATATGCCTTTGCCTCCCAAGTGCTGGTATTAAAGGCATGTGCCACAACTACCTGGCCTCAAACTGCCTAATATTTTAAAAGTTGCCTTTTCATTCAACAGCCAAGACAAAATGTTTATTGTTGTCCTTAAGTGCCACATTGAGTAATTACATTTCATTATCAGAGTACAGCATTTTTGATTGACCAATGATATAGGAATTTTGTTTAAATACTTCACTAGGGAAATAAAGCACTGAGCACATTCTTCAAAGCTACAGCTAAGTTGTATCACACAACTTGGTAAGCATAGATGGGATCCCATTCCTACACCTTGATGTTGAAATCATATAAGAAATAGCCACAAGTGCCTAATGCCAATCTAGCAAAGCACTTCAAATACTTTTTTAGTGGAAAGGACTTATAAAATAATTGGTGTTCAACTTTAAGAATTTCCATTAACATATAGTGTCTTATAAAACGAAAAAAGAAACCACTCATCCTCCAATGTATGTTAATTACCATCATGAAGCGTTTGTAAAATGAGCAGAATGTATTTGTTTCCTGAATTGGTAATATATATTGTATATTAATATATTGTAATATTTTAAATAATATATATATATTAATCATTTACTTCTCTGTTACTATTAGTAAACACCATGACCAAGGCAATTTATGGAAGAAAGGATTATTTGGTCTCGCAGTTCCAGAGGGGTTCATCATGGCGGGGCAGAGGCACAGCAGGCCTGGTGGCAGGAGCAGCGAGAACTGAAAGCTCATATCCCAAACCACAGAAAAGAAGCAGCGAGAGTAAACCAGGAGTGGCATGAACCTTCTCATTTCAAAGCCTGCCCCAGTGACTGACTTCCTCCAGGAAGTCCACCTCTTAAACTTTCCAAATAGTGCCATCCATGGTAACCAAATAACCAAATAACTTTGCCTAGGGAGGACATGACTACCAATTTGACTGATGATTCAAACAGGAAAAGTGGTATTTCCTACAGGAAGTATCTAAAACCAAAATATTTTTGCAAAGCACAATCCCCCTTAAAAACCATGCTTTAACAGCTGAGACATAGTAAACAGTCCAATAGCATTGACTCATGAAGAGCTGGCACATATAGATTTTATAAATAGTAGCAAATAGTAACTAGTTTTGATTATTTCTTAAAGAGATGTGTGTGTGTGTGTGTGTGTGTGTGTGCATGTTTGTGTGTGTTGTTGTTTTATTTTTCAAAGTTTCTTTGTTGTGTTGATTTGTTTTGTTTTCAACATTTTACAAATGTTGAAATGTTTACAAATGTTAACAAAGGATGGGACTCTAAATAAATGATAGAGAAAAACAGTAGGAAGGCTTTTCTTCTGCGTTCTGTTCACTACCAATCAAGTATTATTTACTAGTGGTTCATTACAGAAAATCCAGTTCAGTTTGTTTCTGTCGATCATCGAGACTTTTCTTATTTAAATGATTTCACATCTTATTCTGATTAATATTAAAATGCAGAGTGACAGGAAATCACATATTTGCTATCTTCTGTCCATGTTTACAAAGTTTGAAGCTCCATAAGTCTCTGTTTATGGAACCAGATCCTAGAACAGCCTTGTTATCATACATTGCTACTAGGTCCCTAATCAGAGGACAAAGGCAGAATGATTTGCATTGTTAGGCTAAACTCTCCTTGGGCCTTTAGTTTTGTTTGCATTTGCAACAGTTTGGTTGTAAGGGGTTTTACTTTCTGATTTTGTAAAGAACAACATTTTCAAACTGAAACTCATATTTCCTGGACATCTTCCAGCACTGTATAAACCTTTTATACCACATACTAGCAGTAAGGACCCTTTCACAAGAAACTTTGCTATGTAATTTATTATACCTACCTTCCCAAATCCTAATAGCTCGTACAGGTATCAACACAATCCACACACAGCTATCCATGGGTCTCCCAGGTGTTGTGTGTGAGATAAGAACAGATTATTATTGATTTCTTCTTACAGAAATATTATCAACTGTAGCATGTGAAAGTATGTACAAAATTAAACTGCAGAGCTGGATGTAACTTTAATAGGTCATTGACTTCAAGGACTATTGTTGTGGGATATTACTGCTCAGACATGGGTTTAAGCCAATAGAAAGTCTTTGTTAGCCAGCTGGCAAGTACCACTGTGTGTTCTCAAGGTGTGCTTTTAAGCACAAAAACAATGTTATGGGTTGACATACTTCATTTAACAAGAACAGTGAGCCAGAAGCAGAACTACAGAAGCTAAAAACAAGGTTAGTACATTTTGAGATTTTCCCAGAACTATATGGACTTTGATGGATTAGGCCTTTGTTTTAGTTTTGGCAGGTGGTGCTGTCTACATGCTGACTCTTACAGCCTGAATGACGCTTCCATCATGGAGTCAGTTGTGCTAAGGTCTCATGGCCTACTAAAGTCTGGGGCTTTGTTACACTATTTTATAACCCTTGAGGTGTTCTGTTTGTTTTTGTACACTGTTAGAATTGCTTTACTGAGAGAGCTGCAGAGCCTAAAGCATCAGTAAAGTAACTTGTGGCTCTTATAGAAGGAAGTCAGAAGCCAAAATGATAACAAGGGATGAGATATCTCTAATTGCAAGGAAATGTTAATTACCAAGGACTTACATAATAGCCTCCCAAATCAATTAGGCAGAGAGTTCAACCATGCCTATAAAAATGTTATCTAATAGTGAACAACTGCTTTCCATTTGTACTGGAATAAATCTTTAGCAAAAGCAGGTTTATTACCTGCGTTATCTCAATAGATGCCTGGACCCTGTGCTATGTCTGTGGAACACAAACCAGTAAGAAAACAATCTCAAGGGATTACTGGATATGAGGGATATCAGCCTTCCAACAATCATGGAAGCCTGGCAGTTGGCTAAAAACTCCGACTGGCTCCAACTAAGAAGCAGAAGGACTAAATGTCTGTAGGAAAAAGACCCATCCACAATTTAGTTCATAGGCAAGGTTTTTTACAAAAAGAAAAAATTGTACTTTCTTATGGCATTCATTAAGATATTTTCTGTCCCACACTTAATATGTCAGGGCCTGTATGAGGCTTTACCAAAATGAAGAGCGAGGCAGAGAATATTACAGGTTCTTTCCTCAGTGTGATTCTTCGGACTTCAGCAAATGGCTAAGATACAGGAAGACAACAGGACTCCCTCAGAATCACTAAACATTTTGCCAAGGGCAAGGCTTGGGCTGAGCAGCAGTTGTGGACTATAATCAAGAGGTTAGCTCAGCAGGTGGACCATGGGTAGCGTGAATCAAAGATGCTAGTTTATACTGCTCTGCTCAGAAAGTACAGTGTAGAAATAATTTCTAGACAAAGCCAGCATCTTTCTGAAAAAAAAAAAACTCCCATCCCAAAACAGAAAGATATTAAGAGCTCTACCATCTGAGAAAATCTGAACTTTTTAAGGTAGTTGTCTTATTTCTGTTGTTGTTATTGTTTTTCTCTGGAAGCTATAGACTTCACAATATAAAAACAACACTGTTTGGGGGGGCAAAAAGATCAAAGGCTGTTTAATTTACAGATTAATATTTTCTTCTTGTTTTTAGGAGAAGAAATTAAACTAGATTATTGTCATGTTGATGTATTGTGTCACTATGCTGCGGCAAGAAGGGCCGCAAAAGAAACACATAACAACAGCAAGATAGTTGATCTCAGCAACTTACCACGCTTACAATGCTTACAATGATGTGCCATCCACACATAGAGACATAAAACACTACGCGTAACCATTGCATGTGCCAACACCGTCTGATAGCGCCGAGCACCACAGCGACTTTTAGAGATTCTCTGCTATGTGTCCGTATCCATCTAGGTGCCGAAAAGAGAACAAAACAGAAAAAGAAATCTCTAGTCTCATGGAGTGTACATGCTAAAGAAGGACACATAAAATACAATTGAAATATACTACATATTCTATATACCTATAAGTGGTTTTGCATAACCATCACAAATTTAAAGCTGCTTCCTGTATTTCTTACTGAAAAGCAAAAAACATCTCAATGCTGAGGACAACCAACATGGCTACAAGTTTGTTCTGCTGACTAAGCAAGGTTTACCTAATCTGAGGGAAATGGAATGAGCTTCCACATTACCACAGTGGCCCTGATGCAGCTTTCAAACCCATCATTTACCAAAGAGGGGGCATCCTTCATAGTGTATTCCTTCCACATGAGAAAACTGGTATACTACATGTTAGATTGAAGTAAGATAATCATAAAGAGATTATTTGAAATAATTATACAACTAAATTTGGGAATGAAAATAAATCTTAAGGATCATGTAAAATAAACTATGCTTATAAACAGTAAAAGTCAAGTGTATCAGGAAACAAAATCAGAATATTTACATATAATTAATTGCCTAAGGTCTACATCAAGTCAATGGACTTAAGATGAGTTTTTAAATTATCAATTATGATTCCTATGTATCAGTGTTCCCACTGATTGCTGAGAATGCTAAGGGTCGTGAGGTTCTTTAACACACCCTTAAAAATCAGATATAATGATAACAATAGAGCATTTTCTTTTCCTTTCCATATTTGGTCTCTCTGGGTGAGCAATCAAGTCTTCATAACTATATGATGTCTGCCATTGTAGCAGATGGAAGACAAAGGCAGACCTCATTACTAACTGCATTCTTTTAACAAGAGAGATTTGCTAAAATGTAACAGGTAATGAATACATTATTTTCAATGATTTTCTTATTATCATTTCATGTGTATTATTTCAAGTTTTGCCTGAAGGTATGCCTGTGTACCATGTGTGTGTCTGGCGCACATAGAGGCCAGAAGAGGGCATTGGATCTCCTAAAACTGGAGTTATAGACAGTGGTAAGCCACGATGTAAGTACTACTAACCAAAGTCATGTTCTCTGAGTGTTTTTAAAGGCTGAGCCATCTCTTCCAGTCTTGTGACTTCATTATTTTCAAAAACTTAAAAAAACATATATTGAAAATTCTCTACTTGAATTTAAAATACCTAAAATTATAGTGCTCTTAAACAATTATTTCTTGGAGATTAATAATATAAAGGGGCTCTGTGCCCTATATCATTGTAGCAATGAACTCATCTGATTAGCATCCCAAAACCTAATGTGTTCTGCAATTATTGAAAACCGCAAGAAGTAATAATATCTATTACCCACTGAGCATATGCTACAGGGCAGACAGCATCTAGAATTTAGTAACAGCCTTTTAAGTGGACTACTTCATTTCTATTTGACAAGGAAACTTGGAGTAAGACAGGTTACATCGTCCATCATCAGACATGTAGCAGGTGGCACATGCCAAATACAAACCCAATTCTAACTCTAACAGCTGTGCTTTAGATGTTCTGGGTCAGAGCTTCCATGAGCAATGCTTGCCCTGTGTTAGATTTCTGATAACAATCTGTCACCATATCAAATTCACAGACTACAATGTAAAAACAAAGAAAATATTAAACTGTAAATTATGCAGAAGAATGCACATATATGTGAACATGTTCTAGCATATTAATGAGTGGAGAATCGTGATAATAGAGAATAGGAAAGAAAACAAAAGAAAATGAAAATGAAACACGAAACCAATAGAGCAATGTGCTTCTTCAAAGTAAATGGAGTAAATAAAACTTCAAGTCTGTTGGGGAAGGAGAAAGAACAGCGGCACAAAAAAAATGGACATTTGAAATGGACTCAGAATGAATTTGAGAGGAAATGTAGTAGGTGCCTCTGGCATCCCATTAGACACCCTCAGCTCTGAAAGTCAGCAGTGCCTGTAAATGAGTGCGTGACTTCTAAAACAAATGAGTTCAGTGAAAGACAGGAACAAAACACAACTCACAAAATCCTAACAGGACTCCCGTTTACATACTCGGGGTAAGAGAGATTGTGATTAGCAAAAACCTACTGAATTACTCCCTGCCAATACTAAACTATCACTTTAGGTTAAACTTCACCTGATTTATTACTTCTCTCAAAGGGGCTTATTATGAGTTGACCAGTTTACTTCCTTTATATAAAATTTATAAAAGTAGCATGAATCTTTAAATGAAGACTTTATATGGTTTTATATCACCTATAATAATTCTTCCTCTCCTGCTGTTATAATTGATTAGAAAGTAGAAAAAATGAAAATGTAAAAAAAAAAATTACTTGTTATCTCAGTGGGAATGGTTAACAAAGATGCAAGGATAACAATTTCATGTGCTGTAAAACTTGTGTCTCTGCTCCCGAGTTGAGATTTGAAGCCCTCCCTCTCTCTCAGCTGAGACTTGATTTCTACTGAGTCAGTACTGAGATTAAAAACAATCACAGTAAGTATTGCTAATACTTCTTTTCTGTAGAATGTGCTAGTGATAATTTCAGGTCTGTAATTATTTTTTTTCCCCTTTATTCAACCTAGTACTGAATAGTTAGGGAGAGAAAGAGAAGGAAGATCAGCTTCCATTGCAATTCAGTTTGATCAAAGCTGCATGTGTCTAAGTTAAAATTCTGGAGATGAAATAAAATGAGCAGAACACAAAGACACTGCTTGTTGATTCTCCCCGGGGTCCTGCATGTGAACCGCCTCCTGCAAGCAGGTCTGGGCATCGCTCTTTGGCCAGGAGTGCGAAGGCCCGGATTTGAGTGGCTCGAAGGCACTCTGGAACCCAAGGCGGGGTGTGTGTGTTGGGGGGGGCTTGTGTCTTGGTTGGTTTCTCGCAAGGGCTGTCCACTCACCGCCCTGAGAATAGCGAGATGCAAAAAAAGTCTTGGGAGTCGTAAATGGTGGATCACAAAACTCAGTTTATTCTTTGCAAGCCTTCCCCTTAAATCCCTTCCAGCAGGGGAGGAGTCCCAGTGCTCAGGGTAGGGATGTCTGATTAGCATTGGTAGGCAGGGTGGGCACCAGAGGTAGGAGAGGAAGGCATCCACTCTATGGATCCGGGTACAGTGGAGACAAGCATGTTCCTTCTGCTTCTGAGAAGCAGGCAACCCACAATATTCTGTCCAGGGCTTGAGAAGAGGAGCCTGCTGAGCACCCTTTCCTCTCACCTTTGCAGGGAGTGGAGGCACATTCCAGCGGCTTCAACTGCTTCTTCAGCCCACAACTGCCAAGTTTACTCTGTGTTGTGTATATCAGAAATGAACACCCTGGTTCAGTCAACATCCATGTTTTAAATTCCTTTAGGAAAAGTACTAGTCATCATTAAATGCATGCCTTATCCAACTGAAACACCAACTAGGACATTTATACTAATCACACCCATTCCTCTGCCTCCATTGATTCAACCAATTGCAGATTGAGAACATTCAGAGAAAAATTGCATTTGCATTGAGCATGTTCTAACCATTCTGTTTGCCATCAATCCCTAAATAAGACAGTCTAAAAACTATTCATACAGCATTTATATTATATCATTCAGTATAAATACTCCAGTAATAACAAAATTAAAGAAGGTTATGTGTACACCATATTCTAATACTTCCCTGAAGCATCTGTAGACACTGATATCCTTGAAAAGTATATGGGTTGCTATAACCAATACCCAGCAGTTATCAAGTGCTAGCTATATTTTATTAACTTTTTTATATGTAAAAACTTAGAGTAAGTCCTATAGAAATTGAACAAATGGCTCAAGACCACCTAACTAGTAATTTATGTGGCTAGGGATCAACTAAGGTATTAACAACTCTGCCTGTACTTTCTGCCTCTGAATCAGACTGTCTGGGAGTGGGGTCTACATCTCTTTAAGGAATCCCAATGCACAATCAGGATAAGTAATCACCACTTCATCCTGGAATGTGTACAAATGTATTGCAGCAGTCTTGGGGATTTAAATAATGAAATGGATATATAGAAAAAACAACTTAATTGTTTTAGACATCCAATTCACTGAGCCCTGAACTGAAAGTAAACTTTCTTTTGCACTGTGAGTGACCTGCTAGCATAGTTCATTGGTTTGGTACTGTGCATTCAAGTTAGGGATGACCATCAGGAGCCCTGCAATAAAAGCCCCTTCTTTATTGTGCAATACCTGCCTTCCTCCCCTTCCATGTAATTTTAGTATGCCTCATGTGTTCAAGTCAAATCCAATGAAACAATGTAAGAACAGGGAAGAATGTGGTTGAAAACAGAATACATTTCATCAAAAGATAAAACAGAGCCAGGCAGTGGTGGTACATGCCTTTAATCTCAGCACTTGGGAGGCAAAGGCAGGTGGATCTTTGAGAGTTTGAAGCCAGCCTGGTCTACAGAATGAGTTCCAGGACAGCCAGAGTTACAACAAGGAAACCCTGTCTTTCAAAAATAAGTAAATAAATAAATAAACAAACAAACAGAGAATACATACAAAATAATACAAGTTATAAAGATTGGAGAAAAGACCCAGATAGAGTGCATAGATATCACAGAAGGAAATCCTATCATAGGATATTTGGATCTCCCTACACAACTCTTCTTTCATTTTGTTAAGATGTATGAAATAGGCATTTTCTGAGAACAACTAAGATAAACTACTGATTTGGACACTAACTCAGAAAGTAGTAACTTTACAGCATATGAATAATTTCTATTGTTGAAAAAAATCAGACAATCACAGAAATTAAATGGTAAATAGGAAGAGAAGAGGAGAGGAGAGGAGAGGAGAGGAGAGGAGAGGAGAGGAGAGGAGAGGAGAGGAGAGGAGAGGAGAGGAGAGGAGAGGAGAGGAGAAAGAGAAGGGAAGAGAAGAGAAGAGAAGAGAAGAGAAGAGAAGAGAAGAGAAGAGAAGAGAAGAGAAGAGAAGAGAAGAGAAACTGTGAATCTCAAACCAGGACTACATGTATATAACGGAAGAGAGTAAAGCATTGGAAATATGAAGTTATTGAGCCAGAAGAAATTACCATTATGGCATTCTTGAAGGAAAGTGGTTAATCACTTTAACTTAAGAGGTTTAGTAATTTATACTGGTTAGTCAGATAATCACACAGTAACAGACGCAGCACACAGAGAGACTAAATTCATTTGAGTTGTACAGTAATTTACCACAGTAGGTATCGCCCACATTTTACTTAGGAAAACTGAAATGGAAAGTTGGGGAATTGTTCTAAAATTTCCTGTTAATGGTAGCAGAACCAAGATCAGAAAGAGAAGACTCTATAATCTACATGAAATGCACAAAGAACTTTCCAAGTAAGTTAAGCAGAAGGCTAATTAGAGACTTGAGTAAACTTCACTGTTCTTTCAATTCTTACCAACATTTGCAGAGTAACAGACAGTTTTATCTCTGTTTCTCCCAACAGTAATGACCTCTTTCTTGTCATTATTATTGATGTTAAATAGACTGTCAGAAGTACAAACAAATTAGTGCTTTAATTCAATCTTTTAAATATGCTAGAAATTTATAACAAAACTTTCAAAGACAATGTAAGCAAAATTTTAAAATATTCAGAATTGAAATAATAGAGCTTGAAAAATAATTGTTAACCCTTTCAGTATGTAAAATCAAATAAGGAAAAATATTGCAATATGTATTGATATTATGTAGTTCTTTAAAATACCTGAAACTAAAAATAATTATTTTAATCAAAGAGAAATAAACAAACACTGATATATAAAATATGAGAAGATTTGATAGAACTAAAAGATAGACAACTATTACCTAAAATGTATGTTGTAATTTCCTGAAAAGAAATTGATAACCAGAGAGAAAAAATACAAAAAGATAATTATTCTGAAATTAAATCAAATAATCAAAAGAACTGTAACTGTTCAAATAGTACACCATAAATATAAATAAATAACTGAGAGAATAGAAACAATTTAAATAGACATATAATAAGTGACAAGATTAAAACAATAATAAAAACTCTTCCAACTGAAGATCAAGCTCAGGCCTAGCTGAATTCTTCCAGACCTGTAAGGAAAAGTTAATATCAGTGTTCCTCAATCTATTCCATAAGATAGAAGAAGGGGTCACATTGTCAAATTCCTTTCATGAAGCCACTATAACACTCACAAGAAAAACAGACAAATACACAAACAAACAACAAAGAATAGGCCAGTCTACCTAAAGAACATGGCCGTAATAATTCTCAATTAAATATTTGTAAACCAAATTCAACTACTCATCAAAAAAAAAAAAAAAAGATTCACCATACCTAAGTGGGCTTCATAAGGGACACAAGGATACTTCAACCTATACAACTCAATAAATATAATAATATACTCATCAATATAAACAACATGGTTGTCACAACATATAGAGAAAAGGCCTTTAATAAAGTCCAACTTTCCTTCATGATAAAAACCCTGAAAAAATTAGTAGCAGAGATAACATATAAACACATATTACATATGACAAACATATAATCAATATTTATACCAAATAAGAAACAGATGAGTTTGGGCACATTGTGTGGTATGGTCATGGAATTAAATAGGAAACAAAAGAATTTCTAGTAAAATTAGAACTGAAACAAAAAAATGTCCACTTTCTCTACTCTTTCAATATAGTGTTTGAACTCTCTCTCTCCTCTCTCTCCCTCTCCCTCTCTCTCTCTCTCTCTTTCTCTCTCTCTCTCTCTCTCTCTCTCTCTCTCTCTCTCTCTCTCTCTCTCTCTCTCTCTCTCTCTCTTTCTCTGAGACAGGGTTTCTCTATTCTGTTGAAACTCTGGCTGTCCTGAAACTCAAGGCTGGCCTTGAACTCACAGAGATCCCCCTGCCTCTGCCTTTTAAGTGCTGGAATTAAAGGTGTGTACCACCACCACCCAGCTAGTGTTTGAACTCTTAGCTACAGAAATATGACAAGAAACAGAAATAAAAGAGACATGAATAAGGAATTAAATTAACCCTACTTGCAGACAATATGATCCTGTACATAAGAGACACTAAAGACTCCACTAAACAAAAACTTAGCATTTATGAACACTTTCAGAAAAGCAGCAGCATACAAAATCAATATTTATTACTCAGTATCTTTTCTACATACCAATAGAAAGCAAGATAAGAATCAGGAAGTAATCAGGAAAGCAATCTCATTTACAATAGCTTCAGAAAACACATCTAGTATATTTGGGTTCTTTCAAGGTACAGAACTGATAGAAAATATATGTAAATATATATATATATAATATGTAATATATCATGTATTATATATTTTATATATAAGCCAATTATATTATACATATATATGTATATATATAAAAATACTGGCTTACACAGTATGGGTGTGTATTCCAACAATTGTTGACTGCACATTGGAGAGGCAAATTTTGTAGCTACTGAGTCCACAATGCCGGAATTCTCAGCAGAGCTGATTTGCTGCTGGAGGCCAAAGGACTTCTAAATAGCCTCTGGTCTTCAGCACACACTAAAAAGCCAGTGAACCTGGGTTCTGATTTCAGTGAGGCGGGGTGGTTGGCAGCAGCAACAGCAGTATACACTCACAGATGGAAGTGAAGGCAGCCACTCAAGCAGCAAGGTTCTTTCCTTGGACCTCTTTATATCTGGCTTGGTACACACAATACTGCATATGTGGGGAGGGCATTCCTCCTTTGGTTAATGCCCTCTGGGAATGTCTTCTTATATCCAAGCTGAGACTTGTTTCTTCACTGATTCCAGATCTATTCAAGTTGGTAATCATGATTAGCCACTTCACTGAGTCAGAAACGTTGATAATGAAAGAGCTCTACATCAAAACCTGTAAAGTATTAACTAGAAATGAAAAGGACCACAGTAGAATGGAAGACCTCCTCTGTTCACAGGACAATGGAATTGATATAGTGAAATTGCTCACCTCACCAAGAGCAATCTAAAGATTTAGTGCAAGTTCCATTAAAATGGCAATGGCATTATTCGCAAAGAAAAATAAAGAAAGAAAAAGAAAAAAAAGAAAAGAAAAAGAAAGAAAGAAAGAAAGAAAGAAAGAAAGAAAGAAAGAAAGAAAGAAAGAAAGAAAGGAAGAAAGGAAGACAAAACCCAACATACAAAGTGGAGCAAGAAATAATCAAGCCAAAAGAGCAAACGGAACAATGCTGAAAGTATCATCATGCCTGACCTCAGGTCCTAATACAGGACCATAGTTAAAAAAAAATCATGGTATTTGCACACAAAAAAAGACACATTGATCAATAGAACAGAACACAGAATGGGAGCTGGGGGTAACAAAACTACAGCCATGAGTTTGTTTGTTTGGTTTTTTTTTCAGCAGCATCTAGTTTAAATGTGAAATTTCCTATAGTCTCATGTGTTTGAAGCTTGTTCCTTATATACTGATGTTATTTTGAAGGGATTAGAACCTCTAAGAGATGAAGTCCTGTGGAAGAAGTGGAACCCTGGAGGAGCCTTGATATTTGAACTGTCCTCAGTTCCTGTCTACTCTCTGAGTCTTGACTGCAGACACAATTTGACCAGCTGCATCATATTTCGTAGGCCATGCCATCTGAACAAGGATGGAATCTAACCATTCTTAAACTGTAAGCTGGAATCTACCCTTCATCCATTGGGTTCCATTTTTGTCAAGTCAAGGCACTGAGAAAAATAACTTATAGAGACACCAAGATCACATCCTGGAGAAAAAAAAAAAAGTCTCATTAATGGATGATGATGGGTCAACTAAGTATCTATCTACAGAAGAATAAAGACAGATCTCTATTTGTCAGCCTGTACAATAGTCACTTCAAAACAAATCAAAGACGTTGCACACATGTAACACTGAAACTGCTTAAGCAAAAGATAAGAAAATATGCCAATATATAGGCAAAGGTAGGGTTTTTCTGAAAAACCAAAATATCTCTAGAAATATACAAAAGAATTGACATATTGAATAGCATGAAATTAAATTTTCCGTATGACATGGGAAACAATAAAACAGGATAAAAATCCTTGTTAGGTACACATCTGGCAGAGCTTTAATATATAGATTATATAAAGAACTCAAAAAACTAAACATCAAAGTAAATAGATAGATGATAGGTTGATAGATGATAGATAGATATATGATAGATAGATAGATATAGATAGATGATAGATAAATGAATAAGTGCATTACTCAATCAATAAATTAGCTAATAAAATGAACAAATAGTTCTCAAAAGGAATCATAGATATGTAATAAATATATGTAAAAATGCTTAACATTCTTAACAACTATGGAAATGCATATTAAAAGTACAGTAAAATTCTATCTCTCCTCAGTTAAAATGACCACCATTAGAAACCAAGAAATGCTCACAAGGCATGTAGGAAAGGTGGAACCCTTATGCACTGCTGGAGGGTATATAAATAGGTTTACCAATATGGAAATCATTATGGAAGTTCCTCAAAAACTTCTGGATGTATACCCAAAGAACTGTAAGCCAACATCCTACAAAGTACCTACATATTTATGTTTATTACAACACTATTCACAACAGTAAAGTCATATAACAGACTTCTATGACTGATAACAGATGAATGAATAAAGAAGATGTGTTATGCATAAATCTGGGAGTTTTATTCAGCTATAAAGAACAAAAGTGTGGGGCCAGCAAGGCTGTTCATCAAACCTGGTTTTAATTCCTGTCACCTATGAGTAGGAGGAAGAAACTGATTCCTGCAAGCTGTCCTCTGACTACCACACACACACACACACACACACACACACACACACACACACACACACACAAACGCACATACACACACACACACATTGTGGTGTGCACACAAAAAAGTAAGTGAATGGGGAAAAGTAGAACTTTTTTAAATTAAATTATGCAATTTCCTAGAGAATGTATACAACCAGAGCACTCCATACTTAATGAAACACATCAGATTCAGAAAGACAAATATCACATATTTCACTCATTTGTGAGTAGTAGAATTCTTCACAGACACAGAAAATCATGTATGTACATATGTGTGTACATGTGTCCCTGTCTTGGAAGGGAGGAGTAGAACTAGTGGGAGAGAGAAAGAAATATGTCTAAAAGGAAGGAATGGCAGAGTGAACAGGGTGAAAGTACATGGCATACTTGAAGGAAATTGTCCATGCGAAATCCAATACTGTGAACAATAGATATTTTTTTGCCAATACAAAATGAAGATTTAGAAAATCCTCTTCATATTTTTCTTTTGCTGTGTGGTTTACGAATACAAGTAACTATGAAATAAGTAAATAGTTTTCACTAATTATGTTCTTTTAATTTTACTAATGTCAATATTTTGAGGTCATTAAGGTACATGTTTTGGGCTAACAGAATCATCAAGAAATATTTTAATATTGTTATTGCTGTTTTTTTTCAACATAAAAGCAAAATATAGAGAGAAATCTAAGATTATAGAAGTTACATTTATGCTCATCTTGAGTTTATATTTATAAAACATATATACTTAACATTTTATATGTACATACATATATAAAAATACAGTGGTTTTTTTTTTCTATCTTTTTTTTTAAAAATAGGGTTTTAGTACCATCTCCTGAAAAGTTTAGAAATAATAACTCCCTCAGAGGTAATGAGCCCTCCATACCTGTTTTATGGTTTGCAATCATTTTCCACTAAGCAAATAGGACATTCTAATGCAGTAATTTATTTCAGATCTGGAGAAGTACAGATGTAACAGCAGCTACAACATCATGACATCTAAAGGGAAGGGTGACAGAGAGGTCCAGCAATCACAGACTCCTACTTGCCAAGAACAAATAAAACTTCAATATCAATGTGGCTTATCCTATTAAAAATGGAATATATCAAAATATGGTGTTTGAGATAGGTTCTAACTATGTAGCCCTAACTAGCCTCAAACTCTTGATCTTCCTGATGCAACCTCCCAAGTAGTTGGTATTACAAAGATAATGCAACCACACATATATTCAAATACATAAATGATAAATAACATCTCAGTTTTAGAGGATGTTAGAGCGCTGAATTATTTTTTTTTTAATTGGCACATTAGAGAAAAGAATTTCTCCTTTATCCCATCTTCTCATGAACAGCTGTATAACCATCTAACCAAATGATAAATGAGAGACACATCCCTTCAGAAACACTGCACTGATTAATCAAAAAGATATAATGAAAGATGATAATCACCACTCTGCAACCTATAATTGATGAGTGGATCTAGCTATGGACCACCAACAGCTGTTTGCTTCACAAAACTGATTTCATGGTCTTCTGAAAGGCAGTTAAGAAGTCTTGGGGCAAAAAATCTGATTTGAATATGGTGAGCTTCCACCCTCCAGAGAGAAGACAGATGATGACCAAGGATGAGATTAAATATTAACATAGGGACAAAATGAGCAAAATCAGAAATGTGGGAAATTCCAGGAAAAAAAAAAAAAAGAAGATGAGTTTCTTCAACACAAAAATGCAAAGGTTTATAGCCTCCCCTGTAGTCAGGATGAATATTGTATGAGAAAAGACTCTATTTTCAATTAAAAAAATAATGAGCTGGGTGGTGGTGGCATACGCCTTTAATCCTAGCACTCAGAAGGCAGAGGCATGGGGATCTTTGTGAGTTCGAGGCCAGCCTGGTCTACAAAGTGAGTTCCAGGACAGCCAGAATTACAACAGGGAAACCTTGTCTTGTACAAAAAAAAAAGAAAGAAAGAAAGAAAGAAGGAAAGGAAGGAAGGAAGGAAGGAAGGAAGGAAGGAAGGAAGGAAGGAAGGAAGGAAAAGAAAAGAAAAGAAAAGAAAAGAAAAGAAAAGAAAAGAAAAGAAAAGAAAAGAAAAGAAAAGAAAAGAAAAGAAAAGAAAAGAAAAGAAAAGAAAAGAAAAGAAAAAAAGAAAAAAGAAAAAGAAAAGATATCAAAAAGGATTCAAAGGTCAACAATTTAGTTGAACACTTGAACATACATATCGCAAGTGCACTCAGTGGTCACTAGTGATTTGTTGTGGCCCATGAAGAATTTTCAAGTTATGATTCTTTACAGTAGGGAAGAGTCACAGAGTTAATTGTTTTTTCTGTTGCTCCATTAAATAAACAACATTGCCGGGGATGCCATTGCTCTCAACACTTGAGGAGACTCATGTACTTGAAGCAATATTGCCAAAAATCTATTCAATGGAAACAGACCTCTGGATAGCTAGCTAAAACTGAGTTTGATGAATTTCTGGATGCTGAGTGTGGGCCAGTGTAAGAGTGAGCAAACTTGAGAAGTGATAGTACAGAGTGAGCCCAACATTTTCATGGGATTGACTGCCAGGTTCTCAGAGCAAGAAAGATCGTTTATGACTCTGACAGAAAGAAGAGAGTAATCATTGTGAGATACAATCAGAGCCTTTGCCATGGTTTGGACAGACGGAGCCTTAATACACCAGTATGAAGAGTATTCATCTGATTCTTTGTGCTTCTAGCCATTCTCTCTTAAGTGATTTCAAAGAAGAAAGAAGAAGAGGAAGGAGGAGGAGGAGGAGAAGGAGGAGAAGAGGGGGAGAGGGAGTGGGAGGGAGAAGGAGGAAGGAAGGAAGGAAGGAAGGAAGGAAGGAAGGAAGGAAGGAAGGAAGGAAGGAAGGAAGGAAGGAAGGAAGGAAGAAAGGAAAGAAAGTTCAATAGGGGTCAGACAGAGATCAGGAATTCCAGGAAGTCAATAGGAAATACTAAAGTTTGGATTCAACGTTATAAACATAAGCTCTCTTATTAGACAAAACTTTGGAAAGTTGGTCACAGCATTGAAATGAAGCCATTGGAAGACTTCCAGAATTTAGAAGAGTAAACCGCACAGAATGCTTCTGTGTGTGAGGGGGCACAAAAAAGAAACTGCCAATGTGACCACTAATTATATGGAGGCATCTGGAAGAGCCCAGAGTAAAGAGAGAGAGAGAGAGAGAGAGAGAGAGAGAGAGAGAGAGAGAGAGAGAGAGAGAGAGAGAGAGAGAGAGAGAGAGAGAGAAAGGCATGACCAGGGCTAACTGTGAGAGAAGTGAGAGAGGGAATAGTGCAAACAGGGAGATAGCAAGAAATAGAAATAGAGTACAGCAAGGCAAGGAATAGCAGGAGACAGCTGGTTATAAGAAAGATGAGCATCTCAGAGGAGAGAAGGGCCAGGAGGCTGGTGTGGACTTTGAAATGTGTAACAGGTACTGAGGGAGTAGGAACTGAGTGAGCCTGGAGGCCAGCATCGACTTTGATACGCTGATAGGCACCACGGGTAGCCATTTTTCTCTTCTGCCAAAGCAGAAGGGTAGACTTGAAGACATTATTATCTTCACAGTTTTTTAAAAATATAAATCTATTCTAAACTTAAAGAATTAAATGCCTAAAATAAGTAACATACCACCTAATTAAAATATAGATAGTTTCATTTGATTTCGATATTGTAAAACAATGACATTCTGAGCTAACTGAAAGTTGTAACTGAATGACTACTTTTTTTGTTCAGATCTTTGCTAACTTTTTGAATAAGATACTTTATTTTTTTAAAGTTATTATCATAAAATTGTTACAGTCAGTTTCCTAGTGCTGTAAGTAAATAGCCCCGGTGGAGTTGTTTGTAAGGAGCCATGTCTTGTGTCTCAGCTCTGGAGACTGGGGAGCTCAGGAGAACTGTGCTTGCATCTGATGGATGCTTTTGTGCTTTGCCATCTCGGAGATGAAGGCATAGGACAAGTGAGTGTGCAGGACAGAGAGAGGCTTGTCTTTTGTCAAGATCCCTCTCCTGAAATGGCGCTGGTCCATTCATGAGGATTCAGCCTTCATGATTCAATTGCTACTTAGAAGGCCTACCTCTTAATATGATCACACTGGAAATTAAGCTTTAATATGAGTTGGAGGGGCATACAAATCACAGCAAAAATGCAAGCTGAAACTTATTGGTGGAATAATTTAATGCCAGGATCTTGCATTAAATGGAGGATATGGAGTGGTGGAGCAGGTCTGCTGGGGTCTGCGGGTTACTGGCCATTGACATTGCACAAACAGGGTTTATGGCACTGTCCTTACTGCTTCTGAATATGGTAGATCCAAGTGAAGTATTAAAGTTTCGGAAAGAAACACATATAGCATCTTAAGTATTGTGAGGGGGAATTAAAACCAAACAAATAAAAAACAGATGGACACATTTCTCTCAGTTAAAAAAGAGCAGTTCGACAAAACATTTCAAATGTTCACAACTTTGATTCTTTGAAATATAACTATTCATTATCCTTAGTAAAAAAAAAAATTAAACTTAATCTACTCATTAACAAACCATCTGGGGTGCTGACATCGTCCCCATCCTTACCTTTCTAGCTGCTTATGACACAGAAACTGAGATTAAAGTGTAGCAATGCAGTATGCACGGTTAGAAATGGGCATGTGCAGATATTTAATTAAGCCTGTATTGTTGGGAAGCAGCCATAAGTACATGATGGAACCCTGTGTGAGAGGTTTATCGTGCTGCATGAGGAGAGAAGCCAGCATCTGCCGCCTGTTAAAAGCATCATGGAAAATGACTAAATAAGTCCTATTATGAAAGATCAGGTTTCATAATGACAGGACAAGCGAAAGTGTAGACGGATGTTAAAAATAAATATTACCTTTATTTTATACAAACCAGCAAATACAGTACTTAAGGATATATTATATTTTAATATATACCTGAAATTTGAGGTGGATGAGCACGTGTGCACAAGTATACACATGGGTTTACATTAAAAGTTGAAGAGATCATATCAAATGCATAATGGAGCTTAGACATAAATAAAATAAAAATTAGGGGAAGTTATAGCCACTGTGAAATGGCGACGCTTTCAGGTGTAACTGAAGCTCACATTGTGCAATAAAAGGAGCTTTAAGCTATTCTGGCTTTAGGCTTTTCACACGTCATTAACATCCACCACCCCAAGTCACTTTAAATTAGGCATCCACACAGTTAAATTCACATTTTCTTCAAGAGAAGAATTATAAATATGAGGCCTCCTCGTCCCCCATAAAAAAATTAAAATGCCGCTGTTGAATCAAAGCAGAAAGCCAGGATCCCAGATCAGGATGAAGGAACCAAGAAATAATGAAACATGCAGGATAGAACTTCCATCTCTCTCTTCTCTTTCATGTTTCTCAGTTGTGCGGAGACTAACAATGGTTGAAGATGAGTAATATTGTAAACAATGTTAAAACAAATCTCTCTGTGTTGGTCTTCTGGACTCTCCGAGAGAAAAAAGACTCACCCAGTGGATTCAGAAGATTCTGAGGGGAGGTGTCCCAGTGCAGTTGGGGAAATGTAACATTGCTTACAGTGCTTTATTCCACAGAGACATTTGGAGCAAAGGTTTTCATTTAAATTCATGTGTCACATATGTTACATTTTGTTCTGCATTAAAGTTTATCCACACAGATTTCTATGCTGCGTTATTATTTATGAGTATGGAAGAATTTTAAAACAAGTTCTAATAACCAAGATTATTTCCAGCATGTTTTCCATCTTGAAAAATGTATAAAGTTGTGGCCCAGAATACAACACAGAGCATAGGTTAACAGGAGATGGGGAGGCAAAGAAGATAGGAGTTTCTTAAACATCTGGGAGCCTGGGATACAACACAAACATTATTGTGAAGTAAATCATTGAGATTTATATGTTGGGGAAAACAGGCAGATAACTGTAATTTCCTAAAAGAGAAAGACAATGCAGAGAGAGACTGGAATTAGTTCTTCCATGTTGATTTTGTTGCCCAAAGTTACAACATACACATACACACACACATACACACACACACACATACATACATGCGTGCGAGCGCAGTGCAAAAGATATAGTAGATTTAGTGATTAATAAAGATTTTAATACACCATCTCTAGGCAACTCACTGAAGACACAAGTCAGACTGGCTTGAAAAATGACACTGTCACCTCTCAGGTGACTGACTGGGGCAAGGTAAATTTGGGAGACTGATCACATCAAGGTACATGAAGCAATGCAGACTGCAGGCACAAAAGCAAAAAATGTGGCTGCTTTCCCCTTGTCAACATTTTTGTTTGCTCTCTTAGATGTTCACATGGGTGGTGTTTCCCTCACCCCTTAAATAAAAATGCTGCAAGTCGAGAGAGAATGGACTGACTGTACACAGCATATATTCAGCAGCAGTCTCCTAGTCTGACAGTGAAGTTCATGTCAATAAGCAAATGGCACCTGAGGTTGAAATCAAGGACAGAAGAAAAACCTGTCTATCTCCAAGACGGCAAGCAGACTTTACTGACTTCATTTGACAGGCACCATTGACCTGAGAGTTTGCTGTCTTCAAGGTACGTATGCATAATCAAATTTCTCAGTTTTGAAGTGCTAGCATTTGAATGTGCATATGGTAATGTAGGAAGGAGGTTTTAAAAAATAGCAGCAGTATCAGGATTTAAAGGCAGGGAGGAGTCTGTTAACATAGAAGTCATGGAAGAAATTCAAAATATATTTTGAAGGAAGATGATGATGTTCTCATAAGCACAGTTAATTAAAAAAAAAAAAAAAAACAACTTTTTTTTAAAGCCTTTCCTCATTGAAGGATAGTTAGAGCCCAAGAACACCCAGGCTGTTGCCACTGTTTTCTCTTCTTGTAACGAAACTACTTAGAGGAAGAAAACATGTTTCTACTCAGACTAATTCATAGAGTGGGAGATAAGCAGAGTGTCAGGAAGGACACTGAATGATAAAGAACATCCCTAGTGCGTGTAAGGCCTTTTCTCAAATGGGAACAGAAAAAGGAAATCCCCATCAAGGACTAAACCTTCCAAACAATGTCATTGGTAACATTTCCGATGTTCAATACCATGAAAGTAAGTGAAGGAACACTAAAGATGCTACATGTTAGAAACTCATTCTAATGTCTTTGTTCTAAAAGTTAGGTCGTGTATGTCTTAATCTGATCCCTGTGTTCCTCAGCATCTGGCATGAAGATGAAGCTAATAATTGGCAACCTGTTAATAAGTCTGCCCCAATTTCAAAAGTGTTCCCTGTGGTGTGTGTGTGTGTGTGTGTGTGTGTGTGTGTTGCACGTTTACTTTTAATTGTGGTAGAACTTATTTCTGTCCTTTCTTTGGACAAGAAAGGATATGGATGAGCAATCCTGGGCTAGGTTAGCTGGAGGTGGATTGTCACAGCTTTCCTTTCCTGGTGCTTTCCACCTGAGTCTCCCTTTGACTGCCTGGCCTGCAGTACTTCAAGTCTTACATAAACGAAACTGTGCTCACAGTATTTTATTATATTCTGCAAGTACAAACTGACTTCTCCAGCTATATTTAATGGACGGTCTTTTTTTTTTTTTTTAAAGTTCCAGTTGTATGAAAGGAAAACTGGCTAAATCAACTTTAAGCTTTTTCTGTTCAAGCCCAAGGGTAAATTGTATCATTGAAGATATTATCAGAATGTAGCTAAGACAGCTTAAGATTGGGACCTTAGAAAAGGATCTGCATTTTACAATCTTTAAGACTTAAAATAGAGGGAACACAGGTCATTTAGGCAGAGAGCAAGCAAATGTTTGTACTCTTGAGGTAAGGGCGGGAATACACTTTTCTTTTAACAACTGCTGTGGTGATATTTGCCTAATCAAATTTCTAGAAATTTCCTTTTACTTATTGTATGCAGGTTTTATTAAACTCTAAAATACTAAACAGTAGTTTCTCATGAGAAAATAGGAATTTGAGAATAAGTAAAGACTATGTAAATAAAAGCTAGAAGCCAATGTATGAAATGGGCATCCTGTATAACAAGGAAAGACTTCGAGGGCCCATTCATAAGTTAATGTGCCTGGATTGTGCTTGGTAATTCAGTTAAGCCCTGTACCCCAAAGGCATTAAACTTGTGAATGGCACACTAAGAATTCCTTCTTCAAATAAAACCATGCCCTGTTGATGCTCATGCAAAGCCTGCCCAGTTCATTCCAAGTCTAACTAGAACCCAACAGCAGACTGAGAACAAGAGACTGATTTGGGTTTCTGCATCTCACATAGAAACTTCTGAGGTCATTCACAAGAACTCCATCATAAAACAAATCATTCCGCAAGGCTGCCAGAGGGTAGTAAAAACTTCACTGGCTTTATAAATTCTGTGTTGGAGCACTATGAGCAGCTTTCATTAAGACAGGGGTAATAGGACAGGTGTGGCAAAATCATGAGCTAGAAACTGCCTTGGAAACTCTGGTCAGGGCTGACAAGGTGTGTCCTTGCACCCTTGCCATCACAGGCCAAAATTCCCTAATTAGGCACTAACAAAGAACAAGCTGAGCAAACACATTGCTAAGAAGGCTCCTTTGGGAAGAGGTAAACACAAATTGATGCAAAGCCTGGAGCATTTGGATACCCTGGCAACAAGAGTCCCTGGGAGAAATGAGGTTTCCAGTTTGTGTGTGGAATGCCGAAATTATCATGTTATCCCAAACACTCCAGAGGACTGTTGAGTCTCCCAGAGCAGAGGCCAGAGCCACTGATGGGAGCACTGAGAACACACTGGTGACCTCATCAGACCCAGTCACAATTCCTGCAGGGCAGGCATGCTTTCTACTTCTGCACTCATAGCAGACAACACAAAAAAATTCAGTAGTAGTAACATTAGCTAATGAAACTGTGCTGGTTCGGTCATCAATTTATATTAAAGTGTGATTAATTAATTCTCATTTTTATTAGTACCACACAGCTTAACACCTTATGGTAGAGAATTTTGAGCACCAGTCCTATACCGGAGTACTTACATATCATATACAATAACTCCCAGGTAGATAGCTCACATTTTCCCTGGTTCATAGACTTTCAACCATTATTCAATTATCTCCAGCTGACATTACAAAAGGTACAGTGCACTTAGAGAGAGAAGGAGGAACATTAGGAATCCTAAGATATATATCTCAAAGCCAGCATTAGTCAACTTTCCCATGAGTACTAAAATGTTTGGGAACAGTTTTTCTTACTTGGAATTTCTACAATTAACTTGGCCATGACTTAATATTTACAGAATAGTTTAAAGTTTCCTAGAGCTTTACAAGCACTGCTTAGTCTGTCTTTAGAACAGTCTCAAAAGGTTTAAGCAGTTCAGCTTCTCACCAGGGGCAGAACAGGAAGTTCTGAACTGCCAGGAGAAAGAATAGTCTTATAAAGTGTTTGGGTGGTGAACAGAGGGAGGGAGAGGGCTGCTTATTCATTTCATTGACTTGATTTGCAGTAAATTCTGCCAACACCTACTTGAACTCAGCTGTGACAATAATCTTCCATGTTTTAATTATGGTTGACTAAGATGAACCCTGGCAGAGCAAGAGTTTAATCTAAAGGGTCTTGAGATCAAGTAGTTTAGAGGTAGATGGACTTAGGGAGATTGGCCATTCCAGAATAGCTCTCCAAGTGAGCCATCGCAGCCAATGGGAATTAAATACAGTTTTTTAGTGATTCCATTCTTCAACCCTTTCACAGTGGTGTGTCCTTCAGTGCAAAAAATATTATTTTCTCATTTCCAAAACCCACAGGTTTCAGGATAAGCCCATTTCTTCCCATTCAGTCCTCAATGGAAGCAAAGAGATTTAGTTATAAACTAGTTCTTAATAAACAAAGCTGTGTTATAGACTTTTTCCATAGAAATGCCTGCTTTTTAGACCACCTTCAGCTGAGTATTTTCCTCTCCATTTATAGAGTATTGGCAATTTATCAAAACAACCACTATATTTACCTAGTAAATTTTATGAAATTTTATTTCTGACCCTTAATGTACAAAAAAAAAAAAACCTTTACAATTCCATGGAAGAGCACAGTTCCTAGATCAAGGAGCACTCTATACTCGTCCATCTGGACTACTCAAAACACTGTCTCAAAATAAACAAGTAAATAAACAAATGAGTCTAAATACACCTGCCCAATATTTTTATAAACCTATATAATTCTTGCTTCTGGGATTTTCCTTTCTCTTCCTTCTCACATTCTGTACAGTGCCAATCTGTTAAGCAATGAAAAAGAAAGGGAAAAATATCAGATCAATGCACCTTTCCTCAGTGCAAAGGAAGAAATGAAAACGGATTGAGTACCACTAGAGTGCTGCGTATAAGGCAGCTGCTGAAGACATGTAGGCCACTCAGGTTTTTCATGTAGGTATTTAATATAATTACATTGCAAAAATATTTGGACAAAGTAGAATACAGGATTCTGGGACAGCTTAAGGTTTCTATGAAAACCTGGCATCATCAAAATTCAGGCAATAGTGTCCTATAGGATCACTGGTGCCAATCAAGACATATTCTTTACATGACAACTGCAATGGTTAATGAAATATTGCATGCAGAAATGCTGAAATGTAGTTCCATATTTTGACTGCTTTGGTGATTATACAAGAAATCAGAAATAATGAAAATATAGACTAGAAAATCAAATATATCTAAGTTTGGATATTTGCCAACCATGCAACCTACCCCAGTCCTTTAGTAGGTTGAACCCCTTTTCCTCATCATCCTGCACAAAAGGCAACTCCAAATGGGTAGAAGACAGTGAGATCAGATCTAAACTCTGAAACTGTTTAAGGAAAAAGTAGGGAAAACACTCCAACATGTAGACATAGGAAGGGACTTCCTGAATAGGATCCAATCACTCAGGAAATAAGGCCAACCAATGGGACCTCATGAAATTAAAAGCTTCTGTATATGAAAGGCCACAGCTACTAAGGGGAGAGATGGTATAAAGAACTGTAAAAAATCTTCACCAGTTATACATCTGACAGAGGATTAATATCTAGATGTACAAAGAACTAAGAGAGAGAGAGAGAGAGAGAGAGAGGAGGGAGAGGAAGAGAAAAGAAAAGAAAGAAAAGAAAAGAAAAGAAAAGAAAAGAAAAGAAAAGAAAAGAAAAGAAAAGAAAAGAAAAGAAAAGAAAACCTGAACCTCATGGAAACAAACAACCCAATCAATAAGAAGGCTAATGAAATGAAAGGACAATTTTCTGAAGAGGGATTAGGAATAACTGATAACCATATGAAAAGATGCTCAGTCTCACCAGCCACCATGGAAATGGAAAACAAATCCTACCAATATGCCATTTTACTCCAGTCAGAAGATCAGTCACTAAGGAAACAGAACAAGTACCAGCAAGGATGTGGAAAGGGGCATCCCTATATACTGCTGATGGGAAGGTAAAATACTTCTACTTTGGTGAAACTGCAATGGAGGTTTCTCAAAAATCTAGAAATAGACCTACCATGAGACCCAACTATACTACTCAGTATTTAACCAAAACACTCCAAGTCAATAGATGAGAAAATCTTTACACCAATGCTCGCTGCATCAGTTATTCGTAGTAGATAAATTGTAAAAACAGCCAACTGATAAGAAAGGAACTAATAAGAAAATGTGGCATGGAATTCATTTCAATCTTGAAGAAGGATGAAGTTATATAACTTGTAGGAAAATGAATGCAAATGGAGACAATCATATCAAGCAAGTAAAGCCAGTATTGGAAAGAAAAATGTTGCCTCTCAGCCATGGTTATACACTTTTATACAGTCACATGACATCATACATACAGTGTACAGTAAATTACAATAAGAGGGAAGTCTAGGGAAATGAAGGACTAACAAGTGGGAAGAAGGGGAAGAAAAGAGGGTGGCGGAAACAGGGTTGGGGAGGACATTTTCAACATATAATATATACTTGTGAGAAAATTATTTCAAAAGTTTTCTATTGACCCCAACTTCCTGGATCCTACATTATTATCAAGAAAGTGAAATAATCCCTTCTTTTCATTTGGAAATCACTCATTATAAAATGACAGGGAAACATTGTTCTCCCAATTTGCACTGATTTTCAGAAAATGTCAATAAAGGAAAATGAATATTAATTAATAAAAATACATTGGAACTGGAAATACATTTCCAGTTACATATAATTGAGTGACATAAAAATACCAAAAATGAAAGTAAAATTTTAAAAATTGAAAGAACTACACCATGTTCTAAAAAATAAATATGAATATCAACATCTACCATTTCATAAGCGTTCCTAGGGGATAGCACACCCAAATCTACAGCACAAACGAATTTTCTTGATGAGATCTGAGATCTGCACTGATCAATAGGTGAAGAAATACTTTTTTAGAGGACAGTTTGATGCTATGTTCCTTTAGCCGACTAGTAGTAGATTCACCCATGGGGTCTTTGAGCTCCCCAACAACAAGTTCTTAACCAGATTTATATACTAAAGACATTTCCTCCTGCAGAGTGGGTCTTAAATCCAATCAGAAAGTGGTTGGTTATCTTTATAACATTCATCTCACTATTGGCTGCTTTGGAAAATTTTGTCATACTGATGATGGTTGTAGTTCAGAGCTGGGTAGATCTATTGATGATCTTTTTTCCTCAACAACATACAAAGCTCCTTCTGAAACTACGAACACTTGTCTCCAGGTAAAA